>OX463818.1:22231750-23452705 GCA_949825045.1 Argyresthia goedartella | reverse complement strand
GACTCAGCATTAATACTACCATAAGTACCACGGGTAGATAGATCGAGGATGAGGTGGGACGCCCGCCGAACATGGGTGGGTGAATGGTCCTCTGTTGTGACTATTTCACCCAATTACCAGTGTTTGAGCACCGGTTACTGTTGATTCAGCCGACTTCCCTCCCCGAATCTCCTTGTTCTTGAGTTGCTGTTAAAGGCAGTCTGGTGCTGGCCCAATAAATCTGGTCTGCACCGAATCTTGCCAGCTCGTCTGTTTTTTCATTTCCTTGAATCCCTTTGACCCATGAAATTAATTACTTCCGAAACAATTAACTAAAAACTAGACATAAGGATTTGAAAAAAAATACAGAAACAAAGTGTAAATTTTATGATTTATAAATTTTATTATAAGAAATTAGTCAGCGACAACCTTAGCTAGCCGAGTGTATTAGTACCTGCTAGTCGAGTCGGCGCCGTGGGTAAAAGTCATAATTAGGCTATGTATAGTCTGATACCGCAAGGTGGCTCGTCGGCGTGCGAACAATATTTGATAAAAACCCGCCCGACGGGTGCTTGGCACTGAAAGTGTTAAAGACAGCACATTGCATTATAGCGAAGATTTCCGCTTGGAACACGCTGGCGTATAGCCCCAAGACAATTGATTTGTCTAGTCCAGTACAGTAACCAGCTCCTGCTAGTTCAGAGCTCTCTTTTCTTGAACCATTCGTAAAGCAAGTGATCGCCGGTTGTTCTATTTCTATTACCCAATTTTCTCTAATCCTATATGGATTCGACATTTTTATCAAATCGTATCTTTCTTTATCAGGTTATTATTACCACGGATATATCGTTATATATGTGATCACAGGTCCGCTTCTCAAGCCAAAATAAAAGCAGTGGGGAATGGTTGCAGCCACCTTAAAATTAAAATATATGTACAATAATATAGAAAATTGCATTATTGCAATTGCATTATTGTACATTACCACAACAAACAAGTGAAGTTCTACAATATGCTTAATTCTCAAACCATCAGTTTGTTTTGAGGCATCGCGATTTCGAACCTTATGTCATGGTATTAAAATTCAAAACCTGAAACGGGAACATGACATCATATGATGCCTTTGGTCGTTGAGAGGAAGAGCATATTGTATGCGTTATTCATTATCAAGAAAACTACGATCGTTTGTCACGGCAATACATGTGCAATTTTGCAGCCGATAAATAAAATATCTTCATCATGAGAACAGTTTGAATCCAGGATCTCAGCATCAGTATATTACTTAAATGAGGGCTTGGGCTCCTTTGACTACAGCAATGTTGTAGTTGCTGGAATTCGACGTGAACTTCGATATGATCATAATTTTGGTAACATTGAGGTTAATTTCACCAATCCGCTTTTTCATAATTTGCCGTTCTTTTAACGAATAAAAACGAAACGATAAAATATCAAAACAAACCGCTGAATATTACCTACAATCACGAGAGGTCACTCATAGATCCCAGACTTTACAGGGAATAGATTGTCGTTTCACGTAGTTTTTTTTTGTAGGTAAGGCCGGCAGGCATTTTGATACATATCTTATGATGATGTCATAGATAGGACAATTGAATGTCATTGTGTTTTACTAAAATATCTTAAAATATATATACTTATTTAGTAATCTGATACATAGAAAATGTACAAAAAACATATTTCTCGAAATGGTTTTGAGATTTCCGTTCCTGTCTTGGGGGTACTTGCACTACCACAATCATGTGACAAGCTGTGATCATATATGATCATCTTGAATCATTATATAATTTGTTATATCGAGGGTAGTTTTCAGTTCAGTTCAGTTCAGTTTATTTATTGCATTCCATATATAATATAGGTGGAGATTATCATTATGGACCTTGTTCAGGTACAGCAATTTGCGAGAGGGCGATATTACAATATTGCAATATTTCTACGTACTACTTAATTTATATATAAATTAAATTGTATCAGATACTTATTTATATAACGTTAGTTTTCATATGTTTGAAATTTTTATTCTATACCTATTTTAATAATTATAATTCGTCATTTAAATAATCATTTACACAATAATAGCATTTAGTAATTAATAGTTGTTTTAATGAACTTATAAATATGGTATCTCTAGTTTCTGTCGTCAGATGTTTTGGTAACTTATTATAAATTTTTGCAGTCATTACTAGAGGGCTTGAAGAGTGTATGTTTAGTCTAGAAGGTGGTAGCGCTAGTCCTTTTCTTGGTCTTAGGTTGCGATTCGTTGGCATCTGATCTTGGCGTTTTGTGTAAAATTCAGGATGTTTTCGGATGAATTTACAAGTTTCCAGTATGTATATGCTAGGGAGTGTGAGGATTTTGTGTTCTGTAAAGTGTGGCCTACAGCTGTCTCGAGGTTCAATATTTGTGAGTATGCGTATTAGTTGCTTTTGTAGAGTGAAAACGCTTTGTGCGTTAGTGCTGTTACCCCACAGTAGGATACCGTAACTAAGCCACGCATAAGCATAGGCATAGTAGGTAACTAAAGCTGTTTTAAGGTCCGTTGACTTTTTTACCTCCCGGAGAGCGTAGGTAAATCTAGATAGCTTGGAACGTAAGATTTGGGTATGTACTTTCCAATTTATATTCGTATCTATATTCAAACCTAACAGGGAAAATTCGCTCACCGTTTCCAATCTTATGTTGTTGAATGTGAAATTTATGTCTAATGGTTTTTTCTGAGGTGGGTGAAATAACATTAATTTAGTTTTATTGAAATTTATCTGAAGGTTATGATCGTTTAGCCATTTTATAGTACTATTTAGGATAGTTTCTAGTTTATTATTTATTTCTAGGTTATTTGCGCAAGGTGTAAGGATAGAAATATCATCGGCAAACAACACACATGGATCGCTCATGATTCTGGGGAGGTCATTAATGTAAATTAAAAATAATAAGCAACTAGCGACACCGCCCTGGGGGATTGAACCTTTAATGTCTATAGTATCAGACTGGAGTTTAATAATTTCTTTGCTATTCTGGTTCAAGTATTCCATCTCCACGAGTTGTTTTCTATTGCTCAGGTAAGAGGAAAACCATTTATGAGTTATGCCCCGTATTCCCATACTATGCAATTTATCTAACAATATATTGTGTCGGACTCTATCGTAGGCTTTCGACATATCAAGCAGAATACTAATTGCATATTTCTTATCATTTATTATATTTATAGCCGTTTGTATATATTTAAAGACCGCTAAAGATGTAGACCGTCCTTTCCGGAACCCGTTCTGGCCTTCGTTAAATAGTTTAAATTTCTCACAAAATTTATACACTCTATTACACATTGCCTTCTCAAATATTTTTGAAGCCGTCGGCAGTAGAGCGATAGGACGATAATTTGTTGTTTTTAGTTTAGAGTTTTTCTTATGTACTGGTTTTATGAGAGCAATTTTAAGTAGGTCTGGGAAGGTACCTTCAGTGAAAGATTGGTTAATCATGAGGTAAAAAGGTAGAGTCAACTCTTCTGCACATTTCTTAACCAATTTAGGAGGTAAACCATCTATGCCGTGACTATTTTTACATTTTAAGTTTTTAAGTATGTTATAGACTTCTCGTTGGGTTACTGGGTAGAGAAACATGGTTTGTTTGGCTTGGTGGTTCGGGTAGCGCCTGCTAGCTCTCGGTGAAGGGCTCTCTCTTTCGTTGCCCACTGATGCAAAGAAGTCATTGAATATTTGTACTATCCTATGGGGGTCTGAAATTATTGTATTGTTTATTACAAGATTGATGTTGTTATTTTCTTTTTTGGGCCTTTTGTTGGTGCATTCATTTATTACATCCCACATAGTTTTAATTATATTGTTTGATTGGGTAATTTTTCTTTTATAATGATTCTTTTTAGAGATGATAATTGTTTTTTTTAGGGTTTTCTCGTATTTTTTATAGTAATCGGTAAGTATTTTATTGTATTTTGATTTAATTGTAAGTATTTTTAATAATCTTTTTGTTTCGCATGACTTTTTTATTCCCACAGTGAGCCAATGTTTTTTATTATTACTTCGTATCTTTATTTTACGTAGAGGTATGCAGTCATTTAATATTTTATTGATTAAGTTATTAAATATATTATATTTATTATTTACATCAGTCTTTATATTTAGAGCATTACACCAGTCAATATTTTTAAGCGTGTTTTTAAATAATGTTATATTTTTACTATTGAATAATCGCATTGTTTTGGTCCACGTTATTTGTTGTGTCAGTTTTGGAAGCTTTAAATGTAATATGGTTCCAGAGTAATTAGAAAATCCCAATTGCTCGATAGAAGTGTAGAACAAGTTTTTATTTAGATTTGTGAATATTAGGTCTATACATGTTGATGAGCTAGCTGTGTGGTGTGTTGCCTGTTTTATGTGTTGGGTTAGCTTAAATTCTAGCATGGATTCTAGAAGTTTCGTTGTCTTAGGATTATTCTTTAGTATATCTGTATTGAAATCTCCCCCTATAACAACATTGAATCGAGGAAATTTATTGTTTACAAAATTAAGCATTTTATTTAATCGATCGTAAAAAACGTCCTTCTCTCTTCTATTCCAATATAGAGACACTATAATAAGGTTTTCATTTGTTAATTTAACTGCACACATTTCAACGACGTATTCAATGGACATATTGGTTATATCTGTTAACTCCGCATATTCAATATGGTCCTGCAGTAGGATGCACACGCCACCTCCTACTCTATTTTGTCTAGAGAAGGATGTTGCAAATTTATATCCGCTAAAATTAAGTAACTCTATTTTTGCTTCAGTTAGCCAGGTTTCTTGTATACATATAGCATGATATTTCACATTCTGATTTATGAATGATTCTAGTAAGTCTTGTTTATTGTAGAGGCTTTGGAAATTTTGGAATAATATATTAAAATATTTATCTGTGTCTGCGAAAGGAACTATTTTGGGTGTTATTGGAGTAGTTATGGTGATGAAAATTTTCTGTGTTCTTTGTGTAGTTGTTATGGTGTCTTTTGGTCTCTACATTTGTTTCAGTTGTGGCATTTTGTGTCTGGGTAGACTTCATTTCAATTTTTCTTCCGTCCACAAACAGTTTATTGTCTCGTATGACTGCATATTTTCCCTGTTCTCGGGCATTTAACATTTCATTTCGCATATTCCTTCGTTGTTCTCTAGTATTTTTATCTAGGTATTGAGATACAGTTAGTCTTGTTCCTTGTAAGTAGTGGCCATTTTCCAAGATGTATTTTGACATTCTCTTACTTAGTAATTCTATGACAAGTGGCCTGTTGAAGTTATTGAATTTTCCTATGCGATAAGTATCTTCAATGTATCCAGTCAAATCTACATATAGTGTGTCTCTAAAAAAATCTATTATTCGGCAGTGGAGGTCATTTTCATGTTCTTTATAGTACTCGTCTAGTCCGTAGAGTACTATTTTCTTGCTGTGGTTCTTGGGTAAATCGGTATTTATTGGTTTGGCGGCATGGAATTTGTGTACGTAGTCTTCCATTTCCCGTTTTAATTTCTCATTTTCTTTGCTCAGTTGATCTATTTTGCTGGTTAAATCAAGTATATCTTGCTTTCTTAAAGAATTTTCTTTGGTTAATTTAGTTGTTTCTTGTTTGATCTCTGTCTTTAATTCAGATATGGCTTTGCTTACTTCAATTTGTATAGCAGACTTTAATTGTGATATAATAGTTTGGTTATTTTCTTTTAGTTGTAACTCAAACATTTCTTTCAGGTTTTGTAGACTTATATCGTTTCGTGTGTAGCTAATACATTGTTTCTGTGTTGGTGATTCTGGGCAGATAGTATCTCCAAGTAAGCTTGTGTTTTCGAACATAGATGTATCGATTTTGGAATGTTTTGTTCTCATGGTGACTCCTCCGGTGCTCAAGGAGTCTTCCGAATTATTTACGTTATTGGGCGTGTAGGCATTTCTTATCGGAGTGTTTTCATTCCTATTTCTTCGGTTCGTCGGTTTACATGGCGGGCATAGCCAGGAGTAGTCATAACTTTGTTTATTTTTCTCAAAGAAATCCTCTGCTATATTCAGACATTTGTAGTGGTAATTACTTTTGCACGAGCAGCACGTTATTCGTTCGGTTATATTAACGCGTTGTGTGCAGGCTGAGCAGCTCATTTTAAATTAAGCTCTTTTTTATTATTATCAGCGCTATCTAGCGTCGGGTAGATTATTCGATATATCAGTTTTTATAGCTCTCTCTAGCGTCGAGTGGCAGTAATTCAATATATGTTTGCTCTGGAGGAATTTGGTGTAGGGTAGTAGTTCCGCTACTCGATGATAGATGTCGCTATAGTCGCCATCAGCATGATTTTGCTGTTTGAGGTTATTATTTACTGTGAATTTAATAAATCACTATATTTTCATTCATTTGATAGTTGTAATTTAGCCAGACCAACCTCAATTTAGTGGTGAGTTTGCTCGTCGTTGTAGATGTTGCACATTACAGCAGATTTTCCGTCAAGATTACGCTCAGATATTTTCACTTTTATTTATCTAAGTTTTAATATCTTCACTTTGATAACAATATCACTGATTCATAACTTGGTTTTACACGTGAATAAGTATTAATTTCGTAGTTAATGTGTGTTTTTTCACTATTTTGAATTATTTACTCAGGAGCCGATGTAAACATGAGCACAGTAGCGCCCTCTTCTTCAAAACACGTCTTAAAACACGTCTCTTGTATGGGGACCCACTTTAATTTATAAAATCTTGTTCTTTGTTGCTGTAACGGCGACAGAAATACACAATATGTGAAAGTTTCAACTCTCTACCTATTAAGGCTCATGATATACGGCCGGACAGACAGACGGACAGCGGAGGCTTACTAATAGGGTCCCGTTTGGCACTCTTCGGATACGGAACCCTAAAAATGGAGCTCGACATTGTTGCAAACTGTGGTTGATATTACAAACCAATGAACCAGAGTAAAGTAGCCACATTGTATTTTAAACCGATGGTAGAAATGTGCATTTTGTCATAAAAATGGCACTAAACTGGCTCTAAATTGTGGACTAAACTTTATAGTTTCGGCGACAGACGTATTCAGAATTCTTGGCTTCATGAAATGTTGGACTTGTCCTTTAGTTCTATTCTGAGCTTTTTACAATAAATAAATAAATACAACAACCACATACAGTATGTTATTTTGTAACGTTACGCCCGACTCAGGGTTATTTATTTACACGATATTAAAGCATTTTTCTGTGAAAAATACCCAAACAGATTGTGGTCTTTAGTTCTTTCGCAATATTTTCTTTTCCGAAAAGTAAAAATGTATCGGTGAGGTCATAGGGAAATGACGCATAGGAGATACCGCTTTGCTGCAAGTGCACGAGACTAGACGAGTGAAGTACCTTTCTTGTACTAAACATTAAACATTTATTGTTAAAAGCTGGTAAAACCAAGTGTATCAAAATCTCACTTCCAAATATCAGGCTAGTTGAGACCAGTTTAGTGTTAGACAATACGTTAGAATTATTAAATGATACAAAGGTTCTTGGAATAAACATTGATAGCAAATTGCAGTGGGGATTAAGTTGTGCGGCTTACGCTGTTAGGAACATCAGACAAAACACGGATGTGGCTTCATCTATGCTTTTAAAATTTAGTCCTTTGGTATCTTGTTGTGGGGGAAAGCAGCGGATATCCAAACTGTTTTATTTTAAGGAAAAGAGCTATTCGAGCAATTTATTATTTAAAATGCCTAATATATTTATTAGGTATTTTATAACTCAGACTTTATAAGAGAACTTTTTAAAGAAATTGACATTCTACCTGTATCTAGTCAATGAATTTTCGAAAATATAATGTATGTACGCAAGAGCCTTTCATTTTTTTTAAAATTAGCGATAGCTGTAATGTCAAAACATAAAGAGATCTACTCAGGACATACAAAAATTATGTAAAACTGCAGATATATTAGCCCTTCAGGAAACTTGGCTTTTACCCCATGATATACCGATTTTGGGGGATATAGATAAGAACTTCGGTTATACAGGGAAGTCAGCAGTTGACACATCAAAGGGTAGTTTAAAAGGACGTCCTTACGGCGGTGTAGCGTTATTGTGGAGAAAGAACATATTTCTATATGTGTCAGTGGTTGAATGTGATAATCCGAGAATCATTGCTATCAAGATACAACAATGTAATCGCCCTATATTGGTTATATGTGTGTACATGCCTACAGACTGCTCTGAGAACCTGACGGAGTTCACTAACTATTTCAGTGCTATAATTGCTATGGTGGAAAGTTCCAATATAGAATATGCTTATATACTTGGTGATTTTAACGCACATCCTAATGAACCTTTCTGTCATGAACTTACTAGTTTTTGCTAATGACACAAAGTTCCTTGGAGTAACTATTGACTGCAAATTGCAGTGGGGACCGCACATTGATAAATTGGCGGGCAGATTAAGTTCAGCGGCATACGCTGTTAGGAGCATTAGACAGCACACGGATGTGGCTACAGCTAGGTTAGTCTATTTTAGTTATTTTCACAGTGTTATGTCCTATGGTATCTTGTTGTGGGGGAAGGCAGCAGATATTCAAACTATTTTTATTTTACAAAAAAGAGCTATTCGAGCAATTTATAATTTAAAGCGCAGAGACTCCCTAAGAGAACTTTTTAAAGAAATTGACATACTGACTGTAGCAAGTCAATATATTTTCGAAAATATAATGTATGTACGTAAGAACCTTGGAACTTATCCCAAAATAAGCGATAGCTGTGATATTAACCTAAGAAATAATCACCGACTTGTTACACCCCGGTTTAGACTCGCAAAGGTTAGCAATTCCTTTAAAGGTCAATGTATTATCTTCTACAACAAGATACCTCTGGAGATTTTGAATTTGCCTTTTGAGCAATTCAAAAACCGTATAAAAAGAACTTTGTTTAAAAAGGGATACTATGATATCCAACAATATATTAATGATGAGAACGCTTGGAACTAACACTGAACTCAATGTTAATATTATTTTAATAGTTATCTCTGTAAGTCAATCTGTGGGAGTTTCTTGCCCTTCTTTCCCCACAGTGGTCCAATGTAAAGAAGAGGCAAAATGACGTGTACTAAGTATATTTTTAATATCTACAGTAATAAAGAACTTTGAACTTGAACTTGAACTTGAACTCAGAACAGGAATATTGTTGTATAGATTTAGAATTAGTTAAGTCAGATACACTTATGTTAGTAAATCGCACCCAGACTGCAGAAGGTGGCTAGACCACGTTGTTGTAACGGATTCAGCCAGACAGACAATCGATGAGACATCAGTTATAGAGGATGTTTATTGGTCAGATCATTTGCCCCTATTAGTTGAATGTAATTTGAATTTAGTTAGTCCTAAGATATATAATAATAATAATAATGAAAAAATAATATTAAATAAAGTAAAATGGGGGGTAAGGGAACTGAAACAAATTAGTAAATACAGTAAATATTGTAATAATAAACTTCGCTTGATAGATTTTCCAGTACAGTTCCAGGATTGTTGTAATCAACTGTGTGATAAATTAGATCACAGACATATTATAGACGATCTTTATGGCAATATCATAGATACTTTAAGGGAGGCATCAATATTTAGTTACGTAACTTCCAAAAATAATAAAAAAACACATTACAGGGTGGAATAAACATGTCAGTACTGCTCACGGGATGGCTCGCGAAAAATTTCAGCTATGGATCTTACATGGAAGACCTAGACATGGTGAAGTTTTTAATGATATGAACTTAAGCCGTAAATTGTTTAGATCCAAGCTTAAATGGTGTTAGAACAACCAGTGTTTAATATTTATGCGTCGGAAACGCACCGGTTTTTTGTTGCGCGAATCGATCGCGAGTAATCGAGACATCACTAGCGGAAACGGACCGCAGATGTCACTCGTATCGGAGCGAGATGTAAAATTGGAGGTTATCTTTCTCTTGTTCTGGTCTCGTCGGTGAGAATAACATGGCGGCTCGGGCCCCGTGATGGTATTTCGGTGTACCAATTATCATACAGGCATCGGGCCTGGTCATAGTGTAAATCTACCTCATAGCGTCGGGCTATTGATTGAAATAAGTAGATTCGCGTCAGCGGCCAAGTGATCCCGGTTGATTGGACATCGTCGCATCGGTAGCGGCGACTCCACGGTCACGGCAGGCAGCACGCCGGCGACAGCGTCGGCAGCAACGATAGGGTTCGATTCACTCCATATCCTATCCCAAACTGTGCCCTTTTCCCGTATTCCCGTCTCGAATCGAGCTTTCGATTTCCTGCCTACGGAGACAAGGTCAGTAACCAATTTCATCACTTCTTTTCTCTCACGTGGCAAAGGCGCAATCCCCCTCAGGATTCTCACGCCGTTCGGTAGGCGTGGGAAATTAAACATTTTGGTAGCAGGAGCGCGGTTTCCTAGTGGGAAATCATGATTCACGGTTGTAGGGCTGCCTTTGTCACATTGTAGTTGGGAGAAAAGAATATCCCAGATTGGCTCAAGTCGGCAATGAGTCTGTGGTCGGTATACCACGATTAAAGTTCATTTTCGGTAAGTGAAAGTATAAGTGCCAATTTAGTTAACAGTTGTTATAAATTGTAGTCGGAAACTAAAGGATTGAACAGTCATTCTGCGAAGCCTAGATTGTATTACTTGCGATAGAACGTCGGGTTCTATAGTCCTACAGTGTTATTTCGGTTTACACAGCAGGGTCGGGCTATTTAAGGGGTATTAAGCTGATTTTGCTGACCTCAAAGGAAGTGTGGTTCCTATCGGAGAGCCACTGCTAGAAAAATAGTTTTTTTTATAATAACCTTTTGTGTGTTATTTGTATTGTACCACATGGTGGCATTCTCTAATTGATTTAGAGTGTATATTATAAGGTGTATGTTCACAGGGCGACCATATTAAATATTGTTTATGATTTAATTGTTTAGTGGTTGCCTTGGGTTTTACAACTTAGTTTTAATTTCTGTGCCCAGCGCTGACGGGAAAGTGCTGGTATCTGGCTGTGCTTAGTTCGGCAGTGAAGCATAGGACCAGGAACAATTAAATCGGTAACCATGGCACCTTCGCCCTTGACGGTACTGCGATATGGTGTCCGTGAGGAGATGAGATGGCTCGCCCATACTCACAAGTATGTGGAGCGACCCGACATGGACGATGTCCTGCTCAAGCGTGTGGAGGACGCAATGACACGCGTCGGGAAGGTGTGTCGGCTGGCTGCCGAGGCTGAAGCCCTCGGGCTTACGGATGAGGCCTCGGTGGCTGCAGTGAGGCAGCTCTGCGCGGATGCTGACCAAGCGATGGAGTGCTTGGGCGACATCGAGCGTCGCGCCGAGAAAATTAAGCGGTCGCGTCGGGATGACCGCGGGGAGGGTAGCGGAGACCCCCCCCCGAAGGGTGTGGTTGGACGGCTTCCACACCTGGAGATTCCGGCCTTCGGTGGGGCAATTGATGAGTGGCCGGCATTCATCAATTTGTTCGATAGCCTGGTCCACGGTCGGGACGACCTGGCCAGCGCCTACAAGTTGGCCCAGCTATTGATGGCACTGCGGGGTGAACCGAAGGAGTTGGTCGGTCACCTAACGGTTACGGCGGGCAATTATGAGATTGCCCGGGTCATATTGTTTGACCGCTACCAACACAAAAGGCGGTTGGTTGATGCACAGCTGGGGAAACTGTTCAGCATCCCAAGAGTAACCCGGGATGTTGACATCCGGGTACAGGTGCTCAACCCTGTGCTGGTGGCCACTAAGGCCCTTCAGAACCTTGGTCTGCCGGTAGATCAATGGTCATATATTTTGTTATATATGGTTTTGTCACGGTTGCCCGCAGCTGTTCAAAGTCGGTTTGAACAGCTGCATGGGGGCAGTAGCTCGGAACTGCCCACGCTCGTCCAATTAACGGAGTTTTTGGAGGGTGAATGCAGGCGATGCGACACCATGGATTCGGAGGCCAGTGTGCAGCGCCAACCCGCGCGGATGCGGGAGGGGCCGCGCCCCCCACCCCCACGGGGGGGGTGGTCGGTCAAAACAATTTGGCGTTTTGAGTGCCGCGCCGTCGGGTGACGGCTGTGTGCACTGCGACAGTGCCAGTCATGAGGTGACCAGTTGCGCCAACTTTAAGGCGCTCGGTGTGGCTGCCCGCAGGAAGGTGGTCTTCCGCCACCGATTGTGTTTCGGTTGTTTGGGGCCGCACCCGCTGAGCGAGTGCTCACGGGCATCCCCCTGTGAGCGCTGCGGTGGCAGGCACCACGTCGTGTTGTGCCTGAACCGGTCAGGCCCATCGGACGGTCACCAGGGCCAGACTCAGGTTGGTCGGTCACAGGGCCCAACCAGGGCCGGACCCAGTCCCCCTCCGGGCAACGGGAGTCACCAACGGGGTGACTGGGGTACCCGCGGACGGGACCCCCCCCCGAGGGGAAGGGGGCAGCGCGGGGGGTAACAGGCGGGACAGCCGGGGTTCGGTCGCCACTGTCCAGGGCCAGCGAGGACTTCGGGCCGCTGGCTCACCGCGTGTTACGGGCGGGTGTCAGATGGCACCTATGAGTGGCGCGAAGGCTGGGAAGGCTGATATGCCACCGGTGGCATATCAGCAGCCGAGTTACCAGGCCGACGGAGGTCTGAGCGGGTTCGGATCCCGCGGGGGTTCCCGCTAGGGACACGCCGCCCACTTACAGGGTGCCGCCACTCCACAGACGGTCATGCTCCCCACCGCCTCGGTGATAGCGTGGAGTTCGGACGGAAAATCTTGTGTAGCACGAGCACTATTGGACTCGGGGGCCCAGGGGTGCTTAGTCTCGTGCAACCTTGTAAGACGGTTGGGCATTTCGGTAAGGGAGTATCCACATTCCATTCGGGGAATTGGGAACACGGAAGTCGGTTCCGTTAAGGGTGTATGTCGGATTACTCTCTCGTCACGGGTGGATTCATCGGTGAATCTGACGGTCACGGCATTAGTCATGCCTAATGTGATGGGCTCACACCCTCACGTACGGTTGTCGCCCTCGGTGCGACAGTTGGTCGCTGGGTTGTCACTGGCTGACCCGGAGTTCGATATTCCGGGCCCAGTAGACATTTTATTGGGTGTCGATGCCTTGGGATACCTGTTAGTGCCAGGTGTCCACGTGTTGCAGGCGACTGGTCTGGTTTCGGTCAACAGCAGACTGGGCCATGCGGTAATGGGTCCGGTCATGCCGGCTGCCCCACGCCTAGCGACTCGTAGTCCCTTATTCGGTTCTGTACTCTCGGAGGTGATACAGAAGTTTTGGGAGGTGGAGGAACCACCTACGGTCCGCCGGTTGGACCCGGTTGAAGAAGAGTGTGAACAGTTTTATCGGAACAATACTGGTCACCTTCGGTCAGGTCGATTGTGTCACGCTCCGGAGTTAGTTGGACATCCCTTGTGGTGGGGTCCAAAATGGTTGACTCAAGCCGAATCGGATTGGCCAATGAGTCCACGCGTTACCACGGCGAACGGCGCCTTGACAGTCGGTGTCTGTACGACGCAACCAGAGCCGGAAGAGGAGTTCAGCCTGCTGGAACGGTACAGCTCGCTCGACAAGCTGGTCAATGTGACCGCCTGGATCTGCCGATTTGCGCGGAATTGTCGGAATTATGAGGCGCAACGAGTGCGGACACAGGTCCTGACACCACGGGAACGGAACCATGCGTTGTTCGCATTGGTACGGAACGTGCAGACGGTGCACTTTAAGTCCGAATTTGACATTCTGAGACGCGGACGCGTCCAACTGAAGGGAGCTGTGGCTCGGCTCAACCCGTTTATTGACCCTCAAGGATTGCTGAGGGTAGGAGGTTGGCTGCGGAATGCCAACCTGCCTTATGCGGCTCGCCACTCGTTGTTACTCCCTAGGAAAGGGAAGTTGGTCGAACTGTTGATACAGGATCGACACATTCGGAATGGGTATGTCGGATGCCACGCCTTGATGGCGTTTCTCCAGCGCGAGTTCTGGATTCTATCGGGAAGACGCTTAGTGCGTAGCGTCGTATTTCGGTGCCTGCCTTGTATCGGGCCAAGGCGGCTACGATGCAGCCCCAGATGGGCGATTTGCCCTCGGATAGGGTTAACGAAATCCGGCCCTTTGCGGGTGTCGGAACGGATTTCGCGGGACCATTCATGGTCAAGTCTTCACAGCTACGGAACGCCAGATTAGTGAAGGCATACCTGTGCGTCTTCGTGTGCTTGGCCACGAAGGCAGTCCACTTGGAGGTGGTCAGTGACCTCACTACAGAGGCATTTATCGCTTGTCTAGATCGGTTCGTCTCACGAAGGGGCCTCCCGACATTAAGCCGTTCGGACACCGGCACAAATTTTGTCGGAGCCAGGCGATATCTGCAGGAGGTCACTCAATTCCTGAACGGTAACCAGGACGCCATCGGTACGGCTTGCTCCCGACGAGGGATTGAATGGGTTTTCAGTCCGCCGGGATGTCCTCATTGGGGAGGAATTTTTGAGGCTGCGGTTAAATCGGCTAAGTCGCACCTGACGAGGATCATCGGTGAGACCTCTCTACGCTTTGAAGAGCTTGCGACGCTATTCTGTAAAATTGAAATGAAACTGAACTCGCGTCCGTTGTGCCCGCTCAGTTCGGATCCCAATGATTTGGAAGCGTTGACGCCGGGTCACTTCCTGATAGGTCAGCCCCTTAACGCCCTGCCAGAATACCCATTCGGTGATGTTAAGTTAAGTCGGTTAACTAGGTGGCAGATGTTGCAGCAGATGGCTCAAGATTTTTGGAAACGGTGGTCCCTTGAGTACTTGCACATCTTGCAGCAGCGCCTTAAGTGGACTAACCGGACGAGCCCCCCTCAAGTCGGTGATTTGGTGCTGATTAAGGATGCGAACCTGCCATCATTGAGATGGAGACGAGGACGGATCGTCAATTTGTACACGGGTCGGGATGGCACGCCTCGATCAGCAGAAGTCAGGGTGGGGGACTCGGTCCTCAAGAGAGCGGTCGCAACACTTTCTCGCCTTTCTATTGATTAGGGACAGGTTCGGGCCTGTCCGGGCGGGTGACTGTTTAATATTTATGCGTCGGAAACGCACCGGTTTTTTGTTGCGCGAATCGATCGCGAGTAATCGAGACATCACTAGCGGAACCGGACCGCAGATGTCACTCGTATCGGAGCGAGATGTAAAATTGGAGGTTATCTTTCTCTTGTTCTGGTCTCGTCGGTGAGAATAACATGGCGGCTCGGGCCCCGTGATGGTATTTCGGTGTACCAATTATCATACAGGCATCGGGCCTGGTCGTAGTGTAAATCTACCTCATAGCGTCGGGCTATTGATTGAAATAAGTAGATTCGCGTCAGCGGCCAAGTGATCCCGGTTGATTGGACATCGTCGCATCGGTAGCGGCGACTCCACGGTCACGGCAGGCAGCACGCCGGCGACAGCGTCGGCAGCAACGATAGGGTTCGATTCACTCCATATCCTATCCCAAACTGTGCCCTTTTCCCGTATTCCCGTCTCGAATCGAGCTTTCGATTTCCTGCCTATGGAGACAAGGTCAGTAACCAATTTCATCACTTCTTTTCTCTCACGTGGCAAAGGCGCAATCCCCGTCAAGATTCCACGCCCTGTCGGTTGAGGCGTGGAATTATACAACCAGGAACAAATTAAAATGGATATACTGGCCAAACACCATTCTAAAAAGAATTTTTGTGATTTTTGGAAGAATACAAATAAGTTCACTCCTAAACCTACACAACCAGTAAGTGTTGAAGGGGTCAGTGACCCCAAACAGATTGTTGATATGTTTAAGAGTCATTTTTGTGTAAAATCTCAGCTGCAGCCGGTGCAGACTGGGCGTGATGCTGGGGATCACCATGTTCCGGAAATAACCAAAACCTTCAAAGCCAAAGAAATAGCTATGATCATTCGTAAAATGGTCAGAGGCAAATCACCAGGACATGATGGTCTGAGCATCGAGAACCTGCAATGTGCTGGGGTTCATTTACCCAGGGTTCTCGCAATGTTATTAAATTTATGCGTAGTTCATTCATACCTGCCTCAGAATCTGATGAGAATAATAGTTGTCCCTATTATTAAAAATAAAACAGGTGATGTTTCTAACAAGCAAAAATATAGACCAATTTCTTTAGCAACGGTTATAGCCAAGGTATTTGATGGGGTGCTTAAATCTCAGTTTCGAAAGTATCTACATCTAAATGACGCACAGTTTGGGTTTCAACCAGGACTGTCTACTGAAAGTGCGATTCTGAGTCATAAGCACACTGTTAGATATTATACGGATAGAAAAACACCAATATATGCATGCTTCTTGGATCTATCCAAAGCTTTTGATTTAGTGTCGTATGAGGTTCTGTGGAAGAAAGTTAATGAAACAGAACTACCAGATGAACTTACCAGTATTTTTAAATACTGGTATGCCAACCAGGTGAACTGCGTTAGGTGGGCCAACACGCATTCGAATGATCTGATCGAGGAGCTGAGCAATGTGGTCGTCGGCTGCTCTATTAACGGAAAATTGGTAAACAACATCAGCTATGCAGACGACATGTGCTTATTGAACCCCTCGATTAGTGGTTTAAGGAGGCTGGTGTCTGTGTGTGAGACCTGTGTAGCACACGGTTTGCGTTACAACCCAATTAAAAGCGAAATAATGATATTTAAAGCTGGTAATAAGGCTCCATCTCACGTACCGCCTATTTTTTGATTGGATCTCAATTGAGACAAGTTAGTGTTGTTAAATATCTTGGTCATGTGGTAACCGAGGACTTATCAGATGATCAAGATATGGAAAGGGAGCGAAGGGCGTTGGCGATTCGATGCAATATGCTGGGCCGCAGATTTGCACGTTTTGGGAGGGCTGTCAAAGTGACTTTATTCAAGGCATTTTGTCAGTCCTTCTACACGTGTGCTTTGTGGGTCAGATACAAGCGGAAATCGTTCGACGCCCTTCGGGTCCAATATAACAATGGTTTTAGGATGTTGTTGGGGTTGCCGCGTTATTGCAGTGCATCGGGGATGTTTGCCGAAAAGCGTACTGCGGATTTTTATGCCATAATAAGAGCAAGAACAGCATCCCTGATGTTCCGTATGCGGGGTAGCGACAACTCCATCCTGAACAATATTGCGAATAGGATAGATTGTCCAATCCGGTGTCACTGGGTAAACATTCACATGACATCAAATAGACCATGAAAAGCCCGGTAGACTGGGGTCTGATAGTCTGTCCTATTTATGGACTTGCATATTTTTATTTATCTAATGTAATTTAAATTTACTTATTTATAACAGTATATAAGTAAAAAAAGAAAAATGTACCTATAGATCTAAGTTATCCGAAATAAAAATATTTTAATTGAATTGAATTGAATTAACTACCATGGACTTACGCTATGTGGTGAAGATGTATCTTGACTCTTCTGGAATCCATTGTAAAAGATTTAAAAATAACTTTCCCGGTCCAGATTTTGCCGAAAATTTTCTCAAGCGACACAAAAACGATATTTCCAAAAGGATCTATCAAAATATCAAGAGAGCGAGAGCAAAAGTGTCCCCGCAAACATTAAAAGAGTACCATTCGGAACTAGAAAAGCCCATTGCGAACATACCCCTGTCAAATATTAAGAATTATGACGAGACAAATGTAACTGACGACCCTGGACGTAAGCAAGTTATTGTAAAACGAGGCTGTAAATATCCTGAAAGAGTTATCAACCATACTAAATGGTAGGTGTCATTGATGATGGCTGCAACGGCAGATGGAGAAGTATTGCCTTCATACGTAGTGTACAAATCCACCCATATTTATAATACTTGGGTTTTAAATGGACCGAAAAATGCGAGGTTTAATCGCTCTTTTTTTCGAAATTTTCGGCGATTAGATAAGACGACGGTTATACCAATGTTTGAAAAGAAACCGGGAAAAAAAGTTCTGATTGGCGACAATTTATCATCACACCTTTCAGCAGAGCTCATTGGCCTTTGTAAAGAAAAGGACATCCATTTTGTGTTCCTACCGGCCAACTCTACACATTTGACGCAGCCTTTGGATGGAGCGTTCTTTAGGCCCATGAAAAAAGCTTGGAGACATATACTCAATTAATGGAAGATGACCAATGGAAGGACCTTATCAACAATACCGAAGGGCTATTTTCCACGTTTATTAAAACTATTGGTAGACCAACTCACTGACAATTCATAAAAAAAACGTAAAAGCCGGATTTAGGAAAACTGGTATTGCTCCTCTAGACGTCAATGTACTTTTGAAGAGACTGCCCAAAGATGATAGAGCCAACAACGAAGACAACAAGGATGCTATTGACAATTCTTTTATAAATCTTTTAAAATAAATGCGGTTCGGAACTATGAACATCAAGAACTAAAAACAAAAATAAGCTGGAGGTCGTAGCTGGAAGAAGCGTAAGTGGAGAGGAAGCTGAGACGGGTCCTACAAAAAAGATAAAGAAATTAAATACAGATTTACAAAAATGCTCCTCAACATCGGGAAAAGGTAAAGGAACAGGAAAAAAAACAAAGCAAAATTTGACATCAAAATTAAACATTGCAGAAGAAAAATTAGGAAGAAACAATGAATATTCGGAAGAAGCTGAAACGAAAAATTAAGAAATAATAATAGAAGAAAGAAAAGAGCTGGAGATAGTAGCTGGGAAAAACGTTAGTGTAGAAAAAACTGAGATGTGTCCTGCATTGAAAAAAAAATGTAATACAGATTTACAAGAATGCTCCACCACATCAGAAAAAATTATAGGAAAAAAAGCAACGCAAAATTTGACATCATTAACTGATTACAAATTTTGAGTTGCTACCTGCAGCAAATTTGAGGAGCTAGAAATAGAACCTAACTCTGTTGATATTGTAACATTACTTGTAGAATTTGAAAATGACTTATACTGCATACCTTATAAAGCAGTAACCGACCTCGGTGAATGGGCTCTCAAATGGAGAATAGAGATAAACCCCGAGAAAAGCGCAGTGGTGCTTTTCTCAAGGTGTAAGACTCGAGCTGACCGCGCGTTCACTACCCGAAATCACCCTCTTTGACCGCCCTATCCCCTGGGAGAATACAGTGAAGTATTTAGGAGTGACTTGCCCGGTTCCTATATTTCAAAAATGATCCGTTTTAGTTACGAATGGTAGTTAATTCTACGAGGCGTAAGCTAAAACCGTTCCTATAACAAACGTCTCGTTATGCAACCAACCGACGCCTGGCTACTAACGGATGGGAGGGTTACAGGCAACGGAGCGTAAGCGTATTGTATGGAGATGTCACTTGGTTGCGTTCCTATAAATGTTTTAAACGTCAGTAGACTTTCCAGATAACTATTCGTAATATTACTTGGTTACCCCTCAATTTCGGTCGGTTAAAGTTTATATTTCACTGTTTTCGCTGTAATTTTGAATTTAAAATGTCCAGTTCATCAGTGTTCGAAATTATATCGAACTCCAGCGAGACTGACTCAGCAGAAGATAATAGGCAAAACATGCAGCCCAGGACAGAACAAATAGGAGATCACTGAACAAGCCCCGTAACAACAACCAGGGAGCGACTAGAACGAAAGAACCGACAGAAATATCCCTGAGCCTTAGCCCTGAATGAAGATTACCGAGGCAAAAATGCCTACTAGGCGGCAGATAAATTTGTACATAAATCAAATGGGAAGATGATAGGTAGTCACCGGTGTAATATACATTCCAAACCACCAAGACTTTGTATTATTTGACGAATTTGTCGACTAGAAGAAGACTGAAACTTTTTACAGGATATATATTTCAATTGATGGATGTCAATGTCGAGTCAAATGTCTTTTTCGCGCGCTGAACGTTCCGTTCTAGTTATGTATTCTATGCATTCTATTAAGTTTGGTAAGGAAAAAAATATGTCACGAAGATGCCTGCATTCGTATAGCTCTAATAGACATCATAAGTTTGTATCGGCTTGATTTTTATCTTATTACAATGTATATATAAATGCGCGTCGGTATTTCAATGACATCTATGACCAACGGACGTCCCTAGGTAAAAGGTACAGAAAGTAAATTGTGGAACGGTATTAACGACGTTGGTTAGGGAAAAACGGACAGTTACTTTTACGGTTGACGATCCGTTAAATATAAGAACCGGGCAACTTCAAATCCCACATTAAAACGGTCCGCGACAAAGCAGCCTTCTACATTTGTAGGCTTCACCCGCTCATGAGAAGTAAAAGCAAACTCCCATTGCGGTGAAAAATAACTCTATTTAAAACTTAAATCCGCCCGGTCTTCACGCATGCAAGTCCAGTTTTTGCACACTGCTCCCACTCCCTTAAAACCCTTCAGGTTCTACAAAACCGCTTCATGCGAAAAGCCGTTGTGCCCCGTGGTACATGCGGGTATACTTTAGAATCCCTACTGTAAAGCAATAGTTGAAAAATGCGTCCGAACGCTACTTCATTAATGCATCTAGCCACCCAAACCCGCTTATCATACGAGCATCCCTAAATGAACCGACCCCAGACATAAATAAGAAACACCTTTACAAAAGGCGCCACAAAGACGTCCTCCTAGAACCGGAGGACGATATCACAAAAGCTCTTGAAGCCCAACCACCCCCCGCCCCTCAAGCACGTCAACTAGACGAAGGCTGTGTTTCCGAAGCATTACAGCATCTCAGATACCAAATTTGGATTGAAAAAGATCGCCGTCTTGATTCGACGGAGGCACATTCTCCCCCTCCCCCTTTAAACCTCCCCGACTGAGGTTAGAGCCCCCCTAAATGACCCAAATATAGAGTAGTTTAGGATTAGGATAGGTTTAAAAATTATATTACCACCTCTTAGTAGCGGGGGCTATCTGCACCCCTAACATGCACTCTGACTATGAGCTGATGTCCGCTCGTAAAATTGGGTGAGCAGGCAAACTCCTCCCATATACCGTTGAAACAGTGAGACTCTAACCTGACCAAAAGAGATTGTTGGCAGGCTCAAGATACATTTATTATTCACAGGGTCGTGAGTCGAATATTGGTGATATAGTTGCAACGCTGGATAGGGACTCGCCGGGAATTTGTAGATTTCAGCTCCTTGGTAGACTCAATCCAACTGGTCCACTTCTCCAGACGTCAACAAGTGATTATGCGGTTAGCGCCAGGAGGATATTATTCCTCGGCGTGGAACCCTGGAAAGAGACCAGTGTGAATGATAGGAATACAAAAGCGCTACAGCGCCCAGCTATCAGGCGACGGCTCCCCACACGGAGACTTCCGACGAGGGCCCTAGGGTAATTAGGATCTAAGAGTGCCGCAGTCCAATAGACACTGTATAGAAAAGGGAAATACATAGAGAGTATAAAATACACGAAAATAAGAAAGACTAACTACGAACCAATGCTTACCCATGGATTGGGGATAGTAGGGAGGTTTCAAATCAACTACTGCACTTTACAGCAACTAAACATTCAGCTCCATTACAGTACTAAAGGGACTAGCCCATCGCCGCAACTAAAGGACTTAAAAATTATTGATGCAGAAGATACAACCTCACGTTTCAGAGCTCAAACAATGTCTGCCTCAAAAAAACAATCAGCTGCCAGACGAGATTCCAGACCCGAATTTCCGAATTTTTATAGTTTTAGTTTTTAACTGGCTAATCCGCCAGTAGCCAATATGGTCAAGGAGGTAGTACGTTACACCGTATACACAAATACATCATCCAAAAGGGCAAATTGCACGTAGAAAGCCTTCAGCATATACCGAGGCCATGGCTAACAGTAAAATCGAATATCGATAACTGTAATATACAAGGGGTTATTTTTAATCCGTATACTACACGAGCTGATGCCCGCTCAATATGTGGGGACCCGGTTTACGAAACAATTAAACTGTATTTATTTGTGCAATACTATTTGTTAAAAACTGAGCTTTTCGGCGCAAATATTTTGTTTTAAAATTTCCTAAGTTCTATACTACCTATTCTTATTTTTTTTTATTGATATTTTAATTTCTCCGTTATTAAAGTGTGCATTTCAAATCTTGTACTCCGGCTTAGTTTAAAACATAATTTAACTTGCTTTGTCTATCACTGTGACTGTTGAATCATTGAACATTGATGGGACTATGGTGCCTCACACCCTAGTTCCCATAATTGAAGACGGAGCCTGTCTGTTTCGGTCCATCTCCTATCTATTGTATGACACACAGCTGATGGCCAGGTAGGTGTGTGAGCAAATCGTTGACCATGTGGACTGACTGGGATGAGTTTGCCATTATGTCCCACGATAGCAACGGGGATAATTACTCCAGTGCCACTGAATTCTGCAATGACATGTCACGCTCTTTTACTTATGGTAGTTTGTGTGAGCTCGAAGCGGCAGGGCATCTATTTCCGGGGCTTTTTGAAGTTTACCGCAATGGTGAGCTGTATATAAGTTTTGGTACTGCGGGTAATCCGTGGGACGAATGCGCTTTTCAGATGATCTGTCACGTGACCATTTTGATGCATACGTGAATAGTGAATTGACCGCGGCAATGTCCGAGTCCGACTCTCCTTGTTCGCTTCTCCCTGTAGTCGCCAAGGAGATTACTAAGAGAAGAAGTGAAGTGCCTAATATCACACCGTCCCTATCAGAACCAGATCGAGACTCATTATGTCTTACCGTTTGACGTAAAAAATATCGTGCCAGGTGCACCGACGCTACTCGAAAGCAACAACTCAAAAACGCTTCTAAAAAGTATGTGCAAAAAACCCAGAAATACACCTGCTGTGGCCAGATACCAGCAATCTCACCCTGATTTGAATAGAGAAGCTATAGCTAGGCACCGTCAGACTCACCCTGATATAAATAGAGCAGCTGTAGCTACGTACCAGCGACCTTACCCTGAGGTGCGTAGGGCGTCACAAATTCGATATGAGCAAAATAATCCTCGGATAGAAAGGAACGGACGTGTCTGGAAAACCAAATCTCACTCCGGCTTAGCATATGATATCGATACAGAGTATGAAATCTACAGCACCGTGGCCTTAGGTTCCATGAGCAAAAAGAGCCGGAGGTGCAACGCTCTCAAGTGGAAGGAGGAGGCACCCGGCATGTGCTGTATGGCTGGTAAGGTGCAGATCCCGCCTTAACTACAACTTACCAAGCCTCTCTACAGTTTGATAATGAATATTCGTCCAGAACATGACTGGTTCATGAACGGTATTCGTAAATATAATAGCTGCTTTCAAATGACGTCGTTTGGAGCTAAACAGATAGTAAAAGACGGTTTTATGCCTACTTTTAAAGCTCAATGCCAGGTATACCATTTGGTTGGAAGTTTGCTGCCAGCACCTCAAAAGGAACCACATTTTTTAAAAAAACAGTCTCTGCTGCAGATTTCTATTCTTTTCTTATTATTACAAGACCGGGAAAAGACAATCACCTGGTGTATTTCCGTTCCCTTTTTAGATAGAATTTCTGTGTATATACCGCGGATACCACTTATACCGTCGGAGTACCCATTTGAGTTTTAAAGACTACAGTTCCCTCTTAAGGTCTGTTTCGCAATAACGCTTAATAAGTCTGTGGGCTCCTCACCCATACATATTTATATTACACAGATATTTATAACACATTTACAATGACACAATTATTATATTTATAATCACACTATTATACAATAACAACAATAATATATTTATACAAAATATAAACAAACATAATTATACAATACAGTTACATAACAACATAATATTACACATACTCAAAACATATAAACAATATTGATTTATCTACACACCTATCATAAACCCTCTTTACTGCGTACAAAAACCGCACGTTACGATCAGCATAATGTTAAACTACTTGGTAAAAACTCATTTATTCTCTGAAAAATTACACATTATGACCATAATGTGTAATTTTTCTACATATTATGACATTCAAATTTCGAACGCCGACGCCCGCCTGCGTGCCGCCCTAGTTTGTCTGTGAAGTTGGTTGGTACTGACATTCAAATTTCGAACGCCGACGCCCGCCTGCGTGAAGTTGGTACTACAGAACAAGCTTAACAACTGCAGAGCCACAATGCCGGTCAAACATGCGGTTCCTGAACACATCAAAGAGAGCTTATGATATGTGTGTAGATAAACTAGTGTATGTAACTGTACATAATTAGGCATTAAAACTCTCGAGTGATACTATTATGAAACTCGCCTTCGGCTCGTTTCATAAACCCACTCTCGAGTATTAATGCCCTCCATTATGTAGCAGTCACATAAACTACTATTATATATAAATATGACGGATGAGTGTTGTGCCATGATACACCGTGCGGAATGCGCGTTATGGAAACAACGGCATAACCGGCTCCTGCGCCGCCACCCGTCGCGCGTCGCCAAGTTCATGCGTGGCGTCCCTCATCAGTCGTCAGAGTGCATTCGCTCATTAGAAACACTTCCACATACAAATTCTGCTTTTAGAATTAGTTCTTTCATTCCTCCATAGAGGTCGTGAGTCAGGCTGAAAGAAAAGTTTCCAGAGCCGCAAAATAACAAATAATAAAAATAGGTTGTGATTACAATCCGTTCTACGCATATTAATAAGTCAAAATATTTTTTATACAGAACATATGAGATGTTTACCAAAATATTCCAGCTGAAATATAGCTGGAATTAATGAAAAAAACTTGTTTGTCTGCTGTCTGGTGATTGTTAATATTTTTAATTAAAATATTTATCCGTAGCATACTCTAAAGTTCAACTGTAACGAAACGAAACTCCGGTTTTCATGTCACTTTGATCGATTGTGCTTCTCTGTGATTTTGTTATTTATTATTACATCAACAACAACCTCTGCATCCCAGGACCTGGATTTTGGATTTCGACAACTGCATTCAAACACTGACTTCTTGCTCGGAATTTTGACCTGACCCGTTCATTTTTGGAATCAAGCCTCAAGAATGATTAATGATCGAATCATATCGATGCTGTGTTCCTAACTGCAATACAACTAGTAAGTTATACTTTATTGTAAAGCGTGATCTTGTAACCACACCTGGAATAAGTACAGATATTGGTCAGTGTCGATAAGAGGGCGGAACCCCTTAGCTACACTCCAACCGATTAGACTCACTTAGGTTATGATACTAGTTCCTTAGGCTATCGTAAATATGTGTCATACTATTAGAAGGGCCTTTCACTGTCTGTTCTGTTCACTTAGAGCTCCAACAAAATGAGAACCTCTCCTTTTGTGACAAACAAACCTTCCTTGTCTTGCAAAACTGATTTGAAGCAGTCATTATCTTTATTCATTCGGTCCATTACATGTACTTTTTTCGATTTACAGGTGAAGACCATATATATACCACTGCATACATTTCCCAATCCTGCTAAGGATCCTGACAGGTTCCTGGTCATGGCATGGACCTTTAACATAGTGGGAAATGTATTGGCTCTTAAAGAGAAACTGGCATTAAAACAACGAAGAGTATATCAAAAACACTTTGAAGAGAAATATCATGCTTCATCCAACTCTTTTTCGGAATGCCATTCCAACAGTGCATACACCTGTATAACTATTATAAAACTATAATTGCAATATATGTTGATTTTAATGATATAAAATGTGATACTCATAAATTAAAAGTTATTGAATTATCACCCCATTTTTTATTTTAGTTCACTAAAAATTAATGAAAATAAACGAAGCCTACAATCATCTCTCTCCAAATTAAGTTTGTATGATGTCCACACAAATAATCTTAAGTGGTCATCAATATAAACTCAATTTGAAGATTGATGATTGTAGGTTTCCTTATCGGTATGTTTTTGTTAGACTTGGTTCTTTCACTCGCCGCCAGAGGCGCTGGCCGTAAAGGCAGACTGATGTCTCTATATCAAGACTAATAATGTACTCTGTGTCAGTCGTGATCCATCTCGCCACGGCGAAGCTACGCTCGCTTGCTTAATTTCCCTCGCTTTTGTGCTTACGCCTTCTGTATTTCATTTGCTCGAACTGTTTCTTCTCGTGTGCTATTGTCTGTGAACTATTACTGTGCTTTCTCCTACTTCCTTCTGCCTTAATAAACTATATAAACATAAAAATAGTGTGAGTGTATTCACTACGCCTTGGATCAGGTACCTACTACACCACCTAAAAGACTCAGGGCCAGTCACTGAAAACAGCAGAAATTGATCTTAAGGGAGACTGCTTTTCGCACGGTCAGTTTTACGTGGCCTGCTCGAGAGTGAGCTCACCTAGGAGCCTGGTCGAATTAATTTAATTAACTAATTATTTGATGTCGTCCGGTTGTCGCGAGTGAGAGTAGACGTGCGTGTGGTGTAATTGGAAACCAGTGCCATTTATTCTTTATTCTAAATTGTAATTGGTTGAATTTGTTAAATTTCAATTCTCATTTACTCCTGCGACGATTATACGGAGTGACTCCACCCTCTGGGCGGCCCTAGAGTGGGATAGCTATCGATTTGTGCGTCGAAAAAATACTGTGTGATTGGACGTCGTGTGTCACTTGAGGATCGAACCAGTGCCTTTGCGCATCGCTGCACCCGCGCACTAACCGCCGCACCAAATCAAGTTAGTCGAGACCGACGAAATACTGCATCGCTTGTCGGCCGGCTATGCGTAGCTGCTATGAACTCGAGCGTCACATCGCACACACTGCTACGTGTGCTACGCTGCAAGTGCTACGCCCGCTGCTACGTATTCTTAACAATGAGTGTACAACGTTCTCCGCCGCCGAGTCCAAATATGAAAGGACTGCTAGAAAAATCTGCCTCGAAATCTAATTTATCTGCTTCCGAGGGCAAGGGAATAAATGTAACAATAAGAAGCAAACGCCCTAGATTACGAGAAGAAGGAAGTCCACCGAAATCCAGTGGTTTTGAAGAATTTAAGACGGATCTTTTGGGTTTGCTCACATCATGGAAGACCGAGCAGGATCAACGATTGTCTACTTGGAAAGATGAGCAAAACGCTACCCTGACAATGCTAGTAAAGGACATGTCTGATTTGAAACAACGGTGTGAAGAGATTCAGAACTCGAACTCGGAAATTGAAAAAGGAATGGACTTCATAAACAACGGCTATGAGGAGATGAAAACGAAGATTACCAGTTTGGAGACTGAAAAGAAGAGCAATGATGAAAAACTAAGTAACCTGGAAAAACAAATTCAGGATATGCGTTTTCAAACTCGTCCAGCTACGGTGGAACTTCGAAACGTGCCAGTGAAACAGCAGGAAAATATCCAGGATCTTGTGAAGGTGGTCACTGACATTGGCAAAGCAATGGAACTAGATATAAAGGCTTCGGACCTGCGTGATATATACCACCTGCGAAAAGGTTTAACAAGACCTATCGTAGCTGAGTTTGCTTCGGTTCCTACCAGGAATGAGTTTTTGGGGACAGTTCGGCGATTTAATAAAGACAAACCAGTGAGTGAAAGCTTAACACTACAACGATTTAAATGCCAGGAGAAAATAAAGCTATTTATGCAGACAAATACCTCACTCCTGCCTTGAAAAAATTTCTGTTTGAAGCTCGCAAGATTGCAAAACCCCACAACTATTCTTGCTGGCACTCATATGGCCGAATCCTGATGCGAACGGAGCCCGACGGACAGCCAATTCACATAATTACAAAAAAATATTAGATTTTTTAGGCAAACAGCAATAGACATAGGCCTTGTTTTGAAATTGTCTGTTTGTGCATGCTTAACTTTTATTATTATGATACTTTATCTTTTAACATATACTATCTATCATAAAGTCGCTATTTTATACAATAACTATTCCCTTGTAACATTTAACTTAAAAATCAAACGATAAAATTATGTTCTATGCAATTTATAAGTTGTCATCTTAAACACCATTACCGTAACTCAAGGTTTCACCGAGGCTCTTTGCTCTCTTTGTGGCTAAGCGAAATTGTTGCAAGTTCCTTTTTCTATTTTTAAATGGCTTATCTAAATGATATTACTAATGAGTTAGGCTCAAAAAACAATTTGAGGACTCAAAACTGTGATCCTGCAATTTGCAAGTTTTATTTCGTACCCAAATAATAAACTAAAGATAATTCACTTTAACTTACGGAGTATTAATATGAATTTTTATCAATTTTTCACCATGTTACACACCACTCAAGTAAGCTTTGACGTTATCATCCTCTCAGAATGCTGGCTCAAAAACTTGGGACAAATACCTGTCTTACCTGGCTACTCATCAAGTGCCACTAAAAACAACCCAATCCAAAACGATGGAGTGGTCGCTTACATAAAAGATTCTATAGGCTATTCAGTATCCGAGCCACATTTTATTGAGGCAAACTGTTTAGTTATAAAAATAGGAAACACAACTGTTATTGGTATCTGCCGCTCTCCATCGTACAAAAATCTTGAAAATTTCTCTATCAGTCTTGAAAATCTCTCAACTACCTTTAGTACAAATGAAAACGTAGTTCTGATGGGAGACATTAATGTCGACATAAAACCCGAGAATATCGACCTAAATTCTAGTAATTATCTTATGCATACTGCTGCTTTTGGTCTCTGGCCAGCCCATTTAAGTCAGACTAGAGGAGATAACTTCTTGGATCATGCATTAATTAAATCACTTGCTCCTGTAAATGTAGTTATTCTTGAGAGTCAGATAACCGATCATCTCCCAGTGATTGTTTGTTTAGAAGCATCAATAACTAAGCTAAAGGCTCTAAAAACTGTTACTCGTCTAGACTATAGTTCTATTAACCCGTCAAACGTCCTATGCGCTACATAAGCGCATAACTTTTTTGGGCGGCTAGCGTCCTATGCGCTGCATAAGCGCATAGAAAGTATTGCAAACTTCGACGTTTTATGAATATTCACCAAGTTTCAGAACGTTCCCGGAAGTAGTCTTAGATTATGAGTACTTTAGTTGGCAACCGTGTGATATGATTGGAACTGACATTGAGACAGCCAAATCAGATCAAATAAATAAAATACCAAGCCATGTCGCCATTTTGGGCAGGCGACCGGCCGCAGACTTACATTTTATGTTTGTCAATATTTATTTATTGTGAAGTAATTACTGTGTTTTGTAATAAAAAATACATCTTATCGCTGGAGAAATTAATAGTGGTGATGTGAAAAATGGAAAATAGTGTAAGTTTTGTGTTTGGCCCGTAAGAACGAAATATAATTAGAGGTGTCGGTGTCAAATAATGGATTCTGCAAACAATCGATGAAAAGCCTTATCAACTTTATTATCACATGTGAGTACTATACATCACAAGATAGGTAATTTCATTAACTTTATTATGGTACATAACATGTTAGGAAACAAATAAAATAACCTAACAAACTTATCAAATTCCTAACGCAAGTCGATTGAAAGTTTATTTTCGCCAGAACCTTGGACGCGTTAGGGTCCACGAGATTCGCTGTACAGGGACATTCCAGAGGTTAAGAATGAAATTGACGCCACTTATTTTAATTCGGTGACGAACTAGTCGGATCCCAATGAAGCTACTGACCTGTTTGTCTCCTTAATCCAAAATATAATTCTAAAACATTCCACTACGGTTCAGCTAGCAAAACAAGATAGAATTTTAAAACCATGGATGTCACCGGGTCTCTTTCGCTGCATTCGAAACCGGGACAAAATGCATGCAAAACTTAAAAAGTCTCCCGATAACCCAATTCTTAAATTAAGTTACTCAAGGTATCGAAACTTTTGCAATGGTCTACTTAGAAAGCTAAAACGAGTATATGAAAAAACTGAATTACAAAACGCTAAAAACAATCCTAAGGGTACTTGGAGAATAATTAAGTCTATTTCTAATAAAAATTTACAACAAAGATCTCCTACAGAGTTACTTCAAATAACTGGTGATGCAAGCACCTCGCTAAATAGCGTAAATAATTTCTTTGCCGAAGTAGGGAAAAGATTGGCCCAAAATGTTCCCCCCTGCCGGGGCGGTATTGATTTGGCAGTGTATGCCCACCCTAACTCTCCTCAGAATTCACTTGCAATTCTACCTGTTGACGACGGTCAAATTGAAAAGTTGATAGCTGGCTTAAGATGCGATTGTGCCACTGGGTGGGATAATATACCAGCAAAAGTCATAAAACAATCCCGCAGCTCTTTAACTCCCCCCATCACACACATCTGTAATTTAGCTATAGACTCAGGTGTTTTTCCTAAAGCGCTTAAAAAAGCCATAGTTAGTCCGGTCTATAAGGGTGGGGATAGAGGCAGTGTCTCAAATTACAGACCAATCTCAATCCTCAGCTCCTTGTCAAAAATTTTGGAGCGAATCCTCAATAACTGTCTTCTTAGTTTTCTGTCCAAAAATCACATCATTGCTGATAACCAATTTGGTTTTAGGGCAGGAATATCGACTGAAAATGCAGTAACCTCCTTTACTGAGACCCTGACTAGCAAATTGGACAGTAAACTAAAATGTTTTGGCATTTTTCTCGACTTATCCAAGGCCTTTGACACTGTCTCTATCCCCAAACTTATCAAAAAGCTAGAGATTGCTGGAGTACGTGGTCTTGCCCTAAAAATTTTCGAAGACTATCTTACGGATCGCAATCAATGCGTAAAGATTGAAGGCCTTACTAGCAATCAGATAGCTATTGACTTTGGTGTTCCACAGGGCAGCATTTTGGGGCCCACACTGTTTTTGATCTACATCGATGCCCTCTGCCGGCTTAGTGTATCAAACTGTGATATATTTGCGAATGCGGATGATACAGCTTTACTTGTATACGATAAAACCTGGGACAAGGCAAAACAGGGTGCTGAGTTTTGTCTACGCATGGTGATGGAATGGCTATCTGCTAATCTACTTACTTTAAATGTGGATAAGACAAATGTTGTTTAATTTTCCCTTCCCAATATCGGAAGACCCCCTCCAGAAACCAGGATGGTGAAAGCTCACACATGTGCACTAGATTCACCAAGTTGCCACTGCAACTACCTAAGCGTGGTTAGTAAGGTTAAATATCTTGGTGTCTACATTGACAAAAAATTGAGCTGGAGAACTCATATTGAAGTCATGTGGGGTCGTCTTAGGCGGATGATATATATATATTTAGCGAACTCAGGCATTCTGCCGATAGGGAAACACTACTTCTTGTATATCGTAGCCTTGCCGAATCTATCATTACTTATTGTATTCCTGGCTGGGGTGGATCCTGCCAAACTATCTTAATGAAACTTGAAAGAGCTCAAAGATCTATACTCAAAGTTATGCATTTCAAACGACGCGATTATCCAACTGCCAGGCTCTACTCTGAATCTGGTGTTCTCTCCGTGAGGCAACTCTATATACTTCGATCGGTGCTCCGAAAACACTCCCTAACGCCTCTTGATCCAAAAATCCTTCAAAAAAGGTCTGGAACCTCCGTCTGTCCCGAAATTCGTGGCCGCACTGCCTTTGCAAGTCGCCAGTTTACGGCACAAAGTGCTTTTACATACAATAGGATTAATAAAATATCCCTGATATATAATTTGAGTTACCATGAGGTTAAACTTGTAGTTTTAAAATTGTTACAACCTCTTGATTATTTTAAGACTGAACAACTTCTTAAGGTACCTAGTTAACTAAAATGATTGTTAATATAACAATATCATATAACTTAATTTCTTAAATATTTATCGTTATTCGTTATTATCGTTTAATCTTTTAGAAACTGTAAAATATATAAGCCAAAATTTAATTAAACCTAAGTATTCTGATTACCTACATTGCTATTGTTGTTAATAAATTTATGTCAACAGGAAGACCCAAAATCCCTAAGATACAGGTTCATTTCCTAGTTTAGGGGTTTGAAGTCGAAATTAAATTAATAACACGGTGTACAACAATTTCTCTGTAATCTTTAAGTAAAAACTGTAGAAAGTACGAATAAACATTATATTATCTTATCTTATCTTAACATCTGAGGGCAGAACCTCTAATGTATAAAAAGGTACTTTAAGTATATAAATCAAAAAAGAAAAAGTCTTAACAACTGTGAAAAAAAGAGAGCAACCGAGCAATGGTACAGAATGAAAATGATCAAGGAATGGAAAGGCAACTCCAAGGACAAAGTACATGCTTCCATTGTAGTAACGGCAGGTGATATTATCAAATTATGACCTGATAAAGAAAGAAATACAATTTGATAAAAAATATGGCATCCATATAGGAACAAGAGAAAATTGGGTAATAAAAACAGAACAACCGGCGATCACTTGCTTCACAGATGGTTTAAGAAGAGAGAGCCTAAAACTAGCAGGAACTGGTTAGTATGTCTTGAGTAGTAAGCCTTGTGTTCCAAGCGGAAATCTTCTCTATAGGAATGTGCTGCTGTCCTAAAGGAAACATCGGAACTGAAAATAAGACTGTAGTAATATATTCAGATAGTCAAGAAGCCTTCAAGGCGCTAAGCCAACCAATGAATAAATCTGTACTAGTCAAAGAATGCAATCCAACGCTAAACTCTTTGGGAAGTGTTTCGGAAGTCATTATTTCATGGGTCTCCGGACACGAAGGGATCTAAGGAAATAAAAAAGCAGGCAAGATTCGGTGCAGACCAGCGATTCTGTCACCAAAATATCTTCATCTTAATAGCCACGCGTAATGTGAACCTAGAGTGGAAGAACAACAAAGACTGTAGATAGTCCAAGATGTGTATATCCAGGAAGTACAAACACTTTATTTTATTTTAGTAGCGATAACTTAGCAACTCTGGTGATATGGTAACAGGTCACTGTAAACTAAGTAGACACTTATCATTGTAAAGATTGAACCAAACCCTTCATGCCCTCAATGTGTATTGGAGGAAACTAGTCAATACTTTGTGGGAGAATGCCTCATGTATTCAAACAGAAGATGGCAAACAATATATATGGATAACATCAAGGAAGAAGTCTTTGCAAACCTCAAACTCAGCGATACTAGAATTCACTAAAAGAACAAGGAGATTTGGGGAGGTAATTCGGCTGAATCAACAGTAACCGGTACTAAAAAACTGGGAATTGGGTAAAGTAGGTCACAATGAGGACCGATCACCCGCCTGTGTTCAGCGGGAGCCCCATCTCATCATCTATCTATATATAATCAGAAATCATTGTCCCTTGGTATAACTTTGCGAGATTCACTGTTTATTTGCCAAGCCGTTTTCATTCTATGATTTGAATTTTGTATTTTTCTATTAATGTGTAAAGTTTTTGCAGTTCTACAAAACAATACAAAGCATAATTGAAAGTTGTGGAATAATTTTTAACGAAGTCATGAAATTTTCTGCGAAAGTTATATATTTTTTTGTTCACATACTTTACTTTTACGAATTGCAAAAGTTGTCCAGTCATCAAATTTAAATTTACCGTTGTAATCATTGAATTTCTTTAAACTATTTTTTTAATTGATTTCTGTTTGAATACTTTTGACAAAGTCTGAATAGATGCTGTTCGGGTTCTGTTCTTTATAATACGGTACTGGCAAATTTTATATCTGAGATTGTCGTTTAAATAGTCGCTCAAGAAATATATGACCTAAATGAAATATTTCGAATAAAGGTATTAATCGTTTTTTCATTGTTGTATCTACAAGAAAATCTACACTAAGATCGTCACAAATAATTTACCTCTTTTTTGTCATGGTTTAGTGAGGGCTTCATCCATATTTTTTTCAAACATTTCGAAATTGCCACAAATAATAATATGACTATCTTCTCGATACAGGATTGCTCTATCTGTCTTTATACAGTAAGTGCAAGAATATATTAACGTTGTTTCACCTTAATATTATGTTTTACTAAGACTAAAGAGCCGCCCCTATCAGCAGTCTTTATATTATAATAACTGTCAATCTTGTAATTATTAATGTTAAAAGACATCATATTTTCTTTAATCAGTGTTCTGTAATAAAAATAACATCGGTGTCAGAATTATTAAGAAATAATTCTAATCAAAGTTCTTTGCATGTTATGATGGGCAATATTAAAACACCGCTTAGGCTACCTACCCTTGTCGGAATTGGAATAAAAAAATACATCAATATCAATATTAGTTTTACTACTAAATCCTATACAAGACACAAAGAACCTCTGCCATACTAGTAATGACAGGGTAATTTAACCTCTCGTCAGTGGAGCTGGCCTCTATGGGAAATGACAGTTCTTTCGCATCTGTGAGCCTGGTCGATTTGTTTTTTTTTTTGTAGGTTCGTATTTAGCGAAACTGTAACAGTCTTCGTTAACAGATCTCTATGTTTCTTGAAACAAACCAATCAGGAAAGAGCACGCTAGATAATGAATGAAATGAAATTTGAACTAGTTGATAATTAAATTCATACTTTTTGATGGTTTACAGGAGGGGCTATATTTGTACCATTCTAAAAACAGGTGGTGTATAAAACAAATGTATGAAGGTCATCGATGTTTGAGTTTATTACTATTTTGGACACACTAACGTGTAATTATAATAAATCAACGAATCCAAATAATGTTTGAATCAGAAATAATACATAAAAATATACTAAACTTTAGGGTACTATATATTGAACATCACCATTTTGGTGCAATTCAATTGGAATAAAAGCGCAATTTGCAGAGAAAGGCAAAGGACTTAGTTAAGATCAAGTAAGAATCCAGTTATTTCCATAATTCTTATTAGATCTAGAGAAATTCCAATTAAAATTATAAAAGGGGGGCCCAAGGTCTCCGCCTGTGAGCCTGGTCATTTTGGGTTTCACAGACGCCATCTTTCTTTCAAAATTCCTCCCACTGACGAAAGGATAATAAACAAGTGGTTCTGTGAGACCAGTAGACCTCGCGAGCCCTTCGAGATACATACTTAAACATATTGTCACAACTGACGGATAAAAGGCTTTATTATAATGAAACACAATTTTATTTTGCGCAACAATTTAACGAAGAAAGTCCAATTTTAAATTGAATTTCAGGCGCTTGAATTTTCCAATTACTATGGAGACTTTTGAGCAGAAAAGGGGTATAAGTTTGGCGATTACTCGCATTTCCTTGGTCTTAGGAGGTCAAATCTGGTGACTACGGGTTTGTCTCAAGGCGGAGGGAACTGCGTAGTCTGAATTTTCCGAAATAAAATCAAAAACTGAAATCCGCTATAACAAATACCTTTGGTACAGCAAACTTCCCCGTACGAGGCGAGAACAAACAGACAGACAGACAGAAGGACAAATGCATTTTTGGCCAATCTCGAAACTGGACGCTTCGCTCGCTCGGTCAATTAAATGTTAAATACATACCAAGTTGTCTTTTACAAATGTTAGCAAGATAAAGGTATCTTTTGTCTGCCCAAAATCAGAAATAATTATATTTATGTCAATTGTCACATTGACCTAATTGCACATAAGTCGATTCAGTGTATTTTTGTAGATGTTGCGAGCTTTTGAAGATGGACCTTTTTAAGGTCAGGTGTGTGATTGATCATCAACGACTGTGTAGCTCTAACTACTACTGTAGTAATACAGCTATGAATATGATTACGTACCTACCGGAAAGAAGTGCTATTTACTACATATTTAGGTATGTAGCGTGGCACCAGTTGTAGGCAGGAAGTATTCAGTAGATGTTACAGACACCTATCATATTACATAGAAATAATTGTAATATCCTGAATCCAACTCTGAGGTTACTTTTTAAAATGTGCAGAATCGCAGGTATACTGTGGTCTGATGATAGCACCTGGGCCATTAATCGTGGCACCTTTATCGCTTAAATCTAATTTACAGCTGAAGATAAAGAGAGTTAGAGAAACGACCGGTCTCTCTTCAGGGCTTCTGCAAATATTAGGTTTTCGATATTATTGTCTGTTCTCTGTGGGTTTTAGTCTCTTATTTTGTTTCATTATAATTCTGTTGCACATTTAGGTATCATCATCAAACAGCCCCCTTTACCCACTGCTGGGTTGTATATGTTCCTATAATACCTATGTATTATAGAAACATATAGAGGGTGAGGTCATAAAACCCTTCCATCGTCGCACACTGTGCCAGCGTGGTGGTACAAGCCTGTGCCCTTCGGTGAGGGCTACATTGATTATACAGACTGTATAAAAAGGTAAAGCCGTTTTCAGTGATCGAAGGACTTAAATATACAGAGTGAAGCTAATAAGGGTAATATATTCAAGGGTGGTGGTTACTAAGGAGACTAATTTTGAGAAATTTTTCTGAAAGTACCAATGTTTCCCCATACGAAATGGTGTGGAACGCGGTATTACACATAAATAAGTTTTTGGAGTTCCTCATTCCAAAATATTCGCAAACTAAGAAAACTGAAACTAAATATATTTTTGTGACACCTAAAAAAAGCCTCAAAATCGGTCAAGTGGGGGTCGGACACGTACATCAGCAAAGGGATACATGAAAAGTTGAGGACTATCAAATATTAATCTAAAAAAAATATATGCCTGAACTTGTTTTCGATGCTACTCCTAAAATACTGCGGATCCGAAGACCCGCAACGATGAGTACCGCGAAATTATCGATGATATTTGAATGATGTTGATTTGGTAATTCGCAGGGGCGTGATATTGGAATACGTGTACCAATAACCCTCTTATATGGGGACCCCTTTAATATATAACATGTAGTGTGGTTCATTATTTATTGCTTTTTATTGCATTATTTACTGCAGTGGCGACACATTCTGTGAAAATTTAAACACTACCTATTACGGTTCATAAGATACAACCCGCTGACGGACGTACAGATAGCCGGTCAGACGGAACGGACAGCGGAGGCTTAGTAATAAGGTCCCGTTCGGGACCCTTCGGGTACTGAACCCTGAAAATGACCTCTACACTACAATGTGTTAATTATGCATCATTCATAACTCTTTATTGAACCCAGTAATTTAAAAAGATACATAAAAAAGAAAACATATGTACAAAGGCGAGCTTATCTCTAAAAAGAGATTTCTTCCAGCAAACCAAGGCATGATAGAAAAAAATATTATGAAAGGGTAGGCAGAGCACAATATCTAATTAATAAAATACAAATAATTAAATTAAATATATATAAAATAAGGAAAATAAAATATATATAACTACTTAATAAGTACCAATACATACTTAAACCTGTACATAGATTTTACATATAATAATAATAATGTGGATACTACAACTCTCACGAAAGAGAGAGGAAATCCTCTTTTACCCGGTTTTTGAAAGAGAAAAGAGTGGGTCTGTTTCTTATAGTACAAGGAAGTGCGTTCCACAGTCGGACCGCCGGCAACCTGAAGGAGTGCTCATATGCGGAGGTGTTATGCCTTGGAGTGGCTAAGAGTGAGACCGTGTGAGATCTCCGTTGCCGATCTCCTGAAAAGAGATACTCAAAGCGGTCTCGAAGGTTGCTGGGGTACCGTGGATTTTTCAATATATTGAAAAGATAAGAAAGAATATGAGAGTCTTGGCGATGACGAATTGGAAGTCACCCCAACTCTTTGAGATATTGAGAAACACGGTCGAATTTGGGCAGGCCGAAGATAAACCGAATCCCGAGATTCTGAAAACGTTCGAGTTTGTTCAGTAGATCTTCGATCGCCCAACGGTTATCGGCGTAGTCGATTAGCGGCAGGAGAAGGGACTAAGTAAAGGTGATTTTGGTCTGCCGCAGCAATAAGTACTGCAGACGCCTGAGGGAATGAAAAGCCACAAAGACCCGTCCGCTGACCTCGCTGACATGTGGAGACCAAGACAGCTGGTTGTCAAAAATTACCCCAAGGTTTTTCGCCTTGTCTGTCTACTCTATTGTGATGCCATTATATCATTGGAATAATGGGTTTTTGTAACAAGGAAAGCGTGTGCCTAGTTCCTAAAATCATAGCTTGTGATTTGGTCGGGTTTACCAACAGCCTGTATGATGAGGCCCAGTCTTTCACATTCTTGAGGTCAGCATTCAGTGCCTCTACGGATGAAACTACATCACAGATGGAAAAGTGGCAGTAAATTTGTAGATCATCTGCATACAGATAATACGAAGAAGAGAGGACTTCGGAGATGGAGTTGATAAAGACTGAAAAAATAAGAGGAGAGAGAATACCTCCTTGAGGCATTCCTGAGGAAAGATCACACCATTGAGTTTCGGTTACTTTAGATTTAAGGCGTTTAGAGGTCGTCCTCTCAGGTATGAGTAAAACCAGCCAGCAGCGAGGGAGGAGACATTCAGCGAGCGCAATAAAGCGACAAGAATGTCAAAAAAAATGTTGACGCAGTTAAAGGCATTGCTGAAGTCAAGCAGGGCCAGCAACGTGACCAACCTCTGATCCCTGGCTAGCTGTATGTCATCGCTGACTTTTAGGAGAGCTGTAGTAGTACTATGCCCTGGTCTGAACCCAGATTGGAAAGGATCGAGAAGTTTGTTTGATGAAAGATAGGAGGTGAGTTGAGAGTGGACAATGGATTCAAGGACTTTGGAGAGAATAGGTAAGATAGAAATGGGCCTATAATCTTTGAAGGAGGAGGGATTGGACTTTTTGGGCAGTGGGATGACGAGTGCTTTCTTCCACAGACAAGGAAAATATCTATCCGATAAAGAGAAGTTGATAATGTGGGTGATTGGAGGTAGTAACTTTTCAAGGACGCTGTGGATTATCTGATAGCTGACGTTGTCGCCACCAGCAGCTTTGGATATGATAGCTAGCACTACCTTTCTAACTGCGCCGATTCCAACGAGACTAAAGTTGAATGGTGAGGTACAGACTGCAGCCTACAACCGCAGACGACGAAGGGTTGCCTCCTTTATGGCAGGGTCCATCAGGAGGGGGCAGAAGAAAATAACTGATTTAGACCGTTGAGATCAACATCACATGAAGAATGTTTCTGGGTCTTGCCAACACCAAGGGTTTTAAGCAATTTCCAGACCTCAGCTGGGGTGTACATTTCTATACACTCATAGATGTGGCGTCGCTTGACGTCACGGCACATGCGGTTGCATAGGTTTCGAAGGCTTTTAAATGCTAGGGGGTTGTCATTAGGGTTAGGGGGTTGGGTCTCTCTTATATCGCCCTTTTGCACGGTTTCTTTTTGCCATAAAACGCTTAATAACGTCTGTCAACCACGGAACAGGAAGATGTTTAACCCTGATGCGTGCTTGTCGAACAGCCCCAGGACAATCGAGTTGAACTTCAGGATTTTGTCATCAACGGTTTCACCAGTTATGACGGGGGTCCAATCGACAGATGAGGCATCTGATTTAAGGGGCATCGAGGGACATACCCTTTTAGCTTCGAAAATCAAGGAATTTGGCTTTGCGCTTAGGGAGCCTAATTTTGTATGAGATATAAACCAGATCATGATTGTAGAAGGGAATTAAGCTGGCCATGAGCAGCCACCTTAGCTGTATTGGAGATAATCATGAGATCAAGAAGATAGGGAATACAGTGCAGCTGAAAGTGAGTAGTGGCAAAGGGAAGAATATGTAAGTAAAAGGAATTTACAATAGATTCAAGTTTTGCAGGGCGGGCATTGTTTTTCAGAAGACAGATGTTAAAATTACCGAGGATGAGAGTATCACTATAAAGAGGAGTTAACTCACTGAATAGAGATTCAAAAAAATCAAAGTAATTAATACGAAGTGTGGGGCTGTAATATACACCCAGAAGAATGTTGTTGTGGTGCAAGAAGAAGAGATACTCAGCCGAACCAGAGTATAGGCTTAGCGAGTGGCTGATGACTTTGCAAGGAATGTCAGACCGTAAGTAGATAGCAACCCCGCCATCAGCTTTGCCCATCCTATCGTTGCGATAGAGCCTGAACCCTGGCAGAGAATACATGGAGGAAGGAAGAGATGGTTTCAGAAATTATTCGGATACAAGAACACCATGTATACTCTGATCACTGAAAGCTTCCAGCAGATCGGCGTAACAAGCAAGAATAATAATAATAATAATAATAATATCTTGGACACTATTTACACACATTGATCTAGCCCCAAACTAGGATTCCCTGTAGCTTGGGTACTAGACAACGATACACATACTTATATAGTTAAATATTATACTTAGATAGATAAACAACCATGACTAGGGTACAAGCATCCGTTCTCGTCAAACAAATTTGCCCCCACCGGGACTCGAATCCGGGACCCTTGGCTTCGTAGGCAGGCTCACTGCCGACTCGGCCATCCGGATCGGCTTTGGGCGTTAATATGAACGACGTTTAAATTGAACTTTGTCTGTTTGAACGCGCATTTCAGGTTGCTGGGCAATGACGCGTCCGCAAGGGAGTCGACACCTCCCGTACCAAGAGAGTCACCGCTAGGAGAGCTAGAGCAAAAGCTATTTCACATTATATATAATATCTATATAACATAAATATTCTACAATAGGTATAATATAACCATAAAACTACACTATAATATCCTCCACCTTAGGAGGATAACACTTCTAATACAAAAAGGCTGAAGCCAGTCACACTGGGCATGCTGGGAAAGAATCTAATACCTATCTACAAAGTTCTACAAATACTTATGGTATTTTTACGAACCTCTACCCGTCAACCACAAAAGCTAACATCGTGGAAACAATAGCGGCAACCACTGGCATAGTTTACGAGTTATCGACATACTAAATGTCTCGGAAACAATATTATATTTTTATTGTGGTCCCATTGGCACCCTTTATTGCTGGTCTAATGAATGGCAGCCATATTGTGTGTCTAATGGCGCAAAATAAACATTGTTTAATACAAACCGTTCATTATTTAGCATTTATGAAATTGTCTGGTAGGATTTATGCGGGTACGGGTTAGATTAAACTGTAATACAACTTTGAGAATAAACCATTTACGAAACTGTTGATAGGTATGCTCTCTAAATATTATGATTTATGAACAGCAGTTGCCCAGCGTGTAATAATAAAACCTAAGATTGTTGTGACCTTGACAAACTCTTTATTTATTTTACGGTAAAATTACACACAGCACTGGGCAAAGGCCTTCCATCTCTACATAAAGCTTTCACTCTGTCAGAAATTTTCCACGACACCAAGGAGGCTAAATCAAATTAAAAAAACAATTCACACACACTTGATCGTCCCACAATATCACCTTAAAAATGCTGCGTAGCTACAAAAATAAATCTGCACTTCCAGTTATAGTGTTTGCACGCCGCAAAGATAGGTACCTGGATGAAATAACATAAATGCTGCATTTCATCATCTACGACCCGAATGGCCGAGTCGGCAGTGACCCTGCCTACGAAGCCAAGGGTCCCGGGTTCTAGTCCCGGTGGTGGCAAATATTTGTTTGATGAGAATGGATGTTTGTACCCTAGTCATGGTTGTTTATCTATCTAAGTATAATATTTATCTATATAAGTATGTGTATAGTTGTCTAGTACCCAAAATACAGGGAATCCTAGTTTGGGGCTAGATCAATGTGTGTAAATAGTGTCCAAGGTATTATTATTATTATTATTCTTTTCTATAGTCTTAATTAGGTTGCTTTCCCAAAAAATACATTTAACAATGCATTTGCTCAAAAAGCGCGTTTTCCAAGCAGCCAAATCGCGGGGAGAACGCAACTTTTTCGCTCTAGTGATTTAAAGGGTTCCGTACCCCAAGTGTGCTAAGGAACCCTATTACTAAGCCTACGCTGTCCGTCCATCCGTCCGTCCGTCAGCGGGCTCTATCTCAGGAACCGCAATAGGGAAGAGAGAGGAAATTTTCATAGAATGTGTTTTTCTGATGCAGAAAAAAATAATGAACTACCTATACAATATTTCATAAAATAAAAGGGTCCCCATACAATTTTATTTATTTATTTATTTATACAGTCTTAGGAGGATCTACAGCAAAATATAACATTTTAACATGGTCTAAATGAATAAAACAATGCTAATTATAGGTCCCCGCAAATAGAAATTGAAAAACAAACATTGCCGCACCGGCACTGAAAGAAACCATAAAGAATGGTATACACATCAACAATGAAAGTAAGTTGTAACTCTTGTAAGTTGACAATATGTGATTATTAACATAAGGTTTAAATGTGAAAGCAAAAGGGTAAAGCAAATATAACTTAGAAAGCAAATTAGTTAAGAAGGGCGCGTACGGGAGGAGTACCTATGAGCTATTGGCAAAGTGTGTGACAAGAGACGTCTTTAAACACCAGCCGCGATGTGACAAACCATAACATGATTCAAATATGACCGTAGATTTCGTGGGTTTTCACATGGATTTGGTGGCGCAATTGGTTTTTATATCAGTTTCGCAATCTTAGGGTTCTATTTTTATATTATAAATTAATTTTAAATATTCATTAAATATTTGGCTGAACTGGCTATGCCTTTTTGCGCTATGATATGGCACATGCGCAGTCTCTGTGAATACTCAAATCTGACACCCGCGGCGCCACTGTGCCACTGTGTCGTCTTGCCAGTGAGATTAGTGTATTTAGTTTCGCTTTCCGGCGCAGGATTTAAATAAAAAATATTAATAAAATATATATATTCAACAGAAACAGTCAGAAAAAGCTTACATTATTGGAAAGGACTAAGCTAAAGTTATCACACATAATAATTGGAACAGCTAAGCCTGAGCTAGGTCTAAACCTGTATTTTAGGCTACAGTGCTCTTTCCAAGCATATATTTGCTAAATTTATGTTACACTTCCAAAGACAAAACAACTGAAGAAAATAAAAACTAAATGTAGACAATAAAATTAAAAGTTTAAAAACGAGAGTTTAGATATGTTGAGCGCGCATGTATTTAAAATTTCCTTGAATGCGCAGTAGTCACTTTTCAATACCTGTACATATGTGCAGCAATTCTTGCCAACGTCGCCCAGCGCTCTTAATTCGTGGCGCGGGGTTATACAAGTGCGTAAAATGATTTCCGACTCGAGTTGACATATACACTCGTCGGAAATCACCTACGTTCCGCACTAGTGACATAAATAGCTATTGCATAGCGATGAACTGTGGACCTAAGCGATGGCTATTCAATAATAATTTATGATGTTATATGACGAGAATCACTATTATTATAGATATCAATCAAGATCTGGTGCAGACAATGGATTCACATGCGTTTTGGAGTCGAAAGATGCGGGTTGTCGTCGAACCATGTCATATTTGCCTTTCGTCTTATGAAAATTACAACTTTGACCCGGGCTTTCGGTCTTACAAAATCTCTACCCACTAGGTATAACAAGTTAGCACTTTGCAGGTGATATTATTCTCATGGCGCGAGCGCCTCAAATATTAACCGGCTCTTATGTAGAAATTTATTAGCCTTCTCTACCTTGTTTATGGTCTGGCGACGGGCTATAATTAAAAATTGATTTTTCTCCCGCGGTGTATGTACATACAATGCTGCTACCATGTATTTGCTTCACTGCGTCACTATAGATTTGGAGATATAATGCATAATCCATCTCGCGAGATTGTAATCTGTCGATAAATTGTTTACGGAACCATACTGTTTACAATGTAACTTATATCGGGTGACATTTAATTAGGAGACCATATTTTGGAGGATTGATAATACCCATAATTATGAATAACTTTTCCCAAGAAACATACGAGTGTGGTCGCAAATGAAAACGAAAACATTTCGTCCCTCAGTACATTTACCCAATCAGCTGATTATAGTGTAATGGTACACGAGAGTCAGTACATTTGATACTTCATTTTGCGTGACAGAGGGCTAGCCCAACGCCGAGCTGTTTTGAATACGAGAATCGGTTCAGATAACGTTTGGGGTTTTGAGTAGCTCAGGGGCAAGTTAGCAAAAAACAATGAGCCGACGCGTGGGATGGTTCGAGGAAGGTTACAGGTCAGGTTTTTTTGTCGCATTCCTGCGAGATGTGTAGGGATCAGAGCCGATTTGGCTGCGCGCTGAATAAAATTATTAATTACTAAATAATGAAAGGTTATTATGGAACGATACGGAGAAAGCTATTATGTTGATTGCAAATATACAATTGCGTTTGTTTGGTATGAGATGGAGAGTTTGAGATGACTAGTATGAATAGCACTCTAGTGGTCTTTGCTTCGCGCGCTAGCGGTCGGGAAGGCTTAATTAATCGCAACAAGCTTTTATTGGTCAGCGATCAACAGATTCTGTGTATCGGCAGTACCAAATGATTTGAGTGATAACCTACGGTTGATCATAGTGAATATGCGTACACACAATTTGTAGAACGGCGGATCTGCATGGCATGGTTGAAATTAGACCCTGTGTAGTTAGTGATAAGAAGCTTCGCTTGGGCCGAGCGTGTTCGCAAAGGACGCCATTTTTTTCTTTCAGACATGTGGGGTGTATAAATACGATTGCGGGGGAAGGGAGAGCATTCAGTCTCAGCATCTAGCTACTGTGACAGTCGCCTTTCACGAGTTCTAAACAGTTTTGGTCTGCCGTGTTACGCGTCAGAACTATACGAATTGTGATTGCAAAGTTTCAGTGGTTTTTCGTGAGTGTCTGAAGCACCGAGATATACCTCGGTTCCTATCCTTTATATCAACCTACCCCAAATTCCAAAACTATCCTTGGGTCGTTAGATAAGAACTTTTAGGTAATTTATCTGAGTCTGAGTCTGGGCTTGGAGCGACCCTAAATTCCTTTTTCCTTCACCATAGGGTTCCTGGATTGGCTCTTAGGATATTCGCGGGCTAATCCTCTCCTCATTCCTTTCGAGTAGCGAGTTTTGAAATTCCCACACACACAGTCATTAAACATACAAGCACATTCAAATCAAACTCAACCATTTTCGAGTGGTGTCGATAATGGACGTGGTAAAACACTAGATTTTTAGACTAGGCTAGACAGGAGTTTAGTTGCGGCTAAACCTAGGTTGGCAGGGCATAGGGAGACTGTTTGATCGATGAGGTTCCGCGGATGGAAATAACAAATTCAGAACAAATTTAAACCGGTGTCAACACAGATAACCTATCCTGTTGATATTTTGACATTTGAGTGTTGTCGGGGACGCGCGAAGAGATCAAATTACAGTCTAAAGTTCATTGTTTAGGACCGGGTAGGTTGTTTTGCTTTGCCTTGGGTCAGGTTGGATTCAAGTTGCATCTTTGAATTAAATGTAAATTTCGCTGGAGGTCTAATGTGTAGGCTGAGTCAAATATATATGATTAGGCTCAGTCGAGGACGTGCTGCGGCTAGTGGAATTCATAGATCGGAATTTACCGAAGTATGCATTTCGCTATGGTGTGGGTTAGATCTCCTAAAGCGCTAATGACTACGTTTCGATAACATCCAGCTCAAATTGCGCAGAGTTGAAGGTTTCAAAACGTTACGGACCTTTTGAGGTAACCGCTAGTTCAGAACCCATTTCGGAAAATCAAATCGCAATTGTGTAAACCGGTCTTTTCGGATCATTATTGCCGTGAACCAAATATATAATTGGAACCACCACAAGCCGCTACTAGCGAGCACATGAAATATCATTGAGTACTCACGTCGTAAAACTACGACGGATATCTATACGATATCCCAAACGAATATTACAAATCGTGGTCGACCACTAAAAGAAGTTCCAAGCGCCCATATATACAAAAAAATAAATGGTACCATCACACAACAAAAACAACAAAGATCGATCTGGCGCAATACACCGCTGACTGATGCGAATTACCGGCTTGCGGACATATATGCTTTTTCCGTCTAACTTGAAACTGTAACTTCCTGACCCAAACTTCGCTCGACTATTGTACGCCTAACGAACCTCTCAACGAACGAGAAAATCAGACTTATCATTCTTAACTTACAAATTTTACAGCTGAATCGGGACATCTCTTTTTGGGGTAGGTAGAATAGACGATCATAGCTACTGATAGCGGTGGCTCGACCTTAGCCTTTGTGCCGTTACAATAGGAGACCCATTTTTTTTCGTTTGCGACTATATGTTTCTTGGGGAGAGTTGTTCATGGTGATGGGTACTATCCTTCCTCAAAATATGGGCAGCTTATTAAATGTCACCCTGTTTATTTAGTACAGTAACGCATAGTTTATATCCATTCTAATTACCTATCCATGTCAAACCGTTATATCAGGGCTGCGTTACATAGGGAGCACCTGGCGAGTAGGAGCTCTTACACAAGAGCGGCATGGGCCTGCAGTTGACTACCGCCGACGGGTTTTATTGCGCTCATGCCGCTTGTGTCTAAAAATAGCTCTAAGGTATGAAGTAGCTGCCAAATTTAACAAGATAAGGTTGTCAGTTCGTTTTGTATCCTCACTTACACTACACCAGCGATGCTAGCGGCTAATTAACACGCTAATTGTGAACGGGCCAATAATATTCAGCAAGTTTGGCGTTAGCCACTTACCTATTCAAACTACTACGTGGAAAAATCTACGCAGCGGACATCCTGCGTAGAATCTGTTTATGTGTGCCGGACGGCTACGTGCATCGGCGCCGACGCCCGGGGTTGCTGCACGTGCCGCGCGCGCGCACACACTTGCTAGGCAAAGCGCCGTTCACGCGCACACTCCGAACTCTTAATATGATAGCGGAGGAGATAGACATGTTCTCCTGCGCTCTGACTGAATTTACAAGGGTGGCATTATGCATTATAAGTTATGGATTGTGATGTACACATTAAGTATATAATCAATGTAATTGAATTAATTATGTTACCTACTTATAATTATAATGTTATGTACTTTGGATAACTACACTATCAAATTAGGCTTCTCACCTGTAATGATATGTGTGTGTGTAGATAAATAAATAAATAAATAAAAGTTTAAAATATAAAAAATCGGCTCCAAGCTCAAGGCCTATTTCTTTCTCCCTCTTCGGGATGCGAATGAAGGCTTTGTACGTGAAAAGTTCTCATCAAAACTTTTGCTGCACGGAACCACAAACCAAAACGTCATCTGTGATTATATTTTTTGCAATTGTTGATTTTTTCAAAACGGGCTACTTCAATTTTGATAGCAAAATATGGGACCACCTCTGAAGTACGAACTACCGATCAAAAAATAATTATCAAAATCGGTTCATAATTGACGGAGTAGTCACGTAACAAACACAAAAAAGAAAAAACAGCCGAATTGAGAACCTCCTCCTTTTTTGAAGTCGGTTAAAAATGGTGAAAATGTCACATTTTCCTAATCCTACGTCATTTTTAAATAAACTACGTCGGGTTTGCTGTGAAATTGAGTTCGCGAATAAAGGAGTTGAGTGGCAGTTCTTCTAAGCAATATTTTCTTTTATCTACACACGTATCATAAACCCTCTTTAATGCGTACAAAAACCGCACGTTACGATCAGCATTATGTTAAACTACTTGGTAAAAACTCGTTTCGTATCTGGAAAACTACACATTATGGTCATTATGTGTAGTTTTTCTACATATAATGACATTCAAATTTCGAACGCCGACGCCCACCCGCGTGCCGTCCCTAGTTTGTCTGTGAAGTTGGTACTGACATTCAAATTTCGAACGCCGACGCCCGTCTGCGTGAAGTTGGTACTAAAGAACAAGCTAAACAATTGCAGAACCACAATGCCGGTCAAACATGCGGTTCCTGAACACATCAAAGAGAGCTTATGATATGTGTGTAGATAAACTAGTGTATGTAACTGTACATAATTAGGCATTAAAACTCTCGAGTGATATTATTATGAAACTCGCCTTCGGCTCGTTTCATAAACCCACTCTCGAGTTTTAATGCCCTCCATTATGCAGCAGTCACATAAACTACTATTTAATTCCATTTTCAAATAAATAAAAAGGCTCTTGACTGTTTTAAGTGGAAACCAAGTAGAATCCACTGTGTTCACAGCCTGTTTCCACCTGTGTCATTCCATCCTCTTCACATCTATTGCATTTTGTCTTGTCTCGCCTACCTCTGGACGTGCAGATTAGATTTGACCGGACACCCGGGAAACAGGCAGACGACTTGCCCATTCTAAGAGTCTAAACACACTATGCCGAAGATACGCGACCGAAGTTCGGCACGATTACGCCAGCAATGCTAGTTGAATTACTGATACATAATGTCGAAATTACGTTGCGTTATAGCGTACAGCAAACTTCGGACGGGCGTAAGTTCAGCGGCAACTTATTCCGTAGAGCACACATTATACGCCACCGAAGACCGCTTCGATTGCGCAACTGATTTTCTGCCGCGGAAGTTCGACACTTATGGTGTGTCATATCAGCCGAACACGTCGGAACGTAAAATCAGCAGCGGAATCATGCCGAACTTCGGTGAGTATCTTCGGCGTAGTGTGCTCATACACTAATTCCACGAAAGATGAAATCGAACGTTACAGACGCAGAATGATCTCAGCAGGGCTGTAAGTGTGACCACAGTGAGTTATGGGGTGTTTATGATTGTGCTGAGCTCCCACGAGCCCGATTGTGCAACTTTGTCACGTTTTTCACAGGAAAAAGAGCCCAGAATGCGGTGTTGTTAAACTTAAAACTATTCTTGTGCTGGGATACGATTTTTTTCTTTCAAAGCCTTACAGTAGGAAGGAACTCATTCAAATGAGACCGTTTTTGACGTGTCGGTGCGGTCCGGTATCAGTTATCTAGGTACGTGCGGTACCGAAAGCCTAACGAGCACTTGTATTTAAATTATATGAACCATCCATTATCTGTCAATTAATACATTTCCCTTTGGTGAGTAACTAATTAGATGATTCTAAGATGGTGCAATCGATACACTATTACTATTCGGGAATCATCACATAACATATCTTCTTACGAGACCGTTTTCCCATATCTTTCTTCCAGCAGGCCTCGGAGATCTAACGCAATTTCAATGCTCACAACTCCACAGCATAACACCGCGTCCTATGAGCACGGGTTTAGACTAAGGGCTATTCGGTTGTGGAACGCACTGAACGCACTCCCTGGCACCATCAGGGACAGTCCTACTCTCAATATATTTAAAAGTCGCGTGAAGAAGCATTACCTATCTCTTTAGAATTTATTATAAGTGGTATGTAGTGTAGTGTTTATGTTTAGCATGTACGAGTATATTATATGATATTTATGTAGGCACTTGTAATTTCATAATTTATATTTAGGGTGCTGTACCTACGTAGGGTGCTAAACGGGACCCTATTACTAAGCCTCCGCTGTCCGTCTGTCACCAGGCTGTATCTCATGAACCGTGATAGTTAGACAGATTAAATTTTCACAGATGATGTATTTCTGTTGCCACTATAACAAACATTAAAAAAAAACAGAATAAAATAAATATTTAACGGGGCTCCCACACAAAAATTCTTTCAATACCATATACAAACTTATGAATGCACCTAGTAAGGTACATGGCGTGTGAATGTTTGCTATGTAAAATCACAACTATTGACTCCACACCATCCCTACCATTGTTCGGTGATACGGGACCTTTCGTGCGCGAGTTAGACCCGCACTTGACCGGTTTTATGCTTTGTAATTTGTGCTACACAAAACAGACTTATACAGACAAAACAGAAGATAACTTATAATAGGAAAAAAATGTACAAAGACGAGCTTATCTCACTCGTATATTTGGTTTAAATTATTTATTTAGGTATTTACTAGGTAAATTATATTGTTGTAAATTATATGGTCTACCCCTGCTCAACAATCGACCTTTCTCATTCTTATTTGGTTTGCTCGAAGAGATCTCTTATTTGAGATAAGCCCGCCTTTGTACACTATTTTTATGTAAGTCTTGTCTGTATATTCTTCTGTGCAATAAATAAATGGCTAGTATTAAATCGCACATCAAAAATACTGATTTACACAGCAAAAAAGGATTAGCGAAAACACTTTTTATGTTTTAAATATTTTATGTGTACTTAAGTTTATGTTTTAAATATTTTTTTCTTACATGTTCAACCTAACTTCGCTCGCCCCTTAACCCTTCACCTAAGCTACCGCAGCATTTTGCCCTGATTTTTTCTGTGCAAATCAGTATTTTTGATGTGCAGTTTAATATTTCCCTAAAGCAGACTCGGGTCTCCGGAAGCGAGTCTTGAAAAGAACGTAATGAAGTAATAGTGGATAAGAACTCAATGCCACCGTTTTCGTTCCTAATTACAACGTAAGAAAAATAAGGTCACTCATTAGAACACCGAACGGAGGCAAGAGCCACTCAAGTTTGACATGACGAGGACTGAGGAGCACTCAATGTCCTCGTCGCCAATGAGACGGAATATTCATCAGGTACCTCGTAGGTATAAGACTGGGGAGTTTCGGGCGTACCGGGTCAAGTGTATTTGGGTAGCTTGAGAGTGTCGGCGTGTGCTGTTATGAAAATTAACCAGCATACTTTGTTTGGACAGCATCATAACTTTGACAATCGGGTTGGCTACTCGTTCGACACTGCTCAGGCCTAGTAGAACTGTCTCACTGTGGAGAAGCTCACTAGTCTTTTTGCACATATTGCCGTTATGCACGGTGTAAGAGAAATGTTGAGTCATATTTTGGGGTTTAGCTACATTCTGAACTACTTTCACTATGACACTGATTTGATTTGAGCAACTTCATTTTTCACTTCTGCTGACCGCCTGGGCCGAAATGTATGGAGAAGGGAAAATTTAAGTTGCTCAGATAAAATCGGTATCATAGTAAAATTTGTTCAGAATGACTTCCCGAATCATAATCACCCCTAAAATATGACAACAGCTTTCTGTTACACCCAGTTCATGACATTTTATATAAGTGTTATTTAATGCAGCTTCTTTAAAATGCCAATTTTGTCTTCAAATTACTTAATTGTCTACTGATGCAATAGTCAGCATCAAATTTTAAGCGTCTAATAAATAATTTGAGGGTAGATTTTTATTTTATAACCCGACGGATGTTGCATATCTAATGAATCCACTTACAACATTTGCTGCTGAGTTATCCATTTTGATGCTAAAATATGTGTCGGTAGCGCTGGGTTGTGGTTTGGCTTGTGAATTGGCGCTAGTTGTTTAATATTTACGAACGAGTCGTCACGGGTTCCAATCCTGGCTCGGAGGTAGAAAAAACAATCCCCATGAAGACATGACAGACAAGAGGATGTTTATATGTTTGAGCCGTCTCGTTTGTTTATGTTTGGGCCAGAGGCAATGAATGTGACTCTGTAAACATCTTATGATGTGTTAAGTTATGTGATCTAGCCTCGGTAAATGGGCTAATGGTTCTAACCTCATGTGTTTATGGATTCGTGGCAGCTCGTAGACAGTTTATAAACACTGAGTTTTCTCAGAAATAACACTTTAAATGAAATCTTTAAAAGGTTCCGGCGGGACCTAGCGAGATTCCATTAAGTTCACCGCAAAGATCTCTAAGAACGCCAGCGAATTCGCTGCGCGGCAAAACTAGTTGCTGGTCTGTGGCTGGTGCATGTGTTAAACTTTTACAGGATGTCGCTGGAAACCGGTTGGTAGCCAAGTCCAACGAACTTGCATGCAAAGTTCGTCTTGGACAAAATATTAGGTGAAAATATAATCTATTCATACTCAAAGCAAAAACCATCTCGTCCCGCTGCCCATTTGAAGGAAAAGTTGATTGTGGTGGTTTACATTGTCTAGATTGGGGATGCTTTCCTCAATTGCATGGAAACTTACAGATCCATAGCTGTCATAAAATCGACAATGTACAAAGTTCAATGACCCTGGCCCAGACTTTAAAATTGAATTCCAAGCTAAATGAGCATTGCATTCAACTTTTTTGCTGGTTTAAGTTTAAATTAAGGCTAGTATTAATCGCACATCGTAAATACTGACTTGCACAGCAAAAAAGTATCAGCAAAAACAATTTTATTTTATGTTTTAAGTATTTTTTGTTGTTCTTGCATGTTCAACCTAACACGAAGGATAAAGGGGGCTTCGCTTAGCTCACCCCCTTTGGCCCTTCACCTAAGCTACTTGCATTTTGTCCTGATATTTGCTGTGCAAATCAGTATTTTCTGATGTGCATCGATGTGATCGAATAGCTCTTTTCTGTAAAATAAAAATAGTTTGAATATCCGCTGCTTTCCCCCACAAGATACCATAGGACATGATACTATTAAAGTAACTAAAATATACTAGCCTAGATGTAGCCACATCCGTGTTTTATCTGATGTTCCTAACAGCGTAAGCCGCAGAACTTAACTATTATCCAAAAAATCGAAAAATATTTTGTATGGAAAATTCAGCCTCTTTCGCTAGTTGGCGTTGGTAACCATAAATCTAGCTAGCTACAATCACTCAAACTCCTTCATCGTTGATTAATTTATTTACTACATTCAACCTCTTTATTGGTAGCGGAACTTATGTTTGACAGTGCAATGCATAAAGTTTGTAAGCAAAGAGTCGTTGATCTGAGGTCTGATGCTCTTAACTGCTGAAGCTGGAGCTCATTAACTGGCCAATAATGTCGATATGGATTTTAGAAATCTATAAAGTTGCCCCCAAAATCATAAACGAATAGTTTAGTAGTGTTATGATGGAAACTATGAGGATACGAAAAACGCGCTGCGAAGCCGCGCTACGGGCAACTAGTATGAAAATAAAAACTTTATCTTGCACCACGCTCAAAGCTTTCCAGCTAACGTTTACTTAGTGGTTATTGGTTATTTCTAAACACGATCTCTATTGCGCAGCGAACGTAAACATTATAAAGGAACGATGGTTTTCTTTGCGCATCGATAAAAGAGCTTCTTTCCTTACAAACTTATCTGATAAATGGTACACTTACGAGTACAATATGGAGTAGGGTTTGTTTGGAATGCTCTGTCGAATTCTTTTGGGTTATAGACAAAGGTAGGACCTATAAAAATATATATGGATACAAAAAGGTAGAAACAGTAGAGACAGCGAGCGTAGTATAGCGCGTTCACCAAGACTACGTCAATCACGCACGGTACACCTGCACGCAAGCTTTGTTTTTATAATATATATGAATATAAATAGTAAATACAAATAAGTTAGGTAGCAAAGATAATATAAACTAAGCATATGAGAAGCAAACATACTATAAAGTAAAGATAAATTTAACTTGCCGATGCCGATGGACATTAATCTAATTTATTTACATGATTTACCCAACACCCGCCTTTTTGTCGTTGGTTTACTTAAAGTTTCACCTTGACGCGCTGCACTGTCCTCCCAAGGACAAAAAATATTTTGGTATATGTAGTGAGGTCAACACCCACACAGCCTTCACTACCGCCGTGCTTCGATACAACTTACAAAATTAGTTGCGGGTGTACGCTCGAAGTGGCATTCTTTGAGTGAGCGTATATTCACTTTTTAAAATAGTCGGCACGCGAAGTTTATTTCGTAGGGTTATGGTCCGAGTAATAAAAACCTTCCAAATAATATAAACAAAATGGTGTCGTAATCATAACAACTGACTCTCTTCTTGAAGTGATGAGTATGATTTGTATGATATTTTAGCTCATGGTTCGGCCTACGGCCTTACGCCCGTGTTCTATTAGAATATTTTCTTTTAACTTTTCTCGGCCTTCATACCCGCTCTCTTCCTACTTATAGTGCTGTTTTGTTTCTCACACGTGGCTTAGCCTTCGGCTGCGCACTGTTCTATTGTTTTCGTAATGCTTGGCTCGGTCTTCGGTCTCGCATTATCTGGAAAATGCTGACCTGTATGTGACATTTTTCTCGCCTGTTGGTGTCGTACTGTTGTATTGTTGGATGTAAGTAGTATGATTTTTAACATAGGGCTCGGCCTACGGCTTCACGCCTCTGTATTTTGTGGTGTGATTTCGATTGTTGCTACGAAAAAAAATGTTTTTTTTTCTAATCTATTTACTCTACCATGAAGTCATCTACAGATTTGATTTTTTGGTTAGCGTTTATTGAGTATTTGATTAAGATTTTCTCTAAAGGAAAACGCGATTGGATGAAATTTTCGCGAAAGAATTTAATTACGAAGACACCTCGAAATTGTTTTATTTTTTCCTGTAATTCTGAAATCCTAACTAATTTCATTGTGGAACTGCTTTCAAAATGCAGATATTATGTATTCGCAAAATCTACCTAAAAACTTTTTAAAGCGTAGTTTATTTTTAAATAATTATTCTGTGGTTTAGCGCTACGTTTTTTCATTTTTTCCCGATTCTGTCCCATTCACTCAGCGGGTCTCTCCGCCTGGAGTAACGGGGACCTTTGCACGGACGAGGTATCGCCTTAAGACTGTTGCTAACGCAAAAATGAAACTTGTATGAAACAATCGATAATCGAAATATGATTTTAGAGTTACCGCAATTTATCTATGGAGTAACCGCAAAAGTAACTCATTACACAAGTTACGCCATAGACAATTCAAGGCGTTTTATTAATAGAAAATTCAGCTGCAAGTTTATGCGTAAGTAACTCACTGACCATTAAGAATTCCTGAGCTCATAAAAAATTTACAATTAAAGAAGAAAAAGTTATAACTTACCGGTGAAAATTTGGTCATTCAGCAAACGATGAATGAAGGTACGCGATCGCCGCGGCTGCCTGTGATGAATTGAGGAGCCGATCATGTGCCGGCCAATCATGGCGATAAGTTATCGCTGCCCAAGCACCGTAACTTGATGCTGTACCGTTTGAACAAATAACCGACAGTAACTCCGCTGACAGCAGTCAATTAATAAGTGTGGGACATTTGGAATTTTGTAAAATTAAGTAGTGGGGTTTAAAGCTTACGCAAAATAGCGTAGTTTATTTTTAAACATTTTTTATGTGGGTTGGCGCTACGTTATGTAATTTTCCCCCGATTCCGTCCCTCTCACACTGCGGGTCTCTCCGCCTGGAGTAACGGGAACCTTTGCAAGGACGAGGTATCCCCATAAGAGCCATGGTTGTGTGATTCCGGCGCATTATAACCACTATCAAACAAATAGGAAAGTATTATGCAGGTAAGTTCAAAAGTTACTTCATTACCACGACGAGGTAGCTGGATGTGTGGATGTATTTTACCTCAACAAAGTTGGTGAATTCAAAGAGCATATTTATGTCGGGTGTCTCGTGTCATAAAGTTAATAAAATAGACCACCTGGAGCGTACGTAATAAAACTGTGCGGTGATTTCCTTGTTCCACGCTGCTTATACTTATGCACCTACTATATTTTGTGCTATGTAGCTGGATCTCCTTAAAAAGTTCGTACAATATACTACTTTTCTTCGTTAGTAATCATCACGGATAATTGTTCTCATTACGGCCGACTGAGCAGCGAACGATAGAATCGACGCTTACATAGTTCAGTCCCTCAATGTTACCGTACATGTCTGAAAAATATATGATAATAAACAGTCATGGCGCACGCAGGTTTACGTACCGCCGCACAATGGTATTCAAAGTTTCTTGCATGGGTATTAAGCAAATTTCTACCTATTTTTTTTTCAAAACTTAGGGGTTAACTAAGCTTTTTTGGTTTATGAAAAAATATACATATTTGGGATCCTCGCAACAGGCCCTTCCATTTGATCACACGTGATACCCTGTTTCTATTTGAGAGAAGTTCGGTCTTGCATTCATGTCGGTTGGTTTGCCACTTGGGTGGGAGTACTTCCTATTAGAAAAAAGAAGGAAATACGGTGGTCAAAATTACACGATACACATATAAACAAGGTTCTCTCTATTAGTGGCCAGTCCTATCTAAACTTAAAACACTTCTTAAAACTAAAGACCAACGCCTATCGTACGCAGATGACCGGATCAACAATTGGATCAGCAACGGTGAAATATTTCAGCTACAGCCGAAAAAGTTCACCTGGGCGGCTTACTTTATCAGGCGCCATGTGATGTGAGATGCTTACTCCTGGAATTGTGAAATTAATTGAAATTGTTTAGTGCACATAAAACATACACAGGTTCTACTTACAAAACTAAAGAGATAGAGTTAGGAGCAAATCTATTTGTACAATATAAGGGACAAGTGACAACCGAACTAGTGAAAAACACTGTATAAGTCGCGCAAACGAATTAAGAGCGCTGGGTGATGTTGGCGGGAATTACTACAGGTACAGGTATTGAAAAGTGACTACTGCGCATTCAAGGGTGGCCTTGAATGCGCAGTAGTTGCTCTTAACGTGTGGCGCGACGTATACTTCGGTTGTCGAAGTGCCTCTCTGACAGTTTACATGTTGTAGTAGCAAAGTATATTTTTCAGTAGATTGTATGTGGTATTACGGTCGCAAAACAAACAAGTAAAAATAAAAAATTAAAATACAAAATAAGAAACATAAATAACTATAGTAGCACAGAACTTGCAGTCATTATAGTTCTATCAGTTTCGTGAGGTCCAAATCAGAGTCAATGCGAGCACAAGGCTCTCCATCGTAGTTACGTAAGCCAATTTTACCAGACGAAGTCCAGCATTACTTGAACTTATAGTGACTAGCAAACTGTCGTTATCTTGGAAGGTGTGAGTTTCGGACACAAATATATTTCTAGATTCTTTGAGGCCTGAGATTTGAGAGTGTTCAGTTTGTCGTCTTTATGTGCTTCATTTAATTATTTTACCGATTCAATCAGGCGGTCCTTTGTAAGAACTGTAGTGAGTACTACCACAGTCGCTTTGTTTTCCTTCTTAGAATTAACCCGGTAGATTATTTTCATATCGGAGACTTTGATCAACTCATCAACCTTTAGTTGTGAGATCAAATTAGTGAGATCCTACTAACCTGGTAGTTATTAAGGTTGCTGAGGTTATTAAAGCGCAGATCAAAGTCTCCGATATAAAAGTTAGATAACAGAGATGGAAAAAGATAAATAGATAGAGAGAGTAAGCTGAAAGGTTTCAGCTTACTCTCTCACTTTTTTGTTTTGTTTATTTTTTATTTAAATTTTATAATTATGTCAGCAAAAATGTCTTCTTATTATATTACCACTCTTTTACCGATGACAAACTTTTGCTAGTCATCCTTACAAAGGTTCTAGCAGAATATCAGCGTTGCAGATCATCTGTAACATTTTGCTGAGCCAGGGCCTTTTTTCTCGTTACAATGCATGTTTTTGCTTATGTGTAATTTTTAGAAAGCAAAATGAATTTATTTTCTTTGTTCTTGGTGTCTAATGTAAATGTGTGCTGTAACAAGGAATAAAGTGATTATCTAGCTATCTGTCTATCTACCAATTGATGCACATATGTAAATAAATATAGATAGATATGTAGATACCAGAGCATTTACCTGAATACAAATACTGAAAATTTAATATGGAAGAGAAAGATAGTGTTCTTTCTTTAATCTTATTTTTGTAGCCTCACCTATCATATAATTCTCACATCAAGGAATTTCCATAGTTTAAAAAAAAAAACCATTCCGAACATCGCATATACCAACAAAGTCGCAATAAAAGACTGCTCGTGTCAAAGGACTAATCAGAACATCGCATATACCAGCAAAGTCGCAATAAAAGACACCTCGTGTCAAATGACTAATCAGATCATCGCATATACCAGCAAAGTCGCTATAAAAGACACCTCGTGTCAAATGACTAATCAGAACATCGCATATACCAGCAAAGTCGCAATTAAAGACACCTCGTGTCAAATAATCGTGTTGTGATTGATAAATTATTCAAAATTGGTTGAAATAGAATAAAAAAAGATATAAAATATTGAAATATAATCTAAGTATCAGAATTATATGATAAAACAGCAGGTTAGTGAACTTAAAAATGAAAGTAAGGGGTACTAAAACGAATATACGAATCATCATCATCATCATCATCTTGCCCATATCGACCCACTGCTGGGCACATCCCTTTTCTCTTAACATAACATATACTGTAAACTGCCTGGATATTATTGCAGGCGCCAGCCGTAGTACATATAATTAAAACACACAAGGTTCTCACAATTAAAGTAGATGTATTACTCGTGAACAGCTGTCACTGCCGGCTTAGACTACGTCCGCGCGTTTCGGTCGTTGAAAGCAAAGTCAGTCGACGCCCGAGCCCACGCTCTGCCAAGTATCTGCTGTGTTGCCAGTAATGCTTATAGCCAAAATACCCGAAAATTAGGGAAATAAAATAGGAACCTTACAATACATATGGGCACAAACATTTCTTCTGGCCTCACACTAGGATACCCTGTCGTGGGAACCAGGAACATTGACACACATATAAACATCCATAAAGTCGAGATTATTTCTTCATCTTCGCCAGCCGGGATTCGATCCTGGGACCTCTCGCTTGGGATCCACAGCCTCGGCCGTAACACCACAGAGTTCGCTTATAGTGCCAATACACGAATACTTTTGATAATATCCACCAAAAGGTAACACCAGACCCTTCCCATTGAAACGTTTCCGTGATTTAAATATCGCAAACATTAATTAGAGTATTGAAAACCCAGGTTTTCTTTCACTACGCTTTCCCTACTTTATCTAAAGGTGCAATTTCGTGTCAGCTCCAGCAAGGGAGCAAGACTCTGCTAGCCATGCTGGGTTGCGGTGAATGCAAAGGGAGTACATGAAGGTTGCTTGGATATGGCTTGTGAACTTAATAGTATATCGGATGATCATTAATTAGCAGACGGTATTTTGGGGAAACATTATTTGACGACCTCTGTGGCGCTGCGGTTGTGGCTCTGCCTACCATGCGAGATGTCCCGGGTTCGATCCCCGGCTGGGGGTAAAGGAAAAAAAACCCAGTTCTTGGATTTTTATTTGTGTGTGACGTCGCTGTTTCTGGTTCCCACGAAACAGTGTATCCTAGTGTGGGGCCAGAAGCAATGTAAGTAACGTACGTTAATGTTTGTTTCCCTTGGATCCAATAATATTATGAACAACTTTCCCCAAGAAACATATGGTCTCAAATGAAAACCTACTATCACCGAACAGCTATAGCAGCCGGGACTAACAGCTTAACATGTCATCAGATACACGGAAGCGCCCGAAACAATTAACACTTAGAAATGGACACCCATCTAGTGCCCGTCTCCGCCAGATGTTGCTATCCGCACGATAGTCTCCGACGTGCGAGTACCGCTAGGCAAATAGGTTTTGTTCACGTATTGTTTTTTGTCTCTTCTTTAATTAGGACTCATGTTTGTTTGTTTGTTATTTTTTTGCGTTCTATGTATATGTGTATTTTACTAAATCATCGTATCGCCATCGGCTTCGTATAGCTCACTGCCTACAAATTCTACATTGGCTGATTTCAGTGTCAAGCTGAAACCTCTTCGCCTGATTGAACTTCTGATTCACGTTACGCACGCGAGGAAATGCGGATGATTAATGTCCCAGACAAACCGCATCCAAGCCCCACTAAACAAACATTTAGAACTCCGCAACCGAAGAAGCCATTATGCGGTGCTCGGTGGGAAATTGCCTCCCTCACTTCATTCCTCGTGTAAATTTAATTTTTTACGTATTCATGCACCTCCGACTTTCACTGTGTTTTTCCTCTCCACGTGATATTATCGCTTTGAGCGTCGTAAACGGGGCGTTTTGTTCTTTAGATCTCGGAACTACGCGACTGTCTGGGAAAAAACAAAAGCGTGGGTGGGAATTTTTCGAGTCAAAAACGCGATTGGGCTGATTTGATGAAACTTTAGGCAGATTAAAATTTTGCTTTGATACGAAGAGAACATCATTGAAATTAAGCTAGTTTAGTATGACGTTTAGGCATAACGCGACGTATAGTGTTATTTATAAAGATTCAATTGTTCTAAAACCCTAATAATATGGAGTTGAAACAGTCTTTTTCAAAAATTTGATTTATTAGTAGTTTATGTGACTGCTACATAATGGAGGGCATTAACACTCGAGAGTGGGTTTATGAAACGAGCCGAAGGCGAGTTTCATAATAATATCACTCGAGAGTTTTAATGCCTAATTATGTACACTTACATACTCTAGTTTATCTAAACACATATCATAAACTCTTTTTGATGTGTTCAGGAACCGCATGTTTGACCGGCATTGTGACATTGATCATTGCTCTTGTTCTGTAGTACCAACTTCATAGACAAACTAGGGACGGCACGCAGGCGGGCGTCATCGTTCGAAATTTGAATGTCATAATATGTAGAAAAATTACACATTGTGGTCATAATGTACAAATTTTCAGATAAGAAATGAGTTTTTACAAAATAGTTTTACATTATGCTGGTCTTAAGGTGCGGTTTTTAGACGCAGAAAGAGGGTTTATGATACGTGTGTAGATAATAGAAGTTTATGTGACTGATACATAATGAAGGGCATTAAAACGCGAGTGGCGAGTTTTATAATAATATCACGCGAGAGTTTTAATGCTATGTTCAGTTATATACACTAGTTTATCTACACACGTATCATAAGCCGTCTTTGATGTGTTCAGGAACCGCATGTTCGACCGGCATTGTGGCATTGATAATTGCTCTGCACTTGTTTAGCTTGTTCAGTAGTACCAACTTCACAGACAAACTAGGCGACACGCGGCCGAGCGGCGGCGATCGAAGTTTGAATGTCATAATATGTCGAAACATTGATACGTTATAGTCATAATGTCTCAATATTCAGATAAGAAATGAGTTCTTACCAAGTAGTATATCATTATGCTGGTCATAACGTGCGGTTTTTGGACGCAGTAAAGAGGGTTTATGACTGTGTAGATAAAAGTAGGAATTTAAGTTGGTTGTTATTTTTTTTTTTGTTGGAACCTCAGATAAATGAAACTGTTTGTTGGACGAAATTTTGACAGATAAAAAGACTTTTTTTTAAAATTAAGTTTACGGCTTCTGATTCTCTTCCTTCAGCCGACATCCACAGACCCTAAACGAATGAACGAACTTACAGCAGTGTTTTTGTCAAAACTGACTCGCTGTACATACTTTTATAAATCACAAAAACATAAAACGCTCATTAAGGTCTAATGAGGTTTTTACTTAAACATGTCTACAAACATACATTCGTTTTTTTATAGGTAAGAAGATTAGTCTCTCTACGGATTAGGTACAAACTCATATAAGGATTTTACCCATGGGAATACAGTAATGCGTAGTATTATATTTTACTTGCGCCATTTCTACTGCTCTGACCATCCTCTTATTCGGAAATAAAAATAAAATAGTGGCGAATATTTTGCCATGGTCCTTTGTAGTTTTAATCAAGGTAAATGCAGTACATGTCCGGATTGATGGACGCTCTTTATGGATTTCGATCTTGCGCATGTTGAAACTTGCACTGTACTTATGTATTTAAAATGTTATCGGCTGCCTCTTTGTCTATATGAATAGGCGAAATCCAATAATCCATTCTCAAGCACGATAAATAGCTAGAAAACTACTCGAAAATTGTTAGAAGGAACGGAAAAATTATTTCGAAAAACATGTACCACACCAGAAATGAATACCCGTATCAAATGATTTAGGAATAGAAAAACAGATGGAAAATGTTTTCAATTATCATAGAAGTCGCGGTTACCAGTGACGAACGAAGATTCCATAGGTGTTTCTTGCGATGATAGCATAGGTATAAGGTTAATTTTGATTGTGAATAATGAAATATTAGTTCAGCTAAAAAGATTATAGAATTGAACCTTCATTTTGGTAACTATTGATATCGACTACCTCACTAAAATGGCCATCAACTTGACATGGACGATATGTAGGTTACCTAGAACATCTTCACTACTCGAAATATGTAAATCATACAAATTATACCTACGAGTATCGGCAAAATATATGAAAATGTATAGTATGGGGAAATATATCAAGATCTTTAATAACTTTTCAGTGACTCATTTTTCAGAAGCTAGCAACTTGGCTCGGCAAAGGGAATTTAAAGCAGAAATGCAGTCTACCTCCAAGGTACATAAAAGAAGGAACAGTATTTTCTGACCAATGAAAATGACGTAGAGCCGATTTTCCGCAACCACTCAGTGTTAGTTGAGGTATGAAAACCACAATCAGGCCAACTAATAAATATAAAAGGGACTCAAAGATCAAATTCGAGTGGCATTTCCGAAATCCCTCCAAATGTTTGTTCTTGACGTCTTCCTAAATCAAAGGAGATTGCACAAAGAGATAGTTCAAACAGTAATAGCTTCAGGTTTCACAGCAAACAGCAACTTTGCATCAAGTTATAACGGATAATTGCAGATTGCACCGATTAGATGAAGCCCCGTGTCTACCTATGTGATGTATCTCACAGAGGTCACGTTTGGACGGCATGTCCTTTTTGGTACCCAATCCTTCAATTCCGATTGGGTAGAACTTGCCGTGCAAACGTGGCCTGAGAGCTATTTAACTTTTAACACTCTTCTCCTCCTGAACATCTTCTGTGTACGTACCAGGTCATTGAGTGCGACATCGTCGTTAGCTAAAGAAGAAACTTGTTTCTTTTTAAATGTAGTTCTTGCGTGATTCTGGAGATATGGTTACCCCTTGTCACGACCTTGAGTTTAATATTTATGTAAGTTCATTTTACCTAGGGATAAAAAGTGTAGTACTATTATGCCATAAAAAGTACAAAATGGTATCGAGTTCGAGTCCGATGTCATAGGTATTATGAATTGCTTGTGGCTCCCGGGTTGTGCAGATCTTTGTTCCGAGGAAACACATTTGTTACAAGAATGTTACACTATGTATGCTCAATTTTTTGACGTTGACGACTGGTTCAGCGTAGCGTGTAGTGACCCTGCCTACGAAGCTGACGGTCCCGGGTTCGAATCCCGGTAAGGGCAAATATTTGTGTGATGAGCAAGAATATTTGTTTCTTAGTCTCTGATGTTTTCTAGGTATTTATCTCTATTTAATATATCGTCGTCTAGTACCCATAACACAAGCCTTGTTGAGCTTAGTATGGGCTTTGTTCGATTTGTGTAAGATTGTCCTCTAATTTATACATACATATTTTGCCCATGGTTTATAGGTGAGTTTATAAACTTTATCTACACACGTATCATAAACCCTCTTTACTGTATACAAAAACCGCACGTTATGATCAGCATAATGTTAAACTACTTGGTAAAGACTCATTTCTTATCTGAAAAATTACACATTATGACCATAATGTGAAGTTTTTCTACATATTATAACATTCAAATTTCGAACGCCGACGCCTGCCTGCGTGAAGTTGGTACTACAGAACAAGCTAAACAACTGCAGAGCCACAATGCCGGTCAAACATGCGGTTCCTGAACACATCAAAGAGAGCTTATGATATGTGTGTAGATAAAGTAGTGTATGTAACTGTACATAATTAGGCCTTCGGCTCGTTTCATAAACCCACTCTCGAGTATTAATGCCTTTCATTATGTAGCAGTCACATAAACTACTATTATATACTCTATATAAGTAGGTACTTAAAATTATGTTGACAATTCTCCATAAAAAACAATCTAAGATGTTTAGCTTTGACGCCCGTCTTTTCTGTGATTTTAGTCTTTTCCGATTGTTTTGTACTTTTTGGTGTGCGGCATTAGGGATTTTCTGTATTTTTAATTACGTTATTTATTGGAACTTATTTACTTGTTATGTAATGTTTCGTGACAATAATTGAAGTTGAGGAAAGCTATGTTTTTATCAAGTATATACTCCACTCAAGTTACAAACAACTCAGTACTAAACTCAACTCAGATTTGTCTCCGAATATCAGCCCTAATGTACGGCCCATACGTGACAAAACTACAAACTTCAGCGATTCTCCAACGTTGCCGGTACATTTCCCCTCGGCCACCGCTGTCTGTCTGTATGTCCATTCTGTTAAATCACTGTACAGAAATACGCGTCGGTTTCAAATAAGGACAAACTAAAAATAAGAACGTGAGGTCGGGTTTCGCGTCGATGGGCTAGCCTCCTGAAACGCAAAGTTTTAAATAACTGGGTAACTGTGGGCCCAACTGTACCTCTGCCACCTTGGATTACTCCTACAGGATTAACTATTTGTCAGACCTACTGGCTTGAACCTCGTGAAAACAAGAAATCAATTCCACCACTGAAAAGTCACAGGAACGCAATCATGCACAATTATGTTTACCTGGACGATATCAAAATTCAAGTTTTTTCATATAGCATACAAAATACTGGACATATTTTCAATTTTGAAAAAATCGGAGCAAACGGAACGGCCACCCTTTTAATTTTTATTTTATATTTGCAATCCATTAATAAATAAAAGTAGTTTTGAGGTTAGAAACATAAAGAATAAAACTGAATTGAGAACCCACACTCTTTTTGGAGTCGGTTAAAAAGAAAATAAAGTTACGAACATATTCTCTACTTATATCGTCCGAGAAAATGGTTTTTATGTCCTAAAAAAGATTTTCACACATGTCACACAAATATCGTAATTAGCTTAATAGCGAAGCTGTTTTGTTTTCTCTGTGGAATAAAACGAGAAGTAATAAACCCACCCTCAAATATAATAAACTCAGTACCAAAATTTATAAACACTGCGGCAAATGATGATATATGTGGCGCAGCGGTTGTTGCTCTGCCTACCATGCGAGAGGTCCCGGGTTCGATCCTCAGGTCAGGGGGCAAAGAAAAAAAAACCCCGGTCTTGGATGTTTATATGTGTGTGACGTGGTACAGTTTCTGGTACCCACGACTCAGGGTATCCTAGTGTGGGGCCAGAAGCAATGTATGTGGCTGTATGTAAATGTTTATGTTTAAATTGGAAATTTGTCGCTGATTTTGTTAATTTCGCCACTGAGTTATTAATTGTTTAGGTTAGGCTAGATTTTTTTGACTTTCGATTAAATACTAACCAATAACAAAATATAATTAATTATAACCTTATTACGTTTTTGTATATTGATCACTATAGGTGCATACATAGTGAACCAAATCGAGTTCTGATCTCCAGGTCAGGAGTCAAGGATCATATGAATAAGGATAATATAAATTTTACCATGTCCACTGTCCTTCTCATCTCATCTCATAACGTACTCCTTTTCCAACACACCAACAAAATATTCGTTTCCACAATTAAACCAGTTATTCGATACCTACTATATATTAAATTGTGTGTTTCAAGTTATTTCCAGTTAGTTGACGGCTTTTCCTTTTCTAAATCAACGTTAATGAGAGTGTTAAAGTCTCATAACGAGGATTTATTGGGTCGTTCTTTAATTTCCACGAAAAAGGGAAAGTGAAATAACAAACCGGCTAAATGCGTGTCTGGCTCTTACACGAAGGATTCCGTACAACCACAGAAACTTAACACTTTGGCAAAGTAAGTTTGTAAACCTGTGTGTGACTCAGGATCAGAATATATAAAAAAAAACCGGTCAGTGCGTTCCGTACCACCGTACAATAGTAGGGATGGTGTGGAGTGAATAGATTTGGATTTTACAGAGCAAAATGTTGTTTAAAACGTTATTGGTGCGGCTACTTTCACACTCCACGTAAGTAACCAGGTGCATTCATAAGTTTGTATGCGATTTTGAAAGAATTGTTGTATGGGAGGCCCCTTAAATATTAATTTTATTCTGTTTTTTAGTATTTGTTGTTATAGCGGCAACAGAAATACAACATCTGTGAAAATTTTAACTGTATTACTATCACGGTTCATGTGAGATACAGCCTGGTGAGTATGGTTGGTTACTTTACCTGAGTTTATTATATTTGAGGGTGGGTTTATGGTAAGTGACCAGGTGCATTCATAAGTTTGTATGCGTTATTGAAAGAATTATTGTATGGGAGCCCCCTTAAATATTAATTTTATTCTGTTTTTTAATATTGTTGTTATAGCGGCAACAGAAATACAACATCTGTGAAAATTTTAACTGTATTACTATCACGGTTCATGTGAGATACAGCCTGGTGAGTATGGTTGGTTACTTTACCTGAGTTTATTATATTTGAGGGTGGGTTTATGGTAAGTGACCAGGTGCATTCATAAGTTTGTATGCGTTATTGAAAGAATTATTGTATGGGAGCCCCCTTAAATATTAATTTTATTCTGTTTTTTAATATTGTTGTTATAGCGGCAACAGAAATACAACATCTGTGAAAATTTTAACTGTATTACTATCACGGTTCATGTGAGATACAGCCTGGTGAGTATGGTTGGTTACTTTACCTGAGTTTATTATATTTGAGGGTGGGTTTATGGTAAGTGACCAGGTGCATTCATAAGTTTGTATGCGTTATTGAAAGAATTATTGTATGGGAGCCCCCTTAAATATTAATTTTATTCTGTTTTTTAATATTGTTGTTATAGCGGCAACAGAAATACAACATCTGTGAAAATTTTAACTGTATTACTATCACGGTTCATGAGATACAGCCTGGTGAGTATGGTTGGTTACTTTACCTGAGTTTATTATATTTGAGGGTGGGTTTATGGTAAGTGACCAGGTGCATTCATAAGTTTGTATGCGTTATTGAAAGAATTATTGTATGGAAGCCCTCTTAAATATTATTTTATTCTGTTTTTTAATATTTGTTGTTATAGCGGCAACAGAAATACAACATCTGTGAAAATTTTAACTGTATTACTATCACGGTTCATGTGAGATACAGCCTGGTGACAGAAGGACGGATGGACGGACGGACGGAAAGCGCAGGCTTAGTAATAGGGTCCCGTTTGGCACCCTTCAGGTAAGGAACCCTAAAAACAGTATGCTGGGATCCAAATTAATATCTTTTTTATTATTTGTCACATGAGTCACGATAGCTGCCACAGGGCTGAACAAGGGCCAATGGCATTGAGAATTAGACAAAGAAAACAAATACCCGTCGCATCGCGTCGAAGCAGACTGACGCATGCTCCCGCGCAGAGCCCCGCGGGGCAGCCCGAGCTCCGAGACCAAGAAAATTATAGAAAATATTACTAAACTCCTGTAATAATAACATTAAAAATAAAATAAAACAACTAAAAAATTTCCCCTTTTTTACCTATTTTTGCGTGCATTTAGGCGAAAAATATTTTTAAGTATTAAATACAACAGATATCCGCTAATTTTAAAAGTCTATTCTTATCTCTAATAGACCTTTTATAACATATATTTATCCTACATTTTTATATTGTCTAGTTTAGCCTAGAATTGAAGCTAAAGATGTATTTCTTTGTTCGCGTCCCCTGGCGCTGGCCATATTTAATCCCTTAAGCGTCTAACTGTTCAAAAGACAGACAGACAGACAAACCCACGAGGATTACGAATAAGGTTCCCTTTGGTAACGGAACCCTAGAAAAGGGAGAGAATGTAATTTACACGTTTTAATACTGCCTCTACGTTTCTTATTGTGCTTTGGGTAACATTAGGGTTTGTGTTGTTTAACATATTGTTTTGTCCGCAGAATTTTACGACGGCATATGAAACCCTAAGCGTGTAACAGTATTCATATTGTACGAAATCATTTATCTCTTGTTTATGGATAAGTTGCTTTTTTAACCCCTTAATGCATGGTCTGACCCGAAATGGATCGCGATTTTCAACCTTATTGCTTCGTAATTCAAGTTCAACACCTATGAAACCATATATGGGTTAGTATGCAGTAAAGGGTTAAATAAAGTAGCACTTTTTTGCAGTTCAACTTGTTTAGCACGTCGTCCCTATCACTCCATGTGATTAGAGGCATCCTAGAACTAGGACATGGGAACTAGAAACTGTGAAGTTGGAAAAAATATACTTTAAAAATCTAAGGCCTGTTATAAAATAATAAAACGCTCCCAGCTCTGAGAGGAATCTCAAGCGCGAGGACGAGGCACCTTATGACATAGCTGATATGATATGATAACTCGTAGAGCGGAGAGTTGTTTATCTTTTCCCTCCTATTATATAAGAGGGTATAGTAGATTGTTAACCGAGGGCTGAAAGGCACCCATTCCTGACGAGATGTTTTGGCGCTCGAACGAAGTGAGAGCGCCAATAGTTCGAGGCAGAAATGGGTGCTTTCACCCGAGTAAAACACTCTACTTTTCATTACGAATACGAGGAAAGTAAACAGTTAAAATCAAAATTATTTTATTAAAAAACAAAGTCACTTGAAATCAAAATTATTTTATTAAAAAACAAACATAATTCAAGTTTAAAAATACTACTCATAAAAAAAGTAATTTCGGTGCCCCCGTTGATGTCTTTTACTTTGAGCATAACATTAAAAAAATACTTCCGTTTTATGGCTGTATAGGTTACTACCATTGCGTTGTTCAATATAAACTACGATTCATATATTTTTTTTTTAATACTTTTCTGCTTTAGAGCAGGCATGTACCACTTTCAGCACGGTGCCTGGATGAACAATGACCCCCTTTCAGAGTATGAGTAATGAAAAATATATTCTATTTATTTAGACAAATAAATCAATACACACTAATAAATTTACTTCCACGGGCCACCTGGTGACATGCAAAATATAATTCGAACTCTGTAGTCCTGGGCGCGTCACAGGGTTTCCTGCATTATGCTGAGTCTGGGCCCTCTGCGCGGCATGCCCAAATGGTAAAAATGCCACGCTTGACCTGATGCCCACTTTGTTTCTATTACTATTATTTTAATTGTTTATCTACACACGTATCATAAACCCTCTTTACTGCGTCCAAAAACAGCACGTTACAACGTCCGCCTGCGTGCCGCCCCTAGTTTGTCTATGAAGTTGGTTCTACTGAACAAGCTAAACAACTGCAGAGCAATGATCAATGCCACAATGCCGGTCGAACATGCGGTTCCTGAACACATCAAAGAGAGCTTATGATATCTGTCTGGAGATAAACTAGTGTAACTTTACATAATTAGGCATTAAAACTCTCGAGTGATATTATGATGAAATGAGCCGAATAATGCCCTCCATTATGTAGCAGTTACATAAACTACTATTGAGTGTGTGTTGATACAGCGAATAAACTTACATTCTAATTCTATTCTGATCTCCTCGATCGGGATTCAAACCCCAAACTCCACTGGCTTATTTACAACGTTATAGCTTTCTTGCCACATTTGACCTAATTGTTTCTATTACTACTATTTTTATTGCGTTAGTATGATATTGATACAGCAATAGTACATTACTGTCGCAGTTTATAATGACTGCGTTGCTGGTCGCACTGTTGGTGGCCGAAAGCGCAGCACAGCGCAGCTCAAGGCCTTGCAGCCTTTGACGGACAAGCTGGAATAAAAGCCGGGACCGGAGGTTCGCCAAGGCTTGCATAGTACTTTACTCAAATAATGCGAGTAATTCAATAAAACCAGATTATTATACCTTGTAATCATTTATTAAAAAAAAATGACAGTGTAAATGTTTGTAAATGTACAGAAAATTTTAGACTACAATTGTTTTGGCAAAGAACAAAATATTGGAAAGAAAATTGAGAGTGGCGAGATCTTCTTTTTTTTGTCACACATAACCAAATTCTGGATAAAGCCTTTTTGCACTACCTTTTTTACCATTTTTGAAACAAAGCTCGACAATCATGGATTGTGACAGGAAATTGCTGGTCGCTAAAACACGACAGTAATGGATTTTCACAGGAAATTGCCGGCACCTTTTTTGGCTCCTCCAAGTAGCGCGGCAATGTCGACTTTGCTCAAAGAATGTTGTCAAAATAATCAGCACATTACTAGTTTTATTTGAGTAAATAAACTAACATTTTTTACTTCAATTTTAATTCTATTCTATTCTATTCTCCTCGATCGGGATTCAAACCCCAAACCCCTCTGGCTTATTTACAGCTTTCTGTTACACCATGTACTTATGACAAAATGATTTCGACTAACCCAGACAGGTTTCACAAAGCTTGATTAACGACCGCAACCATTAGTTAGGACAATTATCACCGAGAGTATGTTGCGGTATCCTCAAGGAATGGGGCGGAGTAATGAATGTCTAATTATATTTTAGTGGTGATTGTTGTAATTAGGAAACAATCAGTCATCTGTTACCCACCTATGGCGTGGCATGTAGAAAATTGTTCGTACTGAGAAGATGACTACGGCGGAAGTTCTAAAGTTGGGTTCTCTTTTGACTTTATTAGTCTCCACGTTATTGAACGCTATTATTTTAAGCATTCTAAAGATCATATACTCAAAGCGGCAAGTTAGCTTGTAGTTTAAACCTACTTTTGAGAATTTATTAGGTGTTCAGACACTTAAGACTGGTAAATTCTCTCAAAATGGAATTTCCCTTGAAACCAACCAATCCACACTCCTCTTTTGTCAGTGTATAGCACACGAAACCGACGCGCGTATAAAACAGAAACTTGTAATTAAATCAGAGGCCCCTGGGACAAAATATGCGTGTGCCCCCAAATATGTTATACCTGTTTAATTTAAAAGTTGAAATGACAGAGCGTTGGGCATTCGGGTGCGGATTTCAAAGCTTTTTCTGCTATTCAGGCTTCACCTTTTTTCCGCCTCTTAATGTATGTAGATCATTTGTTTTTTATTTTTATTTTTATTTTAGGCCTACTCCGTTCTTGGAAAACACAAGCGTGCATGGGGCTTGGTTTAACGTGTCCATTAAAGGTGTGAGAGCGATCTATCTACCTTGTTATAGTTAAACTCTCTCACCACCACTTGCTAATGACACTCGCACAAGCTCACGATTGCTAAGAACCTGCCCTGTTGTAGCATTATGCTGAGTTAGAGCCATTGTTGTAGCATTATGCTGAGTTAGAGCCATTTCACTGGTGAAGCATGCGTACATCATCCTTTTCTTTTATTTAGAAAATATGTGTTTTCTTCTATAATCTAATGTCGATTTCCTGTCTGTAAAGTTATCCTGTTGATATACCATATTTTGTCCAGTGAATAAATAAATGTCTATGATGTCTAAGAACTATAAAATTAGGGATGGTTCTTATTGTAAATCCTAAATAGCGCTGAAAGTGATCAAGACGTCATCGTCACCACAGATGTCTCGTATTTGATTAAGATTCTCACTGAAGGAAAACGCGATTAGGTAAAATTTTCTCGATAGAATTTAATTGCGAAAAGACCTCTAAATAGTTTAATTTTTTCCTGTAATTCTGAAATGCTAACTTATTTCATTGCGGAATTGCATTCAAAATGTGGACATTATGTATTCTCTCTAAAAATATTGTTGACAAAACAGGGTAGTTTATTTTTAAACTATTTTTATGTGGTCTGGCTACGTTATGTCATTTTCCCCGATTCCGTCCCTCTCATACTGCGGGTCTTTCCGCCTGGAGTAACGGGGACCTTTACACGGACGAGGTATCGCCTTAAGACTTGCTAACGCAAAAATTAGGCAAACGCAAAAATTAAGGGGATACCTTAAGACAAAAACTTTGTTAACAGTCATCATCACTATCATGCTCAGCCCACATCAACCCACTGCTGGGCATAGGCCTCTTCTCTATAGCGCCAACCCCTGTTTCCGTGCCCATCGCTTCCATTGAGATCCTATCGACTTTAGTATATCGTCGGACCACCGGGCAGGTGGTCTGCCCACTGGCCTTGTCGCAACCCTTGGCAACCCTCTGTGACTACTTTGGTCCACCGTCCGTCATCACGTCTAGCCAAGTGTCCCACCCATCTCCACCTCAGTCCCGTTATTCGCTTACCTACATCTTCGACCTTCGTCTTCCGTCCAATTTCGACGTTAGGCACGCGGTCAGAGAGATACCTAACATGGAACGCTCCATTGCTCGTTGGGCCACCATGATTATGTGCATAGTTTGCTTAGTGAGCGTATGTGTTTCGGCTCCATAGGTGAGGTTAGGCAAGACACATCGGTTATATACCTAAGTCTTCAGGCATTGTGTTAGTTTGGACTTAAAGATTTCGTCTAGCGTCCTGAAAGCAGCCCACCCTCAGATCTCGCTGTGAACCCGATGTTAACAGTAGCTTGTTTTAATTGGGTGGGATCTTTGAACTAGTTTGACCAAACATTTTAAAAATTGTAATTACCAAGATGTAATATTTTATAAGACGATGAGGACTTTGATAGAAAAACAATCTGATTTGTGCTGTTTCTACTAAAGTTTTGGGGTCAGAACATAACCATAACCATAAGATTTCCCTAATAAAATCGTGTATCATTCACTTTTGTTTTGGATTCACAGTTTCACACTCATTATGATTGTTATTATTATTTAACTTGTTTTACAACTAAAACAGATTATGTACAACACCGTCAAAGCCCGCCCAGAGCCCAGGTTCCTTTGTGTGAATATTTCATTCTACGTGTGAAAAGGGCGGAATTCACACGTGGCCCATGTAAGATATTTTATTCATACACTTTTTAATTTAAAACTTCATTACCCACGGATCCCGAGGGAGGGGGAAATGAGTTGCAGTAGGTTAACTTTACAGAGGGACAACCTTGCAAATTAATCAGTAGAAATTTTTATTTGGCCGACCTGAATGACCGAGTCGGCAGTGACCCTGCCTACGAAGCCAAGGGTCCCGGGTTCGAGTCCCGGTGGGGGCAAATATTTGTTTGATGAGAACGGATGTTTGTACCCTAGTCATGGTTGTTTATCTATCTAAGTATAATATTTATCTATGTCAGTACGTGTATCGTTGTCTAGTACCCAAGATAAAGGGAATCCTAGTTTGTGGCTAGATCAATGTGTGTAAATAGTGTCCAAGGTATTATTATTATTTTATTTGTGGGCTTGAGTTATATCAGTTTTTGGTGGATATGAGATGATTCATTGATTGGTTGATGCATTATGTACAAATAATCCGTTATGTATAATAGTGTCGCACCTTTTCCAATATTTATAGGGCAGAAATATCTTTGGGCCTACCTAATTTTTTGAGTATAAATATGACTGACTAACTTTTTGTGGACGTATACAGTGCCGGATTTAGAGGTTTGGAGGCCTCGGGGCAACAAAGGAGTGGAGGCCCCCTCCCCTGGTCCCAAATTATTTTCGAAATAAAATGGTAAATTTTTTTTCAGTAGTTTTATAAATAATTTATTGTAAAACCAAGTGTAGATTATTTTATTATTTAACAAATATATAAATATGATCGACAACAAGAATTATCTGAAATTAAATTTTAGAGTTAATGAACGGAACCTTCCGAGCTTTTTTCGCCGAAAAATGGTTGATGATTTCGCTGAAATCCAGATCCCGAAGTAAATCACTTTTAATGCTCAGGAGAGAAAATGTTGATACATGGTTTTGTCCCATCGTGGTTCGAAGCCTATTTTTAATAATTTTTATTTTTGAAAATGAGCGCTCTCCAGTGCAATTTGATATCATCAAAACCAAATCAATTCTCAATGCAATTTTAAGGTTTGGGAATGTAGCTCTGAAATTTTGATCTTCGAGAATTTGGTAATAAGATAGTTCCGGAGATTGGCCTTTTCCGTAATCCTTTTTGTATGAGTCGATCAAAGACACAAATGTAACCAATTCATTACCAAGACTAGGTAGGTTTATCAACCTGATAAACTTTCACCAATGCCTCTGCTGCAGTGTGCAAATTTTTAGCATCCATCTTCTCGATGTGATTAAGAAATCCAAATCTTGAACGTACAGCGTCATAGGCTTGCAATCTTTTGGTAAGAGAAACACATAGCTGGGATAAAGGTGGATACCTTGCATTTCTCCTTTGGTGACAGTTTTGCGTCTTGCGCTTTCCCACAATCGAGCGGATTCAACCTCAAGTTTCTCGTTCTGGTCCTGGTGCATGATTGTATGTATTCGTCAGTCTGAGATATTTTTTGGTAGCTTCCTCGTATTCATCAAAATCGTTTATTTTGGATTCCACGAATGATTTCAATGATCCTCGCACTGCCAATACAACAATCATTTTCGGGTCTTGCAACATCTTGTTTGTAGAGTTGAATCGCTCTCAGAAGTCGTTCCAAAAGATTGCGAAAAAAGTGGTTTCGAGACCATTCATCTTCTGTAGAAGGTGCGCTGCTTCATTCCTCTCGATGTCTTTTTGCTCTTTATCGGAAGATTCATAATTCATAATTCTTTATTGAACACAGTTATTTAAAAAAGATACATTAAGAGAAAACATATGTACAAAGGCGAGCTTATCTCTAAAAAGAGATTTCTTCCAGCAAACCAAGGCATGACAGGAAATTTTATCAATAAAGGGTAAGATATGCTGGTTAGAGCTTCTTCGATTCCAAATAACCGTCGACTAAGGCTTTCGTAGCTTCAGCTCGACAAGACCACCAAGTGTGTCACTAAGCTTTTTCAAGACGTAAAACTAGCCGTTTTTTTCTTCGATAATTTCTCTATTAGAGTTCCGTATCGTTCTGTACTTGATGTGAAAAACGTATTTAAATTTGGAATGAAATCAAAGAATTGAACAGCCAGCTGATCGACAAGAGTTGACAGCTGCCTTTCCAACTAAATTAAGAGAGTGACCAAAACATGGTACAAACGCCGATAGATGATTTTTCTCATATTTGCAGCATTGTCGTACGATTGGCCGCGGCAATCCAAAATGTCTATTTGATGGTAACCTAAAAATTTGAGTAGAGCGTTTGCTGTGGCTTCGCCAGTATGACCGCAGTTTGGTAAAAATGTGAGAAATCTTTCTTTTGGCGTCGATCCTTCCATAAAGGTATATCAAACAACTATAGTTAGTTGATCTATGCGAGATTCTTCGGGAGTAGAGTCCACTGATACAGTTTTTTTTTTTTTTATCCTGTTTACTATTTCAGTTAGTACTTTATTACCCATAGAACTGATCAGATCTTGTTTGTACAAAGTAGGTACTGTAGGTAAAGGTAAAACGCGAAAAATATATCAAAGGAAAAGTAGTTTACTAGTGTTTACTAGTCTGAATTATATATTTTTTTTGAAGTCTATTGTGGGGGCCCCTCTTTTGTGGAGGCCCCGGGTCTGTAGCCCCGGTTGCCCTCCCCTAAATCCGGCCCTGGACGTATACGAATACATATAGCCGTCATTTACGCCCGCACTATGATTATAAGCCGTAAATATTGGTAGTCTCATTTATTTTCATCAGTGCCTACTGTATTTTAGTAGCTCAGTTAGCTCTCTGTTCAATCTTATTCTATGTCAGTTTCAACATGCCGGCTTAATTTACTTCGCGGTGGCAGCCCCTGCCGCTAGCCTGTCTGCAATTCCAACATTTCGACCCGTGTCCGCAGCCTTGCCCGCACCTGTACAACAGGCGTTGGAAGCTTTCGGGAACATAACCGGGACTCGACCCAATCCAGAGGGGTCCGTATCGAGTGTGTGCTGTAATTTCCGGAAATCGCAGCTTAGAGGTCGAGAAGGGCTTTTGGAGAAAACTGGCACAGGCAACTAACGAAGTATTCAGGCAACATCGCAACGTCAAAATGGTGCCGGATGCCTGGAGATCTTTGCCAATGTAGGATAGGTAGTTGTTAGATAGAAATGTAGAAGTCACATGAACGTATCGTGTTTAAACGCCTAAAAGAAATGCACCTATTTACTACAGATAAATTCGAAGAGCTCCGTGGTCTAATGGGTTCACGCTTGCTTCTCACACAGGAGATGCAGGTTCGATTCCTGACCATGTACCAATGAGATAATTAATTTATCTGAATTACATTATACGGATGTTCTAACGGTGATGGAAAACATCGTGAGGAAACCTTCATTACTACATAGCTGCGGCGATGGGCTAGCCCCCTGTCACGCAAAATGGAGCATTAAATAACTGGCTCAAAGTGGGCACAATTGTGCCTCTGCCACCCCATATGAGGAAAGAAGTGACGCTATGTTATGTTTTATGTTATGTTTTAAATTCGAAATCATTCACAAAATAGATAAATTCTCATCAAAACGTTTCATAAAGTATTGTAGAAATTAAACATAAACAACAATAAAAATATTTTCCTTTTTATTGTAACACCATTATAGTAGTTTATGTGACTCCTACATTAATGGAGGGCATAAAAACTCGAGATTGGGTTTATGACTCGAGAGTTTTAATGCCTAATTATGTACTGTTACATACACCAGTTTATCTATACACATATCATAAGCTCTCTTTAATGTGTTTAGGAACCGCATGTTCGACCGGCATGGTGGCATTGATAATTCCTTTGCACTTGATCATCTCGTTCAGTAGTACTAACTTCACAAACAAAGTAGGGGCGGCACGCAGGCGGGCATCGGCGTTTGAAATTTGAATGTCATAATATGTAGAAAAATTACACATTATAGTCATAATGTGTATTTTTTCAGATAAGAAATGAGTTTTTACCAAGTAGTTTAATATTATGCTGATTGTAACGTGCGGTTTTTGTACGCAGTAAAGAGGGTTTATGATACGTGTGTAGATAAAAATACATAAAACGCCTTTAAAATTAAATTAAATTAAAATGTAAATTTCAGAACAAATAGTTTATATTATCACTAAATAGATATCGCCAATATGACCTAAAAACTTTTTTTTACTTTTCAAACAGAGAGTGACCTATACCAACCATTTTGGTTCTGTGAAACTACATAGGGTCGCCTCGCTCCGCTCCGCTTTGCGACGACTCCCGGTTAAGTTATAAAGTTGTGACCTAACAAACATGTCTTTAGTTTTCAAACAGAAAGTGACCTATACTAACAAATTCGTCTCTGTGAAACTACATCTTGGGATCGACTTGCACCACTCCGCTTCCTTTCGGCTTCCGGTTTTGTTATAACGCTATGACCTACGTTGCGGTAAACTGATTAATAATTAAACTAGTGGCTCTGTGAGCCGTAGACCTCGCGAGAGACACTAGCTTTTAATAACCCATACAAATCATGAATCAGCACCTGGTTTCGCACATGGATTATGAAATTGGCCGCACCAATAACTTTGAAAACTTTGCGGTCATAAAACCAGCATATTGACTTTTTACTAAATTATACCTTCTAGGAGGGTGTACTTCGTCCAGACACTAATGTGTGTTAAATCATCATCTATTAGTAAACAAATCTTAAGCAAGCATCTAAATTTCGTTTCCACAAAAAAGTGTTTAGTGAGTATCTTACTAAAGAATGGCTAAATGATTCAGTTAATTTCGTTCGTTCATCAAAGTTCCATTTTACGCGAATAATAATAACATACGAATTAATACATCATTTGATAGATAATTTTATGCTTAATTTAATTACAAACTTAGTTATAGCACATGGTGATGTTGAGTAGTAGTAAATCCATATTTTTGTGTAGAAAAACCGTACATTTTAGTACTTTTATCAAACACGACTAAAAACTAAGCAGCGAAACGGAACGGAAAGACACACGGAACTGTCACTGGAAGTTCGTCAGACAATTTGTTTGTTTTGCTCAGGAAAGTAAATTCCTGGATCCTACTGCCGGCCCTGCACTTACCCTGAGTAGTGTAGTAGGCAACAAAACAACACCTAATTTTCGGATTTCGAAACAGAAAAGGTAAAAAGTCATCAACATAATATTTGTCAGCACACATCAACCCACTTCTGAGCATAGGCCTCTTGGTTAGTGAGTCAAATCGATCAGGGTGTTGATAAGGGGGTGCCCCCTTATCGACACTCTGACCGTCAAGTCTCTTCTATAGCGCCAGTCTCCAAGTTCATTGCCAACCGCATGCAGAAATGTTGACTTGATAATATTTTCCTCTTTACAGTGGTGTTACCTATTGCTAAGGTCCACTGTCCGTCATCCCCTCTCAATAAGTGTTCGCCCACCTCTAGCTTATTATTTAGGCATACATTAATCGAACTCTTGTCTTTTCAGCACCAGCAAAGCCGCCATACATACTTGAAGCAAACATGGAAATAAAAACCCACAAGTGTGTGAACCCCCATGAACATGAATTGTGGTTTAAGCCCCCAGCTATCTGCTGTGGCTTGTTTCTATAGTGGATGGGCACACGGGTAGCACATGTACAAAATGCACCCATAGTAAACTGTGTCCCAGTCGTCTACCACAAATTTCATCATTGGCTGATGTAGCTTTATGATTTTTCGATACGAGGTGGCAGGGGCTTAGATAATCAAGTCCATTTTGCATGACAGGGGGATAGCCCATCGCCGCCACTATGGAGCTTTCCTCACGATGTCCTATGGAGATATGAAGGTATCGTCACGATAAAACTTGGATTTTAATGAAGTAAAAACCGCTTTTTCGTAAATAAAACCAACACTGCAGAACAGCTGATCAATAATTCCGCCATCTTGACAAACAAGACACTCACTAAACAAGCTTGCTCGGTTGCCTAAATTGATAACATAATATAAGCCATGCCTATCTCTAATACAACGCTAAAAGCAGTTTTGTGGTAACGATTTTTGTAATCAGGCGTTAAACAATGGTTAAAGTTTTTTGTGGTAAGACGATATGCCTAATGTCATACTTCACTAGCATAATGTGAATGATCGCATAGATAGATCTATTCCGCAGTATGTTATCTTCGTATTAAAGCTAAATTTTAATCTGCCTAAAGTTTCATCAGCCTAAATCGCGTTTTGCCTACACCTACATTTTCAAACTTATTTCTGATTATTTATTGACACTTGACCAGTGCTTATTATTTATGATAAACATTTCAATACGCTTAATAGCACGGTAAATAATGGGTAAAAAGACACTAATGCGCAAAGGCGAGCTTATTTCTAAAAAGAAATTTCTTCCGGGTAACCCAGGCAGGATAGGACAGTCTATTGCTAGTAAGGGCAGTCTGGTGCACAATAAATTAAGTAACCTACTAACATATAAAATATAATAAGAGTAATATAATACATTTTAATAGTTACATATATCAAAGCATAATATATATATATATTAACAAAATACTTACATACTTAAACTTAATACGGAAGGGAAAGGAGATGCAGTTTCGATCTTTTCTTGAAAATGTAAATGGATGGACTATCCATTATAGCGCAGGGAAGTGCGTTCCACAGTCAGATTGTCCTTAACCTGAACGAGTGTTCGTAAGCAACAGTGTTGTGCTGAGGAGTTGAGAGAAGAGACACCTTCGGGATCTGCAATTCCAGGAGGACAGGAACTCGAAACTTTCACAAAGATAGGTGGTGTAGCGCGGATTCTTCAAGATATTAAAAAGGTAGGTGGAGAATGTGCATATCACGGCGACGACGAATCGAAAGCCGCCCTAGCTCCTTGCGATATTGGGAGACATGGTCTTGTCATACTTGCGCAGCCCGAAGATAAACCGAATCCCGAGATTCTGAAGTCGTTCAAGTTTATTCATTTGATATTCGTTCGCACTTACCCAGCAAACATCCGCGTAGTCGATTATTAGAAGTAGAAGATACTGAGCAAGCAAGGGTCATTTTAGCCTGCCGTGGCGGTAAGTACTGCAATCTCCGGAGGGAGTGAAAATACGCAAAGACTCGCCTGCTTACCTCACAGACACGGGCCAACCTTTATTTTTTCTTTATTACTGTAGATATTTACATGTAGGTACTTATCAAACGGCATTTTTTGCCTCTTATCTAAATTGGACCACTGTGGGAGTAGAAGGGCGTAGAAACTCCCACAGATTGATTCTTAGATCCCTTTTAAAAATTGGTTGTCTTAACTAATATTAATTATTATAATTAATAAGCACGAATAAATAATTACAAAATTATTAACAGCAAGGTCTGTGTTCAGCTACATTAACCCCCACAGTCCGGTCATTTAAGTAATCTTGAACATTGTGATATTCCTTTTTCGACAAAGTCGCTTTAACATGCTTTTTAAATTGCACGGCCCTGATCACCGCTGCACGGCCTAACCACCACTACACGGGACCACCGCCACACGGCCTGGACAAGGAAAGCCGCTGCCCACCTCCATCTCCGTACCTGACGAAGTTGCCCGCCTACCTGGCCCTATCACCGCGTCGCCCAGGGGTCAGCTCCTAAATTCTTTTGTATGCATAATTAGGTAGGTAGGATAACTTTTTAGAAATAGGAAAACTTGTGCAAATAAATCGGACTAATTCTAATATTTCTAATTTAAAGTTTCACAAGAAACGGGGGGTTATTCACACCAATCCTTCGTAACGTGAAAATCTATGTGCCGACATTGTTATTTAACAAAAGATCACCAAGTCTATGAATATCTTTGTCTTCCTCTCTGCTAACCTAAATCGCGTTAGTTCTAACTAGCTAGATCCCTACTTCGACTTATGACTAGTAATAACGCGATGTTGTTGATCAACGTTATAGTTCTAGAATGAAACGATATAGCTTGTTACTCTCTCTACAAATACAAAGATACCTCATTTGTTAAAATTCGACGGGCTGTTTGGACTGTAGGGGTTTTTTAAAATTTTAAAACCCCCACATCTCCGCCTTTTTGACAAAAAATCCAAAAACTGAATCGACAAAAAAATCTCTTTAATAATCGAACCTGATCACGAAAATTGACGAGAATCAGTTGAGAAATGCGGCCTGTAGAGGATAACATCCGGACATACATACGGACAAATAAAAATCATTTTTGTCCAATCCTGAAACGGAGACGCTTCGTCGCTTCGCTCGCTCGGTCAATAATAATAATAAATAATTTATTGGTAATTAGGATTCACAGAATGACAGCTGAACAGCAAACCACTGACAATTCTTATTACAATTATTCATTTATTTAGTTGCACTAAGTTTCAGCTGTCTTAAGTTAAAATGTTTTAATTAGCTGCCAATGTAAGAGCTTACGACGTCCATTTTAATAGTTTGGACGTTAAAATAGCAAGTGAATTCTTGTCCAAAATCTTGTGAAACTATATGCAGATCAACGATCAAACGAAAACTTATTCATAATAATACATTATTATTATATTACGAGTACTTTAAGGAGTCTATAGCAAGCATTTACATACAAGAATCCATCAGTCAACATTCATCTTACTAATTAGTATAAAGGAGTCAAAACCAAAATTGTTATGATCAAACCGTTTTCAAAGTGTAACGTACCAATTTTTATTTGAAAATTTAACAGTCTCGATAACAGCGACATCTCGAAGCCTCAGTTTTCCTCTTAAGCCTTTAAGCAAGTTCTCTAAGTTCCTCAGCTTACCCTAGTTTAGCTAACCAGTTTCATATTTTGCCAGAATGTTCGAAGTTTAACACTTACACGGCTGCCGCAATCCCGAACTATGTAGTAGCTATATTGTATAGTGGCAAGTGGCTTAAATGTAGGCTGCATTGCCGTGGCTTACTCACTAAATACTCTATGCATACATCTACTGGGAAAAATCGAAGTGAACACTTTCTGAAGAAATGCATGAGCAAAGGTCTGACAAAAATTCTTTTTAATGACACCAGTGCAGAGTGTTTAATCTAACTCAACACAGTACTCGTATATATTTATTTCTGCATGGATATACAGTAAAATTTGTAATATTTATACACTACCGATTTAAAAAAAAACTATCTGAGGGAGTTTCTTTGCCCTGCTTCTCACAGTGGTGCAACGTAGAGAAGAGAGAAAAATGACGTGTACTAAGCATAGTGGCCTCATTACTGCTGTTGTGAAAATTTGGCTCTATCAATAAAGGTATTTTTTTTTGTTTTTTTATTTGCGTTTGAGTAAGTTTAAGTACGCCAAAATTAAATATAATTATATTTATTTTTATTGGTTATAATCAATCTGTATCGTATAGTTCATCATATAGCTAACGATCGATAATAAACCACAATAGCCACATAATAAATAGTATAAATAAATGTTCCCACCGAGGGGCACAGGCCGTTACCCGGATACTAGTAAGATTAAGCCATACTCCACCGCGCTGGCTCAGTGCGGGTTGATGGAGGGGTTTTACGACCACTACCACGTAGCGATAGTAGCCGGGACTTAGAGCTTAACGTGTCATCTGAAATACTGAACGTCGGATAATGTACTCAAAATAAATTAATTATCTCATTGGTACCTGGTCAGGATTCGAGCCTGCATCTCCTGTGTGAGAAGCAAGCGTGAAACCCATTAGACCACGGAGCTCTTTACTCGCGACATGATAAAATTAATTAATCAGTACCACGGGGGCGATGCTGCAGGACGCCACATACAAACGCGGGAAGCCTTATTTTATGCAAAGATTTTAATATCTAGTTTTATGAAAATGAGATTTTGTAGCTTTCTTCCGTTATCATACTTGATTTATGTTAAGGTCCTGTTCTATTTTTAATTGACATTAGACTTTAAAATCAAAAAACAAATTAATTATAGGATGCGCATTTTAGAGGTTGATCCCAAAACCGAGTTACCATCGTTTTAACCATTGAACTGTCAAGGAGCGCATACGCTAAATGGCTGCCATGCACGGGGTCTGCGGGGAGCATGGCGCGTTGCGGCCCGTTTCATAAAAAATGACGATAAATCTGTTTTTCTATGGGACCTATACCTGAATGTTACGTGGTTGGAAAGAATTTAAATAAGCTAAACCATTAAAAATAGTTTATTCCAGTTTAGCTTAGCAATATATTCCAAATTCTAATTTGAAATCAGGGGTTAGTGATTTTTTCCCAATTTATTGTACCAAGGTCGTAATAAATAAAAAAATAAACCATTATTTATAAATGTTAGTGTTTTATTCACATATTTAAACATTATTCCAAGGAATTCAATAAAAATAACACGTCTCCTCATAGAATTTTTTACAATTATTTATCTTGAGTAGACACAGGCACACGATCAAGAGATACTTTGCCACTGGCGAGCGCGTCACTTCATTGCCTCACTAACCGCCGATGGCTGGCTTTAGAAGCTAATCAATGGATAGTATGCCATCCTTGTCCTTTCGGCTACATTTTGGTGCAAGTTAGAAAGGGATAGTCCTATGTTTCGTTCTTCCTTTCGATCAAAATATGTCTACTTCAGACCGCGGTCATATTTGATTACGTGACAGACAGGCCCTTTTTTACGCGATCATATTTGATTACGTGACAGACCAGACGAATTTAGTACCATATTTATTTGCCTAGAAATTACAGTACAATATACTATTTATCTATTTTTAAGTTTGAATGAAATAATTTTGAATCTCACATTATAAAAACTTATTCCGTGGTGTGTTTTCGGCACTAGAAATCTTACTTTATCATGGAAACTGTTGAGAGAAAAGGACGGCCTCTGAGCAAGGTGAACAAATGAGGCACATTTTAATCAGTCGAAAAAGCAGTAATTTTGTGTAACTGTTTACCATTTTGTTCCAATGGCGTAGAGCTTAGGTATAAGTAGTACAACTGATTTGTGGAGTCAGTTTACATTTTACATGATAAATTAAAATTAAAATTAAGTGAGGAAGCATGTTGGTCCGACGATGTGGCGAGGGTGGCGGGAGGGCAATGGACGCGGGTTGCGCAGGACCGTGCTGAATGGCGTGTTTAAGAGGAGGCCTATACCCTACAGAGGGTCCCCTGACAGGCTGATGGTGGAGATGATGACGATGAGGAAGCAGTCCTAAAAATTGAGTCGAGACAGACTTGAAATCGCAAGTGAGATTCCACGCACCAGAATCCTACAGCGCGCCTCGGCTTTTTATTGGTTAGTAGTATGTAGGTATCTACGTGATGGCGATGGAGCACTACTGCTTATTCTCACAATTTCGAGTTTTTTTTTCAACGATATAAATTGAGGGTACTACTAATGAATAGACGCTTTGCTTCAGGACCAAAATCAATAAAATATCAGCGTGTGTATCAACCAATACATTATTGCATCTTACATAAGCATGTGTCGATTTTTTGATGCTCCTATCACCGAAGTAGGCATTCTCTGTCCCACTGTAATAGGCTCTATGAGCACTTATTTCCGTGGATATGCCTCAGGAAAAGGAGCTTCAAAGAACCAATGATTATTATTCCTAATTTAGAATTTAAAAATAAAACCAATTTGTTTTATGCCTATTCCTACTTATTATATGTGAAATCTGAAAGGTCTCTCATTTTCATTACTTTATAAAAATGTTTTATTTGTTAATCTTACTAATGATAATGATAACTTTGAAGTTCGAAAATTATTTAAAACAGCGTGTACATTCGCAAAATATGATTCACTGTACAGAACCACAACATGTTTAATTTCTCACTCTCGGTATTAGGACACGACTTTCGCGGTAATAGGCTCAAAACTTTTTCATACCCCGGTAATAGAGCAAATTGATTTGACATTTTAAATATTATTTTAAATATGAAATCTCTCAAAAAGAAACATAGTATATGAAGTAATATCAAATAGTATGTATTTTTTTTCCAAAAAAGAACAGCCTGGGGCGTGTTGCGTAGAAATGCTAATTTATCTCTCTTACTTTCCAATGTTGTCAAAACCCACGGTAATAGGGCCATTTACATAAAGAACTTTTGACTTTGACTAGCCCTACATCCATCTTTCACCCTTCTTGTTATGGCTCATCTGCATAGTCATAGTAAACGACTGAATAGGTCACCACGAGCGATGTATTACATATAGATGAAATTTTATTTGCTGACCATATATTAGGGAATGAATATCATAATTATGGACAACTTTCCCCAAGAAACATATGGTCGCCAACGAAATATTTTTTTGGTCTCCCATATCAACTTGTAATCAGCTGATCGGGTCAATGTACTGAGGGAAGATTTATTTTTCATTTTCGATCACATCTTTCTTGGGGAAAGTTGTTCATATTGATGGGTACCATCATTCCTCGCTTACTGTCAGCGGTAGAAGCGCCGTGCCCTCAGTACTCGACTTTGCTCTAATCCGTCTAAATCCTGTGCCACTCGGTGGGGAATTGAATAGGCTAACAGCTACTTTGGTAATAGTCTTTGAGAAAAGTCGCTTATTTCGCGGCCAAACCACAACAAAGAGATTGTGCGTAAATATTTAGTTATCTCTTCCCCATTTTCGCGTCACCGTGAAAGTAAACCGCTCTGGAATTTCGGTATTAAAAATTCCCAAGTCTAATGGTTTAGGACTTTTTTTTGGGGGAAACCTTTGTGTTGCCATCAAGGCGTGAGCCGCGAGCTTATCACAATACGCCCCGCAAACAATGACGGACCACGATTTATCATAGAAAATTTGACATAATGTCAACAAAATGTCTGGCGCTATGAAAAAATTAATGGTCGTAATCTTTTTGGACGCCCCAAATTGGTTTGGCGGCGGAGACCTTTATTGTCATGCGCAAATTGATATTTCCAAGAAAATAGTATCGGAGAAATCTGTGACACTTTTGAAGATTCTATTCAATTCTTAATTAGTGGCGTTAAAACAAATTAACAACGGGAAATATTAAACTGCACATCAAACATACTGATTTGCACCGAAAATATCAGGGCAAAATGCTGCGGCAGCTTAGGTGAAGGGTAAAGGGGGTGAGCGAAGCGCAAAAAATACTTAAAACATAAACTTAAGCACACATCAAATATTTCAAACATAAAAAGTGTTTTTGTTGATCCTTTTTTGCTGTGCAAATCAGTATTTTTGATGTGCGATTAATTACTAGCCTAACAACTCAGATCTCTTTCGTCTAAATCACGTGTTTTGACTTGATTTGTTTCTCAATAGTGTTGTAATCTACTTGTTACTCGTTCGTTGCCCAGAAGAAAAGTGCAGGACGGTGGGATCCAAGCCATTTCCTGCGAACTTATTGTTATGGTTTGAAAATTGCCGATTTGGATGACGATGATGTTGATGTTGTTGACATTGATGCTAATGATGATGACATAAACGACTGTAATGAAATGGTTAGGCTTAGGTGCTACGTAGAGTTGAGCAACCAGCTGTGCTTTAGGAAATAGCAATAATATTTAGCAGTGTTCTTACTAGAAAACTGCAAACACAAATAGGTACCTAGTATCACACATTGAAATTGAGTTTCCGAAGCATTAACGATAAGCTTACAACATTCAACAAATCCGTCAGTGCTTAATCTTGTACAGAAAGTTATTCGGATCAACAAATTGTACCAGAGATATCCGCATAGAATCAACGCAAATCGAAATGAGATAAGTACCCAAGTTATTATGGAAAATAATAAAACGACCAAATTGACCGAATGACCATGATCAGCGGAATTTCCTGAAGTGAGCGAAATAATACTGCGAGAAAATTACACATTTGCGCGACTAAATTAGTAAATAGTTTAGCCACCGCTTATTGGCTAAATAAATATTGTCTGGGCGAAGTGGTGGGTCAGGGTAGTTGAAGGGGATGATAAAGAGTGAGCGAAGCTTCTATTAGGTTGAACATGTGAGAACAAAAACCAACACTCTATTTATATCATATGTTACTTGAATATTTTTTTCAAGTGGCTTTTTTATTGCTATAGCCGCCCAATTCAGTATTAATGTCAGACGAAGCCAGTCTTTCTAGTCGTGCCCATTTTCAGCCACTATTCAGTAAATCAGACAGGCAAAAACATTATTTTCGCCAAGCAAAACCTGGATTTACGATCATACGTTTTAATACTACCCATTTATTAAGTTACGGGCCGCCGGCCAGCAACTAGAGAAGCCCTGACGGCCAGACGTCTATGTCTCGGGGGCAAATTGATATCGGTGACAAAACGGACTGCGGTCATATTAAGCAAGGTAAATCCCTTGGTAATTGTTGGTTCGACTGTTGGTGCGTCTGATCGAACCACCAGGACTTTCTTCCAGATGTATCGACCGATCTTACAACTGGGATTGCTTTTCCAGGACTAGGATTGTTTTTAGATCAGTGGAACGATCAGGATTTCAGATTCCTGGTGGTTGGAGTCTCAGAGGGCAAGAAAGGGAACCCACAGTTATAAAGTCGTACCTTTACCCAGATAAAGTGGCAGGTGGACAGTTTAGTCCCAAATGCTGTATATGTACACCAGCTTGGTAGAGACGGTAATGAATTCCTCTCATACCCCATCTCTGCACTTGTAGGGTACCGGTGTGACGGTGATGCCCACAGTAGGGCCATTACAGTGCCCATTACTCGTGCCATTATCCCACAAGTGTGTTACATTAATGTGAGTGCTTTCTGTTTCACACTCCGTATTTCGTAACGGAGATATTTTGCTGCCCTTAGAGCTTTTTACACTGTATCCAATAGGAGCAGCTTCACAATATATTGTTGTTAGTTGACGTATTTTTTATGATCTATCTGTTAAAAATATAGTGTATTACCACAACAGTTGCTTTCATAAGATCCTATGAGTGACTCGATAGCATTTATTGAAACGTTAGTCAATAAATAGAATCAATGCTAGCTATTGAAAAACAAGAATTCGTAGTGGGGAATGGAACTAATCCTTCCTTTGCTTAGGCCTACTTGCTTACGCGTAAGTACAACTTATAGTAACATAACAACATCTCCTATATAAGTATTAATACGAGTAGTATACGTCGCGCCACAGGTTATGAGCGTAGGCCTTGAACGCGCAGTAGTTACTTTTTAATACCTGTACATATGCGCAGTAATTCCCGCCGACGTCGCCCAGCGCTCGTGGCGCGAGGTGCACCTGTATTTTTTCGATATTAACGAACACATTTTTTTAATAATGAAATTGATTGGCATATTTTACACGGCTTTGATACGCCTACTTATTTACTTAGGTCTTCGATTTCTTGATGCATTTCGTTTTAATTAATATGTGGGTTAAATGCCTTTTCCCATACGTGGAAGTAGAGGCAAAGAGATAATCTGTAATTCTTTAAAAGTTATGCATTAATTATACACTGACGAGCAATGAAAAAGTTCCACTCAAAAATACCGACAAACACCTTAATATCTCCTAAGACATAGAACCAATATTACGTTTACAATATTTACGTATTTAATTGGTAATATTCTGATGCGCTGTTAAATGTATTTCAATATTGCAGACGGCGTCATTAAGCTAGCCTTTCCCGTTTAGGAGTAATTTGGTGCTATGTCACTGGAACTTTTTCATTGCTCGTCATTATAGTTTAAACGGATAGATGATGAGTTGGGACGCTCGCCCGTTGAGCACAGGCGGGTGATCGGTCATGTATTGTGATGTGACTATTTCACCCAATCACCCAATTCCTATTCAAATATTTACCTCCTACTAATGTTACATGTCTACTTAAGCACAACACTATGGGTATAGCCTTTTAATGTAATGACACAATGGATTTGAGCGCACGTGTACCCAACTACCGGTAACAAACCTTTGACGCAAATTACATAAATCACATTGTATGGCGATGACAGAATATATTGTATTACCCGCTATCTGCAATTACGTGCAAATTACAGGGTTGTCATAATTAGGGAGTTGACTTGGAAATGGATAATTTGATTTGTTGGTTTCTATCGCAATGTGTTTCGGATAGCAGACTCTAGAATAATCTAGGCTGAAGCTATGAGGGTTTGACAATGCGACGAGTAGGTAGTGACCGACTTGCCGGATTAGTCTTGGGAATATATGAGTACCGTGAAATCGGGCTAGAAGGCACAGTCAAATTGACAACTAGGGTTTTCGATATTGACTAGATTTCTCGAGGAAACTCTAGAAATCTAGTCAATATCGAGACGGGGATAAAATTGCATCGAGAGGTCGAGAGCTCGATAAATGAATTAGCACTCAAAATCGAATGAAAAATAGCAATGTCTGCATTTGAGCAACCGACGGCGCACGGTACGCTATCCAGAACCTATCACGGCGGGGAAGGGGGGCGGAGATATATACCGATATTAGGAAAAATAACAACGAAAATTCTGAATAGGTTATCCGCTGAAGCAATTAATGCTCTAGTATTTTTTAAATCCAATTTTATAATATGTTTGTATTTAAGGTTTAAGAATTTAGGTAACTGACCTAAATATCAATAAATAATAACAATAAATTAATTAAAATACTGGTTGATTAATCTACTACCTACAACCTACTCATCCTGTTTCCCCTTAGAATTAGGTAAATTACATAGACTCTCAGTATAGTTAACCAAGTTTAACAAAATCCTCGATCAACTCGGAAAACTCGAGAAATCGCTCTCAAGAGATCTCGAAACTCGAGAGTAAATATGGCGAGAAATCAAAAGCTCTATTGGCAACCAAACCGGCTGTCACTTCTCCACATTTTTCGATAGATTTCCGTTGACTATTAAAGAGGCAGCGCGCTCTATAGAAACTTTACATAGATCTAGTATAGAGAGATTTTGAGCCCTTCTGCGCAAAGGTCTTTGTAAAATGGACTTTATGAGCGAAAAGATTTCAATACTATTTTCCATAATATAACAAGGTAAGGTATACTAATTACACGCTAATGTCCAGTATCACACAAAACCACTGAAGAGTGCATTGGCAAAAAAAAAATAAAAAATCCACTAAATTAATCGGTGTCAAAAAAATATATGTTATTCACAATGAGATAATCTTGTTTAAAAATGATTGGATTAATTTGCCTTGATCGGGAAAAATCCTGAACAAAGTCTATATTAAAAATAAAAGAAAATAATTTTTATATAAAATTACTGATTTTTCCGCTCCTTATCCGGCAGCTCCAATGCCAGCGCCGGAATCACCGAAACCATGGTAGGCATCGCAGTTACCGGGATGGCAATTGTGCTGACATGCTTCATATTACGGCAGTGCAAGAGGAAAGTCATCAAGACAGAGCGGTGCTGCATAGAGACAACTGTATCGCCGGGCGGCTGCCTGGTGATACAGTTGATTGATGAATGATGATTGATGAAATTGAGGGTGGCTACCCTCAACCACGACCACTGCAGCGGCGGTGATGCCAACGGTGGCCGCAAGATGCAGCGCACACAACGTCGTATAAGTATTTTTTTTAAATACGTAACTTTCGACGTAAATCTTTCTATTTTTCAATTTTGTACATGTTTTGTGTATTGTGTGACATTTAATTAGCTGACTATGTTTTGGGGAATAACAGTACCCATCAGTATGAACAACTTTTCTTAAGAAACATATGGTCGCAAATGAAAAAAAAATCGTCCCTCAGTAGATTACAAGTTACTACGGGAAACCCAATTTTTTTTTTTCATTTGCGACCTTATGTTTCTTGGGGAAAGATGTTCATAATGACGCGTGTTATCATTCCCCATAATATGGTCAGCTAATTAAGTGTCACCTTGTATAAGTGCCTTATTTCTTTCAAAGGGGGAAGCAATGGCGTCAGTCCAAAGTACAGACCTACATAACCAGTTTGTCTTCCGCCAAAGTTAACACATTAGCTGAATAAGCAAATCCGTTTGTGTAGATAGCTAAGTTTGTCAAATAACCATAATCAATTACTTGTCGACTACACCTGTTTCAATTCAACCTTCCATATACCTAGACATAGTTTAGGTAACTTAGTCAAACCCCACATTATCCATTAGCTTATTTCCGTTTTTCAGTAAATTCGATAAATACCAAATTTTCGTCGCAGGGTAGCCCGATGCCATTCCGCGCCGCCCGCTACCCCGTCAGTTCTGCTACCCCGCCCACATCCCGCTAGAAGACGACAGGCGAATGCGGCGCCCCTCAACAGCCAGTACTGGGCCTTAACCCTCGCTCTGATAACGTCAGGGCGTCCGTATTGTCCTTCTGACGCGTCGAGGGTGAGAGCAAGCGAGAGAGGAGAAACGCATTCCTTGCAGGTGCCTAGTTAACTTTATAGCGTAAATTACCGAGAAATGACATTTGTCTTGCAAATAATATGAAAGAATGATGACATTTCATAGCTTAGATTGAATAAAAAATAGCAGTGTTGAAGAATATCTTAATGAAAAACAATTCTCATAGGTTTATGACGAAACTATATCCTAAATACCCTCTCACACGCGCACACACCCTCACACAGGCACATACACCCTCACACACACTCACACATAAAAACAGACACCATATCAATAAATTAAGTAGATATATAAATATATCACATATATCACACCTACAATCGCCAAAGCTTTCAAACAGCTTTTCACTATTCTTCAAACTGAACGCAACGCAACAACATTAAATAAATTTTGACTATATTCCAAACTCTCCAATATTTCATTCTCTCAACATTTCACTCTAAACCGCGCGTTGCCTATGCCAATATCTCGATGGCAATGTCCATATCAGCGAGTCTGTCCACGGTATTCCAATATAGGACACACGACAAGCCGTGCTTGGGGCCAGAAACTTCTCGAATACCAAACATCTTCAGAGGGGAGCGAAAAAATGAAAAATGCAAAAGTAATTTATAGCATTACGACGCGCCGTTGAAACCCGCGGAAGACTCCCTGGTAGGCTATTTAAGGTGAGCTCCGTTTTCAACTATTTGCATTTTGATACCATGTCCTACGGTTGTAGGTATTTCTTATTATTACCTAATGAATCAGTGTTATCATAGCAGCTGTTTTTTTGTTATTTTGTAATTTATAAAAAAACCCCCATTAGTGTCCCCAATGAGGGGCACAGGCCTTTACCCGGATACGAGTCAGATTAAGCCATACTCCACCTCGCTGGCTCAGTGCGGGTTGATGGAGGGGTTTCACGAACACTACCACGTAGTGATAGTGGCCGGGACCTACAGCTTAACGTGTCATCTGAAACACTGAAAGTCCGATACTGTACTTAAGATAAATTAATTATCTCATTGGTACATGGACAGGTTTCGAACCTGCATTTCTGACCACGGAGCTAATTTTTTCATTTACTGCGTCTAATAGTCACTCATAGAACTTCATGAAATACGTCTTCATATAATCAGAACAGAAACAGAGTTTCCTTTAGCTAATGTCTGCTTTCGATATTCACTTTGACTTTTCACTCACTCCAAATGTACATATATTATTTATTTATAATGATACAAATAATGAACAAAGGTGAGTTCATGAAGGGCTAGAGATGTTTATACATTAATTAATCGAAGTCATATTCATTTTTATCCCTACTCATTCAGTTCTATTTTGGGTTGTACTTTTGGAACTGAGAGGTCATAACGAATACCAAATGAAACCGCTAACCAATTGGAACTCTGCCGTTTTCTGCTAACGTTATAACCTCTCATATATATGATATATGTTTAGGTAAGTGCATGTACTCGTGCACGAGTTTGTAGAGAAGTTAAGCCTACTTCAAGACTTCGCTTCTTTGAGATGGGAATGTCTTTTCTGTTGCTATTTTTATGATGTTTATCTTGAAGTGGAGTTTTTGAAATGAAATTAATTTTGTAAGTAGTTATGAATCATTTGTGGAAAGGCTTCATACAGCTTTTTATAAAGCTGAGAAATGGACAGTAACACCCCGTGGAAATACAGTCGCGGCAAATGACGGTTTTTGGGTTCCATACCATAATAATAATAATACCTTGGACACTATTTACACACATTGATCTAGCCCCAAACTAGGATTCCCTGTATCTTGGGTACTAGACAACGATACACATACTTATATAGATAAATACTATAGTTAGATAGATAAACAACCATGACTAGGGTACAAACATCCGTTCTCATCAAACAAATATTTGCCCCCACCGCGACTCGAACCCGGGACCCTTCTCTTCGAAGGCAGGGTTACTGCCGACTCGGCCATTCGGGTCGTCAAAACGAATCACTTTATGGTCCGTCTGTCTGCCGCATGAGGAAGAGAGATAACAAGTTGATGTAAATATCTAATATGGTCTACGCCCCCTTGGATCCCGCAAATACCGAGATTGTTGATAGCCTGCGGTATTGGAGGCCCTACTTAGGAGCCGTGAAAAAATCAAGCTTGAACGCAATTGATTTTATTGATTAAAAACTTGTGAACGTAGATTCCTAGCGACCGAACGCTCAATAAATATAATAAAAACTTGATGGGTGCTTTCTGGGGTCTGAAGTCGCCTTATTTCTCACAAGTATGGGATAGGATTTTAATTTTAAAAGGCTTATTATATTTTTCAGGGTTTATATTATAATAAGGCTAGCTGAAGAGGAGGCTCATACTTAACAGTGGGTGGGGGAGGCTGAATAGATACATAGATAGATATTACAATACGCAAGATTAATTTGTTTTACCAATACCATCAGAAGTCGATAGACGCGTCGACAATTTTGGTCTGTGAATGAGCTCACGAACATATCTTTCGTTGTCCCTGATACCCAAGTTCATGGACATGTGCATTCTTCCTATCCTTATCTGCGCAGCCCAGACCTGGTTTTTGACTGACGCACAAAGGTTCAAACTCGAGGGTTGTCAAATAAATGAGGAGCGCAGCATTCTCTATGTTCGGCTTTTAGAACGCATCCGGAATACTGAGCTGCATTCCCAGACAGTAATAACACTATATGTACTGTGGCACTGGGCTGGCCATGTTGCTCGAATGCAGCCCAATTGTTGGGCCAGCAGAGTCACAGACTGGCTCCCGAAAAATGCATTGAGAAAGCGTGGCCGGCACAGGAAGAGATGGAGTGATGAGTTGGGATCATTGAAGAAGGGGGACAATTTGGGCTCGTAATAATAAAAATGGACAACGACTATAAAAACTCATTAAAATATTATATTATAATACCAAAATATTAACTCAACTCAAACTCAAAAGTACTTTATTACTGTAGATATTTACATATACTTAGCAAACGTCATTTTTTGCCTCTTCTCTACATTGGACCACTGTGGGAGACGAAGATATTTGATACCTACTCCAGAAAAAAGTCAAAGTAGTTTTACCTTTTTACCTGAAGTATTAAATTTTGTATCAATTTTGTAGCGGACTCCGATAACATCCACTCATGTAGTGGAGTTTAGAACATTATGTCTAGAAACTTCGTTGTAGTGGCTACGATATTTCAAGTAGAAGCCTCGGATGCGCAACCGACAACTCAAAGTTTGACGGATCTCACCACTATAGCATTTAAGCATGTCTTTATTTGAATAGAGGTCTGTGTTGTCGGCCCTAAGAATCCCAACGCTGACTAAAGTGACACTTGACCTGTCAAGTAATCGATGGGCGTGGCGTGCCATGACGGTTTATTAATCTGTGGCCATGACACGAAACGACGTGCCCTTTCTTTACTACGTTCCTGCCACATCACTAGAGATTTGGTCTTTTTCAAAAGCGGGAGCGATATTTAGCGGACTTAATAATCGTACATCGGTAATTATTAGACAAAACGCAGTTGTGGCTAGTCTATTTTAGTAACTTTTATAGTGCCATGTCCTATGGTAGGTACCTTGTTGTGGGGGAAAGCATAAATATTAAAACTATGTTTATATTGCAGAAAATAGCGAGCAATTTATCATTTTGAACGCACAGACTCCCTACGAAAACTTTTTAAAGAAATTGGCATAATTACTGTAACTAGTCAATTTATTTGCGAAATTTTAATGTTTTTACTCAAGAATCTTACAATATTTTCCAAAATAAGTGATAGCCGTAATGATAATATAAGAAGTAATCACAGACTATATAGTTGCGCCCCAGTGTAGACTCGCGGAAGTTAGCAATTCTTTCAAGGGTCAGTGCATTCCCTACTCTATTACAAAAGGGATATTTTAATAATCAAGATTATCTTAATGAAAAACAATTCTCATAGGTTTATGACGAAACTATATCCTAAATACCCTCTCACACGCGCACACACCATCACACAGGCACATACACCCTCACACACACTCACACATAAAAACAGACACCATATCAATAAATTAAGTAGATATATAAATATATTAATTATCTGATGTCATCGTTATAAAATTAAAATTTTAATAAAATAGACATAAGGTATAAACAATTATTTGCAGTGCCCTAACAGGGTTCATTGTCGTTGGAATGTTGTAACCACCATAATGAATGACGCAATATCGACTCAATAAACATTTTGAGTTTGAGTTTAGATGACACGTGACAAGGATGACGGCAAAAGGACAGCGCAGGGGTCAAATATCAACTAAGGGTTATCTTATAACAAGCGACCTCTGTAGCAGTAAGATTGGTTAAAGCAATGCATTTAAACCTTTTCGGTTTAGCATCACAGCTGAGTATTGTATTTTCTAAGCGCCTTAAAAAAATATACACAACTCTTTGGTAAGAATAAACTTGATTGATTGACTTAGCGTATGGATAGGTTTTAAAACTAATCACCATTCATCATCTACTTAACAAATATCAATTATTACCTACAATCGCCAAAGCTTTCAAACAGCTTTTCACTATTCTTCAAACTGAACGCAACGCAACAACATTAAATAAATTTTGACTATATTCCAAACTCTCCAATATTTCACTCTAAACCGCGCGTTGCCTATGCCAATATCTCGATGGCAATGTCCATATCAGCGAGTCTGTCCACGGTATTCCAATATAGGACACACGACAAGCCGTGCTTGGGGCCAGAAACTTCTCGAATACCAAACATCTTCAGAGGGGAGCGAAAAAATGAAAAATGCAAAAGTAATTTATAGCATTACGACGCGACGTTGAAACCCGCGGAAGACTCCCTGGTAGGCTATTTAAGGTGAGCTCCGTTTTCAACTATTTGCATTTTGATACCATGTGCTACGGTTGTAGGTATTTCTTATTATTACCTAATGAATCAGTGTTATCATAGCAGCTGTTTTTTTGTAATTTATAAAAAACCCCCCATTAGTGTCCCCAATGAGGGGCACAGGCCTTTACCCGGATACGAGTCAGATTAAGCCATACTCCACCTCGCTGGCTCAGTGCGGGTTGATGGAGGGGTTTCACGAACACTACCACGTAGTGATAGTGGCCGGGACCGACAGCTTAACGTGTCATCTGAAACACTGAAAGTCCGATACTGTACTTACGATAAATTAATTATCTCATTGGTACATGGACAGGTTTCGAACCTGCATTTCTGTGTGAGAAGCAAACGTGAAACCCATTGGACCACGGAGCTAATTTTTTCATTTACTGCGTCTAATAGTCACTCATAGAACTTCATGAAATACGTCTTCATATAATCAGAACAAAAACAGAGTTTCCTTTAGCTAATGTCTGCTTTCGATATTCACTTTGACTTTTCACTCACTCCAAATGTACATATATTATTTATTTATAATGATACAAATAATGAACAAAGGTGAGTCCATGAAGGGCTAGAGATGTTTATACATTAATTAATCGAAGTCATATTAATTTTATCCCTACTCATTCAGTTCTATTTTGGGTTGTACTTTTGGAACTGAGAGGTCATAACGAGTACCAAATGAAACCGCTAACCAATTGGAACTCTGCCGTTTTCTGCTAACGTTATAACCTCTCATATATATGATATATGTTTAGGTAAGTGCATGTACTCGTGCACGAGTTTGTAGAGAAGTTAAGCCTACTTCAAGACTTCGCTTCTTTGAGATGGGAATGTCTTTTCTGTTGCTATTTTTATGTTGTTTATCTTGAAGTGGAGTTTTTGAAATGAAATTAATTTTGTAAGTAGTTATGAATCATTTGTGGAAAGGCTTCATACAGCTTTTTATAAAGCTGAGAAATGGACAGTAACACCCCGTGGAAATACAGTCGCGGCAAATGACGGTTTTAGGGTTCCATACCATAATAATAATAATACCTTGGACACTATTTACACACATTGATCTAGCCCCAAACTAGGATTCCCTGTATCTTGGGTACTAGACAACGATACACATACTTATATAGGTAAATACTATACTTAGATAGATAAACAACCATGACTAGGGTACAAACATCCGTTCTCATCAAACAAATATTTGACCCCACCGGGACTCGAACCCGGGACCCTTGGCTTCGAAGGCAGGGTTACTGCCGACTCGGCCATTCGGGTCGTCAAAACGAATCACTTTATTGTCCGTCTGTCTGCCGCATGAGGAAGAGAGATAACAAGTGGATGTAAATATCTAATATGGTCTTCGCCCCCTTGGATCTCGCAAATACCGAGATTGTTGATAGCTGCGGTATTGGAGGCCCTACTTAGGAGCCGTGAAAAAATCAAGCTTGAACGCAATTGATTTTATTGATTAAAAACTTGTGAACGTAGATTCCTAGCGACCGAACGCTCAATAAATATATTAAAAACTTGATGGGTGCTTTCTGAGGTCTGAAGTCGCTTTTTTTCTCACAAGTATGGGATATGATTTTAATTTTATAAGGCTTATTATATTTTTCAAGGTTTATATTATAATAAGGCTAGCTGAAGAGGAGGCTCATACTTAACAGTGGGTGGGGGAGGCTGAATAGATACATAGATAGATATTACAATACGCAAGATTAATTTGTTTTATCAATACCATCAGAAGTCGATAGACGCGTCGACAATTTTGGTCTGTGAATGAGCTCACGAAAATATCTTTCGTTGTCCCTGATACCCAAGCTCATGGACATGTGCATTCTTCCTATCCTTATCTGCGCAGCCCAGACCTGGTTTTTGACTGACGCACAAAGGTTCAAACTCGAGGGTTGTCAAATAAATAAGGAGCGCAGCATTCTCTATGTTCGGCTTTTAGAACGCATCCGGAATACTGAGCTGCATTCCCAGACAGTAACACTATATGTACTGTGGCACTGGGCTGGCCATGTTGCTCGAATGCAGCCCAATTGTTGGGCCAGCAGAGTCACAGACTGGCTCCCGAAAAATGCATTGAGAAAGCGTGGCCGGCACAGGAAGAGATGGAGTGATGAGTTGGGATCATTGAAGAAGGGGGACAATTTGGGCTCGTAATAATAAAGATGGACAACGACTATAAAAACTCATTAAAATATTATATTATAATACCAAAATATTTTATACCTACTCCAGAAAAAAGTCGAAGTAGTTTCACCTTTTTACCTGAAGTATTAAATTTTGTATCAATTTTGTAGCGGACTCCGATAACATCCACTCATGTAGTGGAGTTTAGAACATTATGTCTAGAAACTTCGTTGTAGTGGCTACGATATTTCAAAAGTAGAAGCCTCGGATGCGCAACCGACAACTCAGAGTTTGACGGACGTTTAAAGTCATGCTGTCACAGTCTCTTGCATTGGGAAATGATCTCACCACTATATATATATATTTGAGTAGAGGTCTGTGTTATCGGCCCTAAGAATCCCAACGCTGACTAAAGTGACACTTGATCTGTCAAGTAATCGATGGGCGTGGCGTGCCATGACGGTTTATTAATCTGTGGCCATGACACGAAACGACGTGCCCTTTCTTTACTACGTTCCTGCCACATCACTAGAGATTTGGTCTTTTTCAAAAGCGGGAGCGATATTTAGCGGACTTAATAATCGTACATCGGTAATTATTAGACAAAACGCAGTTGTGGCTAGTCTATTTTAGTAACTTTTATAGTGCCATGTCCTATGGTAGGTACCTTGTTGTGGGGGAAAGCATAAATATTTAAACTATGTTTATATTGCAGAAAATAGCGAGCAATTTATCATTTTGAACGCACAGACTCCCTACGAAAACTTTTTAAAGAAATTGGCATAATTACTGTAACTAGTCAATTTATTTGCGAAATTATAATGTTTTTACTCAAGAATCTTACAATATTTTCCAAAATAAGTGATAGCCGTCGTGTTAATATAAGAAGTAATCACAGACTATATAGTTGCGCCCCGACTCGCGGAAGTTAGCAATTCTTTCAAGGGTCAGTGCATTCCCTACTCTATTACAAGGAATATTTTAATAATCAAGATTACATACATGAGAGTTTTGTTATGGCATGGGATTAATCTAACTCAACATAGAACTCGTTGTTAATAATTTTGTAATTATTTATACCTGCATATTATTGATCCAGCGAGCGAAGCGAATGATACGTCTCTGTTTCAGATTGGGCAATAATGCTGTCGTATGTCTGGATTTCTGTCCGGCTTTCTGTCCGTTTGTCCCGATGTTCTTCTTTAAATGTCACGGAGTGAAAATCGCGAAGATATGGGGTTTAAAATGTAAAACCTGCAAGTATAAAAACTAAAAAAAAAAACTTTTGTTTAAATTTAAGAACAAAATAAAATTTAAATTGAATCAAACCCATAAATTAATATCATCACGCATTTATTATGATATAAAAGCTTGCTGCGAGATTTACTTCTTCTTTCAATTCAATATCACGAGAATCTTCTGTCAATTCAATAACACATTCTGTAAAATAGGTAGGTCACTACATCTACACTAGAAAAATCGCAGCAAGCTTTTATTTCATAATAAACTGTGTGATGTAATTAATGATGGCTTTGTTTTTTTTTGTTTTTTAGCATTAAATAAAAGGTATTTTTTATGTTTTTTTTACTTTTAATTTATTCTCCTTTTATAGTTATTGCTGTATTTTTTTAGTGTTTCCGAGCCTGCTCATTTAATTTAAAGTGTCAATGTTGACTGATCGTTTTTCCGTTAATTTAGTACAGTCTAGTTCTTCAATAAGGATACCTTCTAGTGATTTTACCCTAAAACTTAAGAATGGGCCTATGAAGAGCATTTTTAGAGATTCTCTAGTGGATATCACATAATGAAATCAGGTGATAATTAAGGAAATTTAAATTCCGTGCCACCACAAAGCTGTGAGTGATTAAGGAAACTCTGAAGACGTCACTTTAAAAAAACTACTCTAGAACCAGATTACCTACTTGTCAAGATGAACCAAATGAGCTCAAACTCGATAGGGTTGCGTCGTTTTGTTACAGATTTCACATGGCCACCTTCCGGCTTCATCATCAGATCAGCTTCATGTCATAAAAATATTGTGTAGGACCAAAGGCCACGTCAAGACGAATCAAACGCGCTCAAACTCGACAGGGTTGCGTCGTTTTGTTATAGATTTCCCATGGATACCTTCCAGCTCCATCATCAGCTCAGCACCATGTCATAAAAATATTTTATAGGAACAAAGGACATGTCAAGACAAATCATATCACTTTCAACCACACTTTACTCCCTCTCTCCTCCATCTCATGATCATCTCCAATACAGCCAAGGTGGCTTCCCATGGCCAGCTTACTGTCCCCTTCTCCTATCACTACCTGGTTTATCTTTCATACAAAGTCAGGCCCCCTAAGCGCAAATTCAAATTTCTTGATATTCGGGGCTTCAAAAGCGTGAAACTCGATTCCCTTAACCTTTTGAATACCACCGGCGTTAGCTAACGCCACTTTTCCGTTATAGGTTTTAAATTTTATTAACATAGAATAAGGTTCAAAATCGCGACCCCTCCGAACTACCCTTTGTTTTTGAGAGGTTAAATCCGATGCCTCATCTATTGATTGGACCCCTGTCATCACTAGCGAGATCGTTGATGACAAAATCTGGAAGTTCAACTCAATTATCCTTGGGCCTTTCAACAAGCACGCACCAGGGTCAGGGTCAAACATCTCCCTGTCCCATTGTTGACCGACACCATCAAGTGCTTGATGGCAAAAAGAAACCGTACAAAAGGGCTGTATAAGAGAGAACCAGCCAGCGAAAATCTTCTGGCTTTTAAACGCCTCCGTAACCTGTGCAACCGCATTTGCCGCGTTACCAAGCAACGCCACATCCATGAGCGTATCGATATGCCCCAGCTCAGGTCTGGAAGTTCCTTAAACCCTTGGTATAGGCAGGTCCCAGGAATCCTCTTCAGGTGATGACGATCTCAACAGTCTCAACCAGTTTTTCTCTTTCCCCCCCGTCGTGATGGACCCTGCCGCTAAGGAGGCAACCCTTCATCGTCTACGATTAAGGGCTGCTGTCAGCACCTCACCGTTCAACTTCCGCCTCGTTGGGATCGGCGCAGTGAGAAAGGCAGTACTAGCTTTCACTTTCAAAGCTGCTGATGGCGTCAACGTCAGCTATCAGATGATCCACAGTGTCCAACTCTTCAAGTTCAAATCAAATCAAATCAAAAGCATTTATTTTTAACCCTGACAACACAATCAAATACATAAATAAAGACAAACTAAAAAATCAAACAAACAAGATGAAAACCCAAATACAATATAAATTATAGCAAAACGTTGTCGAGCTACAAAAAGGTTTCAACTCAGCATATGCAGGCTCAGACAACCTGCACTGATCTTCCGTTAAAAGCCGTTTGAACCGAGTCAAACTAAAAAGATGATGATAGCGGACGTTCGCAGAGAAGTAACTAGGTAATAAATGAAACATTTACAATATACATTGTAACATAGAAAAGTAAAAAATGGCGATGGTCGGACTTAGGGGCAGGATCGGGTAGAGTCACCGGTACAGGGACATACTCAGGGAGACGACGGAGACTTTGTTTGGGGGAACATTGCTAGTGGTTCTCCGATCTACCAAGGCACCACGTATGTGGATCAGGCCGTTACGGACGGGTGTCAGCGGACACTCTCGAGCTTGGCACGCTCGTTTCGGACACCGCCTCTACGTTCACATCGGTTATCGCCCCCGCTTATGGAGCGTCCTCGGCTGAACTCTCCCCAACAGGGGGCTTCATGGGGTGGGATCACAGCCGGAGGCACGCGGGCCGTATGAAGCGATTTGGGACCGGCCTGCTCGAAGGGACCAAGCAGCGCGAGGCCCCGGGGGCCCCCGCTAGGAATTCGTGGCCCAACCATGTGCTGCCCCCCAACCGGAGACAGCGGTATTGACCATCGCCTCCGGCTTGTTTGGGGTTCGGCAGGCAACAAAACATACGTTCGTGCCTTTAGGACTTCGGTGTCCAGGGCTATTTTAGGTCGAACGATTTAGGGAAATGGTTGGAGGATACGGTATATGCATGGACTGCAGCCAGATTGTTTTGGTGCTTTCAGGTATTCAATTATAAGTTTTCAGGTATGATGGTGGACTGACCTTTTATGAAACCGTGATGTTCTTCTGAGATGCCTTGCATCACTACGGGCTAAATATGTTTAAACACAATTTTCTCCAGCATTTAACCGAACGTGTTTAAGAAAGAAATTGGTTGGTAATCTGTCGCGTCCAATTTGGAATGATTTTTGTGCACACTGTATGTTTCTTTCCGTTTGAAAGGAAATGCAGCTTCACGGACAGATCTGTTAAATATAATACCAAGGGTATTCGTTAACCATATTATCGGTTGGTTTCATCTAATTCCCATTTTCATCCATGTTCTAAATTCATCCACTTCCCATTTCATCCAGTTCCCATTTCATCCTTTTCCCAATTCATAAAATTCCTAACTTGAAAATCACGCCTTTTCTCAGATAGGGTGGCAGAGGCATAACCACAAATAATATCTCCTCCTTTAGGATTTTTACAGCTGTTTTTGCAGCTTTGACAATTGTCATTATTCTTGACAGATATAACTATTTTTGACATCTGTCACTATTATAGACTTTTGTCACTATTTTTGACAGCTGGCACTTTTTTGAACGGTGGCTAGTTTTTAATAGCTCTTTTTAGGCCGACTTACAACTAAGTATGTAACTAAATATAATTAATGACACTTATCAAAAACCATGAAGTTGCTTTTGTTATTTGCCACCATATCTGAGCAAAGACATGTTATTGTGACTGGCCTGGCTGTGCTGTGCCCTGCCACCCCATCTTAGAAAATGAGCAATAAAAATTTGTCACGCTAGCATGCGTCGCTAAGACATCATTCGACTCTAGGTATCAGATGTTTTTTTTGCGGAGCGACGCTTGCTAAGAACGGCGAGGGGCAAAATAGCTTGTGGCTGAACGAGGCGCCAACCGCACGCCCCTTGTGGAATTCTTTGGTACAGTTCTCGTGAAGCGAAAATTTTGTGGATGACCGTAACAGTGTGTGGTAATGTATAATTTTGCCATACACCGTTCTTATCAAGTGTCGAACCGCAAACATTTCTATAGACCTTCATACTAACATACCTAGGTAGGACGTTGGTACTGATTGTACTTCTGCCGCACCAAGATTCTGACTAATCGGGCTTCTGCCTGAACCAGTTTCTGCCTAACACAGAATCTGCCGAACATCGCGGGAGCTATTTATACTATATTTAAATATATATAGAAGTTTTTAAATATGCTCGGGCAGTCGCTAAGCCATGTCTTAAGTATTGCCCTTTTTGCCAAGCTGTTACAAGAAAACACCAAAGGAATGTGTATTCAAATTTCTATATAGAATAACATATTACGACATAACTTAACTTATCTCAACTCACAACGACAGAACTTAACTCAATTAAACAAAACTTGGCCTAATGCGCCACCTTAAGAGTTTTTCAGGTATTTTTAGCAATGCTGCCTTTGGCTCTTTTGTATTTCTTCCGAGACTAGTAATTATTTTTTAATATTTTTGGCGAACTCGAAGTCACATAATTTCCTGTTTTTTTACGGCCCAACAATGAAAATTCGTGTCAGTAAATCTGCCTCTTTTCGCAGTTTCTGAATGAAATTCGGCTTCCGGGATGCCATCCTTCCAGGGCATTCGTCGTCTTATGCCTTACAAAGGCGACACTAATGGTATCCGTTGTTATTATATTAACCCATTGTTTGGATATGTATAAAATTAATTCATTGAAATTATGTTCATCTTGTAAGCTTCCAGTAATCAATTGCCATGTATCTTCGATAAGATTGGCTGGAAGTAGTGGCAATGAAGCACATAGTCTAGTCAGCCTTCTACCGGATTTACATTCAATTACATACGCTTTTATTTGCATACGCACCGCTCCGCTACGCTCCGGGATTGCTTCTTCTAAGTTCCAACCTAACCTATAACCCAATTGAAATTTAGCCACAATAACCTACCCTGGCCAAATTTTGCTTTTCTTTGCATACGTTCCGCTCCACTTCGCTCCGCTATGCTCCGTAGTTGCTTCTTCTAAGTTCTAACCTAACCTATAATCCAATTGAAATTTAGCCACAATAACCTACTCTAACCAAAGTAGGTGTTCAAAGCGACTTAAAGGAAAGGAAACTATGTTCACTGACGCGAATGCAAGCAATGAAGGCCTAAAAGGACTAGGTTCCAGGGCCGTAAAACATAAAAAAAGCAAGCAATGAATGAATGAATTTGGCTTTCTGCGCTCCGTTACTAAAAACTTAATCTCAGTTAATCTAAAAGAACATATTGAAATAAGCACACGTCCAAAAATGCAAAGAAACAAACTTGTGACGCAAAAATAAAATCAAAAATAGCTTTATTACAGTATAATTCAGTGTAATGCACACTTTCATCTATGTTTTCTCATTTTACAATAAGCGTACAACGAAACGTTACACATTTTGAGGTTATTATTGCGTGTTGTATTATTGTGTGTGTCATACAAAAAGCAAAATTTTATAAATTTTCAAAAAGTCATATCTGAAAAACTATTGAGTTCCGACACCTGAAACTTTTAGACCGTTTTTAAAATGATCCACTACTACCAAAACATCACAAAAGCCTAGCAAACCACCCGTTTTCTAAAGTCTAGCCCTTTTTGTTATTTTATTATCACATTAATCCACAGGCGGTATGCAGCAGTGGTTTTTTTTCACGTAAAAATTTCATTCTGTCACATCTAGTGATATGAACGCACTACATTTTCTTTCCGCACGCACCCATAGTGGATCCACATTTATTACCTCTACTGCAATGCAGGCAGTATCTATAGGGATCTCTCAACAATAAATCCCGATTCCTCTTTATTTTCGTGTATTTGAAATCCATTTTGGGTTCGTTTGGGGTTTCGCAAGTGACTTTACGCTTTATGTGTCATAGAAGCACTTGCACAATGTCAATATTATTTTTAATATAAAATTGTTTATCTACACACGTATCATAAACCCTCTTTACTGCGTCCAAAAACCGCACGTTAAGACCAGCATAATTATAAACTTCTTGGTAAAAACTCATTTCTTATCTGAATATTGATCATTATGACCATTATGTACCTAAATTTGTCAAATTATGACATTCAAATTTCGAACGCCTACGTCCGCCTGCGTGCCGCCCCCAGTTCTTCTGTGAAGTTGGTACTACAGGACAAGCTAAACAACTGCAGAGCAATTATCAATGCCACAATACCGGTCGAACATGCGGTTCCTGAACACATCAAAGAGAGCTTATGTGTGTAGATAAACTAATGTATGAAAATGTACATAATTAGGCATTAAAACTTTTGACACCTTTGGTTGAATGAGGCCATGAATCACCATCCCGGCCCAGACTTAAGGGCAATTTCATAAACGTGTTATTATATTACCTTTGTGAGACAATGCCTCAGCCACCCCATCTGAGAAAAGGGCGTCATGTTGAAGTATTGAATGAAATGGAAATGAGATGAATTGGGAATTGAATGAAATGGGAAATGGATGAAATGGGAAATGTATGAATTGGGAATTGGACGAAATGGGAATTTGATGACTTGGGAATTGAATGAAAAAATAATTGGATGAAACGAACATAAACCTTCTGCCGGTTTCCTCAACATCTTTTAAAACAATATACTAAAGCCATAGCATATTTGTTTCTCTCCATTAAGTTTTTTATCTTCTAATGACATGAATCTAGGACACCCAGAGTCAGTTGATGAGTGACAGCTGATCTAACATATCCCAGTTGATTCAATTGTGATACGTACATCCGTATTGCAATTATTTTTGTCTCGTTATGAGAAGGGAGAAAGACTGTAAACTTATCATACAGATAAGAGCCCGTCTATACTGAATAGTGTAGCGCTTGAAAGTAATAGTGATGACATGGGGAACATTTTATTCAATTACATAACATAGCATCACGCCTTTTCCCATACGGGGTGGCAGAGGCACAATTGAGCCCACTTTGAGCCAGTTATCCAATACTCCATTTTACGTGACAGGGGGTTAACCCATCGCCGCCGCTATGGAGTATTGAAGGATTCTTCACGATGTTTTCCATCACCGTTGAACGTCCATTTAATGTACTTAAGATAAATTAAAAATCTCATCTATTCAATTAAATCCTTCAATTTCCTGTAAGAATATGATATTGCGTCATCCATTGTGCCGGAATTTAGAACGGTTGACGAGTTAGTTTTGAGATGAGATCCTCATTCATTTTATTTTTCTATATTACGTATGTCTTTGGCTTTCATGCTGTGGGTGGTATGGACTGGGTCTTCTTTTACCATAGGATCGTCACACTTGCCTAAGAACAAAGAAAGTGAAGAAAAGATTAGGCCTACTGTGTTGCCTGAAATGTTAGTGAACTGATTATTATTATTAAGGCGTAGGCCTAGTTGGTATGCGTGGTGAGTAAAATGCTCTGAGTTCTGCAGCTTATAAACTTAAACATGGGATTTGAACATTATCTTAAAGTGTTAAAGTTTGAAATCACGATTCAGTTACAAAAATCCCCTAACATCTGAGATGACTTTATTTTCAATAGCGGTGTCGTATTTGTTGTAGAATGAATGTCAACCGCCATTTTCCACCGTTGACACGTGTTTTATGGTCTGTTTTTCTTCGTAAAAAGACGGCCGTCTGTCTCGAAAACTCCACGTGCCGTCGGCTGTCTTTTTACGGCCCCAAGTCACCACCGCTACTGGAGGAAACCAAATGCCTTATTATTAACCGAAAGACACCAGCTTCCTCCTATCAGATCCTCTCTTGGTATGCAAGTACATATCTAAATTAAAACTTTTTAATTGCTGTTTTAAATTCAGCCCGAACGGAACAAAAGTAGGAAATTATAAAAGAACCTAGTTTCCGCTTGTTTTTCAACTCTACTCCAGGAAAATTTAGTATTCTTAAATAGTGTTCAGCCAATAAGGAAAAGTTTTTCTCTTGGGCTGCAATTTTAGAACGACTCCCGTACTCTATGCAGCGTAAAATGCAGTTTTTATTGTAAAGTAAATATTTGCTCCACTTTCTACTATAGTTAAGATAAGTAGTCTGATTACTTTTCCATTAAAGTAATGGGAGATTTTGGAAATACCCAAAGTTAAGGCGTTTCATATGGGGACAATGAATGTTATGTTAAAGTACCTTCATTGTTCATATCTACGCCGTGATTAGAGTGACGAAGATTATAATTAATTATTTTAATGTCGCTGAACAAACTGTCCAGCTTTGGCTGCTTTTAATCACAAATTATTGTTATTATCCCGTTAAATACTAAAACTATATTAGCTTTAAAAATATTTATAAATAAGTAAAAAACCCGTTACGTCCTACAAGAACGTAACCTCAAAATTAATAAGACCGCCGAACATCTCAAAAAGACAAAGAAAATTCTCATAATTATAAAACTTGCCCACCAAACATCTGCCCATGCGGAAGCCCATAAAAGATAATGGGCCAAAGTTTCGGGTCTGTTACTATAGAGGGCGCTTTGTAACGTACCAAAAGCGTTCGGGGTTATGCAAAGGGATGCACGTGACGGCTGCTGGTTTAATACCGTGAGGGATATTTTATAGCGGCCATAAAGGAAAATACATAATATTGGGAACCAGTGGTTCTGACTTTTTTCAGGCGATGAGCTGACAACTTGTTACTGATGGTGCTTTCACATCCGGGTTCCGTACAACCGTGCAATATACAACACTCACTCGCATAACTAAACAGTTTTTATGTAAACAAAGAAATGGCATTCTCTAGTACAAAACTGACTGTCACGGTCATATTATATATTTTTTACTGGTTAATGCCATTTTACACTTGTATATATGTATTTTAAATAGTTTAGTAAATATGCTGAAAAATGTCGCGTGTATTGGGTATAGCTCTCTTAAAACGCTGCATAAAAAAAATCACAAATACAGTTTCTGTTTGGTGCTGATCTATTCAGAAGACATCGTTGTCTCTATTAAAGTTCTGGTTAACTTTCTAACACCTCGCCTCCCTACCCCTTACCTTTTTCTCCGCAAGGTGATATTAGGAACATTATTCTAAACAACTCGACTTGCGGTCCAAAGGGACCCCTTTCAGCGAAATTACGATGTACTGACTCCGTTCAACCAACCACATCATCAATTTAATTTAGCAACTTTTTCATTTGGCCATTAGAATAAAGAGGTACGATTCTGCCCCCCCCCTGTCTTTCCCAGTTCTGTCCCGGTCTGATTCCTGCGTCGGCTAGTAAGCAAGACAAATCGTCTCATCCCTTTTTGTATCACACACTGGGTTGGTTGTACGCCGCGTCTGCAGGCGCACAGCATAAGTCGCGTATCGCGTATCAGCTTTTATTGACGACGTAAATTGCGCAGTGGCGATTTTACGCCACAGCGGTAGACCCATCGATCTATTTAGGCCATACCACTTAGTAAGGTCAGCTGAAATTAATCGAATATAGCGTCGAGTTTCTTATATGCGGTGGCAGCGGCGCAGTTGCACCCACGTTTAGCAAGTAGGTTAACTGGATATCATATGAGATAAGCGCTTTCTCGGCGCACATCAGAAATCAGCAGGCGTAGGCTGATTTCTGACACTTGAAATTGGTCGTATTAGTAAGTTGAATTTTAACTAATGCGATGTCATATATAATAAACCGTGACAATACTGAATGGTAGTAGGTTTTCTAACCAACATTAAATATGGGTACAGAACTGCGATAACGAGAACTAAAGAGGTCAGATGTATCTTGTAGTCTGTGTTCTGCATATCAAATTTTCTATGAAATTTTAGCAATGTTTAAAAGTCGTAGGGCAGATCATAGTGATACTTGTTCACCTATTTGTAACTAACCTGGATACATGTGCATTTATTATCTTCTATCAACGCCGCCGTCTTCGGGTCTGCATTGCACTGAGGAATACATTACGTTACAGGTAAATTATAGGGTTCAGGGAAAATTATAGGTACAATCACTAATTAATTACATTAATTTATCATAGCTGCGAAAACCGCAGCAGCCACACACCACAGTGCCTCCCCAACTTTAATCTTGAGACTTTTTAGATAAACAACATCAATCAGAAGCATGACAGTGCAATTGGAAGCGGATTGTCGCGCGAAATTGAATGGCGTTGCGTTGACAACCAATTATTATTTATTCAATTTAGTTTTCCTTTTTATTTATTTCCTCCGCGTCACTATTGTTTGCTTGAGAGTTCTCGGGCATTGCTTGGGATAAGTGCTGAGGTAATCAGACCTGAGCTGGAATTTATTTCTAAAATAAAACGAATGGTTTGCTATTTAAACAAAGAGGCACTAGTCGCGATATTGATGAATTAGTAACTAATTGAAGCAATTGATAAATACACTCTTAATTAAAGATAAAAAGTACTTTGTAGTATAATTTAGAAGACATTTTTTACCCTAGATGAAAAATCACTTAGTCTGAGTTGTCAGTGACCAATCTGAATTACCTTTTTCAATTTACTGACAAAATGTTAAAAGAAAAACTTCAAACAAATTTACTGATATTGATTTTGCTATGGCTTTCATCCAATGTAGGCTAGCGATAGTATTGATTGTACTATGAGTTCCTTCTTGAAAATTTAATCAAAAACCTGCTCGAGATTTCATTTTCACATCGCTATTTGAATGTTTGCTCGAAGCAAAACTTTTATTTGGTGTATTTTTTATCTCAACCTAACCATGTAGCGAATATTGCCAACACGATGTATCTAAAAACAAAAACTCGTGTACAAAATCTGCGTATTCGGGAACTTGCATTTTGTCGCGTGACACTGCCTCTCATACACATATCCATTAAAACATGCTCTTTCACACATCCCATTCAATCATCCGGATAAAAATATACACAACTTTTATTCACAGGTGTAAAGTGGATTGCGTAGGAGCAATCCACTCACAGTCCCGTGTCAATGCGTCTGACTGTGTCCATGGGGTGTCTACCAGCCAGGTTGCTATCATAAGGTGCGTTTGTTGGTAAAGAGGATTTAAGACCGTGCGAATCACTTGACGATGCCCCGTTTGGTCTGTTGGCATCAAGAGGGTCATCAGAGCGTTGCTTCTGCGAGCGTCACGTTTAACGTTTGTATGGATATCCAAAAAAAAACGTTACGTGGACGCAACTGTTACCGACACTACAGATAGGGGGTGTATATGTAAATGTGGGTAAAATTATCAACTCGATTCATACTGGTAGAAATTATGAACACAACCATGTTGAAATGAAGTTCATAACAGGTCACACTGCAACATGGCAGTAACCACAGTCGCTGCGGGCAGAGCAGTGGGGTTACCACAACGTCTTATGCCGATTCCGATTAGGAACCTAATTTGATCCTCAAAATTACCGTGACCGTCTTAAAAGAAGTCTTAGCATTAGTTAAATAAAGCCCATTATGGCGAATTGGAATGGAAATGGTTGCCATGGTGATGTCCTTGTTTTGAACCTAATTTGAATCAGAAAAAGATTGTGGTAACCCCCTATTACGAAAATTGGGTGTTTTTACTTATTATTTCCCATACACTGATTATTTCTTAAACGTCGAAGTCAAAGTTCTTTAGCACTGTAGATATTTATATATACTTAGCAAACATCTTTATTTCCTCTTCTCTACATTGGACCACATTAATTTTTAGATCACTTTTAAAAATTGGTTGTGCCTAACTAATAAAAATATTAAAATATTAGTTATTGGGATTAATAAGCAGGAATAAATAATTACAAAACTAATAACAGCAAGATGTTTTGCTGTGTTGAGCAAGACGAACCCATACAGTCCCGTCATTTAAGTAATCTTGATCATTGTAATATCCCTTGTTCGACAAAGTCGCTTTGTTAAAATATAGACCCGGTCTATATTTAGACCCGCGAAGGTTAGCAATTCTTTCAAGGATCAGTGCATTCTCTACTTACTACTATAATAAGCTTGTTAAGCTTTTTAAATTGCTCAAATGGCAATTTCAAAATATCCAGGGGTATCTTATTATAGTAGTAAGTAGAGAATGCACTGATCCTTGAAAGAATTGCTAACCTTCGCGGGTCTAAAACGGGGCGCACATAGTCTGTGATTATATATTAGGTTAACATTACAGCTATCGCTAAGTTTTTAAATAAATTTAAAACATACCGTACTTAATTCCAAAACATACCGCTTCAAAAAATATATCTATACCTATTTTGACGCAAGAACCTTACCAATAATCTGCGTTTGTGGCTCTGAGGGAGGTTGCGGGCTCGATGCCTGGTTGGAGATAAAGAGAAAAACAATCCAGGTCTTGGATGTCGATATGTGTGTGATCTGATGTCGCTGTTTCAGGTTCCAGCTACACAGGGTATCCTAATGTCGGGACAGAAGCAAAGGCCTTTTTATAAATGTTTTATAATATAATCTGTCTGAATATAATTTGTTAATCTGCGTTCTGGCACCCACGCTCGAATAGACTAGTTTTAGTGTGGGAGTCACTGTACTAATGATATTGACTCTGTAATTTCTGGAAATTTAATAATTTGATTTTGAAGCACACAATACAATACAATAAGGATATTCCAACAAATTATTTAATAATTTCAAGTCATTCATTTGTATATTTAATAAAAATTAACATTTCTAAGGCACACTGTATAATAGCACTCAACATGACAGGTATTTTAATATCATCATCATCATTTCAGCCTGTTAACGTCCACTGCTGAACATAGGCCTCTCCAATCGCACTCCAGCGTGACCGGTCCGTAGCCACCTGCATCCAACGAGATCCAGCGATCCTCACCAGGTCGTCGGTCCATCTCGTAGGTGGTCGACCCACACTGCGCTTGCCAGTACGTGGTCTCTATTCAAGGACCTTTTTGCCCCATCGGCCATCCATCTTCGCGCTATGTGGCCTGCCCATTACCACTTCAGCTTGCTTATCCTACGGGCTATGTCAGCAACTTTGGTTCTTCTACGGATCTCCTCATTTCTGACTCGATCTCGTAGAGAAATACCAAGCATAGCCCTTTCCATAGCTCAGCCATATTTTAATATAACACAATATAACATACTGATTCGTTGAGAAATGTACATGACGAAATAGATACTATATATATACCAAAATCGTTGGATTGGAAAACATACAAAATCGATGAATCATAAATTAGTATGTAAAGTGCAAGATCTGAAATATTAATAAGTAATATCTCTTCCTCATTCATACAAAAAACTGTCAGCCTAAAACGAGAAGAGATAAATTTATCTATACATCATAATTTGACAGGAAATATCCTGATTCCTGCTCAACCGACTGAACAGAATGATATTAGGGTTTCACAAAAAATACGTACGCATTGCGGTGCGCATCAACACGCTAGTTTAGTTTATCGCGTAACGATTTACCGCAACTCTACGACCTCAATTTGCGCCTATTTTGCGTGACGTGGGTTGGGGGCAATACTACTACCAACCCAGTTGCCGACGACTTCTTGAAGCGACCTCGGCGACCCGAGGCATGTTTCCCGGTAGATTGCCACACCGGAACATTCCAGCAGGACGTGGGAGGCTGTCTCCTCGACCTCCTGGCACGCTCTGCTCATTGAGCTGTCTGTAACATCTCGAGTGTGTAAGTGTTTATTTAGCATAGCATGTCCGTCCAGTCATCGCTCCGGTTACCAAGCGGACAGGTGACCTCTTTACCTACAGAATCTTACGTGATAATCCGGGTCTGATTATTGGTGGGGCCTGTCTGGCTTGCTTGCAAGCAACCAAGGTTGACCAGTAAAGTTGGTGAGTTAACTTTGTATGCTGTCGTAAGGTTTTCGTCAACCAGCTGAATGGCAGTGGTATTATGGGGTCTGGTCCCTTCAACGTTTGTTCCGAACCCAAACCTTGGCAGTGGGTCGGCTGCCATTGCCGTGCGAGCCACTGCGTCCCTTTATCTACTGCAGGGTAATAGAACTATGGTTACATATCTCTGACAAGGCTTGGTGGCGCTCGTATATAAGCCCGGAGGTGATGGTGTTGCTTTGTAGGGCTTGCAGAACTGCTTTACTGTCGGATAGCATGCGGATAGGGAAATCCTTTACCTCTCTTTCTGCAATAGCTGTAGTAGCCATTATGATGCCCATGCACTCGGCTTGGAAAACGATGTTGTGGGCACCTTATGATGTGAATCTGCTCATATTTAGATCTTCCGAGAATACCCCGGCGCCTGTACCTGAGTATGTTTTAGAATTGTCTGTGAAGATCCTAAGTTCTCTTTGATTCAGGCCCTCCCTAGGGGAGGGTGTCCGCCCCCTCTCGTCTTCGTGTTAGGTTGACATGTAAGGACAAAAGAAACGCAAACGCTAAACCCTGTCGGTCTGTTTTACTTTCTTTCGATAGTTGATCAACTAAGGCGTTAGTTTATCAACTAACAGTTTTGACTTTCTTACGGTGATATGTGCGAAAAGCAACATCTCGTGGGTGACTGCGCTCGCAGCATTGATTTGTAATAAATGATTATTATTTTTTAATAAAATTTCTAGAAATCTATGAGTAAAGCTACCTTGGCATTACAGGTATGTTGTCTTTGTAGACACCTAAACAAATCCGTGCTTTGTGGCCGGGAAAGGTGTAAAATATTGACGACACCCAATGCTGTTTTTCGAGATTGTTACATTTTTAGTATCATTTCAGGATTCGTGAACTAGATTTGAATCTCACATAAAAGCACTCTTTGCAATTCCGTGATATTTATTATTAGGGATAATAGAAACATTTCTTTCACTAAAATTCGGAAACGCTGGAGAATGTATTCCCTTAACCTCTCAAAAACCGAGGGTAGTTGGGAGGGGTCGCGATTTTGAACCTTGTGCCATGGTAATAAAATTTCCAATCGATAACGGAAAACTGGCGTTATCTAAGGCCGGTGGTATTCAAGAGGTTAAAGATGGGCATTTGACAATACCCATGTTTTCTCACGATGTTGTCCATGAGCGTTGGTTATAGGAAATGTACTAAATTATATTCATTGGTACATCAATCTCAGGTTCATCATGGATTCGATCTGCCGGGCCTGTATCACTACTTATAGATCACGGCTCTTTGGACCCAAGAACCTACATTCTTCACAAAAGAAAAGGCCCAGTGGCCCAAACTAAATTCAACCTTACTACGTCAGTGATACGGACGCTGTCACCGGGCCTTTTATTTTGTGAACACTGTACCTGCGTCAACATGGTATACTACACTGACGAGCAATGAAAAAGTTCCACCCACAAAATGCCGACAAACAACCATTCAATTTTTTAAAACATCTAATTTAAAATTTGGACACAATATTTACGTTTTTAATTGGTAATATTCTGATGCGCTGTTAAATGTACCTCAATATTGCAGACGGCTTCATTAAGCTAGCCTTTCCCGTTTGGAGTAATTTGGTGCTATGTCACTGGAACTTTTTCATTGCTCGTCAATGTATTTTCCAATATGAAAACCCTATCTTATGCTGCTATGGCTACAATGAATGGATTTCCAGCCGATTTTCTGGAGTGACGCATACGATTCCATTTTACTTGAGCGGATATTTGCTAAAAATCGTGCCCTGAGGGCAGTGAGGGTGTGGGAGTAGCTATCTATGAACGTAAATTTGACAAAAACTGCATCGATTTTGCTGAGGATTGACCCGAAACCTAAACCTAAACATTTATAGACAGGCACATACAATGCTTCTTACCCCAGAGTAGGATACCCTGTGTGGTGGGAAGCAGAAGCAGCGACATCACACACATTTTAACGTCCAAGACCTAGTTTTTTAGGATTCCGTACTCGAAGGGTGCCATACGGGACCCTATTACTAAGCCCCCGCTGTCCGTCCGTCCCCTTAAATATATTTTTCATTCTGCTTTTTAGTATTTGTTGCTGTCTGCTTTTTAAAATTTCAACACAGACTGGTGACAGATGGACGGTCCGTCCGTCTGTCACCAGTCTGTATCTCATGAACCGTGATAATAAGACAGTTGAAATTTTAAAAAGCAGACAGCAACAAATACATTCAAGCAGAATGAAAAATATATTTAAGGGGACGGACGGACAGCGGGGGCTTAGTAATAGGGTCCCGTAAGGCACCCTTCGGGTACGGAATACGGAAGAGGGCTCCCATACAACAATTATTTCAATACTACATACAAACTTATGAATGCACCTGGTTACGTAGATGAAGGTGATTGTAGCCGCACCAATAACTTTGTAAACAACATTTTGTTATGTAAAATCCAAACTATTCACTCCACACCATCCCTACCATTGTACGGTGGTAAGGAACCATTCGTGCGCGAGTTCGACTCGCACTTGACCTTTTTTTTTTCTTTTATCCCCAGCCGGGGATTGAACCCGGGCCCTTTTGAATGGTAGACAAAGCCACAACCGCGGTGCCAAAGAGGTCGTCTGTAGCCTTGTTATGAAATGCTGTGTCAATAGCAATGTCTTTCAAATTGAAAAATTTAATAATCAGAATATGAGTCGCAATCGCATACACAAAAAAAGTCGCAATAAAAGACAGCTCGTGTCATTTTATCGTTCTCTGTTGCCTTTATATATCTCTGACATCAAGGAAGTTCAATCGCATTTCATTCGTGTTCTTATTGGTCGATTTGTCAATTGCGTTTGAAATTCCTATACTGCGATTTTTAATTTTAGGCCAGAAATATAAACAAACAACTGTCATTTTCCAGTATAAAAAGTATAATATGAATGTCAAAGTCAACGGTTTTGTTCTAGAAAATGACAGTTGTTTGTTTACATTTCTGGCCTCAAATTAAAAATAGCGGTATAGTTGTCAGAGATACATAATAAGGTGCACCTCGCTGCCTTTCATGCGCAGTTGCCACAAGGGTTCCGTACCCAAAGGGTACCAAACGGGACCCTTTTACTAAGCCTTCGCTGTCCGTTCGTCTGTCTGTCCGTCTGTCACCAGGCTGTTTCTCATGAACCGTGATAGTTAGACAGATGACATTTTCACAGATATGGTATTTCAGTTGCCGCCATACATAACAACAAATACAAAAAAACAGAATAAAATAAATATTTAAGGAGGCTCCCATACAACAATTCTTTCAATAAGCTTATGAATGCACCTGGTTCCATACATGGAATATGAAAGTAGCCGCACCAATAACTTTGTAAAAAACATTTTGCTATGTTAAGCCCAACCAGGAACATAAAAAACCTGGTCTGAGGGCGCTAAATAACTTTATATACAGCAATACTAAATATAGAATAAGAATAAGAATAAATTTATTTAGTAAGAAAGACTTAAAGCTAGGTTTACATGTTATAGTTTATCCAAAACATCTCTTAAAAGCTACATATGTCTGACTGCGGCCCCACACTAGGCTGAGCCTGTATCGCGGGTGCCATCATATGCTTAGCAGAATGGGAGTTGTTGTGCTTAGTAGTAATTTACAAACAAAAGTAAAAGTTAGATAGAAAAATTTAAAATATACACATTTAAAAATATATAAAACATACACAGTGCAAAATTAGTAGAGAGGTGACTGTAAAAGATATTGTACATACATAACTGACACATAGGTCTAGATCATTAATTTACTCAGATGAGTATAATAAAATTACTCTGAAATACTCAGCACCGACTCAGCTTCATTATATGAGAGGGACAAAAGCCATTTCTGGCATTTTCGTTTAACTTCGAAGGTGCTGCAATTTCTAAAGTCACACACACTGTTAACCTTGTTGTATATATGTGGGTGGCTAGAATCAGGGAATCTTTGGGCAAATGTGGTATTGACAGCATGGATGGGGATCTGGTACACACGTTTCGTTAAAAGTTTGTTATAGAGTGATGATTTTGTTATGTTTTTGTGCATCAGAATGACAGATTTCAGTATATAAAGCTGACGGACGCTGAGTATCTTATTTTCACTGTGAATAAGATCGGTGGGGTACATCCTTGGTATCCTGAACATCACCTTTAGTAGTGAACGCTGTGATCTCTCCACATTAAGAAGAACTGTCTTGTTAGCCCCGCCCAACACCGAGATACAATAGGTAAGGATTGGTTCACAAATCGCGGTATACACATTTGTTAATAGCTCGTAGTCTGCGCGGTTTCTTAGTTCTTTCATGATATAAATTATTTTGCGAACCCTACCTGACAATGCTTGTATATGCTCTCGAAATATAGTTTATATAGCTTATTGCTAAATAATTAAAATCGAACTTATAAGAAGTTACATTTTAAATATAACTATAAATCTAGCTCAACCATCACCTTTCCTACCTGGTTTGCTGGAAGAAATCTCTTTTGAGAGATAACCTCGCCTTTGTACATGTTTTTTTCTATTATAGTATAGTATTTTTCTGTTTTGTGTAGTATATAAAGAAATTACGAAATTACGAATAAATTAACAATCATAGAGAGCTTATGATATGTAGAGATAGAGCAGTGTATGTAACTGTACATAATAAGGCATTAAAATACTCGTGTGTTGTTATTAAGAAACACTAGTATATTAAAGCCTCTCATTATGGAAGTCACATTAACTACTATTATTTTTTATTATTATGAAATAATCTTCCACTAAAAGAAAATAAAACCATGACTCATTTTTTTCATTAGTCCTCAAATTCAGAATCTATATATTAAACAGATTCGTATGACTTGACCCCACGTGAACGGTTGCTATGTAAGTAAGGTCTGCAAATAAAGCTCCACAAGTTAAATTTCGCACACAAGATAGAACGGAAGTGTTTGTCCGGTTGTGTAAATAAACTCGTCTCTCCGCCTCGACGACACCCTTGGGAAAAGTCCGTGAATCTAGGTGGCGGTGTGTGTTTAGTCACGGCGGGATACGATTTACGGAGACTTACTTAATTGTCACCAGAACCCTTATTCACTAATTAGAGCTACGGCTTTACTGAGGGCGCCACTGTCGAGAAAGCTAAACAAGTAGCTTTGTCAGCCGTAGAACTCGCGAGCGACAAAGTAAATTTTCCTTTTTTATCATTATGTTCTATCCCCTCACACCCCCGACCTTTAAGTTTAACCGATGAACATGTCGAGTTATTATAAAATTAAATGACCCCACTACATTTTCTTTAGATACCACATATAAACTTATCAATGCACCTGCTCACGTAAATGGAGTATGAAAGTAGCCGCACCAATGACATTTTAACCCCATACTTCCATCGCATAGTTTGAAAAAAATCCAAAAACTGAATCGATAAAAAAGAAAAAAATTTATCGAAGCTGCTCACAAAATTTCACGAGAATCTGTTGAGAAATGCGACCTGTAGAGGATAACAGCCAAAAATCTGGACATACGAAAGCATTTTAGACACCGATGGGTGTCCATCATGGTTCATAGCTAGAAAATGTTTTCGGCAGGTTCGATCACGACTACCGTTACCGCTCGTTGCACTCACTTAGCCAATTTTATTGGTGAACGTACGTTTACAATGGCTACATTAACCTCATCGCTTGACAGAACTAAGATCAACTCATATGACCTGGTGGGTAAAGAAGGCAGCAGCTACACATAAGATATATTTAAAATCGACGGCTATGGTTTTTGGATTAATTTAAAACTGGCGTCTGATCTACGACCAACGGGCACGTGTGAAGCCTATCCAAACAAAATGGGACTCAATTTCATAAGGCAAACAGATTGAGAGAGTCTGGACTATTTCCTAGCCCATGTTTTCCAGACACATACATACATACATACCTATACATAGCGTCACGCCATGTCCCATACGGGGTGGCAGAAGCTCACTTGCGCCCTCGTGACGGGAGGCTAGCTCATTACCCGCCAGTATGGAGATATGAAAGTCTCCTGAAAATTAAGTTGTTGTAAAAAAAGTTGTAGTATTAGTAGAGGTCATTTGAATAATTCAGATAGACATTACTCTAGCTAGATTATCCATTACTAATGGGTAATCTTGTTGAGCAATATGCGCTTTATAAACTTGTATTGAGACTACCAACACATTTTCGTTTTACCTTGTATTATTAGCCAGACTTACATTTGACCAGGAAGTCGAGTCGCATAGTAATCCCATCTGCAAAGTGATACTAACCACTTTCAACCTTACAGAGGCCTCAATTCCACACTGCAATATACAAGTGACATTTAATTAGCCGACCATATTTTAGAGAAGAACAACTGTCCCCAAGAAATACATAGTCGTAAACGAGAAAAAATAATGGTTCCCCCATTGTAATCAGCTGATTGAGTCAATGTACTGAGGGGATGAAAAATATTTTTCATTTGCGACCATATGTTTCTTTGGGAAAGTTTTTCATAATGATCGTATCATTCCTCAAACTATGGGCGGCTAATTAATGTCACCTTGTATATTTAAGAGGCTTCTAGTTCTAACCCTCTAATTTAATTAAGCAAAAGTAGACTCAATAGCCCTACAAAGGTTGTAAGATTAAGGATCGTTTCACAAATTAGACCATTAATGTCCCCAACGAGGGGCACATGCCTTTACCCGGATACGAGTAAGATTAAGCCATACTCCACCACGCTGGCTCAGTGCGGGTAGATGGAGGGGTTTATTGACCACTACCACGTAGCGATAGTAGCCGGGACCTACAGCTTAACGTGTCATCCGAAACACTGAACGTCCGATAATGTACTTGTGATAAATTTATTATCACATTGGTACATCGTCAGGATTCGAAACTGGTTCCTATGTGAGAAGCAAGCGTGACACCCATTAAACCATGGAGCTCTTTATATAAACCATGTATTTTTTTAAGAATAGCTTATCCGAACACCGTGAAACATGCCGTTAGAGTTTTCTCAACTTATTATTACATCCACACAAGTTTCGTCAATTTTAATTTAAAAACAATAAAATTAACAAATAATCAATAAAAGATAAAATAAAACACAATAATTTACCAAGTTAAAAATTACAAAAAAAGACTACTTCTTCGTCCCCAATCGGGATGCGAATATAGTCTAATCATCTGTGTATATATTTTTTGTATTTGTTGATTTTTTCAAAAAGCGCTAAATCAATTAATATAAAATTTATATAGGACCACGTCTGAAGTGTGACCCCACAAAAATCGGTACCCAATTGACGGAGTCGTCGCGTAACAAGCACAAAAAGAAACAGACAAATTAAGAACCCCCTTCTTTTTGAATAAACCCCCCGGGACGTGGGTTCCCATGACGCTGGCAGCATTTCCCCGCAGCACAGCCAGGGAGATCCTTTGCATCAATAATGCCCCAGAGCGGTAGTCAAAACCTCTATCGCTTATTCTCAATCTCTCAATAATTTTGTTATTTACGTTTAGGATTTATATTCTGTTTACGTGGGCATTCGTGTATTTAGTATATTGTTGTACTGTACACATAAGTCTACGCCTGCTCGACAATCAATCTTTCTCATGGGAACCTGGTTTGCTGGAAGAGATCTTTTATTAGAGATAAGCTCGCCATTATACACTACTTTGTCAACGTTTAGTTTTTAAAATTATTTGTGTGCAATAAAGATATTATGAATTATGACGAATTTTAATTTAAAAATTATAACCCAGAATTGAGTACCTTCATAGATATTCAGCTTCGCTGTATGCATGCCGCCCACTCAATTCTCGGCCCTATTGTGTCGCACAAAAGGGCGTTTGCTTTCAGTTGCTACCGATACAAAATAGGAGTGCAAGCCTTGAGCCGCTTTATGGATTAAAGAACAGAATGTCACTAACCAGATGATTCACTCACATTGTATTGTTTTAATTGCATTTATTAGTTATAATTTCATTTCATTAGTATATAATTTATTACAGTACAGTCATTTTTACTCAAATTATGATGCATTTTATACTCACATTTGGTCCATTCATTTACACCCATTTTATCCCGAGGGATCGAAAATGACCTACACTCTACCACACCAGTATAGAAAGCAGGAATAATCACACGTCGAAAAAGTATGCGAATCCAACTGTCAGTGACTCTTATGTATGTCTTATGCATAAGGATAATTTTATCTGAACTCGAACTACAATTTTTGACTCTCGTTGAGCCACAGGTACTTCTTTAAAAATTTACTTGCAAATTAAAAACATAAACATTGACATATAGGCACATGATGATGACCTCAAAGCCGATGAGGCTACAGCGTCTGCGAAAGTTTAAAACGGGCGTCGCTTGTGTGCCCGGATGTGGCTGATGTAGCCAATCGTGGCTTTGAAATTTCTTATCAATAGCTGCAGGTATACGAGTTTTGGTTTCATATCGATTTTTATCCAGTTCAGCACACCGCTGTGCTTCAGAATTGAATATATTCTTTTGAACGAGATGCCTCTATTCTGGCCGCTGGGCTCCACGTTATTCCCAGGTCTCCGGTTCTTTATTGCAGCGCTTCATATGCCTCTTTAAAACATCTTTATAGCGTATAAACTGGCCACCTTGCTTACGCTAGCCTTCTCGGAGCTCTGCAAAAAAGACGCGCTTGGCCAGCCTCTCGTCCCGCATGCATGAAATGTGTCCGCAACAACGCAATTGTCACCGCATCAAATAGGCTTCGATACCACCAATATCTGCTCGGCGTAGCACCTCTGTGTTGCGAGTGCGATCAGTCCGTTTGATGTTTAAGATGCTCCGAAGGCACTTGAGGTGAAATTTATCCAACGTCCGGATATGTCTTCGGTACAGAAACCAGGTCTCAGCCGAGTACAAAAGATTTGGCAGCACCTTGGCCATGTACATACAACCTCTGTTCCAGCTTCCCGAAAGTCTTGATCTCGGCATCCTCGTCTCCACGTGATGTTATGGCGTTTTCCAGGTAACTGCATTTCTCTAATAGCTTCAGAGAGACTCCTCCAAGGCGTATGTTCAGTGCCAGGACTGGCCGTTTGAATTGTTTTAAAAGGACATTACCTCGGTTTTATTTACACTGATTTTCCACCCTTACCTACAGCAAGCTTCATCGAGTTTTGTCATCAGCTGTTGTATTCTATTTGGGGAAACTAATCAAACCAACCAAAACCATCAGCGTACATTATCTCGGTAACGACGCTTAGTGAACGCCTTAAGCCTAGACCGGTTGAACAGCTTTCCATCCGTCCAGATGCGAATGTGAATGCCTTCAAAATTGTCTTGCAAGGCTTGTCTAACTACCACGGCAAAATATAGGGCGAACAGAGTGGGTGCCAAAACACATCCTTGTTTGACTCCAGGTAACGGAGAAACCTCGCATTTGCTGAGTCACGTTATTTCGTCGTGCAGGAGAAGAATGAGCCTTTTAGACTTATACGGGCATCCAAACTTTTCCAGGACAAGCCTCGCTTCGTGAGGAACACTGTCGAATGCTTTGTCCAGATCAACAAAGCAGAGGCGGAGCGGTTGGTCTTGCTCTTTGCTATTCTGAAGATAGCTTCACTTGTCCCCCGTTTGGCCTGAAGCCAAACTGGCTTTTTGGTAGTAGTGTTTTTTGCAAAAAACAGGCTCATACATTGCTTCTGTGTCGTAGGAACCAGAAACGGCGAAGTACATATAAACATACAAAAATCCAAGGCCTGTGATTTTTTCTGTCTCTCAAGTCGGGGTTCAAGCCCGGGACCTCTCGCATCTCACAAAAGATACGAAAATCGCAATAAATATGGCGGATATCCGCACAAAACATTGCGATTTTTTGAGGGGTCGCGATTTTGTACCTTATGGCATGGTAACTGTTGCGTCATTACCTGTCTTATAAAAAATGTGGAATGTTTGTGTCTTTACTATAGACTCTACTATAGTGAACTCTCTGTTGCATATTTTCTGTGAGTTTAAGCCCCGATGGAAGAGTGGTTGGAAATCTCCTTTGAGAATGTAAACTTTCAAACCCGATATCTTGAATAGAAAATAGAGAAAACCCGAGGATTTCCAATATTTCGTCAGGTAAACGTCTCCAATAGCGTGGGCTGTCTTCTTACAATCCGCTCGGTATGTTTTACTGACAGTGGGTGTGGGATTCTTGTGTCATGCTGTGGCTATGGTGTAAATATATGTACAATTTAAGTACAAATGAAATACAAGTAATATATAAAAGTATGAAGATTCTGATAGCCTTCGGCATCTTTCGATCACGATATCGGGCCTAAGTTGATTATGTTGGGTACAAATTGAATTGTATTAGAAAAATACACTAAAAGTAGAAATGTGCACATTTCCATGACAGCTAAACGAACGTTTCACTGAAATATGCATAGACCGAACAACAAACAACCACGAAAAGAAAAACAAGGGCATTCATGTTTTCCTGTGAGTGTTAGTATTATAGATTACCAATTAAGTCCGTGAACATTAACAGACGTCTTCCAAAAGATGATGCATAAATAATAGTTCAAAGAAATAGTATGAATAGAATGTAACTGAACATTTAGAAGTAGATATAACTGTATATAAAAATAACATTTCACGTGGCACGTTTCAGTGTCACGGAAATGCCATACATATTAATGGAGTTGATATGTTTACAGTAACTTGCTGTTACACCTTACACCATGTATGCTGTACTTTTTATAATGCACCTATCCGCAAATTTATTGTTACTCGTAAATAAGCATAAATTATATCATTCCGTAAGGCTTTATCTCATTCCAATAAATAAAGGGGTAATAAAACGTGAACACTGAAACGGAGCAGCAGTAAAATATATTATTTACTCCGTATATAAAAGGATTACAGCGGCATTATGAGAGGCTGTGCCGATTCCGAATTGTTCTTTGTCTAGCAACTAATAATACATTCATAATTATCTACCCACAGTAATGTTGTTTATTGTACAACATGATAAATACAAAGAAAACGTATGTTTAGTAATTTATATATTAGGTCCTTACATATGAAATTGGCGTTTTGTATGGAGAAATTGAAGTTAACTCAATTTTCAGTACAAACATTTTTGTATTTTTTTTAGGAATGACAGATCCTAATTTTATAAACTTTGTGGACAACATTTAGCTAACAGAAAATTTTATATAATTTTTGAAAAGTGTCAGCTGTAAAAAAATATTACGAATATTATCATGAAAATTGATGACATTTAGGAGGCACTGATTTTGAAGATAAAATTTTAGTTATCAAACTGAAAATTAAAAGAAAAATTAATAAGTAAATTTAAAATATTGAAATTTATTTTAAAACAATAAAAAAAAACTGGAAATAGCTGTTGAATTACTCGAATTATGAACTCCTGAATCTGAAAGAAAAATTCGCCAATTTCATGTAATATGTACGACAATGGTGAGCTTATCTCGAAATCGTTTTCAGAAAATAATGGTTAGTTATGGGAAGAGCTCCGTGGTGTAATGGGTTTCACGCTTGCTTCTCACACAGAAGATGCAGGTTTGAATCCTTACCATGTATCAATGAGATAATTAATTTATCTTAGGTATATTATCGGACGTTCTTTGTTTCGGTCTTTCGGATGACACGTTAAGCTGTAGGTCCCGGCTACTATCGACACTTGGTAGTGCTCGTAAAACCCTTCCACCAGGCACTGAGCCAGCGTGGTGGAGTATGGCTTAATCTTACTCGCATCCGGGTAAAGTCATGTGCCCCTCGGTGGGGACATTAATGGGCTACATTTATTTATTTATTTTATTATAGGAAGTATTGAGCAAAGATTCCTATTCGGTATTCCCAGGGTGATGGGCTGACCTCATATCACGCAAAATTAATATTGTACTAGCGTGGGTGCAAATATGTCATTATCATTGCCATCTGCGGTCACCGCCGTACTCATTGAATGTAGGTACCATTAATTCCATTCCAAATGTAAAACCTACAAATCGTTCACTAAGTAATTGACCGAGCGAGCGACAAAGCGTCTCCGTTTCAGGATTGGGCAAAAATGCTTTCGTATATCCGGATGTGTGTTCGGATGTTATCATCTACAAGCCACATTTCTCAACTGATTCTCATGAATTTTCGTGAGCGGGTCCAATAATTAAATACACAGTCAGGTCATAAGTTCTGTCACACAATAAAAACTTTTGAATTTAGAACGCTGGCCACAAAAAAGTTTATTGAATTCGAATTTCGAATTTTTCATGAAAATAAAAATGTGTATTTTTTAGAATTTTCCTCATTTTTAAATATGGAGTGGACACTTAAAGAAGACCGTGTCGCAGTTATTGCGTTGCATCGTTGCGGTTACGCGCCAATTCAGATTTTCGACTTACTGAAAAATTTGAATATAACCAAAAGATTCGTTTATCGTACCATAAAACGATACAATGAAGACTCTAGTGTAGATGACAGGTCAAGAAGTGGTCGCCCTCGCTCTGTTAGGATTCCAGCAGTGATAAAAGCTGTGAAGGCGCGAATTCAAAGAAATCCCATACGTAAGCAGAAACTGTTGGCCCTTCAGATGGGGTTAAGCAGGACCACGGTGAAAAAGGTGTTAAATGAAGACTTAGGGCTTAGGGCATATCGAAGAAAAACAGGACATCGTTTGGACGCTCGTTTAATGGACCTGAGACTGAAGAGATGCCGCGCTTGGTTGAAGCGGTACGCGGGAAAAAAGCATCGGGAAATTCTTTTTTCGGATGAAAAAATTTTCACCGTGGAAGAGAGCTACAACAAACAAAATGATAAGGTGTACGCACACAGCAGTGAAGAAGCGAGCAACCGTATTCCGCGTGTCCAACGAGGTCATTTTCCATCCTCGCTCATGGTTTGGTTGGGAGTCTCTTATTGGGGCTTAACTGAGGTAAATTTTTGTGAGAAAGGCGTAAAAACGAATGCAGTTGTGTATCAAAATATAGTCCTCAAGAACCTTGTGGAACCTGTTTCTCATACCATGTTTAATAATAGGCACTGGGTATTCCAACAAGATTCTGCGCCAGCTCATAGAGCGAAAAGCACACAAGACTGGCTGGCGGCGCGTGAAATCGATTTCATCCGGCACGAAGACTGGCCCTCCTCCAGTCCATATTTGAGTCCGTTAGATTACAAGATATGGTAACACTTGGAGGAAAAGGCCTGCTCAAAGCCTCATCCTGATTTGGAGTCACTCAAGGCATCCTTGATTAAGGCAGCCGCCGATATTGACATGGACCTCGTTCGTGCTGCGATAGACGACTGGCCGCGCAGAATAAAGGCCTGTATTCAAAATCGCGGGAGTCATTTTTAATAAACTTTATTACCATAAGAATATATGTTTTGTTAAGTTCATTTTGCTATATAAATGTTTACATAAATAATAAACATGTCTAAATTATTTCATATTGCACATGTGACAGAACTTATGACCTGTGACTATATATATTTTTTGTAGATCAAATTTTTGGAAATTTATCAATATGGCGGGCATGTGGGGATTTTAAAATTTCAAAAACCGCTACAGTCCAAACAGCTTGACGGATTTTAACAAAAGAGGTTTCGTTGGATTTGTGGAGACCGTAAGAGTAACAAGATATATAGTGTTAGTGAAAAGTCAATAGGTTGGGTTTAAGACCGCAAAATGTTGTTCACAAAGTTATTGGTGCCGCTACTTTCATACTCCATGTAAGTAACCAGGTGCATTCATAAGTTTCTCTGTGTTATTAAAAGAAAGTGTCACCCGTGAGCTCTACAGCTCACAAAGCCACAAATATTAAAAATACCAGCGGCGTATTAAATTTTATTACCATGGCACTTATGCCACCGAGGGTAGTTGGGTCGGGTCGCGATTTTTAACCTAGTTAAAAATCGCGACTCGTCCCAACTACCCTCAATTTTTTTTTTTTACAGAAGAAAGAAATAAGAAAAAACAAAAGCTGTAATGAACATAACTTATGAGAAACCAGCTTGGAACAGTCCCTCCAAGCAGCACTAGTTCACGAGTATGGCTTATGCACCAGCCATCACCCCTCTCGCCATATTTGAGGGAGAGGAGCAACCCGCTTTACATAGCCGCCACTTTGGATACCCACCACAGTGGCTATGCCAAGCCCTGATACCTCCTATTAAAAACAAACAAATAGTAGTTTATGTGACTGCTGCATAATGGAGGGCATTAAAACTCGAGAGTTTTCATAATAATATCACTCGAGAGTTTTAATGCCTAATTATGTACAGATACATACTAGTAGTTTATGTGACTGCTGCATAATGGAGGGCATTAAAACTCGAGAGTAGGCGAGTTTCATAATAATATCACTCGAGAGTTTTAATGCCTAATTATGTACAGTTACATACACTAGTTTATCTACACACATATCATAAGCTCTCTTTGATGTGTTCAGGAACCGCATGTTTGACCGGCATTGTGGTACTGCAATTGTTTAGTTTGTTCTTTAGTACCAACTTCACGCAGACGGGCGTCGGCGTTCGAAATTTGAATGTCAGTACCAACTTCACAGACAAACTAGGGACGGCACGCGGGTGGGCGTCGGCGTTCGAAATTTGAATGTCATTATATGTAGAAAAACTACACATAATGACCATTATGTGTAGTTTTCCAGATACGAAACGAGTTTTTACCAAGTAGTTTAACATAATGCTGATCGTAACGTGCGGTTTTTGAACGCAGTAAAGAGGGTTTATGATACGTGTGTAGATAAACTAGTTTATCTACACACATATCATAAGCTCTCTTTGATGTGTTCAGGAACCGCATGTTTGACCGGCATTGTGGTTCTGCAATTGTTTAGCTTGTTTTTTTGTACCAACTTCACGCAGGCGGGCGTCGGCGTTCGAAATTTGAATGTCAGTACCAACTTCACAGACAAACTAGGGACGGCACGCGGGTGGGCGTCGGCGTTCGAAATTTGAATGTCATTATATGTAGAAAAACTACACATAATGACCATTATGTGTAGTTTTCCAGATACGAAACGAGTTTTTACCAAGTAGTTTAACATAATGCTGATCGTAACGTGCGGTTTTTGAACGCAGTAAAGAGGGTTTATGATACGTGTGTAGAAAAAACATTACTATACGGTATGTCAGAGGCACATCATTCCACTTATACACTTACCTGATCGTATTTAAATTATATCCTTATTGTCTACAGAATTATGTTAATACCCTGTGGAGCGCCACAAAGTAAAGCGGGGAGACGCAAATCCCAAAAAGTTCTCAGAGTGAAATCCGGATCATTTTCGGATATTTCCGATAAACGATTTCGGTCTACTCTGCATTAATCTGCAATTATAATATCGACCCAGTTTCTGCAAAGTCTGCCTCTGGGCCCCGAGGTATTAGTGCAATTGAAAACGTTACTCAATAATATTATAAACTCAGATTTCATTTACTTCCGGTATTATTTGTTTCTATATATACAGGTTATATTTATTGATTATAAGGAAAATATAAGAGCCACAACCTTACCGTATACATATCTTGACTTTCACTAGCAAGGCTTTTATGATCCCTCCAGCCATCTAAAAATGTATTCTTTTGTTTCATTTTCTTAACTGGTTGGGCAATATTTATCTATCTAGCTAGAGGTATGTCTTGTCAAGGGTCCAAATCTCTTTGAAATATTTGCAGAAAGTCACGTAGAGTAAATTCTCCAAAATTAAATACTCCTTGCGGTGAAAGCTATGATCGACCTACTTCCTTCCCGGTCAGAAAAAAGTATTTTGTTTACTAAAACAAAGAGGTCGGATGGGGGGAGGAAGAATCAGAGTAATCAGTTATCGTTCGTTTGTCGAGTTTTTTTTTTGATTCGGCAATCGTGAAAGTTTTTCTTACCAAAAACCCGTTACAATGTTGGCGTCAAAGCTTATCACAGCAATACAGGGTTATTTTTGAACCCTTAGCCAGAAGTAAATATGATTTATGAAAAGAAATAAAATAATATTTTGTAAAAAAGTAACAACTTTACCTTTTTTAAATCCGCATTTTGCGCCACTTAGTAAATAATTATAATAGGCGGTGCGCGTAACAATTTAACGTTTAGTTTGGGCTCGCGTATATCCATAAAATCCAGATACATAATTTTCACGAATTTCATCTACTTTTCTAACAGTCGCGGAAAAATAGCTCCGCATTAACTTTAACGCAACCTTTTGTTTGACAGCGGTTACGTTTCAGTTTCAATCGAACTTTAGTTCAACCATCTGTCAAAACATTAGCGCGATGCGAAAAGTACCGTCAAACCCGCCAACTGCCTTTGGAGTATAACTTTACACAAAAGCCAAAAATAACTTGCCAATCATAATTGCAGTTCCCCCTGAAGAAATAGCAACATTTTTATATTTCTAAGTTTTAAATATTACACATTACACCAATACCTTTACCAAAACCTTTACCAAAACCTCAGGGTTAATATTCTGGGAGAAATCAAGACTGAGCAATGTTGTACGGTTTCATGTTATTTTTCCCGCCTCTTTAACTGCATTGTTCGGGATACTATTGAGTGCAGGGGAGATATTATGAATTACAGAGTTTTTATTAAGGATTTTGATTATTTTTCGTTAAAGCATATATTTTTCAAAATATCTTAAAAAAACGGAAAAAAGCGGGCTATTTTGGCAGGTTTGACGGTACTTAAAGTCGTGTTTCGGTTATGGTTTAATTTTGTTTCGGTTATATTTTTTATCTACACATGTATCATAAACCCCTATTTACTGCCTACAAAAACCGCACATTACGATCAGCATAATGTTAAACTACTTCGTAAAAACTCATTTCTTATCTAAAAAATTACACATAATGACCATAATGTGTAGTTTTTCCGCATATTATGAAATTCAAATTTCGAACGCCGACGCCTGCCTGGGAGCCGCCCCTAGTTTGTCTGAAAGTTTGTGAAGTTGGTACTGACATTCAAATTTCGAACGCCAATGCCCGCTCGCGGCACGTTGGTTCTACAGAACAAGCTAAACAACTGCAGAGCCACAATGCCGGTCAAACATGCGGTTCCTGAACACATCAAAGAGAGTTTATGATATGTGTGTAGATAAACTAGTGCATGTCTCTCGAGTGATATTATTATGAAACTCGCCTTCGGCTCGTTTCATAAACCCACTCTCGAGTATTAATGCCCTCCATTATGTAGCAGTCACATAAACTACTATTACAGCGCAATCGCCCCCGCGTCTCTAAATGAAAGTTATGGGTATAAAAAGCTATTGCAAGAACTATTTTGAATAATAAAGGATGTGATTTTGAACGAAAAGGCGGGAAATAGGATACAAAGCTATGGTACTAGGTCAGATTAGTTCCTACGCCGAAGGCTGCGATGGCAAAAAGACCCGGTTTTTTTTTTGTAGGGGATAAAAATGGAATTACCCATATCCATGCCCAGGAGTCAGACTTCCCTTCTATGTCCGGGTCCCTACACATTGAGCGGGCATCAGCTCGTGTTGTATACTGACTAAAAACAACCCCTGTGTTGTATATGTAGCAGTTATCGTTAGTTGTTACCGCGAGCCATGGCCTCGGTATATGCTGAAGGCTTTCTACCTGAAATTTGACCATTTGGGTGATATATATGTGTGTATGATATATATGGGAGGAGTTTGCCTGCTTACCCGATTTTACGAGCGGACATCAAAGGGCATGATAGCGGCATGTTAGGGGGGCAAATGGCCCCCGCTACTATGATATAGTTATATAATTTTAGGCCTATACTTATACTGAACTAATCAATATTTGGGTCATTTAAGGGGGCTCTAACCACAGATGCATTATGGAAGTAGAGTTCGGACTCTTCTTTAATAACTTGCTTTACCGTGGGGAGTCTTAAGTCATTATGGAGATCTCGGTTGCGCATGCACCACCCGGTTTAGGTATTAACGGGCTTTCATAGCAGGCGATGCAACGAACGTCGCGTCACACGTTATGAGCGGTTGCCTTGAATGCGCAGTAGACACTTTTCAATACCTGTACATGTGCGCAGTAATTCCCGCCAACGTCGCCCAACGCTCTTAATTCGTTGCTTGCTTGCTCAATATAGACTATAAATAAAATAAATATAAACCAAATATTTTACTTAAAAAACCACACGGAAGTCCGCATATGTTGCCTTCATTTTCCTAGCATTTCCTGCCAAGATGTACGCTAGCACATTACCCGTCATTCCAAATTCAAATTATGTCAAGCATATTTTACTGTAGGGTAAATAATTTTATCTACTCACCTATCATAAACCCTCTTTACTGCGTCCAAAAACCACACGTTACGACCAGCATAATGTTATACTACTTGGTAAAAACTCATTTCTTATCTTAATATCGATACATTATAACCATAATGTATAAATTTTCGACAAATTATGACATTTAAATTTCGAACGCCGACGCCCGCTTGCATGCTGCCCCTAATTCGTCTGTGAAGTTGGTACTACTGAACAAGCTAAACAAGTGCAGAGGATTTATCAATGCCACCATGCCGGTCAAACAAGCGGTTCCTGAACACATCAAAGAAAGCTTATGATATGTGTGTAGATAAACTAGTATATGTAACCTCTCGCCGTCGTCGCTCGTTTCATAAACCCACTCTCGAGTTTATGAAAAAGTTTATGAAATCGAGGGCATTAATGCCCTCCATTATGTATCATTCACAGAAAGTACTATAAGGGCACAACGGGTCAAACACAATCAAGAGGGTTTTTCAGTAGAGAAATCGGTAACTGTTCCATCCACCTTTTACTATGCCACATCCGCAAACTACTGAATTATTTTTGAACAACTTGCCCTGATCAGTCGGTTTCATAGTGAATGTTGTTCAGAAGAATCAGAAAACATCCCTAGCAACACTTTTTGAATACCTTTTTAGATTTTAATTCCAGCTAGAAGCCCTTTAGTTTAGTTTGTTAAGCTTAGTCAGAAGGGCTTCCCTATAGCTTTTGGAAAAAATTACAAACGCTTTCCAACAAAAGAAGGAAGATTCTCAAGTTGTTAAATTCGTGTGCCGAGTAGCAAAGGGTGGTTGTCCGACCGACGTCTTTCTGCAAATTTGCATTTTAATTTTGTTCTCTACTTCAGGAGTTTTAACACAAAGTCAAAGACTTCCTCAAAGGAGGCGCTTTAATAAAATAAATCACAAACTCGCTGGTTACTGGCCACCTAGAATGCTGTCTTGTTTGGGTCACTTTTTAGAATTCCGTACCTGAAGGGTCCAAACGTTGCCCTCGTCTGTCAAATAGGTCTTAACAGCCAAACGGTTAAAGCAGTCTTCAAATTATACACTACAATTTCACTGTATAAATTTCATTTATTATTACGTATATTTTACTAACAAATACCATTGTAAAATCTGATTTTTCTTTAAAATTCCCTCATTTTTAGGCTTATGTTTTACATTTGTTACGGAACCCTAAAAGTGCGAAGTCCGACACGCAATAGGCGGGTTTTCTTAATTTAGTAGGCGATGGTTGATGAGTATTCAGAAATCAAAACATAAAACATAAACATTTACAAACAGGCACATAGATTGTTTCTGGCCCCACTCTAGGATACCCTGTGTCGTGAGAACCAGACACAGCGACGTCACACATATCTAACCATCCAAGACCTGGGTTTTTTTTACTCCTAGCCGGGGATCGAACCCGGAACCTCTCGCATGGTAGGCAGAGCCACAACCGCTGTGCCACAGAGGTCGTCATCAAGGTGTACTTAAAGACGGTACCGCGCAGGTCTTTGGCGGCATATCCACGCTACGTTAATTTCATTCATTAGTGTTTTCCTTATAAATGAAAATTACGATTTCCCGACACAAATTAGCTATATTTTATTGGTGCAATAAAGAATTGGAATATAAATCTCAGCCTTCAATTAGTTAGGCCATTGCAATAATTACAATAATAATAGCAGTCGTTATGTCAAAATCTACCAAAATAGAGCAGTCACTTAAGCATAATAAGGGGTCAACATTGGAATGAGAGACACTAAGCTCGTGTACAACTTCATTTTGGTGTTCTAAAAGTTCTCAAAAGTCTCAAAAGTCCCATAAAATCTCGTGTCTGCGCCATAAGTTATTCAAGGTCAAAGGTCACAAAAATCAGTTTTTCATCATTATCTCGGTTTCTATAGCTACAGTGTATACAGCTATAATCATAATCATTTATTTGTAATAATATTCATTTACACTTCAATTGGGTAGTTAAAATAATCACTAAAGACAATGGCTTCATAATAAATAATAGTAATAATTGCGTAGTCATTAATTATATAACTGCAGAGATACCGAAGAAGCTAAGTATAATGAAATTACAATTTCATTAATTATTAAATGTCATTTACATTTGTATTAAATGTCAACTAAAAATAATAGGGTTATCATTATGTCGCATTTGCTTCAGTAAGGAATTCATTCACCGAGTAATAAGCTTTCTTAATAAGAAAGCTCTTTAATTTGTGGGTGAAACATCGATATGGAATCATGTCTTGGGGTAACTTATTATATACTTTAGATCCCATTATGTGAACCATATTCCCTGTCTTCACCGAACGATGTCTGGCACAAGGAATGTGATTCCTCCTTCTCGCGCTGTACTTGTACCCACTTGAAGCAATATCGGGGAACGCATCTTTGTGCTGTCTAACATATTTTGCAACCTCCTATATGTATAACGATGGAGTAGTCAATATACCTAACTCTATAAATAATGGTTTCGCAGAGGTGTCCCATGGAACTCCAAGTATTCGGCGAACATTTTTTTTCTGTAAAATAAATGGCCTATCTCTGTCTGCGGGTAGACCGCATAGGTCAATTCCGTAGCTAAGATGCGAGTGAAAATAGCCGTAGTAAGCTTTTAGTATGTTCTCTCTGGAGAGAGTGGAAGTAAGCCTGCAGATAGCAAAAAAAGCCTTATAAAGCTACTTACATAGTTCGTCAATGTGTTCGTGCCACTGCAGTTTTGAGTCCAGCGTGAAGCCAACAAACCGACCTGAGTTGACGGTGGGTAGCTGGACACCATCTAGACTTACACTAAGTGGTTTTAGTTGGCCAGAACTTACTGAAAACTGCATCACTTGAGTTTTGTCGAGGTTTAACCTCTGGAATGTCCCTGTACAGCGAATCTCGTGGAACCTATCGCGTCCAAGGTTCTGGCGAAAACAAATTTTCAATCGACTTGCGTTAGGAATTTGATAAGTTTGTTAGGTTATTTTATTAGTTTCCTAACATGTTATGTACCATAATAAAGTTAATAAAATTACTTATCTTGTGATGAATAGTACTCACATGTGATAATAAAGTTGATAAGGCTTTTCATCGATTGTTTGCAGAATCCATTATTTGACACTGATACCTCTAATTATATTTCGTTCTTATGGGCCACTCACACAAAACTTACACTATTTTCTATTTTTCACATCAACACTATTAATTTCTCATGCGATAAGATGTATAGTAACACACGTTATAATCTTTTCTTTAGCTAATGGTGTCTTCCCCACAGTGTGGAAGAAAGCACTAGTCATCCCACTACCCAAAACCTCCAATCCCACCTCTTTCAAAGAGTACCGTCCCATTTCAATCCTGCCCATCCCCTCCGAAGTCCTTGAGACCATTGTCCATAACCAGCTTTCCTACTACCTCTCCTCAAACAATCTGCAAAACACGTTCCAGTCAGGATTCCGACCGGTTCATAGCACCTTCACGGCTCTGCTGAAAGTCACAGATGACATCCAGCTAGCCATGGATCACAAACAGCTTTCCGTGTTGGCTTTACTTGATTTCATTAGTGCCTTCAATAGCGTAGATTTCGACATTCTCGTTGAGCTTCTCAGATCCCTGAACGTCTCTTCCTTCTCCGCCAGATGGTTCGACTCTTATTTGAGGGATCGGCAACAGCGTATCAGGACGGAAGAGACATCCACTGAATGGTGTGACCTCCCTTCAGGCGTCCCTCAAGGTGGTATTCTTTCTCCTCTTCTATTCTCGATTTTCATAAACTCCATCTCGGACATCCTGTCTTCTTCATATCATCTTTATGCTGATGATCTCCAGATTTATCGCCACTTCTCTCATAACGATGTAAACTCTGCTGTGGAGGCATTGAATGCTGATCTGGAGGGGGTGAGAAGCTGGGTGTCATCCTTCGGACTCCTGGTTAACCCGAGCAAGTCCCAGGCCATGAATATAGGTACCAGACAATCTCTTAACTTGTTGCAGCAACAGCCCATTCCACCTGTCACTTTTAATGGTACCACAATCGTGTATAGCGATAAACCTGGGTCTTATCTTCGACAACCAGCTGTCCTGGTCATCGCATGTCAATGAGGTCAGTTAACGACTATTTGCTACTTTTCACTCTCTCAGGAAACTTCAGTACTTTTTGCCTCGACAGACCAAAATCACTCTCGCTCAGTCTCTCCTTCTACCCCTCATCGATTATGCTGATGTCTGCTGGGTCAGTGCTAACGAAGAATTACTGAACAAACTCGAACGACTTCAAAATCTCGGGATTCGGTTTATCTTTGGGCTACGCAAATACGACCATGTGTCACAGCATCGCAAAGAGCTGAAGTGGCTGCCAAAACGTTTTCGTCGGGATTCTCACATCCTCAACATCCTCTACAACATTTTACGCAATCCACGCTATCCAACCTTCTTACGAGACCGTTTTCCATTTCTTTCTTCCAGCAGGCCTCGGAGAACTCACGCGCTTTCAATGCTCACAACCCCACAGCATAACACCGCGTCCTATGAGCATGGGTTTAGATTCCGGGCCATTCAATTGTGGAATGCCATCCCCTGCACTATCAGGGACAGTCCTTCTCTTAATATATTTAAAAGTCGCATGAAGAAGCATTACCTTTCACTTTAGAAATATAGGTAGTATGTATGTATTTATTAGTATGTAGTGTACTTAATACCTACTCTTAGCTTTAATAATTATTAAATAAGTTTTATTGATTAAATATAAAATTATTGTTAACTTAATATAAAACATAAAACTAAACTTAATTCTAAAAACTTATTATTATATAACCAAATCTATAATTAGGTATTTACAACGCGCACTCAATTTGAATATGTAACATTAATACTAGCTGAATAACTAAACTTAATATTTAAATTAACATTTTGTACAAGCGGACAAAGCAAACCTATTTTCATATTAGATGCGGCGATGCGAGAATCCCGTTATCTGCGTGGACGACGGCGGCGGCCGATGGCGGGCCCGGCGCCCACGCCAGTATTCATAACGCCTTGCCGCTGTGCGCACGTCGCTCGATGCAAATTATCATACTCGCTCCCGCTATACGCTTGCGCTCATATTATCATTTAATTATTGTGCTTTGTGCTTGTACTGCTTGAGACTTTCTCCTCTGTGCTTTCGGGTATTCTATAGCAAAATTATAAACTTTCTCCTTCTATCTTTGTACCGTGTTCGTGCAAATTAAAAGTGATTGTTGGAACATTCGGACGTATAATTTCTGTCTAAGCCCGAGTTGCGACCAACCTACCACAGTGGTGACCCCGAGAAAGAACACATCATGCCAGACAACGAGCCCGAAATAAGCAGAGTTGGAGTGCGAGTACCGCCATTTTACCCCGATAAACCAGCGCTGTGGTTTATGCAGCTAGAGAGTCAATTTGTGTTGGCCAATATAACAAAGGATACCACTAAATTTCACTACGCTTTGGCCCAGTTAGATTCTGCCACGGCATCAATCGTGGAGGATATTATTACTTCATCGGCAGCGGCAGATAAGTACCAACAATTAAAAACAGAGCTCGTCAAGCGGTTGTCAGTTTCACGGGAAAAGAGGATCCACCAGCTCCTTACCAACGAAGAGTTGGGAGATAGGAAGCCGACGCAGTTCCTGCGGCATTTGAAGAGTCTGGCTGGCGCGGGCGTGCCTGAAGACTTCATGCGTTCCATATGGACCAGTAGGCTACCCACTAGTACGCAGACCATCATTGCATCCCAATCTAGGCTACCGTTGGATGAAGTAGCCGAGCTGGCCGACCACATCCACGAAGTCGTCCCACACCAACCGCAAATAGCAGCAGCATCGATAGCAGCAGCAACAACGTCATCATCAGCACCACATTCCACCAGGTACCACCATAAGTTCGGGGACAAGGCTACTCGGTGCGTGAAGCCCTGTGATTTCGCGGGAAACGGCCGGGGAAATCTGTAATGGCGGCCGACGACTGCCCGAGCACAGGTCGCCTTATTATAACAGACCAGCGTTCAAAAACACAGTTTTTAGTGGACACCGGTAGTGACCTTTGTGTGTTTCCTCGTTCAAAATTAAAAACACGATGTGTAAAAACAGAATTAGTTTTAAGCGCAGCGAATGGTACAAAAATTAACACGTACGGTTACGTAAACTTTATTTTAAACCTAGGCTTGTGCCGTGACTTTGCTTGGCAATTTATTGTTGCAGATGTGACGAGGGAGATAATAAGTGTGGATTTTTTATCGCGTTATGGTCTCGTCGTCGACGTGAGGAATCAACGCCTCATCGACGGCACGACATCGCTTGCGACCCCGGCGTTGCTTGCGCGAAAATCGGTGGACGTCACTTCGGTAAGGGTAATGTCTGGTGATTCTACATATCACACCATACTAGGACACTTTCCCGAAATAACACGCCCACATGGTATACACCACACTCCTACACATAGTACGGTACACCACATACGTACTACACCTGGGCCACCTGTATCGAGTACACCTCGTCGCCTAGCGCCGGACAAATTGAAGATAGCCAAGGCAGAGTTTGACGCTATGTTGAAGAGCGGCACCTGCCGGCCATCCGAGTCCCCTTGGTCTTCTCCACTCCACCTGGCCCCGAAGAAGAATGATGGATGGCGTCCGTGTGGTGATTATCGCATGCTGAACGCGAGAACCATTCCGGACATGTACCCAATCCGTCACATCCAGGACTTTGCACATAGCCTTTCCGGTTGCACAATTTTTTCGACCATTGACCTGGTTAAGGCGTACAACCAGATTCCCCTGAATTCAGACGACATCGCGAAGACCGCCATTACGACGCCCTTCGGCCTTTACGAATTCCCTTACATGACGTTCGGACTTCGTAATGCCGGTCAAACGTTTCAGCGCTTCGTCGACGAGATTGTCAGGGACTTTGTATATGCTTACCTCGACGATTTTTTAGTCTTTTCACAGGATCGGGAGACACATGAGCAACACCTAAATCAGCTGTTCCGCAGGTTCAAAGATTTCGGCATGGTGGTGAACGCAGCAAAGTGTGTCTTCGGCGAATCTGAGGTTACTTTCCTCGGGTACCGTATAACAGCCGAAGGAACCACACCACTGCCTTCCAAGGTCGAGGCTATACAGAGCTTCCCTACGCCAAAGACAGTGAAAGAGTTGCGACGTTTTCTGGGGATGATCAATTTTTACCGCAGGTTCCTTCCAGGCGCGGCTAAGCATCAGGCACCCCTAAACGCCCTGCTGGTAGGATCAGTAAAAGGTTCCCATCCCGTTTATTTTTCTACGCAGGAGGCGGATGCGGCCACTATGCTGGCCCACCCAGACTGCCACACGAAGCTCGCTTTGGTGACAGACGCGTCCGACATTGCCATCGGGGCAGTACTCCAGCAGTTGAGGCAGAACGAGTTGGACGAAGCCGTTGGCATTCTTCTCACGAAAGCTGAGTCCAGCGCAGGTAAAATATTCACCCTATGACCGCGAACTTCTAGCGATTTACGAGAGTGTGAGGTATTTCCGGCATATGTTGGAGGCTCGTGACTTTACGATCTACACCGATCACAAGCCACTGACTTTTGCCTTCCACTCTCGTAAAGAGAAATGTTCCCTACGACAGTTTAGGCATCTAGACCTGATAGCCCAGTTTACGACTGATATCAGGCACATATCAGGTAAAGATAACATCGTGGCGGATGCACTTTCTCGCATAGAGGAGATCTCACAACCAGTGACTGCTGAGAGAATTGCTTCTGCACAACAGGCTGACCAGGAACTACAATACCTACGAGAAGCAGGATCGTCACTGCGGCTGGACGAGGTAAAAATCCCCGGTTCGCAAAATTACCTATACTGCGACGTGAGCGGCACTACCGAGAGGCCGTATGTACCTCAGGAGCTACGCAAGGCAGTGTTCGACAGTCTTCACTCCTTAAGCCACCCCGGCGCCAATGCCACCGCCAGATTGGTTGCGGAGCGTTATGTCTGGCCAGGAGCCAAGAAAGACTGTCGCGAGTGGGTTCGTACCTGCCTAGCTTGCCAACGCTCTAAGGTAACTCGCCATGTCTTTGCCCCATTAGGTAACTTTAAACTACCTAGGGCCAGACTTTCATTTGTTCACATAGACCTGATAGGCCCCTTACCATTGTGCCAAGGGTTCCGATATTGCCTCACAGCCGTCGACAGGTTCACGCGATGGCCAGAAGCAATACCGTTGGCAGACATGACGGCCGAGACGGTGGCACGGGCATTGCTGAGCGGCTGGATATCCCGATTTGGTTGTCCAACTGACATAGTGACGGATAGAGGACGTCAGTTTGAGTCGGCCCTATTCCAGCATTTATCAGCCATCGCCGGGTTCTAACACCGTAGGACGACAGCCTACCATCCAGCCTGTAACGGCCTCGTGGAGAGATTCCACAGGCAACTTAAGGCTGCCATAACTTGCCACGGGGGTAGCAGCTGGGTGGAAACACTTCCAATCGTTTTGCTGGGAGTACGAAGAAGACATTCAGGCTTCCATGGCTGAACTTCTTTATGGTCAACCTTTGCGGCTCCCGGGAGATTTTTTCAACCCTCAGATAGACGAGACCATTGACGTGACGGATTATATGTCACGCCTGCGAGGTTTTGTGAGGGACTTATGCCCATCACCAGCCGCACGGCACAGTGGTAGGCGTACCACATTCGTCTTCAAAGACCTATCTTCTTCAGCCTACGTTTTTCTCCGGGACGACACTATAGGAGGATCTCTAAAATCTGCGTACACCGGACCTTACGAGGTTATTGCCAGAGGTGATAAGGTCTTCAAAATAATTTTAAACGGTAAATTGGTTTCAGTATCGATAGACCGCCTTAAGCCGGCCTTTATACTGCGTGACCCAGACACCCCACATCACACATCACCAAACAACACAAATATCCATCACTCGAAGCCACCCAAGGATCACCAGGCATTACCAAGTGCCAAAAGTGACAAGATTAAAATGTCGCGGTCAGGACGCCATGTTCATTTTCCCGATTATTATCGCCCTTGACGGTCTCTGGAGAGGGGTGATGTAGTGTACTTAATACCTACTCTTAGCTTTAATAATTATTAAATAAGTTTTATTGATTAAATATAAAATTATTGTTAACTTAATATAAAACATAAAACTAAACTTAATTCTAAAAACTTATTATTATATAACCAAATCTATAATTAGGTATTTACAACGCGCACTCAAATATGTAACATTAATACTAGCTGAATAACTAAACTTAATATTTAAATTAACATTTTGTACAAGCGGACAAAGCAAACCTATTTTCATATTAGATGCGGCGATGCGAGAATCCCGTTATCTGCGTGGACGACGGCGGCGGCCGATGGCGGGCCCGGCGCCCGCGCCAGTACTCATAACGCCTCGCCGCTGTGCGCACGTCGCTCGATGCAAATTATCATACTCGCTCCCGCTATACGCTTGCGCTCATATTATCATTTAATTATTGTGCTTTGTGCTTGTACTGCTTGAGACTTTCTCCTCTGTGCTTTCGGGTATTCTATAGCAAAATTATAAACTTTTTCCTTCTATCTTTGTACCGTGTTCGTGCAAATTAAAAGTGATTGTTGGAACATTCGGACGTTTAATTTCTGTCTAAGCCCGAGTTGCGACCAACCTACCACAAGTATATTTATTTAAAAAAATTATATATTTATATAGTATTTATGTTTAGCATGTACGAGTATATTATATGATATTTATGTAAGCCCTCTATATTAGTTATTTAGATATAACATATATCTAACCATATGTTAGTTATTTAGATATGTACTAAATTATATTGTTGTTCACATTGTCACCCCTGCTCAGCAATCGACCATTCCCATTCTAATTTGGTTTGCTGGAAGAGATCTCTTTTTAGAGATAAGCTTGTCTTTGTACACTATTTTATGTAAGTCTTGTTGTCCATATATTAGTTGTGTGCAATAAAGAAATTATGTATTATTTTATTACAAAACACAGTAATTACTTCACAATAAATAAATATTGACAAACATAAAATGTAAGTCTGCGGCCGGTCGCCTGCCCAAAATGGCGACATGGCTTGGTATTTTATTTATTTTGATCTGATTGGCTGTCTCAAAGTCAGTTCCATTCATATCACACGGTTGCCAACCAATCTACTCATAAACTAAGACTACTTCCGGGAACGTTCTGAAACTTAGTGAATATTCATAAAACGTCGAAGTTTGCAATACTTTCTATGCGCTTATGCAGAGCACAGGACGCTAGCCGCCTAAAAAAAGTTATGCGCTTATGTAGCGCATAGGACGTCTGACGGGTTAATAGCATGCTATTACAACTGAACCAGTAGATAAGTTTTCGTGTAACTAATTCAAGCTCTAATTCGACTTCAATTCCGCATTGGTCTCCCCAGTTATAGTTGCACATATGTCATGCTCCCAGTTTGGTGATACCAGGTAGGTCATTCATCAGAACCAAAACTAAGGTGTTGCCTACATTTGATCCCTGGGGCACTGACCTATCCACAATAGAACTTGGATGGGACTGTTCCGTACCAACTACAGTAATCTGTGTCCGTCCCGACAAAAAAGATTTAAACAGTCCTAAATCTGGGGCCCGTACTCTATAGTGTTCTAGTTTGGTCAGTATCAGGTTGTGATCTACGAGGTCGAAGGCCCTTGACAAGTCACAAAAGATGGTTGCTACTTGTCTACCTGCCTTCTGATGAATCTGCTCCACGCACTCCACGCACCAGGCTCCTCGCCGCACCAATTGTAGACCAGCCGGCTTGATAGGCGAACTATTGTGTGCAGAGCGAATCATTTATAGATAAGAACTCATTCAACCTATTGCCAAGTCCCATCTCAAATATTTTAGATAAAGCGGGCACGATGAATATGGGTCTATATTTATTCATCTCTCCCTTGTCACCCTTACCTTTATAAACAGGCGTTACTTTTATTTGTTTTAATGATTTTGTATAGATAGATTCAGATTCAGATACATTCATTGAATTGGCGGCAGAGAATATTTATTATTTCTATAGAAAATTGATGTAAAAGATTGCATGCACGTATATGTCTTTGGTGGGTTTGTTCTTTATGCGTTTAATCAGTTTAATTAGTTCAGTAGGAGTGAAAGGAGCGATAAACAACGATGACCATGACGTTGGAATAGTTTCACGAAGGAAGGCTTTCGCATTGTCTTGGTCAGGCCTCAGTTGAGTAACGCAGATTATTGCGATATAGTATTTATTGAACCGGTTAGCGAGCACTCCGTTACACGCCGTTTTATTAGGTAACAGCATTTTGCTTCGCTGGACGTCTAGTGGATCGCTCGAAGCCCTGTTCTTGCATGTTTCAGAAAATCTACCATTTGTTATAAAATTGATTTGAATACATCGTTGCTCGGAATTGGGCAATTTTAGTTGCCCGTGTAAGCGCACCATTACCAAACACTATTTAACGATTAAATCATATATTTATATACCGATTATAGCTATAGATGATAAGGTCTTCCAGCCCATATTCACTAACTCAAATCGACCCAAAGTTGTGGAAATACGTCAGTTTTTCCATACACTGATAAGGCTGTAGATTTCTGTGCTCAATACTTTTTTTTCCCGAGGGGATTTCTTACCATTCGCTTATTTTCCCATTGTATTAATTTTTAATAGCTTATTTTCCTGACGGGTTTCTTCCCTCTAGCATAATTTTCCACTTTAAGCAAATTGATTTTCTGAAGGGATTTTTAGGAGAACCTTACACATGAAGTGGGGGTAATTTATTTTTTAGCTTCAACTCTTGGTCTTACAAAAACAATTTTTTGATAAAATTATTTGTAGTAATGAACATGAAACCCTACACAGAGCAAGGTCCGACATGCTCTTGGCCGGTTTTATTGATAATTTTACTTTGATGCTACGTAATAGTTGATAACAAGCACGATAAGGTAAGGGTAACTAGTAAGGCTGGGTTTAGAAGTGCCTTTAGAAAATATTTATTACTGCAGCAGAAGACTGAGGGAACGGCACGGAGCTAATCTATTTGATACCTCTGATATTAACATTGTTTCCAATTACATTATTAGGTGTTTTACTATGATTAATTCCCTACTGATTTTTATTATTATTTTATAATTCTAATGGCATTTTAAATTTAATCTTACTGTAACAATGACATCAATTTTGATAAAAATTGCGATAACTTTTAAATTTAGTTCTTATATTCCTATAAATTTTAAAAATATAATTTTAATGCTATAATTTTATGCCCGCCTGCATGCCACCCCTAGTTTGTCTGTGACGTTGGTACTACTGAACAAGCTAAAACAAGAGGCAGAGCAATTATCAATGCCACAATGCCGGTCAAACATGCGGTTCCTGAACACATCAAAGAAAGCTTATGATATGTGTGTAGATAAACTAGTGTATGGAACTGTACATAATTAGGCATTAAAACTCTCGAGTAATATTATTAGGTAACTCGCCTTCGGCTCGTTTCATATACCCACTCTCGAGTATTGTGACCTTATAATGATACCTTGTACACTATTTACACACATTGATCTAGCCCCAAACTAGGATTCCCTGTATCTTGGGTACTAGACAACGATACACATACTTAAATAGATAAATATTATACTTAGATAGATGAACAAACATGACTAGGGTACAAAAATCCGTTCTCATCAAACAAATATTTGCCCCCACAGGGACTCGAACCCGGGACCCCTGGCTTCGTAGGCTGGGTCACTGCCAACTCGGCCATTTGGGTCGTCTTAATGCCCTCCATTATGTAGCAGTCACATAAACTACTATTTTGTGCTAAACTATTGATTATTCAACTATTTTATTAAAATCATCATCTTTCACATTGTTGAATGTGTACTTGAGCTGACCGTTGTCTCGCCGTACTGGCTCTGGCAGAATACCAGCGTCACAGATTTGTCTGTGACATTGCTAAATCAGGGCCATTTCATTGTTGCGGTACAGTCACAATACCACATAGTGATCCTTACCGTACCTCAATGCTTGCTTGTATAATATTGTTACTTATAGATTGTTTTATTTAACTGCTGTGTTGTTTAATTTTTGTAGTTTTTTTTTAAAGTTTGAGTTATAATTATGTATAATTTTGCAGATCACATGCTGTTCGTGGAGGCTCTCTAATATTTATGAATAAACACATAAAGTTCAAAAATCGTAATGACATAGGATGTTTATCAGTTGAAAGCCACATTGAAGTAGCATGTGTTGAATTGGAGCGCATAATTGTAATAAGCGTTTACAGGCCACCACAGTGTGACCAGATTCAGTATTTTAATACTTTTTCAGTATATTTCATCGATTTTTCCGAACATCAGTATATTTTCAGGTATATTGCTGGGAGTCAGTATTTTTGGGTATATTATGGTTGACGTTATGGCAACACCGTAGTGAGTGATCGTCCTTGGGACAATGTTTGCGGAATTCCCCGGAACGCGAACATTGGCTGGGGGCTTTCCCGGATTTAGTTTATACATGTTATCTATGAGCAAAGATGAGTAAGTTACAGATATGACAAGAAAGACGGCCGTCGCCGGCGTTGTAGTATTGTAATACTACCTATACAATTATCAATCAATACGTAGTATAAATCAGAGTTGCACAATGTATGTTCGCCTAAAACTTTACAACTGCTGGACCGATTTTAATGCGGTTTGCAACATTAGATATAGTGTAATTTCCAGATTTCATACATTCAAATCCGTTTGTTTCATGAATATCAGTCTACCCGGACGAATTCGGGACGGACCGCTAGTTTATCTATAATTTTCAAAACAACGTCTAGTTTTTAAGTTTTCAGTTGCATGAATAGGTAGTAGTTAGACATAAAAGATACTTAATTACTAGTATTAAATCGTCTAATACGGTTCAAGTGAAATGATTGTCTCTTCTGCACTCGACTTAATCTTTGAGGACTTTCTTTCGATAATTCGGGAATTTCCCCAAAATAGGAGATGTTTTTGTCATCATATAAATAGATTGCGATTTTCGTTATTTTTATTTACTTAGTTGCATCCATCCGGACAGCATGTCTAGTTTTCAGCAAAGTTATTTAGCTAAGTGGGAACAAATTCCGGAATTTTCTTCGTGGCTTTCACGTTATAAAGATGATGAGTTCACCGCATTTTGTAAAGCATGCAATGCGAAACTGCAAAGTAGATTAGCATCTATAAAACAGCATGCAAATACTGAAAAGCATAAATCGAACTTGATAAAATATAAAGGACAGTCAAAGGTAAGCATAACTCGCTTTACTTACCTAGTTCAAGGAGTTTTGATATATTTTAATTCAAAGTTAATCATCCTGGTTTTGTTTCCAAAATAACCAAGTATTTTTTCATTTAATTTTCAGGTTGATACATTTTTCAAAAAGGCCCCACTGAAAGACGAAGTCAAGAAAGCTGAGCTGCGTTTATGCAGTTTTCTGTCGGAACACAATATCCCATTTAGAGCTATGGACCATCTTAGTGAAGTTCTAGTGAAGTGTTTTACCGATTCCGATATTGCGAAAGAATTTTCCTGCAAGAGAACCAAAGCAGCTGCTATAACTTATAATGTTTTAGGACCCGAATTCGAAAAAGATATGATTGAGGACATACTTCGTACTGCATCTCCTTCAGGTAAACCAGTATATTCAATTATAATCGATGAGAGTACAGATGTTGCGACAGTCAAAGTATTGGCGATAGTAATTAAATACTTCTCTGAAACTAAATGTACTGTACAAACCAAATTCCTTGATTTAGTTGATTTAAGTGGTGAGACCGCAGGTCATTTATTTAATTCGTTGTCATCAAAATTATCCGAATTAGGTTTAGAAATAAAAGACGTAATAGGATTCGCTGCTGATACTACGAATGTGATGTTTGGTCAACACTCTGGCATTGTTGCAAAAATTAAAGAAGTAAACCCAAAGTGCTTTTTCATAAAATGTGTTTGTCACTCTGCAGCATTAAGTGTTAGCCACGCCTGTAAAATACTGCCTAGAAATTTAGAACAAATAGTAAAAGAAGTATATGGATATTTTTCTCAAAGCAGCAAGCGTCAAAGAGAATTTGCTGAGTTCCAAAATTTCACAGACACTGAAAATCACAGAATCTTGCGTCATTACGACATAAGGTGGCTTTCACTTCATGCCTGTATTAGTAGAATAATTGAGCAGTGGAGGGCATTGCAATTGTTCTTTCAAGACCAATACTTGAGTGATCGCAATATGTCATCAGAATTTTTATATAATTCTTTTACCACTGATATAAACAAATTGTACTTTCACTTTTTGGACTACATTTTGCCGATTGTAAACAAATTTAACGTAATTTTTCAAGGCGACTATCCGTGCATTGATAGACTGTATGATGATGCATCTAGTATGTACTTGTCGATTTTGGGTTGCTTCATGAAAACTAATTACATCAAACATACAGAAAATGTATTTACCTTAGACCCAAAGTCACATGTAAATTATTTGCCATTGAAAGATATGTACTTAGGTATTCAAGTGGGCCAAGAATTAATCAAACACAGGGGAAATGTAAACATGAAAGAACAGATTGCTGAGTTTTTCAGAAGGTGCCAATCATTTTTAATTGAGCTAAGCACGCAATTGAAATCACGTTTGCCTTTTGAAAATCCAGTTTTTAAAGAACTAAAATTTCTTGACCCACACACTGCCGTGCATAAAGAATTTCGCAGTTTACGAAATGTAATAGAAACTTTCCCATGCGAAGTACAGCCAGAACAAATGCAGTTAATCGACGAAGAATATAGAACCCTAAAGTTTGATCGCGAAGTAAGTGATTTGTTACAATCTTCGAGCACTGGCTCACCCATCTCATGTGAACAATTTTGGGTGGAAGTTGGGAAAATTTCTAACAGTGATGGCATGTTAAAATACAAAAATATAACTAGTTTTAGTAAATCTCTGCTATGTATACCGGTATCGAATGCTGCATGCGAGCGCATATTTTCACAGATAAATTTAATAAAAACGGACCAAAGAAATAGATTTGTAAACAAAAATGTGTCAGCAATTTTAAAAACAAAGCAAGGTGTTAAGGATGAAGGAGGTTGTGTAAAATTTAATCCTTCGAAAAAGATGTTAAAATATAACTCTAACATTTATTGTGAAAATGAATAAATAAAACCTGTTAAGAAAATCAGTATTTTTATTGGTATATCTGTCCTATGTAAATCGGTATATTTCAGTATTTTTTTGAGGTGCCTCGGTATTTTCGTAAAATTTAATCTGGTCACACTGGGCCACCATCAAGTTCATTTGATGTTTTTGAAAAAGTCATGGATGACGTATTATTTAAAGTATCAAAATAAAAAAGTAATAAAATTCTTACGATATGTGGAGACTTCAATGTAAATTTATTAGAAACTTACTCCCTTAGTACGAGACTAACTAACTTATTTAATTCTCACAACTTAAAGCCACTTTTCATGGAACCTACTCGAATAACTGAAACCTCAGCAAATTGTATAGACAATATATTTGCTTATCCAAATGAAAAAATTGTACTTAAAAAAATAATAAGTAATTTAAAGTCAGACCATTTAGGTCAATACATTAGACTAGAAATTCAACTTAAAAAAAGTTCTACAAGAAAGAAACAATACATACCTGTGACTGTACATCGGTTTGAAAGGTTTAGATTGAATTGGGATAGCAAACTACCTATCAATTACTCTAATAATAATCCTAATGAGTCATATTGTATTTTTTTTACAAATTCAGCAATGCGTTCAATGCAGTATTTACTACCAGACCGATTGTGGTCTCAGACAAACTTAACTTTAGTCAGTGGGCCACAGTAGGTATACTTAAAAGTAGACAAAATTTAAATGAATTATATAGTGAAAAACAATGGAATCATAGTGAAGAGTTCATGGATAAAGTAAAAAAAGTACTCAAAAATCTTTAGAAAAGTTTGTCAAATTGCAAAATCTAATTATATCAGATCTACAATAAGAAAAAGTGATAACAAAATTAAATCAACTTGGGATATAATTAAAAGTGAGACTGGAAAGGTCAGTATTAAAAACAATGAATATGAATTAAAAATTAATGATATTACTTTCAAAAATGATATTGATGTAGCGTTTGTTTTTTTTTACTGACATCCCAATCTCTACTACAAAGTCTTTACTCTTCCAAAGTAGTCGCTGAATCTTTGCTAAAAGACTCTGTACCTAGATGTGAAAATCAATTCTCGTTTAATTATGTAGATGATAATGATATTATTAAAGCCTTTAAATCAATAAATGTTAAGAAAACTGCAGACCTCTGGGATATTTCTGTTCATGTTGTGAAGCCCCTAATAAATGTTATTGCACTTGATTTAGCTTTCATATTTAATGCATCTATTGAATCTGGCGTGTTTCCTGATTTAATTAAACCCAGTAAAATAGTACCTTTGTTTAAATCGGGTAGTATATCTGACCCTCCTAACTTCAGACCGATATCGGTATTGCCTACATTTAGTAAAGTATTTGAAAAAGTAATTTTAAATCAACTTCTTACACATTTCAACACCAACAACATGCTACACTGTAAAGAATTTGGTTTTACACAAGGCAAATCAACTAGTGATGCCGGTATTGAGTTAATATCACATATATATGATTCCTGGGAGGAGTCCCATGATGCTCTAGGAGTATTTTGCGATTTGTCTAAGGTTTTTGATTGCGTTGACCATGGGACATTGATCAGGAAATTACATCACATGGAATTCCATGGGATAACTCCTTAGATCTTCTCTCTTCTTATCTAAATAACAGGATTCAGAGAGTTGACATTAATGGAAAACGATCTCCAGGGTCTGTTGTTACTATGAGTGTACCGCAGGGTTCCATACTCGGGCCATTTCTGTTTTTGGTTTACATTAATGACCTGCCACATCTTGTCAGAGATAATCATGAGATTGTACTGTTTGCAGATGACACTTCACTTTTGTTTAAAATGAAACGACGCAGTTTGAACTTTGACGATGTAATAATGCAATCTCAAAGGTAGTCAATTGGTTTAGTGATCATAATCTTTTACTGAACAATAACAAAACTAAATGTATTCGGTTTATACTACCCAATGTTAAACAAGTCTTGGCTAATGTTAATGTTAAAGGTGAAAATTTAGAAATTGTAGATAGCACGGTATTCCTAGGAATCACCTTAGATAATATGCTTCAGTGGGGCCCACACATAGATAAGCTATCAAAAAAACTCAGTTTTGCAGTTTATGCAGTTAAAAAAATCCGTCTTTTTACGGACGTGGAAACAGCTAGACCAGTTTACTTCAGCTACTTCCATAGCATTATGACTTACGGCATACTGCTGTGGGGGAACGCTGCAGACATTAACATAATATTTGTGCTGCAAAAGAGGGCTATTCGTGCAATCTACAATGTGGGTCCCAGAGAGTCACTGCGTTGTAAATTTAAGGAAATTAACATTATGACAGTGCCATGTCAGTATATTTATGAAAACCTAATGTACGTCCACAAAAATATTGATAAATTTCCTAAGAATAGCGACAGGCACAATGTCAACACTAGAAATAGGAATAAACTAGCTATACCTACTACTAAGCTCCATAAGGTTAATGTATCTTTTAAAGGGCAATGTATTCGCTTTTACAGCAAAATATCGACTGATTTACAAGAATTGTCTGTAAATAACTTTAAAAATGTTGTTAAAAATCACTTATGTAAAAAAGCTTACTACAAAATATCAGGAAAAAAAGTGACCGCGCGTCCTCTTCACTACCCGAAATCACCCTCTTTGACCGCCCTATCCCCTGGGAAAATCAAGTGAAGTATTAAGGCGTGACATTAGACTCCCGACTAAACTTCAAATCCCACATTAAAACAGTCCGCAACAAAGCAGCCTTCTACATGAGTAGGCTTCACCCGCTCATGAGAAGTAAAAGCAACCTCCCATTGCGCTGCAAAATAACTCTTTTCAAAACTTGCATCCGTCCGGTCTTCACGTATGCAAGTCCAGTCTTTGCACACTGTTCCCACTCCCTTAAGCCCCTTCAGGTTTTACAAAACCGCTTCATGCGAAAAGCCGTAGGTGCCCCGTGGTACATGCGCAACGTAGACCTCCATAGTGACTTTAGACTCCCCCCAGTAAAGCAATATATGAAAGAAGCGTCCGAACGCAACTTCATTAATGCATCTAGCCACCCAAACCCGCTTATCGTGCAAGCATACCTTTATGATCCGACCCCAGATATAAATAAGAAACACCTTTACAAAAGGCACCCCAAAGACGTCCTCCTAGAACCGGAGGACGAACCAACCACCCCCCGCCCCTCAGGCACATCAACTTGACGAAGGCTGTGTTGCCGAAGCACTACAGCGTCTCAGATACCAAATTTGGATTGAAAGAGATTGCCGTCTTGATTCGTTGGACTCACAGTCTCCCCCTACCCCTTTAAACCTCCCGGAATGAGGCCAGAGCCCCCCTAAATGACCCAAATTAGAGTAGTTTAGGATATAAAAATTATTTATAACCACCTCTTAGTAGCGGGGGCTATCTGCCCCCCTAACATGCCGCTATCATGCCCGTTGACTATATGAGCTGATGTCCGCTTATAAAATCGGGTAAGTAGGCAAACTCCTCCCATATACAGTGGTGGTCATATAATTAAGAACGATTTGTAGTACCAGATATTTTTTTTCAAAACTATGCTATGTGTACTTTTAAGTTCCTTCTTAAAAGTAATTAGTTGTGTTATGAAATAGCTACATCGATAAAGTAAACGGGATTAGGAGTAAATATTTAAAACATTTACTATTTTTTTTACAAATTTAATTGATTATCGATAATTACAAATTCAAGTAGTAAAAATGCTGGAAAAATAATAAAGAACGATTCTTAAGCTGCTCGAGATTTGTTTCCGTAGATACTTAAATTTTACAAATCACATTAAATAAGACAGTGACAATGTTAAAAATTATAATTTAATACATTTTATTCTAAGTTAATAGTTTGTAGCGTGACCATGGCTTTTATTATTATAACTGCCTTACACCGACGAGGCATTGATTCTATCAGTTTTTGACATTTTTCAAGAGAAATAGAGCGCCATTCTTCTAAAAAAACGTTATATAACTCAGTTAGGTTACCACATCGTCGATTTGAAACCTTTTTCTTGACTTCGCACCAAAGATGCTCTATGGGATTTAAATCTGGGCTGTTCGGTGGCCATTCTAAGACAGAAACTGATTGAGATGTGAGGAATTCTTTAACGGTGCGTGCAGTGTGCTTCGGATCGTTGTCGTGTAGGAATGTCCAAATAATCGGAAGTACGTCTTCAGCATATGGTAACATAGTTTCTTCGAGTATATTTTTGTACTGGAATTGATCCATGTTTCCTTCTATCAGTCTAACAGGTCCAACATCATGACCAGAGAAGCATCCCCAAATTTTCACATTTCCACCACCATGCTTTAATGTCATTTTTGTGTACTTGGGGTCGAATGCTGTATTCGGAGGGCGTCGAACATATCGTTTCCCATCAGAACATACTCTGTTAATTTTTGTTTCGTCAGAGAAAAGAACATTTTTCCACTGTCTTGCTGTCCAGCTTTCATACCTTCTAGCAAATGCAAGTCGGGCTTGCCTATGACACTGTTTCAACATGGGCACCTTTCTTGCTATCCTTCCGTTCAACTTCGCTTCTACCAATCGCCTTCGGATAGTGCGCGCTGAGATCGCTGAAGGGTTATTTTCACCAAAGTATTCTTTTTTTAACTCATTAGACCCCTTAAAAGGGTATTGTTTTGCCAAACGCACGATATTTCGATCGTCTCGCTGAGATGACTTTCTCTGTTTAGGTACACGAGGAATATTTAAAGTTGTTTGATGTGTGTTAAAATGCTTCACAGCGTGGAATATCATCGTTTTTGAGCACTGCAAATGATTGGCAATCTTTTTATATGACCAATTCATATCGCGAAGTTTTATTATTACTTCTCTTGTAGATGCATCACAACTTTTATTTTTTCTCATTTTTTTATTATGAAACGATGAACTTTTTGACTTTTACAGAACTAAATGGCGCCAAAATTACTCGAATAGTGGCCTAGTTACAGAGTGTTCTCTATTTAAATTTGAATAAAAAAATAAACTATCCAGCGTTCTTAATTATGTGGCCAGCCAGTAAGTTTGCAATAACATGTTAAGATATATTATATACAAAAAGTTTACTTATATAATAATATTGTTGAATTTATCATATTATAACTGTATGCTACGATTGTGTAAAACAGTTTTACGATACCGAGAGAGATACAAAACGATATGCAATAAGTGTTATTCTCGTAAGTTTGAAAAAAGCTTGTTTTCAAATAGTCGTTCTTAATTATATGACCACCTATATCATATACACATATATATCGCTCAAAAGGGCAATTAGCAGGTAGAAAGCCTTCAGCATATACCGAGGCCATGGTTCACAGCAAAGTCTTAGTATGACAACTGTAAACACAAAGGAGTTGTTTTTAGTCCGTATACCACACGAGCTGATGCCCGCTCAATATGTGCGGACCCGGACATAGCAGGGAGGTCTGACTCCTGGGCATGGGTAATTCCATTTTTTTCCCCGCCAACAAAAAAAATAAAAAAGCTATTGAAAAATAAATATATTGGGGAAAAAAGCGAATCCCTTCGGAAAAAGAACCTTTTAAAAAATTGGTAAAATTATGCGAATGGTATTATTCGCAACTTGAAAAAAACGATCTCCGGAATAAACAGTACACACTCAAATATAGGGGCAGCATCTCCTAAATAATAACCCGACACTCGTTGTCAAAGCAGTCACTCTAAAATGTAAAACCTTTCCTTCTAAATAACCGGAAATGGATACAAAGAATGGTGTAGGTACATCTGTTTTCAATTACACCAGCAGGACCAATGTTTCAAAATTTCACTAACTGTCTCACCGGGTGGGGAACTATCCCATCTGATTGGTGAGGTACGACCTATTTTAGCACGGCAATCACGGCAATCACGGCAATCACGGCATCAACCTCTATGATGCATATTACGTTTGATGCGTGTGAGCACGATATCAATCCCAATGTTCACTTGACCAAGTTATAGTAACTCTCAGATAAAGTTGGCGCATTCTTTCGGCCACACGTAATTGGTTAAGTTCGGTTTGTATTCAGGGTCTAACAGAAAGGTGTGGTCATATTTTAAGGGATTGTTAGGAACATCATTCCGAGCAAACTTTCTCTTTGAAACCGGTTTGATCAGAGCAACTCTATTTTTCACTTCTCCATACAAATCAGCTGACCGCCCGGACCAAAGCGTCTGCAGGAATGAAAAATAAAGTTGCCCTGATCAAATCCGTGTCAAAGTAAAATTTGATCAGAACAACCCCATTAAATATGATTATACCTTTCTGTTACACCCTGTATAACGGAATCTGGTTTAAATCGACTGTTAAATTGAGATTAGGAATATCTCCATACGAATGGAGGCATGAGCCTTCATATATCCGTAGCTGCTGAGATGGGCTAGCCCCGGTCACCCAAAATGGAGTATAAAACAAACAAAACATGAACATTTAGGTATAGGCTCATACATTACTTCTGGCCCCACACTAGGATATCCTGTGTCGTGGAAACCAGAAACAGCGACGTCACACACATATAAACATTCTGTATCCCCAGCCGGAGTATTGAACAACCAACTCTGCCTCTGCCAACTCGTATGGGAAACGGGGTGATGCTGTATATTATATGTTAATACTATCACTATTAGTTCTTGCAATCATGACAAAATTGTCAATGTCAATGCTATACGACAAACACCGTGGTCCAAAACAAAGGGTCACATGATCCACGTTCCCATTTCGTCCACATTCTCATCTAGTCCACATTTCCATTTCGTCCATATTCTCATTTAGTCCACATTCCCATTTCGACCACATTCTCATCTAGTCTACATTCCCATTAAGTCCACATTCTCATCTAGTCCACATTCCCATTTCATCCACATTCTCATCTAGTCCATATTCCCATTTCGTCCACATTGTCATCTCGTCCACATTCCCATTTCGTCCACATACCTATCGTCCCAAGAAACCAGAGTTTATGGTCATGCTCACTAAAATGTCTTCGCTTGCGGCGGCTCTGTGTAGCGGGTTGCTCCCCTCCCTCGAATATGGCGAGGGGGGTGATGGCTGGTGCACAAGACATACTCGTGAACGGGTGCTGCTTGGGGGGACTGGTCCAGTCTGGTTTCTCATAAGTTATGTTCATTACAGCTTGTCTTTGTTCTTATTTATTTATTTTGTTAAGATTGTTATTTTGAGACATCTTATTGGCAATTATAGATACGGTGTTATAATATAAAATAAAATCATATTGTCATTAGATTAGATTATTTGTTTATTGTAGATTGTGTAATAACAAAAAAAAAACACACATATCATAAGCTCTCTTTGATGTGTACAGGAACCGCATGTTTGACCGGCATTGTGGCTCTGCAGTTGTTTAGCTTGTTCTGTAGCACCAACTTCGGGCGCCTGCGTTCGAAATTTGAATGTCAGTACCAACTTCACAGACAAACTAGGGGCGGCATGTAGGCGGGCGTCGGCGTTCGAAATTTGAATGTCATAATGTGTAATTTTTCAGATAAGAAATGAGTTTTTACCAAGTAGTGTAACATTGTGCTGAACGTAACGTGCGGTTTTTGTACGCAGTAAGGAGGGTTTATGATACGTGTGTAGATAAACATATTTAGGAGTCAAAACGTATATTGGTAAATAATGTATGTTCGATTCCAAATCGATATTCGATCGATGGTTTCTGAACGGTCATTTTAATTTGACGTTAGCTGTCAATCTGGCAGTTTTGACAACTGACAGACGAAAGCCCTCGCAATGTAAACGCGTTTTGATCAGGGTGTTGAAATTTAATCGCAGGGCATCTGGAATGTATTCGGGATTCCCTCAGGATTGTTAATATAGCTGAGTGTGCCGTTGTCTCTCGAACCAGATAAAGTTCGGATTTTCGTGCCCGATTTGTATTTACCACGTAGAACATAACCTGTGTTGGAACACTGTGCTCATTGAAGCTGGCCCGCCTGTCATACCTGGTTGGCTGAAGAACCTGTCTACCAAGAAGAGCCTAGGGTGCACCCGGGCCTTGCAGAGAGACAGGAGGTTGACGGGACCGAAGCACAGACCAGGTTAGATCTACCCCACATAACTTCAGCTCGGTGAATCGCCGACGTTCATCACTTCTTGGCACCTGATCGTCACGCTACCTCGTAGCTCATGGGCCCCTACGAGGTCATTAGGTGCTGAGAAGCCTGAACATTTTGGTAGCTAGAGCGTGGCTTCCTGAGATTTGCAGCCGTCAAGGGCTCCAGGAAGGCACGATTTGATAAAGATAAAGATAAAGATAAAGATAAAGATTTATTTATTTGCTAAAACATGTGTCAGTCAAGATACATAAGCATGCATTTTGGATAATAAATAAGAAAAATTTGGATCAACATGTTCTACTGTTAACAGCGTACAAATTTGAGTGGCGGTAAGTCAGGACACGGTTTCAACCATTTTGATGTTAAAAAAAAAAATAACATTAATTTAACTTGCATTATAAAAATTCAATTATTAACATTTCAATTACATCAAGAATATTTAAATAATTACAGTGGTCAATATAATTAGAATTTGTCATTGAGAATGTCATTTATAAATTTCATCAATAATATTTTAATAATAACAGCGGTCACTACTTTAACTGGAATTTATCATTGAGGAAGTCATTTACACTATAATAACATTTATCAACTAATAATGATTTGAGCTTATTTTTAAATAGGGAAGTATTTAATTGTTTATAGCATTTTGGTATTTTATTGAATATGATAGGCGCCATACATAGGATGCTTTTGCTCAATAGCGCCGTTTTACAGGAAAAAAGGCGCAGTCTTTCTGTGTCGCGTCTATCACGAGTCACTGTTTCAGATAAACGTGGGAATAAATGAGGGTTGGTCTTCACAAAAGTAGCTACTTCTATTATGTATAATGACGGAAGTGTCAGAATTCGGTGCTTACTAAATAAAGGCTTACATGTCTCGGTTGTCCTAATATGAAACATAGCACGTATACACCGTTTCTGCATTTTAAATGCTACTTCTTTATTAGTCGAATTACCCCAAAATATGATTCCGAATCTAAGAGCAGATTCTACAAGCCCGTAATACACCGTGAGTAACACATCTGTACTGACTACTGGAGATAATTTATGTAAAACATATGCTGAAGTACTAATTTTTTTAGTTAATTGATTTATGTGTTCTTTCCAGTTTAATTTATTGTCAATTGTCAAACCCAAAAATTTTGCAGTTTCAACCTGATTTATCGTATTATTTTTAAAAATTAATTTAATGTCATTGTTTTTAATTCTTTGGCTGAAGTGCATAATATTCGTTTTCTTTAGATTTATTTTTAAATTATTGTTGTCGAGCCAATTTATTATCGAAGTCAAGGAATTGTTTATATCTAATTCATAATTATCGTCTTTATATTTAATAGTCACTGTGCTGTCATCAGCGAATAGGGATATTGGATTATTAGTCGATTTTGGTATGTCATTTATATATATAATAAATAAAAGGGGGCCCAGTACACTTCCCTGTGGCACACCGTGAGTAATTTTACGCGAATTGGACCTGTATGACACTTCATTCTTTGTTTTGCAGTTCAGCCTTGATATCTCCGTTATTTGGTGTCTATCTGTCAAATATGATTGTATTAAATCTAAAACATTACCTCTAATTCCGTACGCTTCAAGTTTTTTCGTTAGGATATTGTGGTCCACATAGTCAAATGCTTGTGTCATATCACAATAAATCGCACTGACTGGAGATATCTTGTCCATTTGACACATAACATTTTTTAGGAAGTCGTACACTGCCATATTGATTGTTTTATTTCGACGGAAGCCTTTTTGTTCGTGGCATAAAATATTATTCTTTTCTAGATAGTTGTTTATTTCCTTGTAGTAATATTTTTCAAATATTTTAGAAATTATTGAGATTAAGGCAATTGGCCTGTAAAACTCCATTAGTTCTTTGTTTTCTTTCTTGAATAGGGGTTTAACAAGCGTTAGTTTCAAATCCTTTGGGAAAATGCCCATTAATATACTTTGATTAACTATATGGCTTAGTGGGTGGCATATATATTTATTTGCAGCCTTAATTATTCTTGTTGAAATGTCATCCACACCCACACTATTTGTGTTTCTAAGGTTATTTATGATTTTATAAATTTCGAAGGGTGTCCTTGGAGCCATAAACATCGAGTTCATTTGGTGATTAATATTACATGTCACTTTATTTCCAGCGCCTAACACTGGTTTAATTTTATCAATAAAAAAGTTATTAAATGCTGTGGCTATGGCTGCAGGATTTGTTATATAAGTGTCATTAACTTTTATTTTTGCAATGGTTTCTTTGGGTATTTTAGGTCTTGATTGACTGTTTATTTGCCACATTGTTTTCGTCTTGTTCACAGACGATTTTATTTTATGATTGTTTTGAGCACGTTTTGTAAGGTTTATAATCTTTTTTAATAATTTCGTGTAGTTGACAAGATTTAATTTATTCATTGTATTTGGTTGTAAGCGAAATTTCCAAAGTAAATCTTTTTTCTTTTTGCTGCATATTTTGATACCTCGTGAGATCCATTTTGGCTTAGTACATACTTTTATTATGGTCTGTTTTCGTGGAAAGCACAAATTATAAAAGAAATTGAAATTCTCTATAAAGTTTCTGTAGGCCGATGTTGGATCAGCAGCGTCGTAAACGTCAGAAAACGATAAGTTTTTTACGAACCCTACAATTTTTTTTATATTTTCATTTCTGAAGTCTCGTCTCATTTGGCGCCAGAATTTTAATTTTAAAGTTTTTTTGACTGTAAATTTTATTATTTGGGCAGTGTGATCCGATAAACCGCATTCCAACACTTCAGTTTTACATGTTTTATTATAATTATGTGCAAAGTTATCTATGCAGGTTTTACTAGCTGGGCGAGTGGGCTGTCTAAGCGCCAATTTCATATTATAATTCAAAAGTAAACACTCTAGATCCAGAGTAGTGTTATTATCCTTAAGTATGTCGATATTAAAGTCTCCGGCTAATATTATATTGTAGGACTTCAGCTTAGAAATGTAGTGGAGCACTTTGTCAAGTCTTTAAAAAAATGTTTTCAAATTATTTTGTTTCGGAATTCTATACACACAAATAATAACAATTTTAAAGTCAATTAGTTCCACTGCACAACACTCGAATATGTTAATTAAAGACATTTTTTTAATATCTGGTAGGTCTTTGCATTTGTACTGATTGTTGACCAGAATACATGATCCGCCTCGTTTATTGTCATTTCTGCTAAAGCATGCTGCCAGAGTGTAGTTTGGAAGATTTAGGAATGACTCCTGTCCTGCCATCATAAAATGCTCCGTTATACATATCACATCTGTGTTTATATTTTTGTCTGCTAGTTCATCTAAATTGATCACGAGTAAATCTGTTTTATTTAATAGTCCGGCTATATTCTGATGTAGAATATTAAGATACCTAGTCTCGAAAAAAAATTGTGTCATTATCTATTGGGTCATAATCCTTGTCTTGTAGGTCAAAATTAGTTGTTGATCCCATTTCAATAAACTTTTTAATGTCGTTGATGATTTGTCGCATACCGTATTTATTTAGCTTGCCCGTGAAGCTAGAGAACATGTCCAATGATAAATTCTTGTTTGTGTCTAAGAACCAGCAGTGTTTGTGTGTTTCAACATCAATATATAATAGATTTATAAATTGCTCAGCTCTGTAGTTGAACATTAAAGCTCCACAGATATAGGTCGGCGGGCAAATGATTACATTTGTGTGTGTGATTTTTTTTAAGGTATTTCTCAGTAATTGTATCACACTGATGTAGTTTTGGTTCATTTTGATGTCCGATTCTCCCAGCAAAATTATACAGAAGTCTTCTTTCGTGAGTTTATATACTTTTGTCTCTATTCCCATCAGAAGTTCATTAATGTGTGCTGCAGGTTTCGAAAAATGACAGAAAGTAAACTTTTTCGCAAATGTGTCTTCAAGATTTTGTAGTACATTGTTATTTCTGCCGCTAATTACACATAGATGGGGTTTTCTTTGTTGGTCTGTTTTTGGTTGTTTTTCCATATGCTGCGTTTTCTGAGTATGCATTAGAGAATTTAAGTTAGTATTAGATATTTTCCTAGTTATCCGAGCTTTGGATGCTGTATTTTTTTTATGTAGTTGTTTTTTCCCCGATACTTCGCTATTTGTTGCTGTTAATTTAGTTTCATCTATTTCTGGATGGAGCTTTTTATGTGAACATAATTGAGCATTTGAATGGCTCTTAGTTCTTAAAGGGGTCTTTTGCGATTTTGGTGATGATGTAACCGTTTTTAGTAGTTGATTTTGTCTAATTAAATCATCATTTTTTGTTTGCAACTTAGTATTTTCTATGTTTAAGGCAGCTATTTCCTCGTGTGCACTTTGCAACTCAAGAGTTAAGTTTTCAATCTTCTCTCTCATTTGCTTCAACTGTTCGCTGGCATCGTCGTCGTCCGATATGTTTGGCAAGCTATTTGTTGTGTCGTCCAACGTCCGTTCCCTGATGTGACTGTTGTTAACGTCAGACTCTGAATTGTTACGTGGGCGTCGAAATGTGATGTTTTCGAGAAAGTTCTGCATTTTTTCTTGCGCCTGTGGCTTGGAGGAGTTTATTATTTGAATATCAAGAAACAAAAATTATATATTTAACTAGGTCTCGAACCCGGGGTACTTCGCTTAGCGACGACGTATTGAGACAGCCCGCTAGCCGATCGAGCCACTGCGGATGTTATTGGGTGTCGCCAATTTGAGCATCTAGTGTTGCCTGAGAAAAGACAGCTTTTCAAGGTCGATCACTTATGATGTGTCATCGAACTCGTATTGCAGTCACAACAAACAGCAGTTTAACCGTCACTTCAAGACCATAATTTGGATAAACCACCACTTTTTCACTTCACATTTGTATGATTAATGACTAATTTTAATTCACTTCAGTTTAAGTTTTAGATTATCAACTTTGTTTGTAAGAAAAGCACGATTTTTACGTTGTTTTGATTAAAATTTTGACTAGCTATGCGTATGCGTGTCTATTACTCGCGCCAGACGGAACGTCACTGGGACTATCAATCTGTAGGTATAGGCGGTTAAGTAACTTGGTTGTTCCTGTATCCACATAGATTGGTAGTATTGTAAGCTATAAGTCTATTGCTGGTAGTAGACAGACAGATATTGAATTGAAATTTGCATTGCATTACCAGTTAGTCAATCTATTAGTGGTCTAGTAATGCTATTGAATGAATGTTTTGGTTAACATAGGTAGTTACATCTATTGATAGCAGGCTATTACATTGTTTTCAGTTTATAGCAATTTATAACTTGAACTAATATTGACTATCTCTGTGTGTTGTAGTGATAAAGGGAGACTAAATTGTTATTTACAGAATTTATACAGATATAAAACTCGGTTCCTATTGTTTAAGGAAAACAACATTGTTTAAGTTATAGTTTAGGGTTCCCTCGTTTGGGTTATAGACTGGAGGGTCCAATAAAATTGAGTTACTGCAAATTGTGAGTAAGTATTGTTCCGATCATGTCGTTATCTGAAATCCAGAAGAGTGTTTCTAAGGAACTCAGATGGTTTTCCTCCGCACACGGTCTGATAGACCGTTTAGATAGGCATGATGTGGTATTGGAGCGGTCTATGGACGTTAAGGAACGTTACAATAGGGTGCTCGAATTGTCCGCGCAGGCGGAATCAGTTGATGGTTGTGCACCTGACAGGCTGTCACGGTTGATAGGGGATGTCGACCAATGTATGGAGATGGCAGCTGCTATCACGCAGAAGGCTGCGGACATACGTAGACAGCGCGAGTCCAGCCATGATGGTGACACTGAAGCACCTCTGACGCATCAGGGATTGGGGTCCAGGTTACCTGCCATAACTATGCCTATCTTTGACGGCGTGTCTGGTGAATGGATGAGCTTCCTCAATCTGTTCGACAGTTTGGTGCACATGCGATCGGACATTACCAAGTCTGTCAAGATGGCTCAGCTGGTGGCAGCATTGAGAGGTGAGCCTAGGGAGCTGGTCGCTCATTTGACAGTTACGGAGGGTAACTATGAGACGGCCAGGCAATTGTTGGTCAGACGTTACCACAACAAACGGAGGTTGGCCGATGCCCAACTGAACCGTTTGTTTAGCATCCCGGTTGTGAACAAGGTCGGGGCCATACAGACGGAGGTTTTGAACCCATTGTTGTCCGTCACCAAGGCTCTAGAGAATCTTGGACTTCCGGTTGGTGAATGGTCGTACCTACTGTTGTACATTGTACTTTCCCGCCTACCCGCTGACGTGCAGACTCGTTTCGAACAGTCTCACGGGAGGTCGGCCGAGGACCTGCCCGCCTTCTCCGACTTGGTCGGATTTTTAGAAGAGGAGGCTCGACGGGCAGAGAATTTGGGGTTGACGGTCACCCATCCTTCGGAGCCACAGAGAGCTGCCGGGAGCGCTGTGAGTAGGGGCCCTCCGACGAGGAAGGACCGCACCAACCGGCAGTCATATGGGACTGTGAGTGCATTGACCCCACATGGTGAGACCTGCCCATGTTGTAGGCAGATTGGCCATGCTGTGGCCAATTGCAATAAGTTCGGGGAACTTAGGGTTCAGGGACGGCGCCGGATGGCCAAGCAGCGGAGCTGGTGTTTCCTGTGCCTCGGGCCACACATGGCTAGGGACTGCACGCGCACACAAATGTGCGGATATTGTGGTGGGGCCCACAACAATCTATTGTGCATGAACCGGTCCGGCCAACAGCCACCACAGGGCCGTACCCAGGGTGACACGGCAAGGGGCCCTGAGAATTCGTTTGCGACTCGGAGCGCAACTCAGGGGCCAACGTCCCCACGTGCACAGGGCAGTACTAGGGTGCAGGGCCGCACTCAGGGTCATTACATGGGGGGCTCTGAGTTTTCGGTTGCGACTCAGCATCCGACTCAGCGGGACATTGGGTGTGTTGAGCAGGCCGTAACGGGCGGGTGGCATGGGACACCTTCGAGCTATGCGGGTGCGGTTCGGACGCCGCCTCAGTTGTCGCCCCGCTCGTCGCCTCGTCCTCGTTGGTCAGATGTGATGTCCCCCCCGCTCATGGAGCGGCCACGGTTGAATTCACGCCCACCCCCCTTTACGGGGCGTCGTAGGGTGGCAATGGAACCGGCGCGTGCGGCGCATTTGTACAATGGGACCCCCTGGCGTATAGCTGCATACCTGATCGGTTACAGGCAGATTGGGGCCCCGGGGGCCCTCGCTAGGAATTTGCGGCCCAAAAATTTGTTGCCCCCCAACCGGAGACGGTGGTGTTACCGATCGCCTCTGTGCTTGTTTGGGATTTGGCGGGCAACCCAACATACGTTCGAATATCGATTTGGAATCGAATTTATCGGCCCTTTTAGATTCTGGAGCTCAGGGCTGCATTGTATCGAATGATTTAGCAAAATGGTTGGGCCTCAAGGTAAATAGGTATAATAAATCAATACGGGGCGTGGGGAATGTTACGGTTACGAATGTAGTTGTTTAATCGGTGATCACGTTCTCTCCACGTTATGACATTTTGACAAAAACATCCGTGCAAGCTTTAGTAATGACGCATGTCATGGGCAGACACCCCTTGGTGAAGTTGAATCCGGCCGTTCGATTCCTGACATCAGGACTCAAGTTGGCGGATCCCGATTTTGACACTCCAGCCCCGGTCGACCTGCTACTGGGAGCAGACGTTCTGGGTAGGTTTCTGTTGTCGGATCGGCGAGTTCTTCAGCCGGACGGGTTGATTGCTGTGGATACTAAGTTTGGTCACGTGATCATGGGTCCGGCATTGCCAATGGTTAGGCCTGCCGAGTCAGATGGCATACTTATTGGCTCAGCGTTGTCAGACGCTATCCAACGTTTCTGGGAGATAGAGGAACCTCCCACCGTTCGTCGAGTCGACGCAGACGAAGAAGAGTGCGAGTTGTTTTACCAGAATAGTACTGGTCGCCTTCGTTCTGGTCGTTTTGTAACTCGACTGCCTTTCAGGGCCGATCGACCGCCACTAGGAGAATCTAGGAAGATGGCTGAGACGAGATTGATGTCGATGGAGCGTAGGATGTCAAGGGACGCCGTATTTAAACAAAAATACGTCGATTTCATGAGGGAGTATGAGTCGTTAGGACACATGTCGGTATCGGGTGTGGACTGGAGATCTGAGGATCATTGTTTCCTTCCACACCATGCCGTCCTGCGAACCCCTACCGGCAAGATTCGAGTTGTTTTTGATGGGTCAGCACCTACCTCGAACGGGATGTCCCTGAATCAGTGTCTACATTCGGGACCCAAGTTGAGTCGTGATATTTCGGATATTCTCACGAGCTTTCGGAGACACCAGATTGTATTTGTCGCAGACATTCGGATGATGTTTAGGCAAACGGTAATTCATCCGGCTGACAGAAGGTATCAGTTGATACTTTGGCGTGAGACCACGGCCGAGCCAGTCAAGGTCTATGAGTTAAACACGAACACGTATGGGTTACGGTCTAGCCCGTATTTGGCGATGCGTACCCTGCGGGAGTTGGCGTCGCGTGACCGTGTGAGCTATCCTAGAGCCGCCGCTATCCTGGAGCAAGATTTGTACGTCGATGACGTCTGCACAGGGGCAGCCAGTGTAGAGGAAGCTCTGGACCGACGTGACGAGCTCATTCAATTGCTGGAACGAGGCGGCTATGAACTACACAAGTGGATGTCCAACTCCCCTGAGTTGATGGCTGGTCTCCCAGATGAGTTTCAACAAGGCCCGCACGTTTTTGAGAATCCTGACAACCTTAACATGTTGTCAGTGCTTGGAATTCAGTACCGGCCCGTCCATGATGAGTTTACCTATCGGGTGGTTTTAGAAACACCGAAGGCCTGGACGAAGCGGTCAGTACTGTCAACGATTGCGAGAACGTTCGACCCGAATGGATGGATTTCTCCAGTCACCTTTGCTCTCAAATGTTTTATGCAAAGGCTATGGGCGGCTCAGTTGACCTGGGACACCCACCTCTCAGGTGATTTGTTGACTGATTGGACGCGAATGTTCACCTCGCTATCGGACATAAATAATGTATCGCTGCCGAGGAAATTGGTCCCTGCTGGGGATTACAGGGCAAACCTTCACGGGTTTTGTGATGCCTCTGAACGAGGGTTTGCGGCAGCGGTTTATTTGCCAACCGTCACCTCCACCGGGGAGGTCGACGTGCGTTTGGTTTTGGCAAAAAGCAAAGTAGCGCCTATTCGGACAAGGATGACGATTCCAAAACTGGAACTGTCCGGGGCTGCTCTTTTGACCAAACTTTTGAATCACACTCTAACAGTGTTGCGTGGGTCAGTGGTTTTGGAGGATACGGTGTACGCTTGGACGGACAGCCAGATTGTTTTGTGCTGGCTGAAGGCTTCGGTCCATAACTTAGAGGTTTTTGTTGCGAACCGTGTCTCCCAGATTGTGTCGTCTGAGGTCCCACTGACCTGGAGACATGTACCAGGAGAATTGAACCCGTCTGATTGTGCATCCAGGGGATGTCAGGCTCCTGAACTCGTTAGACACCATTTATGGTGGGGACCACCCTGGCTTGCCAAGAGAGAATCGGACTGGCCCCACAGCCATGTAGTAGTATCTTCAGATCATGGCCCCAGAGCGGCCGTGCATGTTACCCAGAAGGCTGAGGACCCTGACGCCGGGTTTCTGCTGGACCGGTATAGCTCACTTGACAAGTTGATAAACGTGTCCACTTGGATTAGGAGATTCGCTCGAAATTGTCGTACTCCTCGCGATCAGCGAACGTTGAACCCTATTCTGACTCCGGCAGAGCGAAACGAGTCGCTGTTGAATTTGGTCCGGTTGGTACAGTCCTCGAAGTTTGGGGCAGAATTGGAGATTATACGAAGTGGACGTTCGAAATTGAAGGGAGCCGTCGCGCGTCTCAACCCCTTTGTTGATTCGACCGGGTTACTTCGGGTAGGAGGAAGATTGCGCAATGCGAATCTGTCGTATTTGGCTCGTCACCCACTTCTGCTCCCAAAGGGGGGACAGTTAGTTGAATTGCTGGTGACTGATCGTCATATTAAAAACGCGCATGCCGGCTGTAACGCGTTGTTGGCCACGCTCCAGCGGGAGTTTTGGATCTTATCTGCCCGCCGTGCCATACGGAACATCGTGTTTCGGTGCATGCCTTGTTATCGACTTAAGGCTGCCACGATGCAACCTCTCATGGGGGACTTGCCCCCTGATCGTGTGAATGAGGTCAGACCGTTTTCAGGTGTTGGTACGGATTTTGCAGGACCGTTTATGGTGAAGAGTTCACGATTGCGTACCGCTAAGCAATACAAGGGTTACCTATGTGTGTTTGTTTGTTTATCCACCAAGGCGGTACATCTCGAGCTCGTTGCTGATCTCTCGACAGAGGCTTTCATTGCTTGTTTGGATAGGTTTTTTTCTCGAAGGGGACTTCCAACTTTGATCCGCTCTGATAACGGCACTAACTACATAGGTGCGGAACGATACTTACGAGAGATGGTCAACTTTTTGAATGTAAATAAAGTGGATATTGGAACGGCCCTCTCCCGTCGGGGTATACAGTGGACCTTCAGCCCAACGATTTGCCCCCACTGGGGTGGGATTTTTGAGGCCGTAGTTAAGTCAGCTAAGACGCACTTGGGGCGTATAGTAGGTCAGACCGCGCTGACTTTTGAGGAGCTCGCGACATTGTTTTGTAAGATCGAGGCCGTTCTCAATTCGCGACCGTTGTGTCCGTTCAGCTCGGATCCAAATGACCTGGAGGCTCTGACCCCAGGCCATTTCTTGATAGGACAGCCACTTAACGCGTTGCCCGAGCACCCCTTCGAGGGAGTGAAATTGTATCGGTTGTCAAGGTATCAGATGTTGCAGCAGTTTACTCAGAATTTCTGGAAGCGTTGGTCGCTCGAGTATCTGCATATCTTACAACAGCGCCTTAAGTGGACTGACAAAACTAGCCCCCCTAGTGTTGGTGACCTCGTTCTGGTTAAGGATGCTAACCTACCGCCACTACGTTGGCGCAGGGGGCGCATTGTTAACTTGTTCCCTGGCAAGGACGGGACCCCCCGGTCTGCAGAGGTTCTAGTAGGAGGCTCGGTTCTAAAACGAGCGGTAGCAACGTTGTCTCGGCTGCCCGTAGATTAGGGGACAGGTGGGTGCCTATCAGGGCGGGTGATTGTTCGATTCCAAATCGATATTCGATCGATGGTTTCTGAACGGTCATTTTAATTTGACGTTAGCTGTCAATCTGGCAGTTTTGACAACTGACAGACGAAAGCCCTCGCAATGTAAACGCGTTTTGGTTAGGGGTTGAAATTAAATCGCAGGGCATCTGGAATGTATTCGGGATTCCCTCAGGATTGTTAATATAGCTGAGTGTGCCGTTGTCTCTCGAACCAGAAAAAGTACGGATTTTCGTGCCCGATTTGTATTTAACACGTAGAACATAACCTGTGTTGGAACACTGTGCTCATTGAAGCTGGCCCGCCAGTCATACCTGGTTGGCTGAAGAACCTGTCTACCAAGAAGAGCCTAGGGTGCACCCGGGCCTTGCAGAGAGACAGGAGGTTGACGGGACCGAAGCACAGACCAGGTTAGATCTACCCCACATTACTTCAGCTCGGTGAATCGCCGAAGTTCATCACTTCTTGGCACCTGATCGTCACGCTACCTCGTAGCTCATGGGCCCCTACGAGGTCATTAGGTGCTGAGAAGCCTGAACAATGTATTTGTTTAATATTTATGCTTCAGAACGCACCGGTTTTCGTTGCGCGGATCGACCGCGAGTAATCGGGACATCACTAGCGGAAACGGAACTGCAGCTGTCACTTGTACAGAAACGAGATGACGAATTCGAGGTTACTTTCTTGTCGTGAGAGAAAATGTCAGCACATGGCGTCGGGCTTTGACTGTATTTTAGTGTAACAATTGTCTAACACAGGTGTCGGGCCTGGTCGGAGTGTTAACCATAATAATCGTCGGGAAATAAGTAGATTCACGTCAGCGGAGTGAGTGATTCGTGTTGTGAAGGTTAAAGTTGTTCGTTCCCCAACTCGTCGCATTCGGACAGCGACTCCTCGTGTCGGCAAGCAACACGCCGGCGACAGCATCGGGCTACGACGAGAGTAAGATTCGAATCCTCTCCCCCCACACCTTGTGCTCCTTATCCCGTTTCCCGCCTCGAATTGAGCTTTCGAATTCCGGTCTACGGCGTCAAGGTCAGTACCACTTGCGATTCTCCCCGTGCTGGTGAAAATCACCCCCTCAAGAATCCACGCCGTTCGGTTGAGGCGTGGAATTAAACATTTTGGTAGCAGGCGCGGTTTCCTAGTGGGAAATCATCGATTCACGGACGGTTGTAGGGTTTTTTTTTGCCACATTGTAGTTGGGAGAAAAGAATATCTCAGATTGGCCGGCAATCAGTTTGTGAGTGAGTCTGTGGTCGGTATACCACAATTAAAGTTCATTTTCGGTTGGTGAAAGTATAATTGACGATTTAGTTAACAATTATTATAAATTTGTAGTGGGAAACTACTTGGTGTGCATAAGAAACAGTCATTCGGTCGGACTATAGTATTGCAGTCGGGTTCCGTAGCATTGCAGTGTTGTTTCGGATTACAGAGCAGGGTCAGGCTATTTAAGGGGTATTAAGCTGATTTTGCTGACCTCAGGAGAAGTGTGGGTCATATCGGAGGGGCCACTTCTAGAAGGTCACAGCTACCTTCATTATATTAAAAATAGCTTTTTTTTTTCATATAATAAAATTTTGTGTGTTATTTCTTGTTGTGCCTTATGGTGGCATTCTCTGATTGATTTGGAGTGTATAGTCATAGGGTGTGTGTCCACAGGGCGACCATATTAAATATGTTTTAGGATTTATTTGTGTTAGTGGTTGCCTTAGTTTTGACAACTTAGTTTTAATTTCTGTGCCCAGCGCTGACGGGCAAGTGCTGGTCTCTGGCTATACTTAGTTCGGTAGTGAAGTATAAGACCAGAATCTATTAAATCGGTCAACATGGCACCTTCGCCCTTGACGGTACTGCGGCATGGTGTCCGGGAGGAAATGAGATGGCTCGCCCATACTCATAAGTATGTGGAGCGACCGGATATGGACGATGTCCTGCTCAAGCGTGTGGAGGACGCAATGACACGCGTCGGGAAGGTGTGTCGGCTGGCTGCGGAGGCTGAAGCTCTCGGGCTTACGGATGAAGCCTCGGTGGCTGCAGTGAAGCAGCTCTGCGCGGATGCTGACCAAGCGATGGAATGCTTGGGCGACATCGAGCGTCGCGCGGAAAAAATTAAGCGGTCGCGACGGAATGACCGCGGGGAAGGTAACGGAGACCCACCCCCGAAGGGTGTTGTTGGACGGCTGCCACACCTTGAGATTCCGGCCTTCGGTGGGGCAATTGATGAGTGGCCGGCATTCATTAATTTATTCGATAGTTTGGTCCACGGTCGGGACGACCTGGACAACGCCTACAAGTTGGCCCAACTATTGATGGCGCTGCGGGGTGAACCGAAGGAGTTGGTCGGTCACCTAACGGTCACGGCAGGCAATTATGAGATAGCCCGGTCCATATTGTTTGACCGCTACCAACACAAACGGCGGTTGGTTGATGCGCAGCTGGGGAAGCTGTTTAGCATCCCAAGAGTAACCCGGGATGTTGACATCCGAGTACAGGTGCTCAACCCTGTGCTGGTGGCCGCTAAGGCCCTTCAGAACCTTGGTCTGCCGGTAGACCAATGGTCATATATTGTTTTGTATATGGTTTTGTCACGGTTGCCTGCAGCTGTTCAAAGTCGGTTTGAACAGCTGCATGGGGGCAGTAGCTCGGAACTGCCCACGCTCGTCCAATTGACGGATTTTTTGGAGGGTGAATGCAGGCGATGCGACACACTGGATACGGAGGCCATTGTGCAGCCAACCCGCGCGGATGCGGGAGGGGCCGCGCCCCCCGCCCCCACGGGGGGGTGGGCGGTCGAAACAATTTGGCGTTTTGAATGCCGCGCCGTCGGGTGACGGCTGTGTGCACTGCGACAGTGCCGGTCATGAAGTGACCAGTTGCGCCAACTTTAAGGCGCTCGGGGTAGCTGCCCGCAGGAAGGTAGTCTTCCGCCACCGATTGTGTTTCGGTAGTTTGGGGCCGCACCCACTGAGCGAGTGCTCACGCGCGTTCCCCTGTGAGTGCTGTGGTGGCAAGCACCACATCGTGTTGTGCCTGAACCGGTCAGGCCCTTCGGACGGTCACCAGGGCCGGACACAGGTTGGTCGGCCACAGGGCCCAAGCAGGGCCGGACCCAGTCCCCCTCCGGGCAACGGGAGTCACCAACGGGGTGACTGGGGTACCCGCGGACGGGACCCCCCCGAGGGGAAGGGGGCAGCGCGGGGGGTAACATGCGGGATAGCTGGGTTCGGTCGCCACTGTCCAGGGTCAGCGAGGACTTCGGGCCGCTGGCTCACCGCGTGTTACGGGCGGGTGTCAGATGGCACCTATGAGTGGCGCGAAGGCTGGGAACCTTCTGCGCCACCCTGCCCGTCGCTCTGGGAGGCGAACAGGGAGGCGAACAGTCGGATGTCGCCCCCATTCCTAGAGCGCTCCAGGTTGGATCCGCTCTCCCCCCTCCATCCACGGTGGCCACCGGGCACACCGTACACAGTCCGGTATGGTCGGATACCGGGACAGCGAGGGGCCTATTATGCGGGTTGGGACCCCCTGATGTACATACGGTCTGATATGCCACCGGCATATCAGCAGCCGAGTTACCAGGCCGACGGAGGTCTCAGCGGGTTCGGATCCCGCGGAGGTTCCCGCTAGGGACACGCCGCCCACTTACAGGGTGTCGCCACTCCACAGACGGTCATGCTCCCCACCGCCTCTGTGATAGAGTGGAGTTCGGACGGCAAATCATGTGTGGCACGAGCACTATTGGACTCGGGGGCCCAGGGGTGCTTAGTCTCGTGCAACCTTGTAAGACGGTTGGGCATTTCGGTAAGGGAGTATCCACATTCCATTCGGGGAATTGGGAACACGGAAGTCGGTTCCGTTAAGGGAGTATGTCGGATTAATCTCTCGTCACGGGTGGATTCATCGGTGAATCTGACGGTCACGGCATTAGTCATGCCTAATGTGATGGGCTCACACCCTCTCGTACGGTTGTCGCCCTAAGTGCGACAGTTGGTCGTTGGGTTGTCACTGGCTGACCCGGAGTTCGATATTCCGGGCCCAGTAGACATTTTATTGGGTGTCGATGCCTTGGGATACCTGTTAGTGCCAGGTGTCCACGTGTTGCAGGCTACTGGTCTGGTTTCGGTCAACACCAGACTGGGCCATGCGGTAATGGGTCCGGTCATGCCGGCTGCCCCACGCCTAGCGACTCGTAGTCCCTAATTCGGTTCTGTACTCTCGGAGGTGATACAGAAGTTTTGGGAGGTGGAGGAACCACCTACGGTCCGCCGGTTGGACCCGGTTGAAGAAGAGTGTGAACAGTTTTATCGGAACAATACTGGTCGCCTTCGGTCAGGTCGATTTCTCACACGTCTTCCATTCCGGAGTGATCGCCCACCGCTGGGCAGTTCACACCATGCAGCCGAGACGCGGCTTCTGTCGATGGAACGACGCATGAAGCGTGACGGGATTTCCCGGCAGAAGTAAGTCGATTTCATGCGGGAATACGAGTCGCTCGGCCACATGTCGGTTTCGGGTATCGACTGGAAGCGTGAAGACCACTGCTTCCTGCCTCATCACGCGGTCTTGAGGACCCCGGAGGGCAAAATACGGGTAGTGTTCGATGGATCGGCATCAACATCTAACGGCATGAACCTGAACCAGTGTTTGCATTCAGGGCCGAAGTTGAACCATGACATCGCGGATGTTATCACACGGTTCCGTCGACACAATGTTGTGTTTGTAGCTGACATCCGGATGATGTTTCGACAGACGGTCATTCACCCTGACGATAGACGGTATCAGCTGATACTGTGGCGAGAGAGCCCAGATCAGCCCATCAAGGTGTACGAGCTGAACACCAACACGTACGGGCTACGGTCTAGTCCTTATTTGGCGATACGCACTCTGCGGGAGTTAGCGGATCGAGAACGGTTAAATTTCCCTAGAGGAGCAGCGATCCTGGAGCAGGATCTCTACGTGGACGATATCTGTACCGGTGCAGATTCCGTAGAGGAGGCGCTCGCTCGACGGGACGAGCTAGTTGAGCTCTTACGGGGTGGAGGTTACGAGCTCCGGAAATGGATGTCGAACTCTCCAGAGTTACTGTCTGGTCTTCCGGATGACTACCAGCAGGATCCCCACAATTTTGAAAATTTGGAAAATCCAAATATGTTGTCGGTATTAGGCGTCCAGTACCAGCCGGTGTCAGACATGTTTTCGTATCGGGTCGAGTTGGACTCCCCGAAGGTCTGGACGAAATGGAACGTCCTTTCAACGGTGGCTAGGACATTTGATCCAAACGGGTGGATCACCCCGGTAACATTTCAGCTCAAGTGTTTTATGCAGCAATTGTGGTCTGCTGAGCTGAAATGGGACGACCTGATCGGCGGGTCATTGAACTCAGAGTGGGACTCGTTCTTTTCGACCCTCCCTGGCATCAATCGGATTTTACTGCCACGGAGGTTGGTCCCCACCAAACGATACACCGCCACCCTGCATGGGTTTTGCGATGCCTCGGAGAAGGGCTACGGAGCTGCGGTATATCTGCGTACGGTCGACTCCTCGGGGGAGGTTGATGTGCGGTTGGTCATGGCCAAGAGCAAGGTTGCGCCGTTGCGCACTCGCCTGACCATTCCCAAATTAGAGCTTTCGGGAGCGGCTCTCCTAACTCATCTGCTCAACCACACGATGACGGTTCTTCGTGGGTCAATAGCGTTAGAAGATACGGTCTACGCTTGGACGGACAGCCAGATCGTGTTATGCTGGCTGAAGGCTTCAGTTCATAAGCTGGAGATTTTTGTGGCGAATCGGGTTTCGCAGATTTTGAATTCGGAGGTTCCCTTAATCTGGAGACATGTTCCAGGGGAGATGAACCCAGCAGACTGTGCGTCTCGTGGGTGTCACGCTCCGGAGTTGGTTGGACATCCCTTGTGGTGGGGTCCAAAATGGTTGACTCCAGCCGAATCGGATTGGCCAATGAGTCCACGCGTTACCTCGGCGAACGGCGCCTTGACAGTCGGTGTCTGTACGACGCAACCAGAGCCGGAAGAGGAGTTCAGCCTGCTGGAACGGTACAGCTCGCTCGACAAGCTGGTCAATGTGACCGCCTGGATCTTCCGATTTGCGCGGAATTGTCGCAATTCTGAGGCGCAACGGGTGCGGACACAGGTCCTGACACCACGGGAATGGAACCATGCGTTGTTCGCATTGGTACGGAACGTGCAGACGGTGCACTTTAAGTCCAAATTGGACATTCTGAGACGCGGACGCGTCCAACTGAAGGGAGCTGTGGCTCGGCTCAACCCGTTTATTGACCCTCACGGATTGCTGAGGGTAGGAGGTCGGCTGCGGAATGCCAACCTGCCTTATGCGGCTCGCCACCCGTTTTTACTCCCTAGGAAAGGGAAGTTGGTCGAACTGTTGATACAGGATCGACACATTCGGAATGGGCATGTCGGATGCCACGCCATGATGGCGTTTCTCCAGCGCGAGTTCTGGATTCTATCGGGAAGACGCTTAGTGCGTAGCGTTGTATTTCGGTGCCTGCCTTGTTATCGGGCCAAGGCGGCTACGATGCAGCCCCAGATGGGCGATTTGCCCTCGGATAGGGTTAACGAAATCCGGCCCTTTGCGGGTGTCGGAACGGATTTCGCGGGACCATTCATGGTCAAGTCTTTACAGCTACGGAACGCCAGATTAGTGAAGGCATACCTGTGCGTCTTCGTGTGCTTGGCCACGAAGGCAGTCCACTTGGAGGTGGTCAGTGACCTCACTACAGAGGCATTCATTGCATGTCTGGATCGGTTCGTCTCACGAAGGGGCCTCCCGACATTAATACGTTCGGATAACGGCACAAATTTTGTCGGAGCCAGGCGATATCTGCAGGAGGTCACTCAATTCCTGAACGGTAACCAGGACGCCATCGGTACGGTTTGCTCCGGACGAGGGATTGAATGGGTTTTCAGTCCGCCGAGATGTCCTCATTGGGGAGGAATTTTTGAGGCTGCGGTTAAATCGGCTAAGTCGCACCTGACGAGGATCATCGGTGAGACCTCTCTACGCTTTGAAGAGCTTGCGACGCTGTTCTGTAAAATTGAAATGACACTGAACTCGCGTCCGTTGTGCCCGCTCAGTTCGGATCCAAATGATTTGGAAGCGTTGACGCCGGGTCACTTCCTGATAGGTCAGCCCCTTAACGCACTGCCAGAATACCCATTCGGTGATGTTAAGTTAAGTCGGTTAACTAGGTGGCAGATGTTGCAGCAGATGGCTCAAGATTTTTGGAAACGGTGGTCCCTTGAGTACTTGCACATCTTGCAGCAGCGCCTTAAGTGGACTGACCGGACGACCCCCCCTCAATTCGGTGATTTTGTGCTGATTAAGGATGCGAACCTGCCATCATTGAGATGGAGACGAGGACGGATCGTCAAATTGTACACGAGTCGGGATGGCACGCCTCGATCAGCAGAAGTCAAGGTGGGGGACTCGGTCCTCAAGAGAGCGGTCGCAACACTTTCTCGCCTTCCTATTGATTAGGGACAGGTTCGGGCCTGTCCGGGCGGGTGACTGTTTAATATTTATGCTTCGGAACGCACCGGTTTTCGTTGCGCGGATCGACCGCGAGTAATCGGGACATCACTAGCTGTCACTTGTACAGAAACGAAATGACGAGTTAGAGGTTACTTTCTTGTCGTGAGAGAAAATGTCAGCACATGGCGTCGGGCTTTGACTGTATTTTAGTGTAACAATTGTCTAACACAGGTGTCGGGCCTGGTCGGAGTGTTAACCATAATAATCGTCGGGAAATAAGTAGATTCACGTCAGCGGAGTGAGTGATTCGTGTTGTGAAGGTTAAAGTTGTTCGGTCCCCAACTCGTCGCATTCGGACAGCGATTCCTCGTGTCGGCAAGCAACACGCCGGCGACAGCATCGGGCTACGACGAGAGTAATATTCGAATCCTCTCCCCCCACATCTTGTGCTCCTTATCCCGTATTCCCGCCTCGAATTGAGCTTTCGAATTCCGGTCTACGGCGTCAAGGTCAGTACCACTTGCGATTCTCCCCGTGCTGGTGAAAACCACCCCCTCAAGATTCCACGCCGTTCGGTTGAGGCGTGGAATTAAACAGTATTTGTTGCCCTTTTTAACTTAAATTATAAGTGGACTCAATTAAAACCCTGTGAACAAAGAATAGGATATTCACAAAAGACATGTTATACATTGGTTGGAGCACCAGCTCCATGCCGTCTTCTCATTTACAATCAAACGTTACCAGTAGACTCCTTCGCATTTCCACCCGATATTCCCGCATATAAATGACATACACTCGAATGTGAAAAATTCAATACACACCAGTCGACGCTGCGAAGTACTCCTATAGTGTTTCGCTTCAGAAGACAGTTCCAATTTGTAGAACAAGGATGGTTCCTGCAATTCTCTTTGCTCGCCGAGAGGATATCGTCCTATGTGGTTTTGGATGAGGTAGTTACTGTTTGTCGCAGAATCCAATTGTCCCTTTTGAGCCAGGAATTTATGCATTGAAATAAGCAGGTATTTTGAGAAAAAAGCTAAGTAGAAGAGGAAATACCGACGACCCGAATGGCCGAGTCGGTGTATCGTTGTCTAGTACCCAAGATACAGGGAATCCTAGTTTGGGGCTAGATCAATCAAAGTGTGTAAATAGTGTTCAAGGTATTATTATTAGGTATTATGATTGAAAATAAAAAAATAAATTTTGCCGGTGGGTTGTTTGTAGATATAAAATGTACTGTCATTCATTATGTGATTACCGATTCGGTAGAGAATTTGGAATTTCGAGGGTAATAATTTTGATAAAACTTAATGTGTAAATGCAATCTCCAATAGCAGAATGGTCGAGTATGGCTCAATCATACGCTTATCCAAGTCCTATGCCCCTCGGTGGTCTAGTTCCCCATACTACTTATCCAGAAGCATAACCCTGTCCTAAACGGGTTGAAAGAGGCACAGATATGCACCCACGATTAGCCAGTGATCAAATTTCGTGACAGGGGACAACCCGTCGACGCTCTGAGCACGAATAATTAACCCATCAAGTACTGGAGGTGTTGGTAGCGTCAATGAGTTCTATTGCTAAAACTGTTTTCTTACGTACGACTTGTTATTATTAGGAAACTTTAACACTTTCAACTTTAATGAATAAGGGTAATATAATATTTACAATTTCACTGTATATAAATTATAAGTTATAACTTTCATGCTTATAACCGATATTTCCTTTACATTCTAACATAAGTTGAAAGAGTAACCCAATCACCTAGCTTAGTACCTCCACGTGAAAGAGAGATATTCCATAGGAGCCGGTCCTATCTTGCGGGCGTGGAATCTGTTGGTTTGCGCAGATACCTCTTATCTCTTTGTTTCTCTTCCAAGGATAGATAATGCGGCTCTGAAGCTTAGAGTGCCTGAGTTTTATAAGGTTCCCTTGCCGAAGGAAATATGGAGCTGAAGTGTATTGAATAACAAACGTATCATATTGTTTGAAGTATTTAATAGATTGAACGTGACTGGGAGTCAAAACGAAGCGTGGTTTAAACGTGTGTTTAAATCATTTAAATCATGCATTTACCTTACCAAGCCTGAGTCCTAAACTACAAGACAAGGATTTATATTCTTAACTAGCTGACCCGGTGAACTTCGTACCACCTAAGATTTGATTGTAAAATTAGGAATATGGTACCATACCCTTAAGTGTCGCGTTGTCGAGAAAATAAGTAATAAAAAGTTGGTCGTTATATAAAAGTCGTAAGTAATTTACAAGTCGGTAAGTGGAAGAGATCCGCTGCTAACGCCATCTATTATTTGCGTATTAACTATATGCAACGCTCAGCTGTGGAACATAAAGACTTTTTTGTTTATGTTGAAGTTTCCGCCTAATATTACCTTAGATTTAGAATATTTCTTTTTTATGAAGTTTAATATTAATTTGAAACGGTCATAGAATATGTTTTCCTCTCTTGTATTCCAGTTAGCCTAACTAATAAAACATTTTCTTTGGGCAGATAAGTCGCACATGCTTCTATCACATATTCTGTAGAAAATTCGCTGATATATTGGATTTCTTCGCTCTATAGGTAGTAACGGATTTGCATGAATGGTATCAGTAAACAGGTGGTCCTTAAAGAATACCTATTTAGTATAATCTCCATGAAATTCCGGTAGATCTATTTTCGTAGTTGACTTCTGGAAGTTTAGAGTCAATCAAATTTTTCGGTATAGTTCCGTCTTGTAGTCTTCGAAGGTAGATTCCTACTTTTTGAATTATCCACGTAGGCTGCGTTAGTACCTTGTGGTAAGAGCTCTTAGTGTATTTTCTCGATAGCGTCCCATTTCTTCGTTTCTTCGTACAAAGCTCTGGTCTTCGTGTAGGCGTCTTTCACGAAGTACTCGTTGCTTTTGTCTGCAACTTGAAAAAGAGTTTTTTAGTTGAATTAGAACTCCAGCCAGTGGGAGTCCAGAGCGTTGGATCGTTTCTCCAAGTACTCTTGAGTTTTACGAGATGCGGAGACCTTCTTGTAGTTTTGACAAATTGTCTTGATGTTTTCGAAGGCTGCGCTCTGCTTGTTGATGAGTTACAATGCTGATAATGACTGTTGACGGTTTTTCCTTAGGCTTTAGGTTCTTAAGACCCCGACGTTTGTCGATGTCTGCAGTTTCCACTATGGTGGTCTTCCTCGTAGAGATGAGGTCAGTTGGGGTGACTTCTTGCGTACAAACTCACGATGTTTGTCTTGTAGGTAGCTTGAACCGTAGAGTTTGACGACACGAAGACTGATGTTGAAGGTTCGAGGACCAAAATAATGTAAGGCCGTCTGGTCTTGTTGCAGCAGCCCGTCGATTAATTCTTTGGGAGTTGATAGTTGTAGTTAAATCCAGCAAGATTAGAAAAGTAAGTTTATTTGGAAGAAATACAAAATTAAACCGCTGTTGTGGTTCAGTTCTGTCCACGAGTTGTTAATAAGCAGGTCGTGGACATATATAATAAGCAGGTTATGACTTCGGTTGTGTTACGTACTTCATTTAAATATTTAAGTTTTGTACAAAGTATTTTTAAATGTATGTACATCTCGTTTATTATATCCTATGTCGTTTTATGTTTAAAAGAACCTTTTAGTAATCATTTTGTTGGTATAATTCCTGGTTAATTTTTTAAGGATTTGTACCTTCTCCTTTAAAAACATGACAGTCGGCGCTCACGGTCAGCTGAAGTGAAAACGTCTTCCTTTACAATTTCCTTTCTTTTCCTAAATATAGACAGAAAATGCGCACGAAAATATATTCCATGAATCACCAAAAAGTTACATTTTCGTATACGATGCGCAATACGCTTTGCATACAACTGCAATCATAGTGCATAATACACTCGTAAAGGCGTCAGCCCCGCAGACCTTGACTAGCTTAGTGAGTATACTTTGACTATTTCGGAGTAGTAATGGGGCTGTTAAAGAATTGTTTTGTAATAGTGAATTTTTGAACGCGACTGCGGAGCTGTTGCATTAGAGATTTCATTCACGTCACGAAACATAGCGAATTGTATTCATCTTAAACTTTTTAACTCTGCAACAAATAAGATTGTAATTTCATACAAAGTTCAAAGTTCGAAATTCTTTATAGCTGTAGATATTTAAATATATTTAGCAAACATCATTTTTTGCCTCTTCTCTACATCGGACCATCGAGGGATATTAGGGCGAAGAAACTCCCACATATTGATTTTTAGATCTCTTAAAAATTGGTCGTGTTTAACTAATATTAATTTATAAAAAATGTGAGACTTGAAATTATTGCTATGGGCATTTTCTTAGCCAATCTGTTTTATTTGTTTACAGCTAAAAACTGGACTCTCGCGATGTTATCGGAAATGATCTGTAATTGCAGGTATCGAGTTTTGTGCTTAGTTATTTATCATTATACGATTATTAATTGTTTATCCGAATTAAAATAAATAAAATTAAGTTTTTTATCATATTTGTTTTTATTTCTGTAAGTAAGTTACTCAATTTAAATCTACTTCCGGTGTCAATGAGCAAAGAGAACAAAACTATTTTTCAATGTTTCGATACAGCCTTGAATGTAGCCCTACCTCGTTTTTCCTTGTATGACCGGGTTTATTTTATTTAAATATCAAAATTCTAGACCAATTTCTTATTTTCATCAAATTGTACCAAATGGATGGGTCACCCTTTAAATAAAAATATATTTTTGAAATACAAAATATTTCATACAAAATTGGCCAGGCATTACTACGATACCCCATGGGTTGGCGGAATATAACTTCGATTTGGTTATTTAGTTCATTGTAAGGAATCTTTATGTATACATTTTGTGGATATCCATTTCTTAGTTAATAATGGGTCAATTCTGATACCATCGCCGCTAACAGGCGAGGTGTCAAGTTCAGATGGAAGCGAAACAGTCGGCCGCCGGCTGCCGAATAGAATATTGCGTGTAATTCTGAATGCGTCAAAATTAAATACGATTCCGGCGAAGAGTAAACTAATCAAAAAATTTTGTAAATAAAAACCCTAGTAACTAGAAAGAGATGTCGGGTTTCGAGCCTGCAGTTTATTTTGTCAATTAGTTGACGCCTCCAAAATTCTAGAGATTTGACTTAAAACTAAGTGCGAAACTATATAGTTTAAGTATATGGACGAACAGAATAAGAAAAATTATTCCCGATAGTACCTAAGTAACCAAATTTTTCGTTAAATTTCATTACGGCGTTTTAGTATTCCAAAGTATTCCAAATAATCCAGCCATAGTATAACCAAAAAAAAAATGGTCAAGTGCGGGTCGGAATCGCACTCTAAGGGTTCCTTACCATTGAACAAGAAAACATAATTACTAAAAATAATAAAACAAAAAGAAAATAATAGTATGTCTACAGGGTGACTGGTAAGTCGACCTACATACGTTGGGAGATGCTAGCACGGATCAAAACCAACCATTGTTACTATGAAACACCCTACCCGAAAATTTACCGTTTTCGAGTTAGGGGCCTTTAAAGATTTTCGAGGAAAAATCCCACTTTTCAACATATTTCGCACCAATTTTCCTAATCTAGGTGATTAAGTCCAGGTATTTTGGTGTTATTAGATATAAATAGAGTTAATTTAATATTTAGAAACAAAAAAGAACCGACCACGGCAAAAAAAACCTATAATACAGGCTTATGGTGAAAACCGAATATCGCATGTTATTGCCTGTATATTATAGGTTTTTTTTTGCTGTGGTCGGTTCTTTTTTGTTTCTAAATATTAAATTAACTCTATTTCTACCTAATACCAGCAAAATACCTGGACTTTATCACCTAGATTAGGAAAATTGGTGCAAAATATGTTGAAAAGTGGGATTTTGCCTCGAAAATCTTTAAAGGCCCCTAACTCGAAAACGGTAAATTTTCGGGTAGGGTGTTTCATAGTAACAATGGTTGGTTTTGATCCGTGCTAGCATCTCCCAACGTATGTAGGTCGACTTACCAGTCACCCTGTATATGTGGATTCGAACCCAGAACTAACAGATTGAGGTTTAAGATTTTCGAATTGCATTTCTGAAAAACAACAGTTGGTCCACTTACAGAGATTTTTTTAAACATAAATTTGTATGATTTATTTGTGCAAAATCAACAATTTTAGTGAAAAATATGCTTTTTAAATTGTGATTTAAAACTAAGAAGTGTTTGTTAAACATATATGCTCCCTCAAACAAGACACTACCTTTTTCGTAGTTCGTCCGCAGTGTTATTAATTTTAACTTATTGCTACGTTTAAGGATTTTGACGTTTTATTTCGGAGTGAGTCAAGTTGTTTAAAATTTTGTACACCAGTTTACATTTTTTGTAGATAGAGAGTTATCTAATATGCATTAATTTCATTTCTTTATAAATTTTTACCATTGGAGTTAAAACATCCATTTCGATCAAGACTTAAAATATAATTTTTGTGCTATTTGTAATTGTTTAAGATGTGTACTGGTTGCACTTCCCCAAATTTGCGCAACCGATATCAAACCAATGGTACCTACTTTCAAAAGGTCATTGTAGATGGCTTTGGTATAGATGGAGGTGGTCTATCTGTCAAAGTTGTCAAATTCTATTAACTTCTTCTCATAATATATGACGTGCTGACCTCATTAGGTAAATTTTGCCAGCGGCAAGTGCATTTGAAAGATCACGTGACATGTCTTTGAAACTAACTCATATTATTGAAACGCCTTGCCTCGCCCTACGCCAGCGACACCAAGCGGTAGCAAAAGCGGACATAGCAGCGATTGCGCCACCACAACCATGCGTAAGCGAAGGCTACGATCATATTTTAATCATGATGTGGTTTATTTATTTAATATTATTATTATTTACATTTTTTTGCCAACTTGTCGTGACACAAATTGAAATTATGCTCACCCACTCGTTAGTTCACCGCGCGCATCACTCTTTTTTATTATTCTCGGTCACCCGCGGTCCAGAAATAACCCTGTATCGCGGAGAGTGTTAAAACTCGTCTCTTATCCCCTTGGCTGGCCTAGGGTTGCAGAATTTCCAATGGTTTTGGGCTTTAATACCAAGCCATACGGTTGACAATATGGTGGCATGTATATGGCCTCTGTCAGCTGAGGGGTTAAATGGGGACGCCCTTTAATTTATATAATCTCGTGTAGTTAATTATTTGTTGCTGTAGCGGCAACAGAAATACACTTTCTAAGAAAATTGCAACTATCTATGCTGTATCTCATGATGGTAGACATACAGATGACTTACAGACAGAAATTCGGACAGATGGACAGCGGAGGCTTAGTAATAGGGTCTCGTTGAGCACCTTCGGGGTACGGAACCCTAAAAAGGTACGAGACGCTCTACTTTCCGCCTAACTCAAGTGCCGTCACCATCAGAATCGGCACTTACGATATTGGAATACTAGCTGAAAGCGCAGCTTTGTTAGGGCTTGCGAGATTAATTCTTAGCAGGAAATTGCGAAAATATTAATCCTTGCCTCTAAATAAAATTTTAAAAGATATAATAATTTTCAAACAATAAGTTAGTAATAATTTCAACACTTTGCAGTTCATACAGATTATTTAACATTTATTTTTTGAATTTATTTTCAGAGCACGATTTCAATGATCGTCGAAGGAAATTAAATGACTATGGCAAAGCCAAAACCTTTAGCTGCAAAAGTTTCTTCACAAATGGTACCAAACGATTTGCTACGTTGTGGTCTCGTAATAATTTCGTCCGGGTAAGGATGACGAGTATATGCGTGACCGGTGAGCACGTAATACGAAACTTATGAATGTTGACTTTGACTTTGCGTAAGTAGAGATATATATGTTAGAATCGTAGCAACTGGAGGTTTTTAGTCCCAGGCAACCCTCTGGCGGTAAAGGCGCAATAAACACAACATGCTATATATTTATTTACATACCTATGCAGGCACACATCGCACTGTATATTTCAAGTAATACAAAAACATACTAGCTTAGAAACAAATATTCATTCGAAAGTTGACATCACTGTCAAGAAATAAGCATAGATTATATGATACGGTGCTTCTGGCCCCACACTTGGATGCCCTGTGTCGTGGAAATCATAAGCAGTGACGTCCAAATCTGAGGTTTTTTTTATTTCTCCCCAGTCGGATCCGAATCCGGGACCTCTTGCTTGGGCAATCATAATACGCGCCTGAGTTACTGTCAATTATTCTTTATTATTCATTCCAATGGATAACGGTCTGTCGGGTGAATAATTTAACGAAACATTTAACGAGTTGCCCAAATGTGCCTAGGCAAATGATTAACACAAAACGGATTGGCCTTTCACCATGGGATCGGCTCGCTCTGCTCCGCATCGCTCGCCATGACGCTGTCTTGAAAAACCGAATTTAGGCTGTTCTCCATTTCTCTAAAGGCCAATTTTCAGTAAGGCTGGTTGTTAAACTTTACTGACGATGCTTTATTTGATTCAAAATGCATTTATGAACGGCCTGGGCTATTAATTAACCGAACCATGCCACAACGCAACGAACACGCAATACGGGGACCCATGTGTGCACAAGTCCTCATTAACCGGCACATGCATATCGAAGTTAACAAGATACTAGCAGCACACGATTCCGTTGTTTTAGTTGTGCGACGTATCTGTAGCAAGACTCACTGCCCCCTCGCTTTATTTTCGTCATGGTAAGGACCGCAGGTTTATTTATCTTTTCGGTCAAACCGTACCATTTTATTGACCATGCCATAATAGTACATTACTGCCGCGGGCTATAATGACTGCGTTGATGGCAGCACTGTTGGTAGCGCAGCTCCAGGCTTACAAAGTGAGGCCAGCATTGTAGCCTTGATGGGCAAGCTCTTTAAAGCGCGGACAGCAAAGGCTGCAATGATGACCCAGAGACTGAGAGCGTAGCTAAGCTAAGCTCAAGGCCATCACAGCGTAGCCAGTAGTACTGGCATTGCGGACCAAGGCTTGTGTAGTGCTTTACTCAAACAATGCGAGTAATTTAACTTAAATTATCACGAACATTGATGGAACACAATATTGAAATTTCTGGTGGCTAAAACTCACCAGCAATGAATTTCCTTACAACTTTGCTAGTGTCTATATAAGTAGCGCGGCAAGGTCGATTTTGCTCAAAGAAGGCTGTCAAAATAATGAAGACATTATAAGCATTTTTGAGTAAAGAGTATAAATTTATGAATGACGACCTCTGTGGCATTGCGGCGCGAGCCTCTGCCTATCAAGGGAGAGGTCCCGGGATCGAAGTCCTGGGGTTTGAAGAAAAGGATAAAACTCCCTAGATATTGGATGCACTGGTGCACACAACACAGTGTATCCTGGTGTCGTGCAATGCAATGCATGTAAATGTTTGTACATGTTTATGTTTAGTAATGGGACAGCGCTGAGGAGTGTGTAAGGTACAACTAGTAGAATCGCGACCTGTTATACTGCTTCTAACTAAACGTGGTAAATGGGCTGGTTTAACACTATTATTAGAGACTGTATCGGCAGTTCTGCTTGCGCTCACACAGGATTTAAAGACTGGGCACCACCCCCGAACGGAACTAGGATTTCACCTCCAGCTTAAAAAAGACTGTTTTGATCTAGGAGTATTAAAGCAGTCGTTTCTTTACGCTAGCTTGTTGATTATGAGTGTCAGCCTGCATTCGTGCACGTGTAAACGTATGTTCATTATTTTTGCTCGTTAGATAAGTGTCCCGAAGTTATCACAAAATCTGTTCATCGCAATATTTTTTTTTACAATCTGGCACTAGATTGAAATTTGGACTTGGACAAAAGGTAATAGAAAAAAAACCAGAGTCGCCAGCGACGAAATGTATAAAAATGGGTTCACTACAGTCAACCCAATATGTTTTTTTAAAAAATCAGCCCCCGAAATTATGTAGTATAGAAGTTATGATACTATATACATACATTTATTTTTCTTGACTTTTATGTTATCGCTGTCACTTTAATGCCCTTTAATAGAAAGGATGTAACAGAAAGGTGTAGTCACATTTAAGGGGGTTGTTAGGGACATCATTCTTAGCAACTTTCACTATGAGACTGATTTGATCAGAACAACTTTATTTTTCACTACTCTATCTATAGGTATACAAATCAGCTGAACGCCCGGACCAAAACGTATGGAGGAATAAAAATTAAAATTGCTCTGATCAAATCGGTTTCATGGTAAAAATTTGCTCAGAATGGCCTCCCTAATAACCCCCTAAAATATGTCTACACCTTTCGGTTCCTGTCTAAATATATGTGTGCGTGCGTTCTTAAAAAAAAGTAGGTTCTCAGTTTGACCTGTATGTTTGTATGTATGTATGTTTCGTGGACAACCGCGATTATCTCGCGTTCGACTAAACTGATTTTGATGTGCTTTTCAAAAAAGTATTTGTTAAATTCTAGAAAAGGATTTAGTGCAAGTTGTATCACAATCGGTTCAGTAGATCAAGAGATATAACATTTTTTTATTGTTTAATTAATCTAAAATATCTAGTATACCACGATTTTTTGCAGTAACTTATTATATATTTTTGATGTACAATCGAACCATCTGAATCATGACCCACCATAAGCTTATTTTTTTAAACCCCTTAAATGCAAGTAGGTCGAAATTCGCTTGAAGGTTTATTTCTTTGGTAACGAACTTTTTATCATTTGATTAGACACTGACATTTACATAGATCTTACAAGTTTGAAAGTTTCAAACGAATTATCAGGCAAATGGGTCATGATTCAGTTGGTTCGATTGTACATATTATGCCTATAAAAAGGGCTTATATGAAATTTCTGGCGATTCTGTTTTTTTTTTGGCCAACTCCTATAAGTGGGTAATTGTTGGGTAATTTTGCTCAGTTCGGCTCAACTCTATTTTCGGGTTCTGTGCCGAAGGGTGCCAAATGGGTCCCATTTGGCACCCTTCGGGTACAGAACCTTATTACTCAGTCCCCGCTGTCCGTATGTCTGTCCGTCCGTCCGTCTGTCCATCCGACACCGGGCTCTACCGGATCAACCGAAATAGGTAGAGAGCTGAAATTTTCACAGAGGGTGTATTTCTATTACCGCTGTAACAACAAATTATAAAACGTACGGGTTTTTAAGAATTAAAAGTAGTACCCATACCAGAGATTATTTGTAGGGCCATTTTCTCAGCCATTTTGTTTTATTTGTTTATCGGTGAACTGAACTGAACTGACGCGCGTTTCACGAACGCCCCGTGTGCTTACAAGGTTGCGTTTGAATCGCATTTGAAGTGCGTACATAAGCGTGGCATCTTCGCGAATGTTAGAGGGTGTGAGAAATTAGATAAAAAACGTAACATCAACTCTGAACTCTATACGAAAATAACCTCCGGGTCATACGAATCAAAACACTTTTTCTGGTATTTATCAGGCAGATCTAGCAAATCGCATCAGGGGCTAGCAATATTTATTAGAAAATACCTAAATCATGGACATGGAAATCATGACAGCTGCAATAAAGTCCACCACCAATACACTATACGTTATCAAGAAACACATCCTAAGTTCACGAGGGCAACAATTGCTTGGAATGCCATGGAACGAAACGCTCCAAGTACCTATTTACCAAAAACCAGAAACCTGCAGTTTACCACCTAAACATAATCGCTGAATCACAATGTGCAATACAGGATATTGAATCTATGCCACATTTGTATATTAAGCGAGCAGTTAGTTTTCTCGGCTCGAAAACTGCTCGCTTAATATACAAAATGGTTATTTCACCGTGCATTTCATATGGACTAAAAGTGGCACCCTCACCAAAGCTAACCGCTCAAGACTAAACAAATATGAAAGCATAATCTTGAGCGGCATTGGTTTGAGCCAAAAACCACCCCAGACGTAGGAAAATACACGACATCCTACAGGCGAAAACAATAACCAAACGTATAAAAAATCACAGAATGTGCCACTATACACATATCTTGAGACGCCCAAAAACACATACTCCACGCCGCCCTGAACTACGAAACTAGTAGGAAGAAAGTCGGCCGAACCATACCTGGAAAGACTCCCTCAAACACGATATTTATATATATATATATATGTCACCGGAAAATAACACGATCCCCAAGTTTATAAATTTCCTAAAATTTTTTCCGCATGTTTATAAATATACTAACCAAACCTAACCTAACCTAACATAACCTAACCTAACCTAACCTAGCCTAATATAATCTAGAAGGAAGTTTATAAATTTCCTAGGAAATTTATAAACTTGCGGCTCGTCTTATTTTCCGGAGACATATATATATATATAAATACTGCGGAAAGAATCCTAGCTACTGGATGGAAATAGCACACAATAGGGATAGATTGAGAGTGAGTGAGAGTTAGTGAGATAGAGTGAGTGAGAATGAGTGAGTGAGAATGAGTGAGTGAGAGTGAGTTAGAGAGATTGAAAGTGAGTGAGAGTGAGTGTGATGAAGCTAGAGTGAGTGAGAGTGAGTGAGAGTACAATGGTATGGAACCCTTTGTGTCCGACTTCCTATTCGCACTTGACCGGCTTTTAACATTTGAATACTATTCCTCTCAAAGTTCCTTCCTGCCCTGCTGCTTTAAACTTTACATGCAGCCTTTTAGCACAAGCTTTAGTAATCGTAATTTTCAAGACTAGTCTTGCATGCACACAACCGCAATTCTCCGGTGTCACCTTCATGATGTAAGCCGGCACAGGTAATTCCGTTTCTCATCAACAGGGTATTATTTTAAGGTCCTAGTAGTCTGACTACTTTGGTGCAACCTAACGTAAAGAATGGGGCTCTATCCGTTACATAGATTAGTTTTCTAAGCAAAGTCAAAGTCAAACTTTATTACTGTAGATATTTACATATACTTAGCAAACGTCATTTTTTGCCTCTTCTATATATTGGACCACTGTGGGAGAAGAAGGGCGTAGAAACTTCCAAAGATAGATTTTTATATCTTTTTTAAAAATAGGTTGTGCTTAACTAATACAAATATGAAAAATTTAATTGTTGTGATTAATAAGCAGGGATAAATAATTAAAAAAATATTAACAGCAAGGTCTGTGTTGAGCCAGATTAACCCATACAGTTCTGTCATTTAAGTAATCTTGAACATTGTAATATCCCTTTTTCTACAAAGTCGCTTTAACATGCTTTTTAAATTGCTCAAATGGCAATTTCAAAATCTCCAGAGGTATCTTATTGTAGTACAGAATGCACTGACCCTTGAAAGAATTGCTAACCTTCGCAAGTCTACAAGCAATGAATTTTCTTTGTCAGAAAAGCTCAATAATTAAGAGCTTATCGCCTGGATTTCGGAAAATCGGTAAAACGCAGGAAGTTTAAGGCGCCTAGCCGGAGGCCCGTAATAATAAAACGCTCTCAGCTCTGGGAGTAGTCCCAGCCATACGATGAATGGGATTCTTGAGTGATCCTAATTCTACGGTTTCACCTGCAATGAGTAATGACAGTTTTGCCGTAATAAATCTGTAATTTTCACGTATTTGAGATAGCTGTCAGAGCTGAGAATGGTTTAATGTTACTAGTATTGTACTTGTCTTGTCTAGTTTTATTTATGTCACCGTAAAATTGTGAAAACCGTTAGTTTGTAAACTATCGTCAAAAATTTAACCAGACCAACAGGGTTTAGAATTTACGTTTCTTTTGTTCTTAAATGTCAACCTAATACGAAGACTATTCGGGGGCTTCGCTGCGCTCGCTTCCTGCCCCAGTGTTTGCCCTGGTATTTCCTCTGCAATTAAAGTTTAAACCAGTTCCCAATTTAACGGTTTTATTATAAGCTAACGCGTCATATAGTAGTACGGTACAGTTTACAATTTATCGATAGCTTGTAAACTAACGAGAAAAAAACTAAAATGATAAACTAACGGTTTTGACAATCTTACGGTGGCATATACAAACTTAGCGTGACGCCTTTTCCTATACGGGGTGGCAGAGGCAAAGATGTATCCACGTTTAGTCAGTAATTCTATACTTCATTTTGCCTGACATAGGGCTAACCCATCGCTGCAGCTATAGAAATATGGGGGTTTAAATTTATGTCGGTACCGAAACTACACAAAAATTTATACAATGTGCACTTTTTTTGTCTAAAAACGTCTACCTGTATATTTTAAATATTATGTCCATGTTGAATACACGATTTAACCACTTGAACGCCACTTTTCCGTTATAGGTTTTAAATTTTATTACCAAGGCATACGACCCGTCCCAACTACGCTCAGATTTCGAGAGGTCAACTAGCAAAATAATTTTGTTTATAGTTTCAACTCGATGCATAACAACCCTTTCAATTACGATAAAATAAAGATTTTTTCTCTCTGATTGGTATTCTCGGAAAAGTGTTTCAGAGTATTGACTGTGAAAAAAAAGCCTTCAGGTTGTTCCATTGAATTTTCCAACATTGATGATGATTCCAATGATGTTATTCTCTCAATACCTATTAACAGGGTTAAACACAAAAACTAAAGGCCTATTCACAATCGCTCACGGATTGCGGTGCAAAACTGCAGCAGCACCAGATTCGCAGAGGTTAGCGCCTGGTTCACAGTATAGTTCTCACTCTGTATGAGTATGGAAGACGGAACTGTTACTGTTGATGCGGATGTCTACATCGCTGCATTTTTTTTAGTTGGAATTCGTTGCTCAAGCTCCAACTCATTTTGTTTTGTGTTTGCTCGTGAAATCGTATCAGGACATCACAACGCGACACTTGCTTGCGCGGAACCGCTCGCAATCAATGAACCCTTTGCCCCACAGGTAGAGGGATAATTGGAGCTCCAGTCTTGTTACAAAATCGAAGGGACTCAAACCTAGTTTTGAAATCGATTCTTGATCTAGCATTGACAAGATTCAGACCTTAAGTTAGTAAACTCTATAATTGTGTTTTCCAGAGATATTATTGAAATAGTGTTAAAAAATATCTCCTTTATTGTGTTTATTATAATACATTCTTTTTAAAAAGCCAAATCGAAGCCTCATACTTAATTCGCGCGAGTGTGGAAAGGCTTTTATGGATGTGCTTCCCTAAACTTAGATTCAAAAAACAACGCCCGTGTTGCTTTTAAATACATTCTTGAAAATATCAAATTAATTGCGTGTTTTAAATTGTGTAGTAAATTATTTTACTGTAATAGTTTGCAAACTTGTAATTATAGTAATTATATTTACACTTTATAAATTTCAGTAATAAATAAAGTATGGGCCAGGGCATTTGATTTGTCAGTGTGTAATCTTCGCTGAGATCTTTTTGTCAATACCAAACAAAAGCGTGGCGTAATATCGCCCTTGTCTTTAGTAGTAGTAGATGTAGCCATTTCTGTACCCGAGTGCCGAAATGACTCATAAGTTGACATATGTTTACACCATTCTAGGATATAAACCCTTGGTAATAAGTAGTATAATCGTATGATAATCAAAATTAACTCAAGTCACTCCAAAAACTCACAAAACTGTAATTTATTAAATATCAGAACCCTATTATGCAGAAATAATAATAGAGAAGTTTTAGCTTCCACCTAGAAGATATCCTTGATTTTCAGAGCTGTACAAGTGACATATATCCGGTGGCTCTCAGATAAAGATTTTGTTGTTATTAACAATAGTCAAGCCTGACCACGTAAGTTCGGTTAACTCCGGTAAGTGTTAAATCAGCACAAAACATCGCAAATAAGATAACGGACTGATAAATCAAATGTCCTGAACTATATACACATAAGGAGGGTACAAAATTACAGTAGCCAGTAAGATGTAGACAAACGAAATTTGCCTCTCTTTCAAAAAACTCGTAATAGCAAAAAGAAAAGCCATAAAAATACCAAGCGGAAAAAGGAACGTATACATCAATATATCACAGGAGTGTATAGGTACAGTGATTTTAATTCATTATGAAGCGAAGCATCAATCTTTGCCTTTGAGTCTGATTAACGATCACAGCTAATGATACCCAATCATTAATCATATGATTTATAAGAACACAACTTTGGGACCTGAGGTTTTATGGCGGAATTATCTATTAACAAATGCGGGCGAAGCGAATATTGATAAAAATTTGCTTTATTTATGTCATGAGATTATTCCCTGAGTTTATACTCAATATGAGTATTTTATAGTGAAGTCATACCTCACTGGAGATAATTTGACTATAGGTATACGAGATACAAGCACGTCAACTTGTAAGCCTGCGGAAAAGGAAGAATATTATAAAATGATTTTATTTTTAGTGAATTGAAGATGAATTCTAGTTAATTATAAGTAAACATTATTTTAAGGGAAATATTAAACTGCACATCAAAAATACAGATTTGGACAGCAAATATCAGGGCAAAACGCTGCGGTAGCTTAGGTGAAGGGTAAAGGGGGTGCGCGAAGCGAAGCGTCATTTATCCGTCGTGTTAGGTTGAACATGCAAGAACAACAAAAAATACTTAAAACATAAACTTGCGTACACATAAAATATAAAAAACATAAAAAGTGTTTTTTTTCTATTGCTGTTTTGCTGTGCAAATCAGTATTTCTGATGTGCGATTAAATACTAGTCTTTTTTTACTTTGATTATATATATATTGTTACATACTCCCGCTTTTTCCATACGGGGTGTGAGCCAGCTAAAAGTGGGAACAATTGTGCCTACCTATTGCTTGACAGGCGGCATCCCCTTCGTTGCAGCTATGAATGATATGAATTACTTTGTAACGCAAGTAGTATTCAGACAGAATAGGGACCTAAACTATCGGCATAGACATCTCATATTCACTTACAGTCGTGGAGCAATACGCCGAACTCCGCCGCCTCCGGTTCAGGCGTAAATTTCAATTCGCCGGAATCCGGTGCCTCCCGCATAAGCCGCGGCGTAAATCTTGCGCCTAGATGGATATGAGCGCAGTATTGTAGGCTCTACAGTACTGTTCGTGCGAATAATATTGTACGTCGGATGATATTCGGGTTTCTGTGATTGTCTCGATTATTAGTTGTATTATAGAAAAACAACGATGATAGAAAACATCGTGAGGAAACCTCTAATCTCCTTAGCAGCGATGATCGGCTAGCCCCCTGTCACACAAAATGGAATATTATAATATTTATAGTATACACATACGGAGTGGTAGATGCACAATGCCACCTTATCTCAAAAGCTTATTACAGATGGCGCTGGTGTTGTTAAAGGATATCTACCTGTCCAAGTTGTCAAAATCTATTTACTTCTTCGTGCAATGTATGCCTTGCTAACACTGCATGCTATTTGAGGTTAATTTTGCCAGTGCCAAGAGTATTTATAAGAACACGTGACGTGTTCTTGGACCTAACCTGAGATGAATGAAACTCCTATCCTTCAACTATGCCACCAAGCGGGGGCAAAGGTGGACATAGCTGCCCAATATATATGTATTATTATGTTTTTATGACATCTGAGAATTTCTATAAGAATAGCTGTGAAATTGACAAATCTACCCATCAAAAGACAGCTCGTGAAATATAATCATGTTTTATATGTCACCGTAAGGTATTCAAAATCGTTATTAGTTAATCAACTATCAAACCAGACCGAAAGAGTTCAGAATTTACGTTTCTTTTGTTCTTACATGTCAACCTAACACGAAGACTATTCGGGGGTTTACTAACTAACGGTTTTGACAATCTTACGGTGACATAGAAAGCCTACAGCTATGCCTGATAGTATACCGTGTTTTAGTTCATCATACACATTCCTGTCTACATAGTTTCTAATGTGATGTGTTAATCTCCCCGGTAGGGTATGTATTTATTACATTAGTTTTCCACCTGTCCCACTGCCTCTCGGCGTACCTGGACTAAGTCGGAGAAGGGAACATTGCAGTCGCCATATTAATTCTCGTGTACTTAGGCCTTGTTCTCATGGTTCTCTTGGAGCCACTTCTTCCCTACCTGGTTCCTTTCCTGCAACCATGCACCGGCCGGATCCTGCCTGGTCACGTTCTGCACACCCCTTCATTCCTTCGTTCTGACTGGTCCTTGACACCTTGAGATTAGACCTACTACACTCCACTTTTCCTGAATTCCTCCTCCCTGCTGTCAAGAGGTAAAGATCTATCCCAGGGGTGTCGTATTCTATCATATACAATACGACCATGGAGTCACAACAGACGACCTGGCAGCGATTCTATAATGTAAATAAAAGCTTTAAAGATCTGGACCCTCTCTTTACTTCTCTAACTAGGAAAACGACTACCTGGTGACGAGTGGCCTTGGGTTCGAATCCCAGCTGGGGAGGAAGAGAAAAAATCCTGAGTTATTGTATGTTTACATGTACGTGACGTCGCTGTTTCTGGTTCTCACGACACAGGGTATCCTAGTGTGGGACCAGAAGCAATGTATGTGCCAGTATGTATGTTATGTTATGTTATGTTGATCACCGCTGGCACTAGCTGAAAACCAGCGCTAAGGTGTTTTCACCTTAGCATTATACTGAGTCAGCTGCCTTTTTGCAGCTGATCACGATAACGACTTCGTAAGCGGTTGAATTTATTGTATGTATGCGCTTCGATCAGCTGTGAATAAACGCTTTCTTTCTATTTTTTTATTTATTGTTATGTTAATGTTAAATAATAATAAAACAGAAGATCCGGTGTGTCTGTGCGTTGAAGATAAGTAACAAAAAATAAAAGAGGGTTGCTAAAGAACAGAAATAGAACAAAAATCAACTATTTTTAGAATTCGTTTCTGTCGCGGGCACACCAATTTAACATTTTATGTTCTGATGGTAAAAAAGTGACTTCAATGCAAAGAAAATAAAAAAGTCTTCATGAATGCAGCTGCAATTTTTGCCAATTAAAAGGTACCCTTTATCGATCAACACACTTGGCTGAAGGTGACGGCCAAACTGCCAGGTTAAGGGCAAAGAGCTGTTAACGATTTCTAGTGTCGTAAACGAAATTAGTACGAAGTATACGACGAAAAATTAAACGACAGAAACAACTACTGGTGCTAGCCAAATAAAGAAAGTAGAGCTGTTAACCCTTTCTGGCGTCGTGAACATAAGCGGCAATTAGGAAAGGGCGGGGAGAAGGGCGGAGAATCATCAAAATCGGTTCATAATTGCGGAAACGGAGCTATCGCGTAACAAACACATACAAAAAAACAGACAAATGGCTATCCTCCTCCTTTTTGAAGTCGGTTGAACACAACGACTGATGCTGGACAAATAGAGAAACTGGAGCTGATAACGTTTTCTGGTGTAATTATACCTAGTCGGTCCATAAGTTCTGTCACAAATATTTTGCCGCATAGTAAATAATACCAAGTTTTATTTTATTTAATACTATATATGGTTTGATAGCTCATTAAATACTGATAGATTAGAACGATTATTGGATTTAAATGCTTAAAGCCATATTACACAAATGCTAGTTTCTTCAGAGATTTTGCACTTTTTTACCCAATCAAAAATACGGACGTGATTCACTTTATCTTTTTTCCATGACTCTTAAAACCTTTCAAACTTAAGTGAGATTTTAGTCAGAACCCTCCCTGAACCCGTTACCTTCATTTTGAAGCATAAGATAACTAAGTCTGGGTAAAACTAATTTTCATATTCACATTTTACGTAGTGTACTTTTTGCCCACAAGATCATTTTATACGTTTTTCTGAAAACGTAAAAAGTACGTAAAGTTCTCTTTGGGAGCAGTTGGAACTGAAAGCTAACAGAAAATCAAATGCTAGTTGTTAAGCATGGTCTAAAATTCAGGTTTCAGAATAAATAAAAAAAAACTTGTTGGTTATCTGGAACACTGTTTTTTTATTAAATTTGTGGTAAGTGGTATTTTTGTCAGTTGCGGCGTGTTTTGGGTTCGCGATTGACTCAAGTTATAAGATTTTTTGGTATTATTGCGATAATCGTACAAAATGTATTGTATTGCAATTTGATTCGTATAAAATAAGCTTTTTAATCATGTATAATAAGAATAAGAAAAAGTTTATTGCTGAGTTTTATCTATCAAAAACCTTGTGAGAGAACTTAAGGACCGACTAGGTATAAATACCACGGAGAAAAGGAAGGGCGAATAGACGAATTGGAGCTGTTATTCCTATCTGGCGTCGAGAACGTGATCATTATGGACTAAAAGACGGGGGATCGAGAGGGCGGAGCCCCCCTACTGTTACAGATACAACGACTGCTGCTGGACAAATAGACAAAAATGACCCGTTAAATAAGGCGCAGGGCCAGAATCTTATGGCTGGGTTTGATTGATTTTCTCACGGCCAATTACGTGTTTTTGGTTGCTCGCGGATAGAAGATGCAAAAGTAGTCAATGTGTTCTTTAAGGAATATCTTTCATCAATATCATCATTAACATCACATGAAACCAACCGTTGGGTATAATCACTGTAGTAGCAAACTTCAACGTTCTCTACCAACTATAGCAGTTAGATTCCGAGTCGAGTTAGTCGACTTCATAGTTTTTGTCCGATCAACGTCCTACCTCCGTGATCCCATCTAGCAATCGGCCCGCATTCGTTTGCCTTTGTCTTGGACCTGCGTTTCTTTATTTCAAATAGTACTTTGCCTTGCTGTATTTGTTACCCCCCTCCCCCCCAAACCCCACATTTTGATTCATAAAGTCCACACCTACAAAGATACGGGCATCAGCTAGTATTCAATATGCAGGTTATTCCGCCATCCAAAATATTACCAGTGTACATCCTTGTAACTGACATCCTCGGAGCTACTATACTACTGGACTTCCATTATACCGGGACTTGCCTGAGCCTCTGCGTTCGAATCTGCAACGTTGCTTACCTGGGGTGTGATTCTCAAAGCCGCACGAACGTACCTTGCGCGAAGAAGGCAATTAGTCAAATATAGGTCAATGCAAAAGGGAATGGAGATAAACAAGATACTGCTGATTGGAAGATCGATATTTATATATAAGAATCGATAATTATAGCGAAAGGATCTGTCGTCAGCAGCTGCGGTCGGTTATACTAACTTGCACCTTTAGTCAGCGTTTTATTAAGTTGGGTTCGTGACGTCATTAAGGTGCAGTAAGGTTATTGCATTCCCGTGAGGTGCACAGATGGCCGTGTCTTCCATAGTCGTTGATACACCAACTTGCGACCTCGATTACCGATTCAATAATCTTTTTCTTGGCTGGGGTTTACCCTGCTGCCGCTGGTGATATAAAAATTAGTTCCCTAAAGAAAGTGTCAATTTCTATACTCGGTGGCAAGGGGGAACAACATTTTCAGCTATTTTGAGCCAGTTATTCAATAACGCCAGCTACGTGCAAAGTAATTCCACTTGAACTTACGCTGCGTTTATTTTCCATTTTCTTACCTGAAAACCACTTCGGGAAATCGGCTTTCATCTTTGACTCGGCCGAAGAGTGACAAATATTATTCCTAGTTTTCCCCTTTTTATACTTACGGGAACATATTTTAGTGAATTTTCCCTGTCTCGGTTACAAGGTTATGCTGTCGCAACTAAAATATGTATTTGATATTAAAGTGCTTAGGTACTTAAAGCGAAGCGAAGGTGAAGGCGAACACCTATGTTATGTTAAATTCTTACAAGGAAAGGAAAGTAAAGTATATTCTTAAGAGAGCAGTAAACTTAGCTAGCTGGTTACCAAGCTAGATAGTGCCAGCATAGTATAAATAAAATAAATACGTAAACAAGGCCCCTGATCCAATGACTACTACCTAATCTTGCTCTAACGGCTAGGGTTGTCGCTTAGCGCTGCCGGGCCTGTCCGTTCATTGTCCATTGCTTTGTCTTTAAAATGGATAAATATTAAACTGCACATCAAAAATACTGCTTTGCACAGCAAATATCCCTTATATTAGCTGCGGTAGCTTAGGTGTAGGGTAAAGGGGCTGAGCGAAGCGAAGCCCCCTTTATCCTGCGTGTTCGTTTCAACATGTAAGAACAACAAAACATACTTAAAACATAAACTTAATTACTCATTAAATATTTAAATCATAAAAAGTGTTTTTGCTGAGCCTTTTTCGCTACACAAATCAGTATTTTGATGTGTGATTAAATACCAGCCTTTTTATTCTCGGTCGCTCGCGTTTCGCGGCGCGTTGAGCGCAAGGGTGACCGAACGTGCCTAGAAATTTAGGATTCACAAAGTGGCTTAAAATGCGGATTTATGAAAGCAAATTTTGTAATTTTTTGTACCATTTTCTTTTTATTTCTTTCCATAAATCATATTTACTTTTGGCTGGGGGTCCAAAAAACCCTGTATAAATATCTTGTGCAGTGATCAAATCCTCACGGTCTATTCAAGTAAGCCACTCTAAGCCGACTGAAAAAATAAGACAAGTCTTGTGTATTTCATTTTATTACAAACTTATGATTGCGACTAGTTATTTCCTTATAGTATTAAAGTAGCCGCACTTATATGTACATATGTTTCTTAAGGAAAGTTGTTCATAATCATTACCCAAATATGGTCAGCTAATTAATTGTCAACTGTATAAACAATCATGGTTGAAATATATATATCTAATGTTAGTACCTATCACAGATATCGAGAAATAGGTTGAGGGGTGTAGCTCCGACAGGTTAGATATTAAAAATTCTCGGTAGTCACCGGGCGACCGCAGTGACGAATTCATTTCCGTTATTTTTCAAAATGCCGACCTGTGCAATACTTACGTGCAAAAATAGAAGCGAGATTGTGAACTCCAAGAACGCCGGTGTCACATATCACTTGTAAGTCTCATTCCAACTATTATTTCTTCTTAAAATACAAGAAATAAACATTATTACGAAAATAAATCATTCGCGGAAAATTCGTCACGAATTGACATTAAAGTGACAATGTCATGTTGTTCTCACTAAGTTTACTATACATTGCATGTTTTGTATCTTAATTTCACTACTTATTGCCAAGCTAACACGCAATGAATATTTCACACTTATCTAAGTACGAAAGCAAAGATGCATCGTAATACGGAGGCGAACTGTTACACGCACACAGAGACGACATATAGTGATGGGGATAGTGATAGGAGAATTATGTTTTTGAATCGATAGATTTTATCATTCCGCAATTACTAATATAGTTAATGTAATAATATAGTTATTTTATTGCTCATAATACGTAAGTTTATTGTTAGTTATTCCAATGATTGCCAAACATGCAGTTTAGATTTTAAGTTTGTTTAAAACCTCGCCCGACGAAGGATAATGGGGTGTTATAAGTATTGATCGGAAATTCCGATGCTTTCAGTCAGGTCCGAAGAGTTCACAGTTATTCCACCTTCAGAAATCTCTTTGCTTCTCTTTCTAGCTGTAAGGATTCTGTTGAAAAAAAGAAGAACGGCAAAGGGGTCTCGTATGTCGTATTTCGTATAAATATGTCGTATTTACAAACAATTTACTTTTTTATTTATAGAACCCGGCATTGTATACGACTGTCTATACCAGTGTCCATAAATTATAATCGATCGATGATACACGCTGTCCTTGCATTGTCCCAACACTAGCTCGACTGGCTAGTATACCTGCGGTAGTGTGGGTGTGTTCAGACGATAGGTGCATGACAATGCACTGTCCAATAAAAGCGGAGGGATTGATGTACGAGTGGTGAGTGGTTCCGATACAAGCTTAGCGCCAAGGGCCTATCTCTCGATATCTGTGGTACCTATAGTCGCAGTACCTGTGCCAATAGGGAATAGCGAAATAATGTTAGTGAAATTATAGCAATAAGTAGCAGAATACCACCCTGACCTGACCCATAATGTACCCCAAAACTCACCAATGTGTGCGTGTGGCGGCGTGTGCCTATGCGGAACGAAATGTGACTGTCTGTGTGCGGCCGTGCGCACACTTTTATATGCAGATTACAGTGGGAATAAAGGTGTCAGTGTCGCAGGGAAACTTAATAATTCATCAGTTTACAATTTCTAGAATGATGCGATATTAAATGTCAAGATTAGTGACATAGTCCTGCATTTCACACATACTATAATAATGTCAAAGTGAGATGAAAGTTTGCAACTAAACACAAAAAATATTCGGACTTAGGCACTTTCTTCATGAAGCTCCAGTCAGCCGTCCAACGTGCCTCAACAGACGAACGTGTTTGGGAAGGCGCGGACTATTTTCGATCACAAACAATAAAACGGAGCGAAATTATTATGCTACTTATACTAATTCTCTTCGTCAATATGAATACTCAAAGAACATTTTTTCGTGTACGGAAACACTTTTTAAAAATATGAATGTCAAAGTTAGTGATTTGTTATTGTGGGTGTTTTTGAGCGAGTTTTCGCGAAAGAAATTGTGTTTGAAGTGAGTTAAGATGTGTTTTGTGTTTGTTACTACTTAGGTCTAAAATAATTGCATATCAAATTAATCGCAATGATATTTTCTCCAAGATTCAAGTATAATTTTCACAGTTTTCATCAAATAAATTTCCTGAAAAGAAACAGTAAAAAAACTAAGAAAATTCAGCTAACGTAAATTTTTAATCCTTCTCGGCGCTTTGTTCATCAAACAGGAAATTATCTATTTACAAAACTAGTTCTGTATTTATTCAGCGTTCTCAAAATGTATTAATTGTATACTGGCATGAGTACTTGGCCAGCAATAAACTTTTATATTGAGAAGGCCGACGCCAAAATTCGCGTGCGAATTCGCATAAATAACGGGTACGCCTGACTGGATATCGCACGCTAGATATCGATTCGACTGCGAATAGAAATTACGTTCGAAGAAAGAAAGATGGCTTCATCTTTCTTTCTTGCAAAATTGCAATCTAAATGCAATTAAAAACACCAAAAATGTGTTTTCACACACCAAAGGCAGTCGGATCGCTTCGCATGTAAAAGCAATTTATATCGGCAGTCGAACCGATAGCGAGCGTGCGATATCGCTTCAGGAAAGTAACTTCATCATCATCTCTCAATAACATCATCAAGTAACATCACTCAAGCCTTTGTTCAGGCAATTTTCCTCAGTGCTGGAAAAAAGCCGCAGTAATTTCAGTTTACAAAGGAGGGGGTGATAAGAAGAAACCGTCAAATAAAAGACCTATATCGCTGCTGAGCTCCCTTTCAAAAATATTAGAAAAAATTGTAAGCAAGCGCCTCATAGGATTTCTCGAGTCTCAACGGATTCTATCAAATGGATAATATGGCTTTCGTCAAGGCAGGTCTACGGAAGACGCTGTTACTGAACTGCTCAAAGTAGTAAGTGGTGAACTCGACAGAGGCAGGGCGTGTGTCGGCGTCTTTCTTGACCTGGCCAAGGCATTCGACAAAGTGTCACCGCTAATCCTTCTCCATAAACTGGAGGCTATCGGTATCAGAGGCAGTGCTCTTGGCTGGTTCTCTAGCTACCTCCGAAATAGATCCCAGTGCATCAAAATAGGGGACGTTATAGGTTCAGAAGACGCCATCAACTTTGGCGTACCCCAGGGCATTATTCTTGGACCTACACTGTTCATTATTTATATAAAAGATATCTGGAAATCACTAGGCTCGTGGGATGACAAAGAGTTATTTTGTTACGCAGACGACACGGTAATAGCGATTAGCCAAGACACCTGGGATCTCGTATTATCTCATACAAAAGCATGCATGTCGGCGATGGGCAAGTGGCTGGATGAAAATCTTCTTTCCCTCAACGCGAACAAAACGATGTTTGTTTGCTTCCATAAAACTGCTGCTTCTCGACCACCATCTGATTTTAAGGAGCTCCAAATTCATTCCTGCCAAGATAAAAGCAATCAATGTCATTGTCCCTTAATATCCAGAGTAGACAAAATCTAATACCTGGGGTTGATACTTGATAACAAACTAACTTTCAGATATCACGTCATTAACATGGCAGGCCGGGTCCGAAGGCTGATCCCAGTGATGAAGCTACTTCGCGGACTCAGCTATTTTGAATCTTGTTTACTCTTCCCTTTGTCAGCCTCTTCTGTTGTACTGCATCACAGCATGGGGTAGTTCAGCTAAAACTATTTTAGTCACATTAGAGCGGGCGCAACGTTCACTGCTTAAGGTGATGCACAGGAGGCCATTCCGCTACCCTACAACGGTCCTTCTACAGGAATGCAATACACTATCTGTGCGGCAAATTTATATATTGAGGGCCTCTCTTCACCACCATAGGACAGTACTGGATTCAGACGTTTACACTTCTCTGATGAAGAGATGATTTTATAGAGTACCAACACCCGCAGTCCGAACTGCATTCGCTCAGCGTTTCAGCCCATTCTCCTTCCCATTCATTTACAACACAGTATGCAGTCATAATGATATAAAATTATGCACGGTCTGGGATGCTAAGGCAATTATCAGAAAGTGGCTGCTAACTCTAGACTATGACAGCACGGAAACTTTTATGAAAATACCCATTTAGTAATATTTTAGTTGTCTTTAAGGTCATCTACATAGGTACTCGAATACTCTTTCTCATTATCTCATGTCAAACCTATAATGATCTACTTATTTATTTATTTTAATATTTACTCACACACACACATACACACACACAAGAACACACACACACACACACACACACAAAAACACACACACACACACACACAAACACACACACACATATATGTATGTACATCAATTTTCACATAAGATGAATTTATATTTATATATATTAGAGGGTCGCTGGTCCCTGGATAAGTGTCTTTGATTAATTTATTTCTGTAATTCTTAATTATACTAGCTAATTATATATCTTAATCCTTGCTACAGATAGCTCCACTGTAAGTCTCATCTTTGAAATGTCTTGAATGAATGGCCTCCACGACACAGGTTTCACCTAGTGTGGAGACCATAAGTAAGCATAAGTTTATAATGCTTTTGTAAATAAAGGATTTTGTATTTTGTATTGTATTTGTATTTGTATCTCGTCCTGTCACCCATCAGCAGGGGTATAGGGCTCCTTAATACAGATCTTTGGCCGTCTGCCCTAGCTCCGCCCAATCTCAGCTCACAATGGCGGCTTCTTTCTCCGTTGAACATCGCCATGATGTTTTGGGGCGACCTTTCTGACGTTTCACCTTGGGCACCATTTGAGGGCTATTGTCGACAGATGTTCGTCAGGTCTCCTCATGACGTGGCCAAGCCATCACGACTTCCTGGTGATCACCTCCGCCTCCAACGGCTTCTGGTATGTGAGTCTCCATACTTCCGCGTTTGTTTTTGGATATTTGTCTTAAGCATTTATTGACAAATACTTGGAGCCTGCCCGAGATGTCCTTTCGAACGAAACACGTTTCGCATCCATAAAGAAGAACAGACTTCACGTTGGATTCGAAGATTCTCAACTTGGTGCGATGTGTCTTAACTAATTTCGTTATAACCTGAAAGCTCTTCTTTCATCCATTTATAAAAGCTGATAATATTGTCAACATCCGAATCATTCAATTTGCCTGTGACATCGACCTGCATGCCTATTCAAGCGATGCAAGATTTACGTTATCCAATATTGGCAAAGCTCACCGTCAAGGACTAAAAAAACCGGCCAAGTGCAAGTCGGACTCGTGCACCGAGGAACTGTATATTACGGTTTTCAGATTTTTCCCTTTGCTTGTGCTCTAAGACCTTGCTTTTTACCAATTTCATGATAGTCGTTATGTTAACGGGAAGTACCCGGTTTTGATTTCCTTGCGGGTATCAAGCAAAATTAGCAAATTGTGATATAAACGTCGATAGCTTAGATACTCTTATCTTTTGATTGTGTTTATCTATAATTTTGATTTTTCACAACTCAAAGAGACTATAGAGCCGCGTAATAGGAATCATGAATTAATTGTAATTTTGCTTTAATTTTTGAGCATATTAAAATTTATGGTCAAAAATCACGGGTTCAAACTGACATTTGACAGCTTGGCGCGAAAACGGACCTGCAGCGCAAGTAAAATTAAATAAAAGTTTCGCATAGAAAAGGAGGTGTTTTAAAACAATTGCTATTTTATATTACTTTCAATTCGTATTTTTTGTGGAAAACTAATACAAAATAAAAATAAAAACCTGCAACAGCGGTCTTTAATGTGTCTCAAAATATTATTAAATCTGATAACTATCTTAACAAAAGCTTCTTTATTGTAATTTCAATTTGATACCTTCACACGATCCTGACATAAAGGTTCTTAATAGTCGGACAGAAGGACAGACGGACGTAGAGACGGACAACGAAGTGATCCTATAATGGTTCCTGTTTTCTTTTTTAGCTACGGAACTCTACAAATAATGTATCGGAGCTTTTCTTCATAAAATAAACGAACAGTTTATTTTTGGCTTGCGATACGGGAGTGAATTTTTCACTGTCACTTTCGGAAAATGTCGATAGCAGTAAAAGGAAATCTCAGATGCTTCCCTTGACTGTAGTCTACATTTTATTTTATCTATAGTTATATAAGCAAACACACAGTGTTACACAATCGATATTTATTTTCAACTGAATTGACAACTTGTTTGCAACCTGACGTCGCGTAGGTGAGACAACCTTTCTTTAGTTTCATCACAACGAAAGATGACAATGAAATAAGCAATCAACACAAAAATAAACTCAACGCAGCAAAGCTACATAAAATAGCAAATAAAAAACAATTGAAGCATTATTATCAAAACTTAAATAAAAATAGTTTCTACCTCCCCAATGCTGGTTTTAATCCTTAATGCTTGACAAACATAAGATGCTTTTCTGCTGTTAGTAGCTTCGTCATTATATCAGCCGTCATTTGATTAGTTGATTAGTAGTAAACATCAATGGATGCTTGGAGTTTTGCTACCCATATTTAGACGACTTTCTGATCTTTAGTAAAACCCAGGCCGAGCATGAGGATCATCTGCGCCAACTCTTCACCCGTATGAGAAACTACGGCGTACTTGTTAACACAAACAAGTGTTTCTTCGGCGCCTCTGAGGTAACATTTCTCGGTTACCAAATATCAGAAAATGGCACAAAACCCTTAGAGAGCAAAGTAGAGGCCATCTCCGGATTCCCATTGCCCAAGACAGTCAGAGAGCTCAGAAGATTTCTAGGCATGATAAATTTTTACAGGCGATTTCTGCCCAATGCTGCCCAGATAAAAGCGCCTCTGAATGCCTTACTGACTGGATCAGTTAAAGGCTCTCTTCCCGTCACCATAACGAGAAAGGCTCTTGATGCTTTTGCAGATTGCAAGAAAGGCCTCTGTGATGCAGCTCTTTTGTCTCATCCTGATACGCACGCTAAATTAGGACTAGTCACTGACGCCTCAGACACGGCGATAGGTGGAGTCCTACAGCAACAAAAGGATGGACATTGGCAGCCATTGGCGTTTTTCTCACGCAAGTTGAGCCCGTCACAATCTATACTGACCACAAGCCACTCTGTTACGCTTTTCACGAGCGGAAAAGTAACTGTTCGCCGCGTCAGTATAGACATCTCGATTTTATCTCACAGTTTACCACGGACCTGTGTCACATTTCTGGGAAGGATAACGTCGTTGCCGATACGCTTTCCCGTATATGTGAACTGCAGATGCCAGTCGACTTTGAAATCATGGCCAAGCTTCAAGCCGCAGACCCTGAACTGTCTGAGCATCTACAAGGCGATACTGTACTCCGACTTTCAAAGACGATCGTACCTGGGAGTTGTACTGAATTGTACTGTACTGTACACCAACCTTCAGACCATTCGTTCCCAAAGAACTGCGTCGGCAGGTATTTAACTACCTTCACTCACTCAGCCACCCAGGAGCTAACGCAACAGCCAAGCTCGTCGCACAACGCTTCGTCTGGCTACTGATGCGTAAGAACTGCCGTGAATGGTCAAAAGCATGTTTGGCGTGCCAGCGGTCGAAGATAAATAGACATGTTGCCTCACCGATTGGTACGCTCGATTTACCATCCGCGTTTCAAGCATGTCCATTTGGACTTGATCGGCCCGTTACCCCCAGATGGTGAATATCGGTATTGTCTTACTCTTGTCGACCGCTTCACGCGATGGCCAGATGTTGTGCCGATCACCAATATTACCGCTGAAACAGTAGCTAAAGAGCATTTATATCCTGCTAGGTGTCGCGCTATGGCTGTTCCACCGAGATCGTAACTGACCGCGGACGACAGTTTCGTTCAGCGCTATTCCAGCAGCTGTCCAAATCGATTGGGTTTGATCATCGAAAGACAACGGCGTATCACCCACAATGTAATGGCTTAGTAGAGCAATTTCACCGGCAGCTGAAGGCAGCCATAACCTGTCACGCAGATGCAAACTGGACAGAAACATTGCCATTCATACTCCTCGGTGTCAGCAGTGCTTTCAAAGAAGACCTCCAAGCCTCATCAGCTGAGCTCGTCTATGGCGAGGCACTGCGCCTCCCTGGTGAATTTTTCGGCGACAAGTTTTCTGGTTATACAACTGATATTACTGAATTCTCAGCCCGTCTGAAGTCCTTCGCTGAGAATGTGCGTCCAGTACCAACCCAGCATCAATCGGCACACAAAACCTTGGTGTACAAAAATCTCGCTACATGTAGGCACGTATTTCTAAGGGAAGACATGCTACGTGTCTCACTTCAGCCTGCATACACAGGGCCACACGAAGTGTTGAAGATAGGTGCCAAGTAATTTACTATACGTTTGAAAGGGAAGGATATCATAGTTAGTGTTCAGGCTTCTCAGCACCTAATGACCTCGTAGGGGCCCATCAGCTACGAGGTAGCGTAACGATCAGTTGCCAAGAAGTGTGAACGTCGGCGATTCACCGAGCTGAAGTAATTGGGGTCGATCTAACCTGGTCTGTGCTTCGGTCCCGTCAACCTCCTGTCTCTCTGCAAGGCCCGGGTGCACCCTAGGCTCTTCTTGGTAGACAGGTTCTTCAGCCAACCTCCTATGACTGGCGGGCCAGCTTCAATGAGCACAGTGTTCCAACACAGGTTATGTTACGTGGTAAAACCAATCGGCCACGTAAATGCGAACTTTATCTGGTTCGGGGAACCACAACACACTCAGCTATATAGACAATCCTGAGGGAAACCCGAATACATTCCAGATGGCTTGCGATTTAATTTCAATACCCTAACCAAAACGCGTTTTCTTTGCGAGGGCTTTCGTCTGTCAGTTGTCAAAAACTGCTAGGTTGGCAGCACCGTCAAATTCAAAATGGCCGTTCAGAAACCATCGATCGAATATCGATTTGGAATCGAACAATCACCCGCCCGGACAGGCACCCACCTGTCCCCTAATCTACGGGCAGCCGAGACAACGTTGCTACCGCTCGTTTTAGAACCGAGCCTCCTACTAGAACCTCTGCAGACCGGGGGGTCCCGTCCTTGCCAGGGAACAAGTTAACAATGCGCCCCCTGCGCCAACGTAGTGGCGGTAGGTTAGCATCCTTAACCAGAACGAGGTCACCAACACTAGGGGGGCTGGTTTTGTCAGTCCACTTGAGGCGCTGTTGTAAGATATGCAGATACTCGAGCGACCAACGCTTCCAGAAATTCTGAGTAAACTGCTGCAACATCTGATACCTTGACAACCGATACAATTTCACTCCCTCGAAGGGGTGCTCGGGCAACGCGTTAAGTGGCTGTCCTATCAAGAAATGGCCTGGGGTCAGAGCCTCCAGGTCATTTGGATCCGAGCTGAGCGGACACAACGGTCGCGAATTGAGAACGGCCTCGATCTTACAAAACAATGTCGCGAGCTCCTCAAAAGTCAGCGCGGTCTGACCTACTATACGCCCCAAGTGCGTCTTAGCTGACTTAACTACGGCCTCAAAAATCCCACCCCAGTGGGGGCAAATCGGTGGGCTGAAGGTCCACTGTATACCCCGACGGGAGAGGGCCGTTCCAATATCCACTTTATTTACATTCAAAAAGTTGACTATCTCTCGTAAGTATCGTTCCGCACCGATGTAGTTAGTGCCGTTATCAGAGCGGATCAAAGTTGGAAGTCCCCTTCGAGAAACAAACCTATCCAAACAAGCAATGAAAGCCTCTGTCGAGAGATCAGCAACGAGCTCGAGATGTACCGCCTTGGTGGATAAACAAACAAACACACATAGGTACGCCTTGTATTGCCTAGCGGTACGCAATCGTGAACTCTTCACCATAAACGGTCCTGCAAAATCCGTACTAACACCTGAAAACGGTCTGACCTCATTCACACGATCAGGGGGCAAGTCCCCCATGAGAGGTTACATCGTGGCAGCCTTAAGTCGATAACAAGGCATGCACCGAAACACGATGTTCCGTATGACACGGCGGGCAGATAAGATCCAAAACTCCCGCTGGAGCGTGGCCAACAACGCGTTACAGCCGGCATGCGCGTTTTTAATATGACGATCAGTCACCAGCAATTCAACTAACTGTCCCCCCTTGGGGAGCAGAAGTGGGTGACGAGCCGAATACGACAGATTCGCATTGCGCAATCTCCCTCCTACCCGAAGTAACCCGGTCGAATCAACAAAGGGGTTGAGACGCGCGACGGCTCCCTTCAATTTCGAACGTCCACGTCGTAAAATCTCCAATTCTGCCCCAAACTTCGAGGACTGTACCAACCGGACCAAATTCAACAGCGACTCGTATCGCTCTGCCGGAGTCAGAATAGGGTTCAACGTTCGCTGATCGCGAGGAGTACGACAATTTCGAGCGAATCTCCTAATCCAAGTGGACACGTTTATCAACTTGTCAAGTGAGCTATACCGGTCCAGCAGAAACCCGGCGTCAGGGTCCTCAGCCTTCTGGGTAACATGCACGGCCGCTCTGGGGCCATGATCCATGGCTGTGCGGCCAGTCCAATTCTCTCTTGGCAAGCCAGGGTGGTCCCCACCACAAATGGTGTCTAACGAGTTCAGGAGCCCGACATCCCCTGGATGCACAATCAGACGGGTTCAATTCTCCTGGTACATGTCTCCAGGTCAGTGGGACCTCAGACGACACAATCTGGGAGACACGGTTCGCAACAAAAACCTCTAAGTTATGGACCGAAGCCTTCAGCCAGCACAAAACAATCTGGCTGTCTGTCCAAGCGTACACCGTATCCTCTAAAACCACTGACCCACGCAACACTGTTAGAGTGTGATTCAAAAGTTTGGTTAAAAGAGCAGCCCCGGACAGTTCCAGTTTTGGAATCGTCATCCTTGTCCGAATAGGCGCTACCTTGCTTTTTGCCAAAACCAAACGCACGTCGACCTCCCCGGTGGAGGTGACGGTTCGCAAATAAACCGCTGCCGCAAACCCTCGTTCAGAGGCGTCACAAAACCCGTGAAGGGTTGCCCTGTAATCCCCAGCAGGGATCAATTTCCTCGGCAGCGATACATTATTTATGTCCGATAGCGAGGTGAACATTCGCGTCCAATCAGTCAACAAATCACCTGAGAGGTGGGTGTCCCAGGTCAACTGAGCCGCCCATAGCCTTTGCATAAAACATTTGAGAGCAAAGGTGACTGGAGAAATCCATCCATTCGGGTCGAACGTTCTCGCAATCGTTGACAGTACTGACCGCTTCGTCCAGGCCTTCGGTGTTTCTAAAACCACCCGATAGGTAAACTCATCATGGACGGGCCGGTACTGAATTCCAAGTACTGACAACATGTTAGGGTTGTCAGGATTCTCAAAAACGTGCGGGTCTTATTGAAACTCATCTGGGAGACCAGCCATCAACTCAGGGGAGTTGGACATCCACTTGCGTAGTTCATAGCCGCCTCGTTCCAGCAATTGAATGAGCTCGTCACGTCGGTCCAGAGCTTCCTCCACACTGGCTGCCCCTGTGCAGACGTCATCGACGTACAAATCTTGCTCCAGGATAGCGGCGGCTCTAGGATAGCTCACACGGTCACGCGACGCCAACTCCCGCAGGGTACGCATCGCCAAATACGGGCTAGACCGTAACCCATACGTGTTCGTGTTTAACTCATAGACCTTGACTGGCTCGGCCGTGGACTCACGCCAAAGTATCAACTGATACCTTCTGTCAGCCGGATGAATTACCGTTTGCCTAAACATCATCCGAATGTCTGCGACAAATACAATCTGGTGCCTCCGAAAGCTCGTGAGAATATCCGAAATATCACGACTCAACTTGGGTCCCGAATGTAGACACTGATTCAGGGACATCCCGTTCGAGATAGGTGCTGACCCATCAAAAACAACTCGAATCTTGCCGGTAGGGGTTCGTAGGACGGCATGGTGTGGAAGGAAACAATGATCCTCAGATCTCCAGTCCACACCCGATACCGACATGTGTCCTAACGACTCATACTCCCTCATGAAATCAACATATTTTTGTTTAAATACGGCGTCCCTTGTCATCCTACGCTCCATCGACATCAGTCTCGTCTCAGCCATCTTCCTAGATTCTCCTAGTGGCGGTCGATCAGCCCTGAAAGGCAGTCGAGTTACAAAACGACCAGAACGAAGGCGACCAGTACTATTCTGGTAAAACAACTCGCACTCTTCTTCGTCTGCGTCGACTCGACGAACGGTGGGAGGTTCCTCTATCTCCCAGAAACGTTGGATAGCGTCTGACAACGCTGAGCCAATAAGTATGCCATCTGACTCGGCAGGCCTAACCATTGGCAATGCCGGACCCATGATCACGTGACCAAACTTAGTATCCACAGCAATCAACCCGTCCGGCTGAAGAACTCGCCGATCCGACAACAGAAACCTACCCAGAACGTCTGCTCCCAGTAGCAGGTCGACCGGGGCTGGAGTGTCAAAATCGGGATCCGCCAACTTGAGTCCTGATGTCAGGAATCGAACGGCCGGATTCAACTTCACCAAGGGGTGTCTGCCCATGACATGCGTCATTACTAAAGCTTGCACGGATGTTTTTGTCAAAATGTCATAACGTGGAGAGAACGTGATCACCGATTGACCAACTACATTCGTAACCGTAACATTTCCCACGCCCCGTATTGATTTATTATACCTATTTACCTTGAGGCCCAACCATTTTGCTAAATCATTCGATACAATGCAGCCCTGAGCTCCAGAATCTAATAGGGCGCGAACGTATGTTGGGTTGCCCGCCAAATCCCAAACAAGCACAGAGGCGATCGGTAACACCACCGTCTCCGGTTGGGGGGCAACCAATGGTTGGGCCGCAAATTCCTAGCGAGGACCCCCGGGGCCCCACTGTGCCTGTACAAATGGCCCACGCGCCGGTTCCATTCCCAACCTACGATTCCCCGTAAAGGGGGGTGGGCGTGAATTCAACCGTGGCCGCTCCATGAGCGGGGGGGACATCACATGTGACCGACGAGGACGAGGCGACGAGCGGGGCGACAACTGAGGCGGCGTCCGAACCGCACCCGCATAGCTCGAAGGTGTCCCATGCCACCCGCCCGTTACGGCCTGCTCAACACACCCAATGTCCCGCTGGGTCGGATGCTGAGTCGCAACCGAAAACTCAGGGCCCCCCATGTAATGGTCCTGAGTGCGGCCCTGCACACTGGTACTGCGCTGTGCACGTGGGGACGTTGGCCCCTGAGTTGCGCTCCGAGTCGCAAACGAATTCTCAGAGCCCCATGCCGTGTCACCCTGGGTACGGCCCTGTGGACGTGGGGACGTTGGCCCCTGAGTTGCGCTCCGAGTCGCAAACGAATTCTCAGGGCCCCATGCCGTGTCACCCTGGATACGGCCCTGTGGAGGCTGTTGGCCGGACCGGTTCATGCACAACAGATTGTTGTGGGCCCCACCACAATATCCGCACATTTTTGTGCGCGTGCAGTCCCTAGCCATGTGTGGCCCGAGGCACAGGAAACACCAGCTCCGCTGCTTGGCCATCCGGCGCCGTCCCTGAACCCTAAGTTCCCCGAACTTATTGCAATTGGCCACAGCATGGCCAATCTGCCTACAACATGGGCAGGTCTCACCATGTGGGGTCAATTCACTCACAGTCCCATACGACTGCCGGTTGGTGCGGTCCTTCCTCGTCGGAGGGCCCCTACTCACAGCGCTCCCGGCAGCTCTCTGTGGCTCCGAAGGATGGGTGACCGTCAACCCCAAATTCCCTGCCCGTCGAGCCTTCTCTTCCGAGAATCCGACCAAGTCGGAGAAGGCGGGCAGGACAACAATGGGTTCAAAACCTCCGTCTGTATGGCCCCGACCTTGTTCACAACCGGGATACTAAACAAACGGTTCAGTTGGGCATCGGCCAACCTCCGTTTGTTATGGTAACGTCTGACCAACAATTGCCTGGCCGTTTCATAGTTACCCTCCGTAACTGTCAAATGAGCGACCAGCTCCCTAGGCTCACCCCTCAATGCTGCCACCGGCTGAGCCATCTTGACAGACTTGGTAATGTCCGATCGCATGTGCACCAAACTGTCGAACAGATTGATGAAGCTCATCCATTCACCGGACACTCCGTCAAAAGTAGGCATAGTTATGGCAGGTAACCTGGGCCCCGAACCCTGAAGCGGCAGAGGTGCTTCAATGTCACCACCATGGCTGGACTCGCGCTGTCTACGTATGTCCGCAGCCTTCTGCGTGATAGCAGCTGCCATCTCCATACATTGGTCGACATCCCCTAGCAACCGTGACAGCCTGTCAGGTGCGCAACCATCAACTGATTCCGCCTGCGCGGACAATTCGAGCACCCTATTGTAACGTTCCTTAACGTCCATAGACCGCTCCATCACCACATCATGCCTATCTAAACGGTCTATCAGACCGTGTGCGGAGGAAAACCATCTGAGTTCCTTAGAAACACCCTTCTGGATTTCAGATAACGACATGATCGGAACGATACTTACTCACAATTTGCAGTAACTCAATTGTATTGGACCCTCCAGTCTACAACCCAAACGAGGGAACTATTACGGAGTGGGTTGGAGAGCGGATTTTAAAAAACAGTTTTTAATATCACCTATTTATTTTACTCAAAATATAGCAGAAATACAGAAGAAAATACGTCTTTACTTGAAGGTGATCAAAACCGGTCTGCCGACTTTTCCACAAAGCGCGGTGCCGCGGATTATGACAAAATAACCGAAAATATCATATTGCATTGCTTGAAATGCAATGTGATATTTGTACCTATTTAGCAATTTTATTTTATATGTTCACGTGAGAAATATGCATTATAACAACCCCCCGGTTGAGATTGAGCATTACCCCTTAAAGTGATGCGAAATCTCCCAATTTTGATCACCCTTACAACAATTAGCCATAGAATATAAGGTAATTATTAGATCTAAGACAAAATCTTAAGTAAGTATTCAAATAGGTAAGTTCTTATGTAATAATGTTACGCTTTATAGGCGTTGGAGCAATATAAACTGACTGTTTGACATCATCATCGTCATTACTAGAAGAGTCTGTATTTTGAGTACTGAGAGTGTTTACAGAATGCAGAGCATGAAGATTCTTATTAGTTGACCGTTTGTTATTACACTGGTTGTAGATTTTCACACAATAGCTTGATGAACCTCTAGGTTACATAAGCTTCTTAAACCTATAAATCATGTAAGCTAAAGCTATAATAGTAAGTACATAGGTAGCCGAAAGATAATGCGTGCTGTATTTTTCTAAATGCGAAGGATGCGACAACTTATTCAGTTCCCTTTCAAATGAATCAAGATGGACACTCGCGTGCAACAGTGAGTCTGGACTATTAATATTATTTAGTTTAACGAAGGGCAGATGTGAAAGGGGTCTATTGATTTTTGATTTTTCACAGCAATCATCATCAATCAGATCAAATGAGGACAAAACAGAAGTAACATTAGAACTATATGTATTACTAGCACTAAATTGAAGTGTTTTGAAATAAGCCTTACAATATTTAGGCAAGGTTAGCATGCCAGTACCAAAAAAAACTTCATCATAACTATTAGGATCATTATCACACGTAATGTGACATTTGCCTGGATCAGATTGAACAAATATCCACTTATTACTACTTAACTTATAGAACATATCGATAGAGCCGTGTAAAAGTTTCACTTCACAAGTTTTGGGCAGTTTTGTCACTGCTTCACTTAACAATATTGTTTCACAAATAGGATTCGCAACTGACGAATACACACTATTGAGCGCACACACGTAACACTGATTGTTGATCGTCTTGCACTGGTTTACGTTTTCGAGTAAGGAGTAAAACATTCTATCTTTGCTCATGGCAATATAACTCTGAGTTGGTGCTACAAGTGCGTAAGTATTAGGCTTTGAGATATCATAAGGAACAGGAAAAGGAACTACATGATAAAGGTCATATATTTGAGGAAGGACGAGCGGTATCCTTAAAACTAAAATAATCTTATTATAATGATAGTAGCACACTAAACTAGATATATCAATAAGCTCATGTAAATTCTGAAGAGTTAAAGGAATCGGTAATTCACAATGTCTAGGTAAGTTATTTTTATTTTGTTCTAACTCGTTGAACAGCTGATAAGGACTGAGCACAGTCGGGTGCAGAATATTCATTTTACTAAACAAAATTGCGTTACTAAGATCATCAATATCAAAGGACAGAGAGATAATGATACTTTCTATGCTGTTAAACAAAAGACTCAATTTTGATTTCATCTCAAGTTTATCACTGGTAATAGTTAGATCCGAAAGTGACTTCTCAATAAGATCAAAGTTGTGAGTTAGACGTTTTTCGTTTTCATCAATCTTAGACATAGAACTATTGAAGCTATTTACAGTTGATTTGATAACATGAATATTGTCTCGCATAAGAGTTGCAAGTTGACTGTACTTCATGTATAGCATCGGTAAACTTTACTGCGTCAGCAGAGTCTAGGGTTCCAAAGAGTGTTTTTAATAACGAGCCACCTGCATCGAGAAGCCCTCGCTTTGTTCGATGAAGCGGCTTATTAGAAATAAGATAAGAAACAGATGAGAACTTTTTAATGTTGTTGGCATGTTGGCTTTTCAATGAATTGAGACTGTTTGTGCAATCGAATTGTATCTTCGAAGATGCAGTGCCAGTACAAATTGTTATGACCCTTTCAAACCTATGATCTAATTCATCTAAATGAAGTTGTATATGACCAATGTCCAAATATGTAACAATGTCCCAATTGTCGTTGGTGAACTTTAAATCTTGAAGTTCATCGAAGTACAGCCCTGGATTTCCGCGAACTTGTGCCGCGAACCGGGCATGGCATCGTGATAGCGCGGCCCTAGAATAAATAGATATGAAATAGGATAGAAACCACAAAAGCGCGAAGGGTTTGTTCAGGTTACATTTCCTGATGTGTGCGTGTGTTTTAATTCGTCGAAATGGTGACGCACGTGTTTGCGATTGATAAATAAAGTTGCAGTATGGTTACCATTCAATTTGATGATACGATAAGGGCCTTTCCACACTGGAGATAAGGCTTTGTTTTGTTTATGATGGTGGCGTAAATATACTATGTCACCAGCTTTGTAAGTAGTAGACTTAGTATGTGCATCATAATATTTCTTTGACTTTTCTTTAGACGCCTCTATGTTTTGACGGGCTCTCTGTCGACTGTAATAAAGTCGATGATTGAGTGCTCTTACGTAGTCGGAATAAGAGTTATTATCGAGTGTATCGACAGTTTGAGGAATGTAGGGCTTGTGCCCGAAAACTAACTCATGTGGGGAAAACCCTGTGGTAGAGTGGACATTGGAGTTGTATGCCATCATGGCAGTTTGAAGATAAAGATTCCAAGATTGGTTATTTTCCTCTATATAGGACCTGAGGTATTCTTTGAGTGTAGAGTGGCTCCTTTCGAGCGCGCCGCATGTTTGGGGATGATATGGAGATGCAAAGATGTGTTTAATTCCAAACAAGCGTTCAAGTTGCCGAAATAGATCAGAGCAAAAGTTGGTGCCTTGATCGGTCACAATGGTTTTAGGGATACCCATATGGGAAATATATAGGACAAGGCGTTTGGCTGTTTCTTCAGCTGAGCAAGAAATCATAGGATAAGCCTGTGACTACTTAGTTAAATCATCTTGTAGAGTTAGTATAAATTTATATTTAAAATCAGAAGTTTCAGGGAGTGGACCTACAAGGTCAAGAAATAGTTTTTCATTAGGTTTGGTGGCAGTAGACGTTATAATCATAGGAGCGCGATTAGTTTGACGCAGTGGCTTGTTAATTTGGCAGGACTTGCAGCTTTTTACGTAATTTTCGATGTCCTGTCGCATGTTTTTCCACCAATATATTGATTTAATTCTTTCGAACATTCGGGAAATGCCGGGATGACCCGCTGAAGGGGAATCGTGATGCTCCTTTAGAATGCGTTTAACCTCGTCAGGTGTTGGAAATATGATACTGTTTCGATACACATTTACTTTAATACCTGTGCCGTGGAATAAGAAAGCTAGTATGTTATAGAGCTTTGTATAAGAGACCTTATTAAAGGAGTCTACAAAATCGGAAATTGCGAATTCTGTCTGGTCTTGGTACCAGATGATAATCATGTCTCTATAACTGCGGAGTAAATTGAATATATCTTTGTAAGAGTATTCATCTTAGTGATGGACGCGTAAAAACAAATGTGTGAACAAATGTTTGTCATTTGAAGTACTATAGCTACTTAGCAGCTCTCGTTCAATGTGGAGAATGTCAGGGTCACTTTTAGATGTCGCCAAGATTTCGGAGCAGTATGGGACTGACTCATCAAGATCAATAGAAGTAGGATAAGCAATTAACTTGCACTTAGATTTAAGAAGAGATTCGTTATGCTCTTCTATCACAGTGTCATAAGATACAGAGGATTGACGACTATGTTGAAGGAATTTTTCGTATGACTCTAAGGACGAAGGGCTGAGGGAAGGACTGTCTGTCGTATCTGTCGCTAGAACCAGGTTGCGAGACAATGCGTCTGCGTTGCAGTTTATTTTTCCTTTTTTATACTCGACTGTATAGTCAAAATCGGCTAGCTTTAAGCGCCAACGAATTAATTTTGAGCTGTGGTCAGTGCCACTACCATTGAGGATCCACAGTAACGGTTTGTGGTCCGTAACAATTTTAAAATTGTAGCCGAATAAATAGGGTCTAAAAGTTTTAGTTCCAAATACGACAGCTAGAAATTCTTTTTCAGTGACGGAATAATTGCCCTCAGCTTTGTTGAGCGTCCTTGATGCGTAAGCGATAGGAAGGTCCTTTCCAACTTCACCTTGGGAAAGAATTGCAGAGATAGCATAGTTCGATGCGTCAGTAGTTAGGATGAACGGTTTAGAAAAATCTGGGTATTGTAGGATAGGTGCAGTGGTGATTTTTTGTTTGAGAGTATCGAAAGCTGTTTGTTGGGAAGTAGACCACACGAATTTAGCATCCTTTTTTAAAAGGCTAGTCATTGGTTTGGTAATATGAGAGAAATGGTCGATAAAACGACGATAATAGCCTACAAGGCCGAGGAAACTTTTTATGTCTCTAGGACATTTTGGAATTGGGAAGTCGTTGACACATTGTACTTTCTTCGGATCGGGTTTCACTCCGTGGTCATTTATGATATGACCAAGATATTGCACTTCGCGACGTAGAAATTCGCTCTTATCGGGTTGTAATTTAAGGTTGTGTTCTCTGAGTCTAGTGAATACTAATTTAAGTTTTTGAATGTGTGTGTTGAGGTCATGACTGAATATTACCACATCATCCATGTAGGTAAAACAATGAATTCCCTGCATTCCAGAAAGTACAATGTTGATAAGACGTTGAAAGGTGGAAGGAGAATTTCGTAACCCGAAGAGCATTCTGGTGAATTCGTAGTGACCAGCTACATCACCACAATTAGGGACAGAAAATGCAGTTTTTGGAACGTCGTTTTCAGACACCAAGATTTGGTGAAAAGATGAAGCGAGGTCAAGAGTCGAAAAATATTTACTGTGTCCCAATTGATCTAAACTATCTGTGATATTAGGAATTGGATAAGCATCACCGATTGTGATGTCATTAAGCTTTCGATAGTCGATGACTATGCGCCATTTCTTTTTACCGGATGCATCTAGTTTTTTGGGGACCACCCAAATAGGAGCGGACCAAGGTGACATGGAAGGGCGGATTATATTTTGATCTAGCATAGATTTAATTTGATCGGCTACCTCCTTTTTATGAAATTCGGGAAAACGATATGTTTTGGCATGAATTGGTACTTGGGAGGTAGTCCGTATTTCATGTTGCAGTGTTGAGGTAGCTGTGAGAAGATCGCCATTGAGATAAAATATATCATTGAATTCGGTACATAGGTTGCGCAGTTTCAGCTCCTCTTCATGGTTCATGTGTTCACACCTAAGTAAATCTTGAATACGATTTTCGCGACTTGAATCGGAGGTAGATAAGTATGAATACTGAGTAGAGGTCGAGTCCGGCAAGTTGGATTTTGTCTCCATGATTTCGGATACAGGTTCTAAAGTGAATTTAAGATTTTGAAGGATGACCTCTCTTTGGGAGGTATTTACAACTGACAGTTTGACCATTTCGTTTGCTTGGACATGGACAAGGCATTTTGAAAAATAAACATTAGGATATTCTTTGATATTAGTTGTAAGAATCAATCCTTCTTTGAGTTGGGGGTTGGTAACATGACATTCGATAAACATTTCACTTCTTGGAGGAACAACGTAAGTTGGATCGGAAGTTTTTATATCAAAATAAAGGTTGGGGTCATCAAGGATTATTAATTTTGACTTAGAATATTGTACAGACGCTTTGTAGGCGTCTAGGAAATTGTTTCCGAGAATAGAAATTTAGGCCTACATTATCTACTTCGTGGTAATTTTGTGGGAACTGCAATTGATTATGTAATTTGAGGGATAAGGGAAATGTACCCAGTGTACTAGAATACGAATTTACATCATTGATGCCTTTAATTTTGACAATTTCATCTGAAAGTTGGGGTAGTTCTGGAAGAGATGACTTTTTGAGGATACAAATCGAACTTCCTGTATCTATAAGCAAACGAATTGGTTTGTCAGTGTGTGAGGTCTCGATTTCGATGTATGGTAAATTAGGCCTTTTAGATTTAAAAATATCGTATATGAGGCCTTCCGATTCAAGTTGAGAATGTTGAGAAGTTATTTCATTGAATAAAGAGTCAGCGTTAGAAGTCCATCCTGAGGTGCAACCCGATTCAGTGTTTGAATAAGAAATAGGAGTAGGCTGACCATCAGGCATATAATTTAGTAGGGACTTTGAGTCAGAGTTGGAAGTCCATCCTGAGGTACAACCTGGTTCAGATTTTGAACAAGAAATAGGAGCAGCTTGACCTTCAGGAATATGATTTAGAAGGGACTTCGATATTTTATTTTTCGTCCATCCAGCGTTACAGTCCGAGTTAAGATTCAGTGATAATTTAGAAATAGACTGCTCAGCTGGATTAAAATACAGTGGGGACATCGATTTAGTATGTTTATTTAATTTTGTGCCAATAACTCTTTTGGGTCGGCGGCGACACGAGTACGCAACCCCATTTACGCGTTTAAATCACTGTCAGACGTAGAAGTGTAAGGCTCGAGTTCGCCTAGCCCATCATCGATTTCAACGCATTTAGTGGCTTCAAACGAAGAAGCTTTACGATTTTCATTGAATTGCCGTTTGCAGCATTGAGAAATATGGTGACCTTTGTTTTTACAGTAGGAACAAACAGGGACCTGCGACGAACTCGGAGCTGCGTTGTTCGAAGATGGGTTTTTCGAATATGTTGTATTATTATTCGATGCATGCTGTCTACGTTTTAGATAACATTCAGACTCGGAATGTCCGGGTTTGTTACATATTTTGCAAACTGGGCTTTTGGCCTTTGTCGTTTGGAAAAATAGATTTTGAATTTTTTCTTCCTGGAGAGCAACGTTGACAGCAGCATTTAAATTCTTAGGTTCTCTGCACCTAACGATTGTACTCAGTCGAGGGTTCAGCCCGAGTGTAAATGTGAATAGAGCCAAATCTTCGGTCATAGCTATTCGACCGGCTAACTCCTTTTTCAAACTCTCGGAGTTATGAATTTCCGATTGCAGTGCTGTTAAGCAGGTCTCAATCCTGAGCGCAAACTGAGCAACGGTTTCATTATTTAGTTGTTTGCAATTTTGCAGATCCAGAAGTAAGTGATTATAATGTTTCCTTTCGCCAAAATTTTGGCGGAGGAAATTTTTAAGATCATCAAATTTTTCAAAAATCTTATTAGAGCAGGCAATTTGCGGCTTTCCTTCTAATTTTGCGATTATAAATTTCAGTAACAATTCTTTTTGGTTTCCTTTTGCCAGGTCCAGAGCATTTTGACAATTCGTCAAAAACGCGGGGAGAGTTTCTCTCTCTCCTTTGTAAGGGTTAATGAAAGCACATAATGTCTGTATTGGGAATGGTTCGGTATCGGCATTGGCAATTACGTTAATTTTTGGAATTGTTTTCTCAGTTCTACTCTCAGGGGTAGATGGGCTCGCCATCTCGAGGAGGACTTTCAAAGAGTAAAGGGCTTAGAAAAATGATATCTCAAGCAGTTAATAGAACGTTTTACTCACAGAAGCGCGACCGCGAGCACAATTTTCATTCTTGCTAAAGACGATCCAGAGCGCTGGCTACGGCTTGGACCCGACGAACTGAAGGTGGCAGAGACGAAGCAGAGTTGGTTCTTCCTACCAGCCAAGGACCATCCAGGGCACCGGTTGTGGCCTGGACCCGACGAACAGAAGGCGGCAGACAACAACGTAGAAATGGTCCTTCACACCAGGAGGACCAAAATTTGGTTGGGAATAGAAGATGACGGTAGTTGTTATCACTATATTATTGGTCTGATACAACACCGGAGACACGGATGAAATTCACTGCTTCCCGACGATGCAACGCGAGAATACAGGATGCTGGTCTTATCGACGTTATTTGCCAGCTATCCCACTTCTGACACCACTATTACGGAGTGGGTTGGAGAGCGGATTTTAAAAAACAGTTTTTAATATCACCTATTTATTTTACTCAAAATATAGCAGAAATACAGAAGAAAATACGTCTTTACTTGAAGGTGATCAAAACCGGTCTGCCGACTTTTCCACAAAGCGCGGTGCCGAGGATTATGACAAAATAACCGAAAATATCATATTGCATTGCTTGAAATGCAATGTGATATTTGTACCTATTTAGCAATTTTATTTTATATGTTCACGTGAGAAATATGCATTATAACAGAACCCTAAACCACAACTTAAACAATGTTGTTTTCCTTAAACAATAGGAACCGAGTTTTATATCTATATAAATTCTGTAAATACAATTTAGTTTCCCTTTATCATTATAACACACACAGATAGTCAATATTAGTTCAAGTTATAAATTGCTATAAACTGAAAACAATGTAATAGCCTGCTATCAATAGATGTTACTACCTATGTTAACTAACTGGTTGACTAACTGGTAATTCAATGCAAATTTCAATTCAATATCTGTCTGTCTACTACCAGCAATAGACTTATAGCTTACAATACTACCAATCTATGTGGATATAGGAACACAACCAAGTTACCTAGTAACCGCCTATACCTACAGATTGATAGTCCCAAATCGTGCCTTCCTGGAGCCCTTGACGGCTGCAAATCTCAGGAAGCCACGCTCTAGCTACCAAAATGTTCAGGCTTCTCAGCACCTAATGACCTCGTAGGGGCCCATCAGCTACGAGGTAGCGTAACGATCAGTTGCCGAGAAGTGTGAACGTCGGCGATTCACCGAGCTGAAGTAATTGGGGTCGATCTAACCTGGTCTGTGCTTCGGTCCCGTCAACCTCCTGTCTCTCTGCAAGGCCCGGGTGCGCCCTAGGCTCTTCTTGGTAGACAGGTTCTTCAGCCAACCTCCTATGACTGGCGGGCCAGCTTCAATGAGCACAGTGTTCCAACACAGGTTATGTTACGTGGTAAAAACCAATCGGCCACGTAAATGCGAACTTTATCTGGTTCGGAGAACCACAACACACTCAGCTATATAGACAATCCTGAGGGAAACCCGAATACATTCCAGATGGCTTGCGATTTAATTTCAATACCCTAACCAAAACGCGTTTTCTTTGCGAGGGCTTTCGTCTGTCAGTTGTCAAAAACTGCTAGGTTGGCAGCACCGTCAAATTCAAAATGGCCGTTCAGAAACCATCGATCGAATATCGATTTGGAATCGAACAGTTAGTGTAGACCGCCTCAAACCAGCCTATATACTATTAGATGACGTATCCCCATACACGAACTACTACCTCCCACCACTCGACAGTCACAATCACGGAATGCCTCTAACATCCCTGACGTCTCGGGCACTCCTGTCATACGTACAACGCATTCAGGAAGGAGAGTACGTTTTCCTGATTACTATCGCCCGTAGACACGGTCTCTGAAGGGGAGTGATGTAGGTGACTTACCTAATTATACACTACATATACATACAGACATCATATTCAGATCATTCACAAGCACAGCGAGGCGAAAATCCATAGTATGCAGCGGGCCGTGTGGTTTGCAACTCGCAACACATTCTTATACCTATATAACGCTGCGCTCGAGTCCCTTCACTCGCCGCCTGGCAACAGGCGGTTTCAGAACAATGCTATGTATAAACAGCTGTCTAACCGAGAGGACATCACAGAAGCTGTACAATTCAGTTGTAGGGAAACAATATGGTTTAAATGTACACACCTTCAAGACCGCTCTTTGAGCCCGCTCAAGTTGCAAAAGTGTACTCCTATGAGTACCTTCCCAACTGGAGATGCAGTATCGTAAGAGTGATTCACATAATGCCACATATATCCTTTTCATCAGAAGCGGTTCAGCCATATGTCTAAGACCCTTAAAGATATAAGTCAGTTTCCTAACCTTGGAGCTGAGCATTTGAATGTGAATTTGGAAATTTAGGTTAGAATCGAGCATGATACCTAGATATCTCATTGAGGATGTCCGTTCTAAGGGTCCACAGCCGCAGAAGCCAGCAACAGAATCAGCACACTCATGAGCAACTAAGCTGAAATCATTTGTTGGTTGGGTTGAGTTATTAATCGAGAAGGTAATGTATTTGGTTTTTGCAGTATTCAAAGTTAAAATATTTTGTTGTAGCCAATCTATGACTTCATTGAGGCCAGCTTGTGCACAGGAATTTACCTCTTCCCAACATGAACCCGAGAAAAGTAATGCGGTATCATCGGCATATGCCACAATTTTGCATTGGGGCAACTCAAGACAATAGAGCTCATTTATGTAGATTGTGAATAGAGTAGGTCCAAGTATGCTGCCCTGAGGGACACCCCAATGGACTGATTGAGTGGAACTTGTGTGTTCACCTATTTTTACACATTGCAGCCTATTGCTTAAGTAGCTCCTAAAAAGCTCAAGCTGTATGCCTCTGATACCTATTTTTTCTAGTTTTGTTATGAGGAGGTCAACGGAGACCGTGTCAAATGCCTTGGCCAGATCAAGAAAGATACCCAGACAGCTCCTTTTATCATAAAGGTTTTCAGCAACATAGCTTGTGAGCTCATGGACTGCATCAGATGTGGATCTGCCAGAACGAAAACCGAACTGATTGTTCGATAAATTTTGAATATTTTTCTAAGAAGTGAGTCAGTCGTGAATTAATGATACGTTCTAGGATCTTAGAAAAAGATGGCAGTATCGAAATAGGCCTATAGCAATCGACACGGTCTCTATCGCCCCCCTTGTGAATAGGTATAACAACTGATTGTTTGCGAGCGTCCGGGAAAATTCCCTTCTCAAGGCACAAGTTAAAGATGAATGTAAGGACTGGAACAAATTTAGTCTTAAATTCTTTAAGTATCTTATTGGAAATGTTATCCCAGCCAGTTGAACAGTCGTTTTTTAGCTTCATGATGAGACTATCGATTTCGTCAGAATCCGTTCCTAGCAAAGAAAATGATTGCAGTCTTGCTTGAGATTGATTATTTAAGCAAATATTTTTAGTTTAAATGGCCTCTGCCAGTTTTTTTCCCACATTCACAAAGTAGTTGTTAACATTTTCAATTGAAACTTTAGGCGAGTTATGAGTAGCAAGAAGTTCACGAGGTTGGTCTTTATTTTTAGTAGTCGAGGTAATTTTTTTTATAGCCTTCCAGAGTTGTTTGGAGTTATTACCTGCAAGATTTAGTTGGGATTTGTCAAAGTTTCTTTTTAGTTTTTTTATTATATTATTACAGAAATTTCTATACCTTGTATATGTTTGCTTGTATACTTCATTTTCAGGGTTTTTTGCCAATTTGCGATGGAGATTATCTCTGTTTCTTATACATCGAAGCAAACCAGGCGTCATCCATGATTTTATAGGGCGTTTATTACTTGGGATCCTACGTATTTTAGAGTTTTTATTTATAACCGTTTGAATAGTCTCTACAAAGATATTCGTAGCTATATTAGGATCAGGTTGTTTATAAATATTCCTAAAAGATAGTTTATTAATATCCTGTGTAATTCCCTCACGGTCAATAGTAGTATAATTTGTTGCAGCATGTAATTTATTATGTTTGAGCTTTAGACAGAATAGGATAGCCTTGTGATCAGTCAATGTAGAATGCATAACCAGTGTAATTGCTTCATTTTTTGTCTTAAGAATTAAGTAGTCTAGACATGTCCTACTCATGTCCCTAGTTATGAATGTATGACCAGGAAATAGCCCTTGATACGCCAATGATGTTAAGTATTGTTCGGCGTCAGAGTTTTGGTGGTCAGGGTTTAAATCTATATTGCAGTCCCCAGTTAATATTATATTTTGAAAATTAGAAAGATTTTGTAATTGTTTATTTAGTGAATCTATAAAATTATTGGTATTTTCAAAGGATGGTGAACGATAGAGCCCAATATAGCTGTATCGTTTCCATGTTTTATAATCAGACAACTTCCATCGAGGAAGTTCGGTTCTTCAATCGTTAGACTTAAATTTTCTTTGTAATAGACTACTACGCCATCATTTTGATTGGAAAGTGTTTTATTTGAGATCTGATTATATCCGTCAATTATAGGAAGAATAGGGTTACAAGAAAGCCAACATTCTGTGAGTATTAGAATATCACAGTCTACTTTCAATTCGTGAAGGAGGACCAAAAAACCTGGCATATTACAGCCAATACTTCGGATATTCTGTGTTATTATTTTTAGACAATTATTTGTTGAGGGTACATATTTGTGACAGTTTGCGGTTTCAGTAAGTATTGATTGACAGATTAACATACGATCCATGTCTTCTATAATATTATGCATATTTATGTTATAAGATTTTAATAAGTTGAGATATTTGTCCTAGAAGTGGCTTCATAATCTGTATTTTAACGGTTAAGGATGATTGCATGTTTGTGTACGATGATGTTGTGTATGAGAGTGTTGTTTTAGTTGATGTATTTATTGTGTACTGTGTGTTTGAGTTTAGTGTAGGTTTGAATACAATTAAAAAATATATACATAAAGAGACTATGCCATTTTGCATGCCAAATTGTTCAGTAATATTGTTACAAAGATGTACAATATTACATCTTTGTAATATTGTACATCTTTATTTTATCTATTTTTAAAAGAGATCTTAAAATAAATCTGTGGGAGTTTCTACGCCCTTCTTCTCGCACAGTGGTCCAATGTAGAGAAGAGGCAAAAAATGACGTTTGCTAAGTATATGTAAATATCTACAGTAATAAAGTACTTTGACTATTGACTATTGACTATTGACATCGCGATGCCTCATAACCAGATCCAGGTCTACAGTCATTCAGGAAAATCGTAAAAATTAGCAACTCGATTCGTGGCGGTTGAAATTTTCGACAACCCGTATTAAAATAAAGTTAATTACAGCTCACACCGCCACATGGCTGTTACGTCAGTCGCTGCTTCAGAAGTGTGCAAAAATATTGTGTGTTTTTTATTTATTTCTTGAAAACCATTGATTATTTCTTGATTTCAAACTATAAGGAAATATTAAACTGCACATCAAAAATACTGATTTGCACAGCAAATAGCCCTTATATTTGCTGCGGTAACTTAGCTGAAGGGGGGTAAACGGGGTGAGCGAAGCGAAGCCCCCTTTATCCTTCGTTTTAGGTTTGACATGTTAGAACAACAAAAAATACTATAGTAAATTTAAATAAAAATATAATAATAAATTTAAATCATAAAAAGTGTTTTTTCTGATCCTTTTTTGCTGTGCAAATCAGTATTTTGGATGTGCGATTAAATACCAGCCAAATATATAATATATTTTGAATGTCTAGTTATTGACGCAATAACCACACAAATAACAATTTAGGTTTGTTTTATGTAAACATCTATTTAGTTTGTGTATTTTTTTGTATAGATATTTATTGAAAGAAAACGATGTTTTTTATTGAAATATTTTTTCGGGATTTGTCACGTGGCTTCCTTCAAAGATGGGCATTTGACAAAAACCCATCGCCTTGGGCAACACCTGGACTAATGCCATGACTGTACGGTTTTCTTGCTGACTTGACTGATTCAGGTTAGTCGAAAGTGTAAGCTATAAAACAGCCAACACTCACCAACTTCTTGGAATAGACTCTAGGCAGCAACTTATAAATAAATTAAAATCGTCGTCCAAATGTAAAAACTCCCCGCCGGGCTGTACCAGGAAACAAAAATCCGGATTTAAAAAAACCGGCCAAGTGCGAGTGCGCACTGAGGGTTCCGTACAAATGACTTTTTTATGATGGAACTATAAATTAATCCTTTGCTTGTAATAAAACCTTGCTTGTTGCCAAATTTCATGATTGCAGGTCATTGGGAAGTACACTATAGGTTTAATTCCCTTGCGAGCTGAATTTGATACAGCAAAATTGTGACTTATGAATTGTTTTTTTTTCATAACTTTGAGGGACCGCATGTTTGCGTAATTGATATTAATTTCAACTTAATACTTCTTCGTGTTCCTGAGAAAATTGTTATTGATAGACAGACGTCTGTCTGTCTGTTTATCAAGTCGGACAACTAAGTGATTCTATTAGAGTTACTTTTAACTTTTAACCTCTTGAATACCACCGGCGTTAGATAACGCCACCTTTTCACGTCACGCCACTTTTAAATTTTATTACCATGACATAAGGTTAAAAATCGCGACCCTGTTCCAACTGCCCTCGGTTTTTTAGAGCTTCAGGTACAGAATCCTAAAAAATCGATCAAGTTCGGGTCAGACTCGCACACGAAGGGCTCCGTACCATCATACAAGAAAAGTTGACCACTAAAATAATAAAACAAAAACACATAGAGAATTCGAGATTCGAACCCACAACCCTTAGATTTCGAAACCGATATCAAACCAATTGAGCCACCACAACCATGTCATAAGCCGCAAAATCTTTTATCATATTTGAATCATGTTATGGTTTGTTATATCGCGGGTGGTGTTTAAACATGTCTCTTGTATGGAGATTTTTAAAAATAAAAGGCCCCCTTTTTTAAATTCGAGGGGGACCTTAAATTTAAAAAATACCGTGTAGTTCATCACTTGCTGCTGTAGCGACAACAGAAATACATATTCTGTGAAAATTTCACCTCTCTACCTATTTCTATTCCTAAGATAGAGGCCGCTGACGGACGGACAGCAAATGATAAACATTTGAGAGAAAAAAAAAGAAATGGACGAACAGAGAGAGAGAGAGGCTACTAAAGAAGCTACAAATTACTAAATAGGGCCCCGTTTTGCACCTTTCGGGCACGGAACGCTGACGAGGAACTACCTCCTATAGAAATATTCTGTTTTAAATTTACTCAGAGGCCAATTTATTTCACTTTCTGCCGAGATTATCAAGATTTCCTCCAACGGGACCCCTGATCCTCTGAGAACGGATCGTTTTTATCTTCTCTTTTCCCTGTCTTTGTGTTATTGTTTTTTTTAGATAATGAACGCTTTTGTTTGATATTGTATGAACATTAAGAATCATCAATTCACCATTTATATATTTATAAGCGTCACGCCTATTCCCATACGCGGTGATGCCACCGCAGGCACAATTGTGATTTAAAGAAGTGTTTTCTTGGAACAAGTATCTACGAGTTTTTAACTGACTTAAAAAAGGAGGGGGTTCCCGATTCGGTTGGATTTTTTATGCTTGTTACTTCAAAACTGGTATTATTTATCAACCGATTTGTAAAAATATTTTTAATATGATACACTAGATTTCCAGTTTGGTCCCATTTTTGGAAATTATAAATCGGTCTAGCAGATTTTTAGCACTCCTCCCTACTTTCTGAATAAAAAAAAATGGAGTTATGGGGCCTTACCACAAAAAAATAAACTACTGATCAACACTTGTTTAAAATCAAAAGTGTATGGGATTTGACGTTTGTTTTGATGTTAAACGCTGTTTAATATTTTTTGTGGTTACACGGATGATGTCGTACGAAACGAAATTACTTATTATTGCTTCCCTGTGAATTTTCAGTGGTGTTTACGGTTATTGTTAATGAGATGAGTTCTGGCTTAATGTACCGTATATTCGGTTATGAGGTGTTATATATGACTGTCAGAAGACAGATTACGTAGCCTCGTTTTCGTGTATATAGACACCATTCCAGATGGTGCGATGATATAGCCAGGATAGCATGACAGTAATGGACGCGAGTTGCATAATAATAATAATAATACCTTGGACACTATTTACACATATTGATCTAGCCCCAAACTAGGATTCTTCTTGAGTACAAGATAACGATACACATACTTATATAGATAAATATTATACTTAGATAGATAAACAACCATGACTAGGGTACAAACTAGGTTCTCATCAAACAAATATTTGCCCCCACCGGGACTCGAACCCGGGACCTTTGGCTTCGAAGGCAGGGTCACTGCCGACATGGGACCGGGTTGAATGGCATGTACATGGGTAGGCCTATATTTAGCAGTGAGTTCCCTAAAAGGTTAATGACGATCACAACATCCGCGTTCTGACCGGGCAGGTTGAAAAATATGATACTACCTTTGAAGTCAAACTGTAGGGTCGCATACTGTGTAGGTAGCTAATCTTAAAACAAACACGTAGCCTAACACCGTTTCCCATACAAAATTTTGCTTAACTGGGGTCCAGTACATCCCTTCATCTATGAAGATATGTAGAATCTTCAGAGTTTTGGGATAAACTCATTATTACCATGAAATCATCAAGTGAAATAGTTTTTTTCACACAAAAATATCGCATCGCAACATTTTTATAAATATATTACACAGCTGGTTTGTATATTTGCAAGATGTAGTTCCCTGTGATACCTAAACTATTTTTTTAAAACCTATAATGTAGGCTTCAGTTCTCTACACGTTCCGAGGTAGTTGTTAAACTCGACACTAATAAATAAAACTAATAAATATACAGTTAAACTATTAACAAGTAGACAGTTATAACTACCGTTCTCCTGGGAAAAAGCATATACATTGCTTCTGGCCCCGCACGAGGTTATCCTGTGTTGTGAAAACCAGAAACAGCGATGTCACAACCATGTAAACATCCAAGACCTGTGGGTTTATTTTTCGTCCTCCCCAGCCAGGATCCGAACCCGGAACCGCTCGCTTGGGAAGCACAGCCTCGACCGCAACACCATAAAGGCCGTCGATTATGGATTCATAATTTTATCACACGACATCTTCATCCATCCATTGACCCAGCCCTAAGCTTTCACCCAAAGCCTACAAACTTGGATAGCATGTCGCACTCACAATGGATTCAATTAGTAACCGGTTCTAACTAACTTGACGAACTCACTCATACTCTTAACAGAATCATACACTGACGTGATGGGGCATAGATGTATCAGATCCCAAAGCAAGACAAAGCGTCATGCCTTTTCTTACATGGCGTGGCAGAGCTACTACTGTGCTGACGTTTAACCAGTTATTAACACTCAATTTTGCTTGTATTATTTTGCCCTTTGCCGTAGCTATGGTGACGAGATGGTTCCCATCACCACTAAAACGTCCGTATAATTGACCGAGCGAGCAAAGCGCCTCAGTTTCGAGATTGGCCAAAAATGCTTTTGTCCGTCTGTCAGCCTCTTTGCGCCTACCAGGTCGCATTCTCCAACTGATTTGACGAAAATTGGCACACCTTCCTTGATTTATAACAGATGGGGGGGGGGGGGGGGGGGGGTGCAATTTTGAAATTGGAGCGAGGACAACCGGTTCTTACAGAACCACTAGTGTACTATTTTCATACATAATCAGCACCAGATTCTCCAAGAAACGCGCATTCAACCACTAGACCGCGGCTTTTATGGCAAAATATACGTTTTTTCTTTTCTGCTTTCTTTTTGCAAGACGAAGCTAACCGCACATAAAATTTCAGATTCGGCTAATGACCCTTAGGCCCATTAGCACAATCGCCAACTCAAAGTTACACTCAAATTCATTCGGCCCATTGAGTGATCACGCTTACTGGATTTTGAAGTCATCTGGAATAAAAGACTCACTGGATCGATTGGAATTTCGAAAGTGCCACAGAAATTACGTAAACATTTCCTTTCTTGAAAATGTTCTCTCCATTTTTAGGGTTTCACACCCGAAGTCCGTCCACTTCCTCCACTGTCCGTCTGTCCGTCCGTCCCTCATTGGGCTCAACCTGATGAACCGAAATAGGTAGAATCGAAATTTCCACAGAATTTTGTATTTATGTAGCCGTGGCAGCAACAAATAATGAACCACACGATTTTATAAATTAAAGGGGTCCCCATACAAGAGACTTGTTCCAATACCAGCTATAATATAACAAACCATAACATGAATCAAATGTGATCGTAAATTTCGCGGCATATCACATGTTTGTGATGACGTGATTGGTTCCATATCGGTATCGCAATCTTAGGGTTCTGAGTTCGAATACACATTCGGAAATAATATTGTTGTTCTATTTTTGTTTTTGTTTTATTGTTTTTTGTGTTAAAGTGTTCTAGGTACGAAACCCTTCGTGTACCAGTCAAACCCGCACTTGATCGTTTTTTTTAATTATAACAACCAAATATAAGTCTTGTCATTTGTCTTGAATCAATTTGTATAAATAAAAATAGGTAAATAAATCAGAAGCCTCAAACAGCAATTTATTGTTATCATATCGTTGGCTCATACACACTTTCACTAACCCAACTTTATCTATTCAGCTGATCGCAAACCAAAACCATCCGTAAAGCTTTACAATAAGCTTCATTTTGTGTCGCCGCCGCTGATCTAGACATATTTGTCAAGTTATTACTTTGTCACAGTTGCGTTCGTGATCCGTGTTCCATAGCAGGACCTAGATTCTCATGGTTTCATTGAAAATATAAATATCTCCATCCTATTATCCTGGTATCCTAAGAGGCAATTGAATACCATAAGACAAAACTCAACTTGCATTACCAATCTTGTAGACTAAAGGTAAACAAAAAAATGTCATTGGCCAGGACAAAAAATAGGGAAATAATAAAACGACCAAAAAAAAACGAATGAACGAATGACCAATGTAGGGTTTCCTATATACTAACCGCTGTGCCCAAAACTGGCTCAAAAAATTCCGATAAGCTTTGAAAATGACTCTTATGACGTCCTTCTCACGTTTTAAAGGGCTGGAATTGCACTCAAGTAATATCGTATGATAGATAGTCCAGCCTTGCAAACGACTTATGTATTCCAATACATAAGTCGTTAGTTATTCCTAAACAAAATTGGAAAGAAGTCCACTTCTTTCCAATTTTGTTTAGGAATAACTACTAAATTTTGTTTATATTTTTGACAGCATTCTATCTGATCTATGTGTAAAAAGGCTGTTTGGTGCATCGTTTTTCAAATATAAAATGGCGGATAGAAGAGGTCATTTGCTATCTCCTAGGTCCACTAAAAAAAAAATTGGGTCCAACGGATTTTGTTATTTTAATATTTTTAACTCTTTTGAAAAATCCTTTAGAATTACTACTTTAAAATTGAATAAATAAAAGAGTTTAAGAGCTAGTTTTTTGAATTGACTCAAATGTTTTTTCAAGAAGTGAAATTCCGTAACGAATCATCTTTTACTTGCAATAAAAAAAAACTAAACGAGGCTTTATTCTTGGAAGTTTTTTAAAAGTTTGCTGGTCTATCTTCTTTCTAATAATAAATAATATTGCCTTCAAAACCATGTTTTTTTTATTAATTTGCCAACTTTGTATCGGGCGGGCGGTACAGCTGATATTCGACAGGTATGTAAGAATAAACATGATTGTCTAGGTAGAAAGAAATTTTCAATTGATCCTTAATCCCAGAAACACATTGTTTATATAAAAAAATCACAAATTTGCTCGAATTGCCCAATTTCATTGTGTATGCATGCGTAACATCGACTCTTTATTTCTACAGTGGTAGTCAAGGTCAAAGTCAAAGTCAAAGTACTGTAGTACTATTTATTGGATATTTGCATATACTTAGCAAACGTAATTAAAAAATTGGTTGGTTTCATATTTGTGTTAGTTAACACAAATATGAAAAAAATATTATTATGATTAATAAGCAGGAATAAAAAATAACAAAATTATTTACAGCAAGGTCTGTGTTTAGCTGGATTAACCCCATTCAATCCCCTCATAAATGACGGAAATGTTCAAGATTACTTAAAAGTAATTTCGACAAAGTCGCTTTAAATAGCATGCTATTTAAATTTCTCAAATGGCAATTTCAAAATTTCCAGAGGTATCTTATTGTGGTAGAGAATGCACTGACCCTTGAAAGAATTGCTAACCTTCGCGAGTCTAAACCGGGCGCACATAGTCTGTGATAATTTTTTGGGTTAACGTTACAGCTATCGCTATGTTTGGAAGATGTTGTTAGGATCTTGCGTACACACATTATATTTTCGTAAATAAATTGACTAGCTACAGTTAGTATGTCAATTTCTTTAAAAACTCTCTCAAGGAGTCCGCCCGAATAGCTCTTTTCTGTAAAATAAAAATAGTTTGAATATCCGCTGCTTCCCCCACAATACTATTGGACATGACACTATGAAAGTATCTAAAATATACTAGCCTAGATGTAGGCACATCCGTGCTTTGTCTGATGTTCCAAACAGCGTAAGCCGCAGAACTTCATTTACTAGCTAATTTATCTATGTGGGGTCCCCACTGCAATTTGCTATCAATGGTTATTCCAAGAAACTTCGTATAATTAACTAATTTTAACGTGCTGTTGTCTAACACTAAACTGGTCTCAACTTGTCTGACATTTGGAAGTGAGAATTTGATACACCTGGTTTTAACAGCGTTTAACAATAAATTATTAACAGTGAACCAATTCAAGGTTAAAGACAATACACCATTAACATCATCAAAATCTCCTTTTTGTCTTTCAATTTTGAAGAACATTGAAGTATCATCAGCAAACAACACTATGTTAGTCAAATTCTCCACCATGAAAGGCAGATCGTTAATAGGAAAACCAGGAATAAGAAAGAGCCTAATATGGAACCTTGTGTATCAGATTTAACGCCGTTAACTTCTGCCTTTTGAATTCTATTGCTGAGGTATGATCTTGGTAGATCCAACGCTATATTTCTAACTCCGTAATGATTTAATTTTATTAATAGCGAATTATGATGCCTTTGACAGATCGCAAAAAACTCCGATGGCATCCTGTGCAGCCTCCCATGCATCTATAGTCCATTTACCCCTAGTGAAACCGTATTGTTTGGCGTGGAGTTGTTTTGCACGGTTAAAGTGTGAGAACATTTGATTGAGTATAATCTTTTCAAATATTTTACTTAGTGTTGGAAGAATAGATATTGGTCTGAAATTTGAAGGATCATAATCCTTATCTCCTGACTTCAACAGAGGTATCAGTTTACTGTGTTTCATGAGGTCTTGGAAAGCCCCATCGTCAACACATTTATTGAATATGTAAGCTAAGTATGGGGCTATAACTAGAATTACTGAACCAATGACTTTGACTGATATACCCCACAGGTCTTCAGTATTTTTAAGTTAAGTAATCTAAACGTTTTGACAATGTCCTGGGGATATACATGATGAAATTGTAAACACACCTTACAGACACAAGTGTTATTTTTTAATAAAGTCTCTGCTTCATATTGAGATGAATTTAGACGATCTGTTGTGAGTGAGGGTACGTTGGTGAAGAATGTTTCAAAAGCTCGAGCAACATCAGCGTTGGATTTAACAATATCCCCTTATACCAATAGTCCCTTCGTATAACTATGCCAGTTTCACGGTTTATTATTTACCAAACTATTTTCATTCTATTATTAGAATTTTGTATTTCTCTATTAATGTGTAAAGTTTTTGCAGTTCTACAAACCAACTTGAAAGTTTTGGAATATTTTTTAACATAGTCATGAAATTTTTCATAAAGGTCATACAAGATAAATCTACTTTTACGAATTCCAAACGTTGCCCAGTCTTAATTTAGATTTACCGTCACTGACTATCTTTAATTCAAAAACTTTATTGAATTCTGTTTGAATAATGTTGAAGAAATCTGAGTAGATTTTGTTTGGGTTCTGTTGATTAAAATCCGGTACTGGCAAATTTATATCTTAGTTTTTCGTTTATGTCTCCAGTCTATGAAATGTAATAGGACTATAAAATAATGGACCAGTCTTCTCCTTACTAGCAATTAGGAAAGAAACTGTTTGACCACTGTGATCGGAAGTTAAGCAGTTAATTACAGTTTTACTTGTGAATGAACAGTCACAAGAATCGTTATCTAAGCAAGTTTGGCTGGTAAGTGTAAATCTAGTTGGGTCTAGAAATAAATGATATAAATTAAACGATTTGGATAAAGTTATTAATCGTTGTTTCATTGTTGTTCGTTCCTTCAAGCAAATCTGCATCAAGATCGCCACAAATAATTAACATTTTTCTGTTATTACATAGTTTAGTGAGGGCTTTCTCCATAATTTTCTCAAATATTTCGAAATTGCCATGGCCTCTATCATCCCTCGGTGGCCTGTAGACAGAAACAATAATATGGCTATCTAACTCTACTCAGGATACCTCTATTTGTTCAACAGTAAGTGCAAGAATATCTTTCCGTTGTTTTACCTTGATATTATTTTTCACTAAGATTAAAGAACGACCTCTATCAGCCGTCTTTCTATTGTAAACAACTGACAATTTTGTAATTATTTATTTTAAAAAACGTCATATATTCCTTTAACCGGTGTTCTGTAACACAAATAACATCGATGTCAGAATTTTTAGAAATAATTCTTATACAAGTTCTTTGCCAGGTAGTACCTGGATGTTTTGATGGGTAATATTTAAGTGGGGCTTACACTCTGACATATTTAGTGGCTCTTGTATGCTAGAAATTTCCTCTAATGTCTTATGATCTAACTTAAATTACTTGGAACAGATTCCAATGTTGCATGGAAAGTATGATTAACAGGCAAATTCCCAATATGGGTGCATGTCATATTACTCTTAACATAAGGTGATGTCAATTTGAACTTGGTTAAACCAACTATAGCTGCGTCGGATATATTATAAGCGAACAATGTAGCTACTAATTTTCTATATTTATTAGACAGGTACAATGTAGAGTGTTAAGTTATGAATAAAATTATTTTATAATAATAATAATAATAATAATAATAATAATAATAACGTTTATTGCCAAGAAAAATACAAGGATAGCACCTAATTTTACATTGATAATTTTGCTGAGGCAATAGGAAGTGGCTCAGCTCCTGCTGACACAGAGCCGGGACTCTGTGTAGCGCTGATTTTCAGCCTCTCCCTCTTCCCTTAGATTTGGAGCGGGGTAAAATGTCATAGAGGGTCACCAGGAGAAGTTAAACTTATGCAAGACAGTGTCAAAAAAAACCGGTCAAGTGCGAGTCTAAATCGCGCACGAAGGGTTCCGTACCACCGTTCAATGGAAGCGATGGCGTGGAGTGAATAGTTTGGATTTTACACAGCAAAATATTGTTTACAAAGTTATTGGTGCGGTTACTTTCACACTCCATGTACGTAACCAGGTGCATCCATAAGTTTGTATGTGGTATTGAAAGAATTGTTGTATGGGAGCCCCCTTAAATATTTCTTTTATCCTGTTTTTTAGTATGTGTTGTTATAGCGGCAACAGAAATACATAATCTGTGAAAATTTCAACTCTCTAGCTAGCTAGGTTCTTGAGATACAGCCTGGTGATAGACGGACGGACGGACAGCGAAGTCTTAGTAATAGGGTCCCGTTTGGAACCCTTCGGGTACGGAACCCTAAAAATTAGATCACTAAATTGTAACAACACTTAATTACTAAATTATAATAACATTGGATAAATTACAATAAAAACACAAAATAATTATCATTTGGGGCATAGTAGAGTAGTAGTGGTTGGTATTTTTTATGTTGTACTTGTGTGTGTATGTGTGTGTGTGTGTGTGTATGTGTGTGTGTGTGTGTGTGTGTGTGTGTGTGTGTGTTTGTGTGTGTGCGTATGTGACTGTAGCTTGCGGGCTCTTTCTTTAGAAAAAGTTTTTTATTTGTATATCATTCCTGTAAGCATGCTTCAGGTCCTCTGTATGAATTTGGCGTTTGATTAGAGCTGCTCTATATTTTATCTTAAATAAGTTAGTACTAACTTTAGTTCTCAGAGGAGGAGGCAAATCATTCCATATACTTGCGGACATAAATCTGAAGCAGCTCCTGTAACGGACTGTTTTGTGTGCTGGTATTTTTAGTTTATTAATTTGACTGTGTCTCAAAGCTCTGTGGGTTGAGTTATTGACCCAATACAGCTTGTCAAAAAGGTATTCTGGTTTTTTGTTCCATATGATTCTGTGAACTGTGCAGGCGTAATAGAGCTCTCTTCTAGCTTTCATATTGAGGATTCCGTATTTATTTAGGTATGGAGTTACGTATTCCCTTCTCGGTATGTTGTAACAGAAGCGCACACAAGCATTTTGTACACGCTGTATTGCCCTCTCTGTATTATCAGATAGTCTAGGGCCAAACACAGTACTGCAGTAGTTAAATAGTGACAGAATTAGAGTTTCGCATAGTCGTAATCTCAAATCTTCTCCAATGTACGATCTTATTTTGTATAAAGTTTTTAGTTTGTAAAATGCTGTCTTAACTTTGTTGTTGATGTGCTCAGTAAATTTTAGCTCGCCATCCACTATAAATCCCAGATTCCGTGCTGAAGGTACTTGCTCGAAGGTAATGTTGTTAATTTTTACCTCGTGTTGTTGTATTGAGACCTTCGCTATTTGATTTTTTGTTCCTAAAATTAACATTTGTGATTTTGCGGGATTGAGGGCTAAACTATTGCTTTGTGACCAGTCGTAGATGCTAGTTAGGTCCTTTTTGATTTTAGAGATGGCATTTGCGGTATCTTCAGCTTTGTAAGATATATATATTTGTGTGTCATCGGCATAGAGATGATGTTTACAAGACGTAATGTGTAGGGGGAGATCTGCTGTGAATATTGAGAATAGTACAGGACTCAATAGAGCGCCCTGTGGGACGCCTCGTATAACGCTCCTGTTTGACGAGTATATCTTTTCGCCCTCCTTATTTTCGGTCACCACGATTTGCTGCCTGTCTGAAAGAAAGGACTGGAACCATACGCAGGAGTTCTTTGAGAAGCCATATTGGCTTAGTTTTCCCAGAAGTAGCTGTGGTTCTAGGCAGTCAAAAGCACGAGAGTAGTCCAAAAGTATCTTAATGCTACACAGCCCGCTGTCAGTAGCCTCTGTTAGGTCGTCGGTGATATGTAGCATGGCCGTCTCCGTACCGTGCCCCTTTCAGAATCCTGACTGATGCTTAGGTAAAATGTTGTTGATTTCCACGTATTTAGTAACCTGTTTTAGTACTACTTCTTCCAGTATTTTAGACAAAACGGGTAAGATCGATATCGGACGGAGGTCTTTTAGCTCAGTTATTGAGTCTTTTTTTGGTACCTACTGGTATAACTAGAGCTTTTTTCCAGCTGGATGGGTATGTGTTGTTTCTAATAGAGACATTAATAATTTTTGTAATAATGGGAAGTGTAACATCCAGTGTTAATCTAATCATGTCTATGTCAAAACCATCATGACCGGTTGCTTTAGTTTTGATATTATTTATTATTTTGTGTACTTCTGTCATTGTCGTCTCTTGAATATCAAAAATTGACGTGCAGTTAGAATGTCTTATAGACGTGGCTTTGTCTATCGATCCAGTAGGCGCCGGCAAGTTTAAAAAATGGTTATTTATATTGTTAGGAACATTGAGATAATCTGGTATAAAATTTGGATGTTTGTTGTTGATTGCGGCGGTTTTTTTAAGGTTGGACCATAGTTCTTTGGGTTTGTTTATATTGTTATTGATAAAATGGTTAAAATACGCATTGTGTTCTCGTTCAACTGTAGTCGTCACTATTTTTTTTAGATTCTTATAATATTCCATGGAGCTAACGTCTAGTAAGGTGCGGGTGTTTTCGGTAATTCTAGAAGGTTTTTTAACCACTTGTACTAGCCCGTGTTGGTGACAAAACTGAGTAAGCTCTTTTACTCGGGTTGATTCCGTGTTGAGACAGTTAACATTGAGATCACTCATGACAAATGTATAATCACAGTGGGCCATGTAGTTGATAGAATCGCTGAAGGCATCCAGTGTTTCACTGAAGTTAACCTTTTCAGGTCTATATGCAGTTCCGAGAGCCAGGCATGCACCTGGGGTTTGCACTTCCAGCCAAAGTTGTTCCAAGTTTGATGAGGGATGCCTACGGATACGTGCATTCACTTCGCGTCTCACATAGAGAGCTACGCCCCCGCCTCCTTTATTCTGTCTTGCTCTATAAATAAATCTATAATTTGGTAGGGCGAGGGCCAACCCTTCTTGTCCTGTTTTTAGCAAAGCAAAGTGAGTTAGCAGAACTCAGAGCCGCGACGTCTGAGTTAGTACAGCTACAACGCCAGAATGCGGAATTGGTGGGCGTTCTAATTGAGAATGAGGAGAATGAGACCAGCAAGGAGGACGAGCCCACATCACTAACTTTGGTCTCGACCCCCTCAACGAGAGTGTTGCAGCGTCCACCGCTGCCCCAACCAAAAAACAGCGTCGCCGTCGTCGACGAGGAGACACCTCGCAGCTCAACAGCGCGAGCACCGCGCCGCTCGCTGTCCCTGCTGAGGCGTGTGTCATGCCGCAAGCTGCCCCGAGGGCCGCGCCGTTCGCCGTTGCGCACGTTGCGACGCTCGCTGCCGCGAATGCCGCGCCAACCGCCGCCACGTGCATCAAACCGCACTCCAACACGTGTGTCCCGCCACTCACCTCCACTCGTGTACCGCCAGCTACCAAAATATGTGCTCAGAGAAAAACTCTGTTGTTCTCCGACAAAGTAGGTGCAGGATTTGGGACTCTATTACATAACCGGCTTAACCAAAAAGTAACGAACATTTGCTGTCCAAATTGTTCATTTGTAGATCTAGTGAAGATGATTAGTCGCGGTATCTATGATGAGTACAGCACTATTGTAATTATGGTAGGAAATCATTCAAACATTAGTCGGAATGATTTGAATAAAAGTGTTGAAACACTTCTAGACTTACATAGTAGGATGAAATGCAAGTTTATACTATGCAATTTTCCATATGCCTGTAATTTGACAGAACTACAGAACAAATCTGTGCATAGAATGAATATTCATTTATTTAATTTAACATGTCATCACAGCGATGCTATTTTATATTTCGACATGAATAATTTTATTCATAACTTTACTCTGACACGGGATACATTGTACCTGTCTAATAAATATAGAAAATTAGTAGCTACATTGTTAGCTTATAATATATGCGACGCAGCTATAGTTGGAGCTATAGTTGGTTTAACTAAGTTCAACTTGACATCAGCTTATTTTAAGAGTAATATGACATGCACCCCTATTGGGAATTCACCTGTTAATTATACTTTGCATGCAACATTGGAATCTGTTCCAAGTAATTTAAATTAGTTCATAAGACAATAGAGGAAATCTCTAGCATACAAGAGCCACTAAATATGTCAAAATGTAAGCCCCAGTTAAATATTGCCCATCAAAACATCCAGGGGCTACCTGGCAAAGAACTTGTATTAGAATTATTTCTAAAAAATTCTGACATTGATATTATTTGTGTTACTGAACACTGGTTGAAGGAAAATATGATGTCTTTTAACATAAATAGTTACAAAATTGTCAGTTGTTACAATAGAAAGACTGCTGATAGAGGTGGTTCTTTAATCTTAGTGAAGAATAATATTAAGGTGAAACAACGGAAAGATATTCTTGCACTTACTGTTGAAAGACAAATAGAGGTATCCTGTATTGAGTTAGATAGCCATATTATGGTTTGTGTCTACAGGCCACCGAGGGATGAAAAAGGCCATGGCAATTTCGAAATATTTGAGAAAATTATGGAGGAAGCCCTCATTAAACTTTGTAATAACAGAAAAAAGTTAATTATTTGTGGCGATCTTAATGTAGATCTGCTTGTAGATACAACACTGAAGCGACGATTAATAACTCTGTTCAAATCATTTAATTTATGTCATGTATTTCTAGAGCCGACTAGAATTACACTTACAAGCCAAACTTGCTTAGATAACGTTTTTTGTGACTGTGCATTCACAACTAAAAGTGTAATTAACTGCTTACCCTCCGATCACAGTGGTCAAACAGTTTCATTCCCAATTAGTATTAAGGATAAGACTGGTCCAACATTTTATAGGCCTATTACATCCCATAGACTAGAGACATATACGAAAAACTTAGATATAAATTTGCCAGTACCGGATTTTAATGAACAGAACCCAAACAAAATCTACTCAGACTTCTTCAACATTATTCAGACAGAATTCAATAAAGTTTTCAAATTAAAGAAAGTCAGTGACTACAACGGTAAATCTAAATTTAATGACTGGGCAACGTTTGGAATTCGTAAAAGTAGAGTTATCTTGTATGACCTATATGATCAACCTATAACTTTGATCGAAAATTTCATGACTATGTTAAAAAATATTCCAAAACTTTCAAGTTGGTTTGTAGAACTGCAAAAACTTTACACATTAATAGAAAAATTAAAAATTCAAATAATAGAACGAAAACAGTTTGGCAAATAATAAACCGCGAAACTGGCAAAGTTATACCAAGGGACAGTGATTTCTGCCTAAAGATAGGTGATGATGTTGTTAAATCCAACGCTGATGTTGCTCGAGCTTTTGAAACATTCTTCACCAATGTACCCGTACTCACAACGGACAGTCTAAATTCATCTCCATTTGAAGCAGAGACTTTATTAAAAAATAACACTAGCGTCAGTAATGTATATTTAAAATTTCATCATGTATATCCCCAGGACATTGTCAAAACGTTTAAATTACTTAACTTAAAAAATACGGAAGACCTGTGGGGTATATCAGTCAAAGTCATTGGTTCAGTAATTCTAGTTATAGCCCCACACTTAGCTTATATATTCAATAAATGTGTTGACGATGGGGATTTTCCAGACCTCATGAAACACAGTAAACTTATACCGCTGTTCAAATCGGGAGATAAGGGCGATCCTTCAAATTTCAGACCAATATCTATTCTTCCAACACTAAGTAAAATATTTGAAAAGATTATACTCAATCAAATGCTCTCACACTTCAACCGTACAAAACAACTCCACGCTAAACAATATGGTTTCACTAGGGGTAAATCGACTACGGATGCAGGTATTTCCCTTGTATCTCATATTTATTCTGCATGGGAGGCCGCACAGGATGCTATCGGAGTTTTTTGCGACCTGTCGAAGGCGTTTGATTGTGTTGATCATAATACGCTATTAATTAAATTAAATCATTACGGAGTTAGAAATAAAGCGTTGGATCTACTAAGATCATACCTAAGCAATAGAATTCAAAAGGCAGAAGTTAACGGCGTAAAATCTGATGGATCGGGTGTTAAAATTGGCGTTCCACAAGGTTCCATATTAGGCCCTTTCTTATTCCTGGTATATATTAATGATCTGCCTTTCATGGTGGAGAAATTAACTGACATAGTGTTGTTTGCTGATGATACTTCAATGGTCTTCAAAATTGAAAGACAAAAAGGAGATTTTGATGATGTTAATGGTGTATTGTCTTTAACCTTGAATTGGTTCACAGTTAATAATTTATTGTTAAACGCTGGTAAAACCAAGTGTATCAAATTCTCACTTCCAAATGTCAGGCAAGTTGAGACCAGTTTGGTGTTAGACAACAGCACGTTAGAATTGGTAAATGATACGAAGTTTCTTGGAATAACCATTGATAGTAAATTGCAGTGGGGACCCCACATAGATAAATTGGCTGGTAAATTAAGTTCTGCGGCTTACGCTGTTAGGAACATCAGACAAAGCACGGATGTGGCTACATCTAGGCTAGTATATTTTAGTTACTTTCATAGTGTGATGTCCTATGGTATCTTGTTGTGGGGGAAAGCAGCGGATATTCAAACTATTTTTATTTTACAGAAAAGAGCTATTCGAGCAATTTATAATTTAAAACGAACAGACTCCTTAAGAGACCTTTTTAAAGAAATTGACATACTAACAGTAGCTAGTCAATTTATTTTCGAAAATATAATGTATGTACGCAAGAACCTTACAACATTTTCCAAACTTAGCGACAGCTGTAATGTTAACCTAAGAAATAATCACAGACTATGTGCGCCCCGTTTTAGACTCGCGAAGGTTAGCAATTCTTTCAAGGGTCAGTGCATTCTCTACTACAATAAGATACCTCTGGAGATTTTGAAATTGCCATTTGAGCAATTTAAAAAGCATGTTAAAGCGACTTTGTCGAAAAAGGGATATTACAATGTTCAAGATTACTTAAATGACAGGACTGTATGGGGTTAATCTGGCTCAACACAGACCTTGCTGTTAATAATTTTGTAATTATTTATTCCTGCTTATTAATCATAACAATTAAATTTTTCATATTTGTATTAGTTAAGCACAACCTATTTTTAAAAGAGATCTAAAAATAGATCTGTGGGAGTTTCTACGCCCTTCTTCTCCCACAGTGGTCCAATGTAGAGAAGAGGCAAAAAATGACGTTTGCTAAGTATATGTAAATATCTACAGTAATAAAGTACTTTGACTATTGACTTTTGACTATTAGCCAAGTTTCGTTAATTGCCAGTATATCGGGTAGATTATTAGTGATCGAAACAAATAATTCATATTGAACCGTGTTTAGTGACCTAGCGTTCAGGAGCCCTAAAGTCATCAAATTATTATTTGATTTTGAGTTAGCCATTTATGAGTTGTAGTGGTATAGTATATGTAGAGTTCTGTAGCGTTATGTATGTGTGTATGTAGTGTGTACTTTTGGAGTGTGAGTAGTGTTTGAAGAGTGTGTGTATTGCAAGAGTTGCATTGTACAAACGGCACAAGAGTTGATTACCAACCAAATTAAATATTGAAAAATTACATTTTAAAAATATTGAAAGATATATGTTTGACTTATTGTCCAAAATCATTAGATAGAAACAGTGGTGATTAGTCAAAGTGTTCAAATTGCAGGTATTCCAAAAACCTTCTGTAAGTCCTCTCCATTGCGTAGTCAATGCCGTGGTTTGCCCTGTTCCTGACGGACGAAGATTTTTCCATCGCGTGTCCATACATATCTATATTGCATATTACGCGCCAGCTCGCGAGCTTTTTGGAGTAGGTGGCGGTAATGTCTCGTAAGGCGCTCATTCAGGTATAGAGCGCGCGGTGGGCTGGGCAACTGGAGGCCTTCGGTAGTCAGGTTCCGGCGGGTGCGCGCCGCTTGCAGCAGGCGGTCGCGGGTGGCGCGGCGCGCGAGACGCACCACGAGGGGGCGGGTGCGCGGGTTGGTGCCGCTCTCATCTGCCTGCAGGGGGGGCCAACACGTTCGGCATTTATTACATCCCTCTCGTCTATCTCGACTCCGATTTTTTTCGCCACGTTCAGTACGATATGTACGCAATTTTCATTGGCGACTTCTGTGCATCCCGCAATTTCGATGTCGTTGGTTAGGAGTGCTTGGTCTTTTTCAGCTATATCTGCGCGTAGTTGTTGAAGCGCGTTTTCCAGCACAGTCACATCTTGGCATTGAGTTTCATTTTGTGTCTTCTCCAGATTTACAACTCTCGCCTCTAGTTTGTCTATACGTGTGTTCTGGGCCTGTATGGTACGTGTGAGGGAAGAAATAGCTTCGCGAAGATCATCCATCTGTTGGTTAATGAGGTCCGTCATGTATTTTTTCAGGTCTTCTATCATGTTGCCATAGGAGTTGAGCACTGCGGTACCGCATTCTGGCACTGAAATTTGTTCATCCTGATGTGGCTGAGAGTTTTTTTTTGAGCGGAATGTGATGTTATCATGTGCTGTGTTATCACTCGTGGCTCGAAAAGACGTTACTTTGGTAATGTTGTCAGTCTGAATATTACCGGAGTTACAGCTACCGCGGACTGGAGTATTAATGTTACCTTTCTTAGGTTGCTTATTAATGCATTCCGGGCATCTCCACTGGTCTTTACGTTCCATGAGATTAAATAGTTTCTGGCTGACGTTTGCGCAGTCTAGATCGTACTTAGAACGACATGCTCCACATTGCAGAAAATCTTTTCTTGGTAGATTGTTTTTGCAACCTGAACACTTCTGACTTGTACTCATTTTTGCGACTGGTGGTGACCTCTTGTGTGATGGCTGTCGATACGATATCGATCCTTAAATGGTAGGTCCTGCAGCAAGTAAGTGGTTCACATTTACGGCATTAGATGTCGCTAGTAATACTCAGTGAGTTCTTTGCTTTAGTTCCTCTATTGAGTCGTAGGTGTCACTATTTAAATAATGCTGCGTAACGGCCCGGCTAATATTGTTTGGTGAATTTTATTTGTGTATTTCACTGTTTTGCACTGTTATTTATTCACAAATTAGTAAACCACGGACGGATGTACACTATAGATGAATATATATTTGATGTTATTTTGAACTGATGTTATTTTACTTTGTCAGAGAACAACAGAGTTTTTCTCTGAGCACATATTTTGGTACTTGGCAGTACACGAGTGGAGGTGAGTTGCGGGACACACGTGTTGGAGTGCGGTGCGATGCACGTGCCGGCGGTTGCCGCGGCATTCGCGGCAGCGAGCGTCGCAACGGCGAGCGGTGCGGCGCGGCCCTCGGGGCCGCGTGCAGCATGACACACGTCACAGCAGGCAGCGCGACACCCGCGACACGTTGTTTTTCGGTCGGGATAACGACGGACGCTGCAACACTCTCGATAAGGGGGGTCAAGACCAGAGTTAGTGATGTGGGCTCGTCCTTCTTGCTGGTCTCATTCTCCTCGTCCTCAATTAGAAAGCCCACCAATTCCACGTCCTGGCGTTGTAGCTAAACTAACTCAGACGTCGCGGCTCTGAGTTTGGCTAACTCACTCTGTTCATTGGCATAACATTGTAGTGCATTTGCTAGGAGGTCACGTAGATGCTGGATTTCTACTCGGGCATCTTGGAGGTTTGACTGTAAACCTATATTTTTCCCCGGAGTTCTTGCAGTAAGATTTTTAATTTTCTGTTTGGTTGCCGTTTCAAGGCTAATTTTAGTAGTTTTACATAACCTCTAGTTTTCTTCATGAATTTATTTAATTTCAAACATTTTTTAATTTTTCTGCTGCTGGTTAGCTACTTCTGGTTCTTGTTGTCTGTGCACATATCAGTCAACTTCAAGTTTGCCTCATTGAGTTGGTATTGGAGGAATTTACTCCACTAGTTTTTCCAATCGTTTATTCCCATCTTGCGACTGCTCGTGTGTTTCTCGCAAAGTAGACACACTATCTCTTAGCTGTGAGTTCTTGGTTTTCAAGCTTTTTATTTCAAAGACATTTTCATTGCGCTCTTCCAATAGCCTGTGGTTTCACTCTACTGCCTCAGTTAGTTGTTGCTGCAGTTTTGAATTTCTCTGCTCTGCATGCATTCTCCGCGTAACGTTGGATGCCATGCCTGGAAATAAAATAATTTATGTAGTTGTCTATGTAGTGTATCTAGCAGTTAGTTATCAGTGCACATAGCTCTATCCTGTATATTAAATTATTCTTATCAACCTTGGGTATGCTGGAAGAGATCTCTATTTATAGATAAGCATGCCTTTGTAGATGACCTTTCTGTTGATTATATCCTATGTCGTTTTATGTGCAATAAATATATACAAATACAAATATACAAATGATAGTTCCTAATGCCCTTTAAAGCTATTCTACGTCAAAGTCACAATTTTCTCTTAGTCTTAAGTTTCAATTAACTTCTTACAAGTAAGTATAGGTTAACAATATAAATGTCCTGAACGAATGAAAGTTATACTTAATTATCTAACAATAAGCAAATGCTGATCAGCAGTGAAGTGAGTACCTATTATGTCTCTAGAATAACCTACAAGCTTACACTATATTCAAACTAATTGTCAAGGTCTAACTTATCAGTGCACTTGTGTATATCGTGTAATAAATATGAGTGAACGGCTAGTTTTATCGTCAAAAGTACTTCCACAGATTGTCAAGTGCTAAGAGACAAAAAAAAACACCGCGTTGTTAGGATGAACGTTTCTCACAATAGTGAGAGTTGAGCTGTATTTAGTGTATTAATATTGCCTTATAATATAGTTAAGTTCAAGTTGTATACTTTTAAAATATGAATAAGCAAATATGAAAAAACAATACTCCCCCGGGGTTTTTCCGTTGGCAGTTTGAATCGTCCTTTGTCTGTTGGTCCGTGATCGATAATTTTATCACAATTACAATTCTAACCACATTTAGCACTGGCACACTATAAGTTAACTTAATCCTTAAAATAACACTATATTCACAAATAGACGAATTCAAATAAATAAATTTAGTTAAAATACAGCACAGCTGTTTTTGACGTGTAGCTTCGGGTGCTAGTCGAATGCGGATTATATCCGTTGGGATTAACCTTCTCTAGATTCTACTTCCGCAGCGTAGACTAACTCTTTTGCCCTTTCTCTTTCGACTAAAGGGGTCAGGTCTTGAGAACGTGGAATCCCTGGAATAGGTTCATCCCTCCCTATCCACGAATTTGGGAAAACAGTGTTTGTACACTGTTTTCCCAAAGTTCACTGTTTTGCAGTTAGGGAACACACAATGTGTTCCCTAACTGCAGTTCTCCAGTGAGCTGGACAACCGTCTTGCTGGAAGACGATAGGCCTGTCTTCGTTAAAAAGTGCCACCACTGCCACCAATTCTGGTAGAACATTGGCTAAAAAATCAAATAAATTTTTCCCGTCCAGAATATTGGGTAGGAAGTATGGTCTTGTCTTCATTTCCAACGACTCCTGCCCGAACATTGATATTGAATCTCCTCTGGAAACACCTCTGTCTTTTGACCCGTGGGTTTTGTCCTTTCAAAAACCAGTGGTGCATATTGTGGAGATTTATAGAATAGAATAGAATGTTTTATTTCATGAACATAGGTTGCAGTTTACAGGTCTTAAAAAAATTAAATTACCGGTATGTCCTACCAGTAAAATGGTGTATGAATATTAGTGACTAGGTACATCATTTATACATATTTATTATATTTTATTTATTATCACAATTAAAATGTCAAACTTAACAACTAAATATCACAATTAAAAATTATCATTTAGATAGGAATTAATATCATAATAACATTTGTCACTGAGCAAATGGAATAATTTATTTTTGAACGGTTGTAAATTTAAATCTTTTATTTCATTTGGTATTTTATTATATATCTTAGGCGCCATGCAAAATATACTTTTATGTAGAAGAGCTGTCCTAGACGGTAGCAAGCAAAGTCTGTTCCGATGTTGATGGCGCTGTGAAAAGGTTGTTGTGGTCTCAATGAAATTATTGGGATTAGTTTTTACGAAGACTGCCACCTCATAAATGTACAGGGAGGGTAAGGTCAGTATTTTGTGTTTCCTAAAGTAGGGTTCGCAGCTGTCTGTAGTTTTGAGGCTAAACACAGCTCTGAGGCATCTTTTTTGTGCCTTAAAAACGGTTTCCCTTTCAGAGCAGTTGCCCCAGAAAATCACACCGTACCGCAGAGTAGATGACACAATACCGTGATAGGCAGCTAATGCTGTTTTGTTATAATTGCCTCTTTTGTAAATTAAGACTCGTCCATCCACAGGATGCTTTAAAAAATGTCACGATCATCCAGGTCTGTATGCAGCAGAAAACGACAAAACCGGACACGTGTCCCAAGTCGTTATCTTCGAGAACTGTACAATACGGATATAAACGCATTAATTATTGTCAACATGTAGATAATTAAAATGAGAATTAAGTACACTACCGTAAGAGACAGAATGATGATTGTATCAATCAAGATTGGGTTTCAGGCAATGTGATATTAGTTGTACCTACTTCATTTTGTAAAAAATGCATGCCTTTTGCAGGAGTGTAATGAAATGCATGTTTGTCATTTTGCCGAAGAATCTTCCACATCTTCCAGATTGAAATATCCAGCAATAGAGCAACATTCCTAATGCTCCTGGTGGGTTGTTCCGCGAACAGCGCCAAAATCTGTTTGTCCAGTTCGACGTTATGTCGAATCACTATCCCTCTAGGTTCACTACATCTTAGATTGGCAGATTCGCGTAAGCATCGGCGTGTGTTTTGAAATGTGTGGTGGGAAGGTAAGCGCCTGTTAGGATTTTTTTTTGATAAATTCTTTGCGCTTCTCGTGCAACACCATTAGCGCTTTCAAATACCAATAAGGTGTCCGCGTATTCTTCATTAGAGAATGTAGATATTACAACATCATTAAAACCACAGCATTAAAAGGTTCGCGGCGCTAACCAACACAAAAAAACACAAAGAACAAACACAAACACGAAAAAACCAAATGTGTGAAAAACGCGCCAATTACAGTTTTTTTTCTGGGTAGTCTCCCACTGCTGGGCAAAGGCTGACCTTAACAGCCCAGTCCGCCAAAAACTTCTCGAAATCAGCGATACAAGTATCGCCCTCCCGCCCGATACACAAAGTTGGCAAATTAATGAACTTAATAATGGTTTTTATGGCATTATTGTACATCATTAGAAAGTAGATAGACCAGTAAACTTTTTTTAAACCTATCTAGAAAAAAGCCTCCAGCCTGAGTAAATAGAATAAAAAAATTGATGCTCATTTCAAGTATTTGACTGCAAAAGAACAGTACAACATTACACAACCAATTATAGTAAATTATTGTCAGTTTCAATAATAACTCCTTTATTTATTCAAGTTTAAAGAAGTAATTCTGGAGAATTAAAAAAAAGTAAAAAAATTAAAATAAAAAAATCCATTGGGCCAAAACTTTTATTTGTGGACCTAAGAGAATGAGAATTACCTCTTCTATCCGCTATTTGAATTTGCGTGCGGTGCGTCCTACCACCCCTGACCACCGCACCCAATCATTGAACTATTTACGGTGCGTCCTACCACCCCAGACCACCGCACCCAATCATTGAACTATTTACGGTGCCTCCTACCAACCCTGACCACTGCACCCAATCATTGAACTATTTACGGTGCGTCCTACCAACCCTGACCTCCGAACCCAATCATAATAATAATAATATAATAATAATAATTCTTTATTGCACAGAAAACACAATGGAAAAAATATAACGAACAATATGCAAAGGTGAGCTTATTTCTAAAAAGAAATTTCTTACAGCTAACCTGTGAGGAAAGGAAAAATATTTATAGAGAGGTAGTCCTAGTGTACAATTAAGATTTAAAAGAAAGAAATAAAGTCAATATACTATCAGATAAATCACAATACATCCTACACATACTATAAAATAAATTAATAGAATACAATAAATACATAGATACACATACATACTATAAGATACCCACTATGCGGAAGAGAGGAGATGCAGTTTCAACTTTTTCTTAAAAGAGAACAAGGATGTGCAATCCCTAATAGCGCAAGGAAGTGCATTCCACAAACGTATTGCCCTTAACCTAAACGAGTGCTCGTAAGCAACAGTGTTGTGCTGAGGAATTGACAAAAGTGACACCGTGTGAGATCTCCGAAGTCTATCCCCAGAGAAAAGAAACTCAAAATGTTCACGAAGATATGCGGGATAGCGCGGATTTCTCAAAATATTGAAGAGGAAGGTGAGAATGTGCATATCACGACGAAGTCGGATCGGGAGCCAGCCTAATTCCCTGCGATATTGGGACACGTGATCGTACTTGCGGAGACCGAAGATAAACCGAATCCCGAGATTTTGAAGTCGCTCGAGTTTGTTCAGTAGATCTTCGTTCGCGCTGGCCCAGCAAACATCGGCGTAGTCAATTAAAGGCAGAAGAAGGGTCTGAACTAGCATGATTTTAGTCTGCCTAGGCAAGAAGTACTGCAAACGCCGAAGGGAATGAAAGGATGCAAAGACTCGTCTGCTGACCTCACAAACGTGGGGCGACCAGGATAAAAGAGTATCAAAAACAACCCCAAGATTTTTGGCTTTCTCGCTGTACTTGACAATGGTACCGTCATAAAGCACGGGAGCAACTGACCTATGCTGCAACAAATTAAGTAAGTGCCGTGTACCCAGTATCATCGCCTGAGACTTATCCGGGTTGACTAATAGCCCATACGAAAGAGCCCATTTCCTGATGTTGTCGAGGTCAGCATTCAAAGCCTCTACAGTCGAAGTCAGATCACACAGGGGAAAATGCCGATAAATTTGAAGGTCATCTGCATAGAGATGATACGAGGAAGACAATACATCCGAGATGGAATGGATGAAAACTGAGAAAAGAAGAGGAGAAAGGATGCCACCCTGCGGAACACCAGTAGAGAGCTTGCACCATTCCGTAGTAACTTCTTCAGACTTGATGCGCTGCTGGCGGTCTCTCAGGTAGGAGTCAAACCAGCGAGCCGAGTGTGAAGAGACATTGAGTGTTTTTATGATTTCAACAAGTATATCGAAGTCGACGCAGTTGAAGGCGCTGCTAAAGTCAAGGAGAGTCAGGACTGTGAGCTGCTTCTTATCCATTGCCAGTTGGATATCGTCAGTTACCTTGAGCAGTGCGGTGGTGGTGCTATGCCCTGGCCTAAAACCAGACTGAAAAGGGTTCAGTAAATCCATGGAGGAAAGGTACGAGGACAGCTGGGAGTGGACAATTGATTCAAGGACTTTGGAAAGGATTGGTAGGATGGAAATGGGACGGAACTCTTTGAAGGAGGACGAGTTAGAAGTTTTAGGCAGGGGTATCACTAATGCTCTTTTCCACTGGCTTGGGAAGCAGTACTCGCTCAGCGACGCGTTAATTATATGCGTTATAGGTGGTAAAACATTATCGAGTACACTGAATAGCATCTGAGAGCAGATATTGTCATCACCTACAGCCTTGGACGAGATTTCTAGAATAGCTTTCTTTACTGCGCCAACTCCGACAGACCTGAGGTTGAAAGGTAAGCAACTGGATGTCGTTCTGGTACGCAAGTTACGAAGGGTAGCATCCTTGACACAGGGGTCCATCACGACAGGGGAGACAGCAAAGAATTTGTTGAGACCATTGAGGTCGACACTACCGGCAACTGCGTCCTGGGACTTACCAACACCAAGGGTCTTCAGGAACTTCCAAACCTGTGCAGGAGAGTAACTCTCGATACTCTCGTAGATGTGGCGGCGTTTGGCATCTCGACAAAGACGGGTGCACCGATTACGGAGACGTTTGTATATAAGGAGATTATCGTCCGTCGGATCCTTCTTATATCTACATTTGGCACGGTTTCTCTGGGCCATCAGACCCTTGATGGTGTCGGTAAGCCAAGGCGCAGGGAGATGTTTGACCCTAACCTTTTTGACAGGAGCATGTTTGTCGAACAAACTTAAGACAATCGAGTTGAAATGCTGGACTTTGTCATCAACGGTCTCACTACAGACGACAGGAGACCAGTCTATAGAAGCGGCGTCAGACTTAAGGGAGCTGAGATCCATACCCTTGAAACTGCGAATATCCAGGAATTTTGCTGCGCGCTTGGGAGGCCTTAACTTGAACGAGAGATAAATCAAATCGTGAAAGGAGAAGGGGGCATTAAGTTGGCCATGCGTAGCAACCTTGGATATGTTAGAAACAATCATAAGATCTAGAAGAGAGGGGGTGCAGTGGGGCTGGAAGTGAGTTGCACTCAAGGGAAGAATATTTAAATTTAGGGAGCTGATGATAGACTGGAGTTTGGCTGAGCGAACATCATTTTTAAGTAAACAGGTATTGAAATCACCTAGGATAACTGTGTCACTGTAAAGAGGAGATAGATCATTAAGAATGCTTTCAAAAGAATCAAAGTAGTCGATGAGTAGAGAGGGGCTATAGAAGACACCCAGAAGGACCTTATTGTGATGCAGGCATAACTCGAGAAAGAGGTGTTCAGCGGATCCAGAGTACAGACTAGGTGAGTGGCTGATGACTTTGCAAGAAATGTTGGAACGAAGGTAAATAGCAACACCGCCACCAGCCTTACCTGTCCTATCATTCCGATAGAGCCTGTACCCCGGCAGAGCATACAAGGTAGATGGAAGAGAGGGTTTAAGAAATGATTCGGAGATCAGAATACCATGAATGCTCTGATCGCTGAAGGAGTCGATAAGGTCGGCATGACTGGAATGAATGCTCTGAGCATTTATGTGAACGACATTGAAGTTCCTACCGAGGTTGGAAAACACACGTTTGAGGGCAATAGGCAAAACGTCGTTCGTGGACGGCAATCCACTTCCCACGCTATCGGAATCTTCACTATCGGAACAGGAGAAGTAACTATCACTAAAGTCGTAGGTATTCATATAAGTAAATATCATATAATAAATAAATAATAAAATAAATACAATTAAATCTACTAAAATCACAAAAAAATTAAAAGTATCTAAATTCTCAACAATCTAAAAAACAGAAAGCCCGAACCCAGCCATACCCTGGGTTTACATGAGTACAGTATGGAAATAAATACGATATAACAATAGAATGAGACGTTGGCGGGCAGCACAAACAAAAAATAAAATAAAGAAACAGCAAAATAAATCTAAATTCGAACATGAAATGATTACAGTTCGTACCGTCCGGTTGCCCGTCCGTTCCATCCGGCTGTTTGTCCGTCCGTACAATAAAAAAAAAAAAAAATAAGATCACAGAACACAAATCGTAATGTCACTATGCTTGACTTGACAATCTTGACATGACATACGAAAATGACTTGGCGAGCTAAAAAGTGAATCCTAACTACCCTTTACGTAAAATAAAAATAAGTTACAGGAAATAACCCGACCAAATCACGCGACATAGATTGCACTGCACACGAGTACAACAACACAATAACAATCCACTACTTCTTCTTAGTTCCTGCCTTCGTCTGGCCGGCGGCGGCACGCCTAGCGCTGATTTCTCGCTGCTTGCTTGCCGCGGGTGCCGCACAACCTGCCAGCGCAGCCACAGGCACTAGCTCAGCCGGTTTTGGAGTCGAGGCGGCGACCTTTTGCCCGGATTGCAGAGCAGAGGGAGGGAACTTGCTGGTGTATACCTGAAGCTCCGCCATACGCTCCACCTTCTGTCTGCTTTTGTCAGGAAGCAATAGGACAACCTTACCTCCAGAAGTCCAGCAGTTCTGCACACCAAAGTGTTTCCGGGCAGTAAGAAACACATCGTGTCTGCACTTGGTCAAGAACTCTGAAACGGTGGTTGCAGTGCCCTTCAATGCGGTTTTACCATTCCACACCTCCATACGTGCACCGAGTGTGGAGAATCTCACCAGAATTGGGCGCGTTTTGGCTGGCTTCTTGGGTCCAAGACGATGAACAATTGAAGCGCTTGCGATGCACTCAGGGGACACTTTTATTTGGTCGGATAGTATCCTTTGAGCCACATCATTCACCTGTTCCTTCTCATCTTCGGGGACTCCATGGAGAAGGAGCACCTTTCTACGTGAAGCAGTCTCCAGCCTGTCCTGTCCAGCAAGCAACAAGTCAACCTGGCTGCGCAGCAAGTTAAGGCAGTTCCACGTGAACGCCTTGAACTCGAGAAACTCGCTGGCCAGGGAGTTGACATTGAGTGGGCTGCTAGATGTGGACATAGTGGCGCACTCACGGAGCTCCTTCTCATACCGAGACATCCTGGTGTTGAAGTCGTTTGCCATCTGCTCCATGTTGGTACTGATTTTTGTGCAAAGATCCATTGTGAGTAGTGCTTAAATTGTAATCTCGAGGTGTGTTAGAAATATTAATACCCAGAGTAGGTAAAGGGTCCAGGCCTTGTTTAAAATAAAAATTTATAACATTAATGCACTGAATTTAATTTTAATTTAATAAAAATAGCAGGACACAAATTAATGATGATGGCTAGGCTACCCTCTTTTTTGAATCATTGAACTATTTACGGTGCATCCTACCACCCCTGAGCACCGCACCCAATCATTGAACTATTTACGGTGCGTCCTACCAACCCTGACCGCCGCACCCAATCATTGAACTATTTACGGTGCGTCCTACCAACCCTGACCGCCGCACCCAATCATTGAACTATTTACGGTGCATCCTACCACCCCTGACCACCGCACCCAATCATTGAACTATTTTCGGTGCGTCCTACCAACCCTGACCGCCGCACCCAATCATTGAACTATTTACGGTGCATCCTACCAATCCTGACCACCGCACCCAATCGTTGAACTATTTACGGTGAGTCCTACCAATCCTGACCACCGCACCCAGTCATTAAACTATTTACGGTGCGTCCTACCAACCCTGAACACCGCACCAAATCATTGAACTATTTACGGTGCATCCTACCAACCCTGACGACCGCACCCAATCATTGAACTATTTACGGTGCAGAGTCAGAGTCAGAGTCATTTTTTATTGAATATAAATAAATAAATTATCTTATTCAACGTCAAAATTATACTTACTTATAACTAAAAGTCAATTTTTTTTTATATAAAAAGACCACCGTGGAAGGTGGGCCTCGGGGTTAAGAAGAAACGGCAAGAAACTCCCCCATACCTTTTTTTTTTAAAAGTGACTTTACAACAGGTACTGGTTTCGGTCTAAGGAAATTCGCCGGCGAGTGATAGACTTGATCCATCGCCCCTCGTCGAATTTCTGTGCGCTGAGATGGTATGAACCATGCAGTTTTGTCATCTAAGTATTCCTTAATACTATAATAGGACTTTTTTATCAGCTCATTTTTAGGGTTCCGTACCCGAAGGGTTCCAAACGGGACCCTATTACTAAGACTTCGCTGTCCGTCTGTCCGTCTATCACCAGGCTGTATCTCAAGAACCTAGCTAGCTAGAGAGTTGAAATTTTCACAGATTATGTATTTCTGTTGCCGCTATAACAACACATACTAAAAAACAGGATAAAAGAAATATTTAAGGGGGCTCCCATACAACAATTCTTTCAATACCACATACAAACTTATGGATGCACCTGGTTACGTACATAGAGTGTGAAAGTAACCGCACCAATAACTTTGTAAACCATATTTTGCTGTGTAAAATCCAAACTATTCACTCCACGCCATCGCTTCCATTGAACGGTGGTACGGAACCCTTCGTGCGCGATTTAGACTCGCACTTGACCGGATTTTAACATAGTTTTTGAACCTCTTTTCAGGAAGGATCAATGATTCCTGTGGTATTTTATTGTAGAAGCGAATACAGTGCCCCATGAATGATGTGCGTGCCTACTTTACTTAGTCAAAATAATGGTAGTGCTAACCTATTTTTATTTCTAGTGTTAATTGTATGGCTATCACCTACAATTTTAAATAAAGCTATGTTTTTTCTTACATGCATGATATTCTCGTATATATATTGACAGGTAACCGTAAGTATATTAATATTATATTAATGTGCATCCTACCACCCCTGACTACCGCACCTAATCATTGAACTATTTACGGTGCATCCTACCAATCCTGACCACCGCACCGCTACATAGCCTGGACCCGGATAGTAGCTGTTTCCGGGCCTCACGAAGCTGCCCGCCTACCCATCTAATGGACTGCTCTCATCGTGACGCCCAGGTACAACAGTATATAGTAGGTGGGTTAATTTTTGTATATACTTAGTAGGAAAACTAGTTTAAAATAAAACGGACTCATTCTAATTTCTTTTATTCATTTCTTTAAGAACCGACTTTCTTTAGGCTTCCATTACGGAGGGTTGTTAACCTAACCTAACCTTAACCCATCGTAACGAGACACCATGAACAGCCGAATTTCAGGAAATAAACGAAAAAATACTAAATCGCGCAACAAAATTACAGATTTGCTTGACTAAATTATGGCGGCATGGTTATTGCCATGGGTAAATAAAGACTGTCTAGGTCAAGTGGTGGTTCAGGGTAGGTAGAACATCTAAGAAAAACAAAATATAACGCTCGTTTTGTATTTTATAACATATCATAGCGTCACGCCTTTTCCCATACGGGGTGGCAGAGGCACAATTGTGCCCATTTTGAGCCAGTTGTTCAATTGCATTTTATGTCACATTTAATCACGTGTCGGCATTTCAAGTTAAAGAAGGTCAAAAGTGTGTATAATCGGTTTTCCGCTAACCCTTCCTATGGTTTCAATGATGATGGCATCTTTATATCAATTGTAGGGCAACTAATTCCAAATATTGTCTTAAAAGTCGTCTTAAAATAAACCACTTGTCCGTGTCTCACGTTATTTAAGCTCAAAGGCAACAACCGTTGCAACTTATAATAGTACTTAATAATTGTATCTGTAGATCAATATATATAGGGCACATAATTCTTAATATTGTCTCAAAAGTCACAATAAATCACGTGAGTATAATAAAAAGTTGGCAGTGCGACACTGCCAACAAAGTATCTCCCACAACCCATTAAATTTATACACAAAATTAATGTATGGCGTCACCTATCAGGCGATCCACATCCACCGACATACTAATGGACGCATCTGGAGACGCATTTATTAAGTAAGTAATAAAATAATAATTTAATTCCAGCGCAGCATCTCCCACAGCTTCCTGGTCATGCATCATCAACGGCAGCGACCTCAAAAAGCGCGCATTAAGGGCGAGTGGCCTCACCACCCACTCCTTAGCTCTTCCCTTGCAGTGAAATCTGAGCGAGAACTCATCACCTGATCGCGTGGGATCCGGACAGCAACAGCAACTTCTGGGTTTGAGCAAAAGAATCTCTCTTCGTGTCGAACAATTTTTAAACTAGTATATTTAATAAACTAAATTATCATTCAATAAAATGCATATATAACAAATAATGTTCAGTTATTAATACTTTTACATTTTAGGTGATTAATAAATGGTATCTCACGAATTATTTCCCGGGAAACACGATTAACCTATCATTATGCCATGTATCTTACTATCTCTCTCTCAGCGCGCTCTACTGCAAAAACGCTTGGATATAAAGAAAATGTTGAAGGGCTCATATGTAGATAATTTAACGATCTAGATTTTTGTTCGGACGTAATTATCATTGAAAGAAAAGAAAGCGAGATATTTGCCTAAAAAGGTATTTAAGCGTAGAAGAAATCATCCCTAATAAGGCAAGCTGAAAAATTCTCCGAAAACTCTAAAACGCCTTCAGTCGGGGTGGAGTTTAGCTCAATTTCACTTAAATCCTGCTAAAGACCAACTTAGCCATCAATGGGCTATTTTTTTATTTACTCAAATTACTCAAGCTCGTGAAAAGTCTTGTTTTTAACTAATTGTAACTATAAAAGTCGACACTTTTGTTTATAAGGATAAATAAAATGTGTATAGATATATATATATAAACATTGATATACAGATACATACATTGCTTCTGGACCCACACTAGGATTCCCTGTATCGTGAAAACCAGAAACAGCGACATCACACTCGTATATACCTCCAAGACCTGTTTTTTTTTTAATCCTCAGCCGGAAATCGAGCATGGTAAGCAGAGCCACAACCGTACAACATGATACTTCCCTTAATACTACTCATAACTTAACAATAGGAGATATTTATGTCGATATTGGGGGTTCTTATTTTCTTCTTGTCTCTCTTTTTTATCAACCGGCGCGGCGTGGGAATATAATTTTTATAAACATATTAGGGAACTCACTTTTGAGTGTAGGCCTCCTGAAGAACATGCCAGTCAACTTGGCCCTGGGCAACCATTATTTTACTGCTATCCCCGCTATGATCATGTGTTGAATATCTGTTCGATGTGTCTCCTATTTTGTGCCCATGATTAGTCAATTAAAATTCACCTAACTTTCCCATATAAATAACAAAACAAACATGGCTTCAGCCAGTTATAAGATAACATTATTTATTTTAAACCCTCTCAGTTTCTCCAAACCTTTCCAACCACAAATCTTACTCCATACCGACGAGAGCCGCAACCGCAAATTCATTTGACGAACGACGGCAGGTGTGGAGCCCTGAATGAATAGGCCTTATATCTTGTTCCCGTCTGTGCGTCTCTTATTACAGGAGCGTAGAGACGTGATAAATCTACGCTACAGCTGTGTTGAGAAGGTATTAAAATTATACCAAATTAAGCACGGTGAGATGTATTTGCGAAATGAGAATGCGTTCTGCGCAAAGATAGATGCAGCAAATGTAGCTTATTCGTGTTTGTGCTGTGGATCACTGCTCAGTCGGTCTTATGACTCATAGATTAAAGTGTTTTGCTAGGGCTGCTCTTATTTGCAGACGTTTTTTATATGCAATTGGCACGGTTAGTTCGCATACATATTGGGGTGCTTACGGCAGCGTCGACTTCTATGTATGTCTATGGTTTTGCGGGATTTTAGTTGTACGCACCTACGAGTATCTACCCATAGTAGTAGGTACATTAAATGGTATGGGAAAAGGCTTGGCTATACGTTAAGTTTTGTTTCAAAAGTGTAAAATGTGAAACGCAAATTGACATGAAAATTTCAAAGTAGTAAGAAGTAAATATGTCACGCTTTTTCACAAGCAGGGCGCCAGAGGCACAAGTGCCTTTAATTCGATTGAATCATTTAGACGAAAGGATATTGTCAAATGCCCATCCTGAAGCGTTAATTGAACTATAGGTGACACTTTACAAATCCAGAAAAAAAAATATGTTGCTAAGACATCCTTTTCCTTTGTTTGAAAACATCATAATGTTAATAGAAACTAGGAGTAAATGATTAATAAAACTAAATAAATTGATGTTTTACCTAAATCGATTTATTTATAGAGATCTAAAAGGAACGTTGATAAGGTTATTGCGTCAAAAAATAGGTATTCAAAATATCTATTAATATCGTAGTATTTGAAATTATATAAATAATCGGTGTTTTTTTGAAAAATAAATAACATAAACTTTTACAAACAGGCACATACAATGCTTCTGACTCCACACTAGGATACCCTGTGTCGTGGGAAGCAGAAACAGCGACGTCACACATATATAAACATCCAAGACCTGGGGTTTTCTTTTACCCCCAGCCGGAGATCGAACCCGGGACCTCTTGCGTGGTAGGCAGACCCGCAACCGATGCACCACAGAGGTCGTAATAAAGACACAATTTTCTCACTGTCCTGCCGCAGCCACCAACAACCATGTTGCAGTATAAGTTGTTATGAAATTGTTCAAAATTTGAACCACCACGAGTCGACTTGATAATTTTACCGATACCTAACGGGCCGCATGGAAAATTATTCCCTGTCACGAAATCTCTTCTTGATCCTATGACATGAGATCCCTCCATAATATATAATTGATTTATGCATGTCGCATACTCTCTTACAAAAGCATCATTTCTATGGAATAATAAGACGTAATTACTTTACGTAGACGGATACACTTAAACGCAGGCACGGCAGGTCGTTACAACATGCTTCTTAGTTGGTATGTGGTTGGGGTCAGCGTACACTGAAAAATTCCACGGATTCACTGACAGTGTGAAACAATATGCTGGGCCTCTCACGAAGCATGTTCATCTGATCATCGGACTGGTGGTCTGCGCGATGTTTTTATCCCATTCAAAGCTCTGGCTACCACTCCTTTAGTTTCATGCACTAGAAAATACTGGTCTGAGAATAATAGAGAGTCTGGACATAATTGTCTTAGAGTAGAGGGATTTAACCAGTGGGTCGAGACCGCCGGGGGCCAGAAGCCTCTTTAGGGGGTCACGGGATTCGGCAGAGAAATGTATACGCCGCTCTTCTTACCATGACTTTGTTGCTCATTAATTGACTTCCATTTATTACAATTTTCCCGTACGGGGTGACGGAGGCAATGTGAAGTTTTGCCGAATCGGGAAAAACTAACTATGTTTCTCTTTTAAAATGTTTTTCCTTCTGCCTTTGTTTATGAACGTTTACACAATAGTGCACATTGTTGTGCGTGTTGTCACCCGTCGGTCACAACGGAAGACCAGCGCTGATTGTTCGCATTCAGCATATGCTGAGTTGAGGCCGGCTTGTGACAGGAAATATTCTTATGTACCTAGTTGTTCAATATTGACTCCTATTTTTGTATCCTGTTACAAATAAACTTATTTCTTTCTTTCTTTCTTTCTTTCTTTCTTTCTTTCTTTCTTTCTTTCTTTCTTTCTTTCTTTCTTTCTTTCTTTAAAAAACGTAAATCAATATCAGTGGTATTAGGGTCTGTCAGTAAACGCCACACCTTACAGTCCCAATGTCTCTCGAATATTTAGGTAATGGGGTCCGCCATGACAGCGGTCGCAGGGACAATTCGCCGTTCTCATGTCATTACACTGTATAATGACAGAATCTCCGCACTGTCTAAGGTAAGCGCATATTAGGGCCACTCCGTACCACCTACAGTCATCGCATTTGAAGTATTTGTATGGAGTTCTATGCAACACCGCTCACCCGCCAGCACTGTCCTACCCGCAGACCCCCATGCCCGCGCAGTACACAACGAACAAAATGCGATTATTGTGGCTCAAGCAGCAATAATTACCAGAGTGTACAAGTTCAGACAACGTGAACCTTATGTCATTGTACATAAGAGACTCTGACAGATCGATTCGCATACTTTTTCGATGCGTAATTCTTCCTGCTTCCTACACAGTTATGTTTGCAGGGTTTGTAGGTCGTGTGGGTGTGCCTTCACCTTTTCTACTGTATAATGACGGAATCTCCGTAGGCTCGCGTGGTATGTGAGATTGAGCGGTTTAAAATTACTTACTTGGGTCAACTTGAAAATGGAGAGGAGACTGAATTAAATCTGTATGGGTGTAGTTTTGTTGTGGTTGATGTTACATTATGTTTGAGATGCACGAGGGTATGTTCAGAGGCCAGGATGGAACCCATAGATATTAAGTTAGTTATTCTTAAATCTAACATTTACACAGGTATACCTATACAATCAAAAAGCAAAATATAGATAAAGCAAATAAAGACTATAACTTTAGATATTTACATATACTTAGAAAACGTAATTTTTTGCCTCTTTTCTAGATTGGACCACTGTGGGAGTAGAAGGGAGTAGAAACTCCCCTGACTAGTTTTTAGATCACTTTTAAAAATTGGTTGTTTGGCTTATGAAATACAAATATTACAATATTAATTATTATGAATAATAAGCAGGAATTACAATATTATTAACTGCAAGTTCTGTGTTGAGTTAGATCAACCCCATACAGTCCCGTCGTTTAAGTTATCTTGAACATTGTAATATCCCTTTGTAACAACCCCCCCCCCTCGACATTTGAAATACAATGAATTAACCCTACGAACCGAACGATTCTATGAAAAAGTAAATTTGAAGATATAACCGACTAACCATTGATTTAATGTCAGACGGAATTAAACCCTTACATATTTTTTATTGGAATATTTCTCCAATTGGAAAGATTCTAATACCAACGATTGCGAATATCTTATTTAGATGATTTGGCCAAAGTAGTGGGTGAAAGCCTATGGGTAGGACTGTAGACGTTGTGATTGTAATAACCTAAAGTTCTTTTTAGAGTGGTTTTGGTTAAACAGTATCGTCAAGACGTTCCTAAGTCAATGATGAATATAAGTAACATAAAAATATTGATAAGCATCGAGTCCGTGCTTATTAGAATAAATTCCAAGTAAAAACCCATTTACATTTAGATTACATGTGTTTATAAAGGAGTGTTTGTGCTAGAGTTCACGGCCAGAAGGGACACGGGCCCTAGGGAAGGGCCCCAAAACCCCGACCAACACCAGTGGAAGTCACCCGAGTTCTACGGACCAAAGACAGATGAAGTTAGATTTAGCTAAGCAAAATAAGCTAAAATTTTATAAAAAAATGCTTACAACCACTCAAAATTGAAAACACAATTTATAACAAAACATAGGGTTAACTATGTGTTCATTAGTACGCTTTTGGCGTTATCTTTCACCTGTTTTGGGGCCATCCTCCTCCCACACATTTCCATATACAATCTACGTGACTGCAATATTTAAGACTGCTGAAGACCTGGAATTAGCCAACTGAATACACCAGCACCTAGAGACCGTCTGATTCTACTCAAATCCCTCTCGAGTTAGTTTCCCTGCCAATTAACTACATATAGACTATTAAAGATATATATTTTTATATTTTTTGATATCGTGATTTCTCTCATCCATCTGTCCAACATGTTTGTTGATCGGTTACGGGATATTTTTATTTGCACATACTCGGTATTGAGGTTATCTTGAGAGACACGTCTCTTAAGTTTTATTCCGTAACCATGTGGATGTTCATCCAGATATTATATATATAAATATATTGTTAACATATACTAACTTAAGTAAGAAGTATATACTTATTTATTTAAAACTAAATTATAATGAAATTAAATCAATGTACTGAATCAGTCAACTGCTTTGTACAAAACATAAATATGCAAAAACACACACATACACACAAACATACTAAGAAAATAAAGCACCCCGGACCATATCAGATGCAAAGGTCCCCATCACGCTGGCGGCGTTTCCGCGCTGCACTGCGAGGGACATCCTCTGCATAATATAGGACCCGGAGTGGCGGTCATAGCCACGGTCCCTCAGGCGGCGCCCTATTTCCCTAATGAATACCTTGCCCTGCACTCCCCAGACCCCGGCGGTTTCTATGGCAAGAGGGACGAATATATACTGGCCCAAAAGCACAGAGTACTTTTGGGTCTTCATCCTTGCTGCCTCTTCCGCTGCGGCCCCCGGGGTGGACACAGTCGATGCCAGGTGGGAGGGAGCGAATGTGCAGACACACGTCGCATCCCAAAGCAATGACCGTCCCCACTCCTACGGGATAACGGTCAGGCCATCCGGGCGTTTCCCATCGGTACGACACAGCCCCGCGGGCTCGAATTCACAAGGTATATTGGCTGTTATAAGAGCCTGCTTGACGATGTCATTGATAGAGGAGTGCCGGGAATGCCTGCCCGCGCTTCGAACGCAGTGAAGACCGTGCCGACCATGAGCGTCCACACCCGCACCACACACACAAGAATGAGACTGGCAGATGTCACAGCCAAGGCGCAAGGCCACAGCCACGCGCAACGTGTCATTGTCCAGAAATGTTCCTAGTTGAGGAAAAGGCAAGGCGTGGAGCCAGAGCCTTGCCTCTGGCTGCGAAACTGCGCGCAGTCGTGCCAGCTCGACCCCCGAACTCCGGTCCAATAACTCGCTAAGCGTGACTCCGCACGATAACTCATCCCAATTACGTTGTGAGTGCTGGTGCTGGGGCGGAGTACTACCAGGACACCAATCATGCCATAACCCTAATGCCTCCTCCGCGAAGGGGATACGAAAACCATCACCATGGATATTTAAAATAAGAGTGACAAGGTCTCGCACCCCATGCGACGTAGACAAGAAGGCCGGCAGCTCGGTGTCGCGTAACCGTCGAATGCCTAAACCACCGTGCCTGATGGGCAAAGCTGCTTGCCACCACTGAGTGGAAGTCATTTCGATATTGATAATCGATTCTAATAAGGTCTTCAGTATGTTATCATACTCAGTGAATTCCTCCCTACAAAGCCACATCGGAGCCGTATGCAACGTGTATGTAAGCCTGGGAATTGACAGACAACTCCTCAGGATTGTTAGTGCGACGTGGGCTGGGAGTTGTTGTAAGTGAACAAGAGCTCTCTTGGATGCCAAGAGAGCTCTTGTTTTGGCCGATAAGACACCCGGGATACCCTCGGGGAAGACTGGTGCACCCAATAAAATAAAGTTGGATTTGTCCAGTAATCTTAACCCTGGGGCTACGGAATACTAGACTTCTGATAGCACTTCCGGGGAGACCTGGCTGGAACAGGGGTATAATTCGCATTTTTGTGGATTCACTTCCAGCCCCAACCTCGCTAACCCCTCTAAAAGTGCTCTCAGATCCTCGATCACTACTTCCGGGCTGCCTCCGATGGTACCGTCATCCAAATACCATACGTTTAGAGGTGACCGCAAGGTGGACACTACATTCTGAATTTCAAGGCTAAATATTAAAGGTCCCAAAGGATCACTTTGCTGCGCCCCCACCTGAGACTCCACCAACTTGTCTCCTAAAAATAAGTTACTTGATCTGTAATAACATTGGTGTAGAAACGGGTACAATGCAGGAACTTTCTCCTTTATCATGAACAAAATTGAGTCGCTGTAACTAACCCCCCCACTAACTCGAGTTTATTGAAATAATAGGAATAAACCCCACGACTTAACCGAGCAATTCTATGAAAGTAAATTTAAAGATATAACCAGCTAACCATTAATTTAATGTCAGACGGAATTTAACCCTTACGCATTTTTATTGGAATATTTCTCCAATTGGAAAGATTCTAATACCAACGATTGCGATTATCTTATTTAGATGATTTGGCCAATGTAGTGGGTGATCGTCTATGGGTAGGACAGCAGACGTTGTGATAGTAATAACCTAAAGTTCTTTTTAGAGTGGTTTTGGTTAACAGTATCATCATGAGGTCCCCCAGTCAGTGATGAATATAAGTGACATAAAAATATTGATAAGCATCGATTCCGAGCTTATTAGAATAAATTCCAAGTAAATAACCATTTAAAAGACATTTCATGAGTTTATAAAGAAGGGTTTGTACTAGAGCTCGCGTCCAGAAGGGACCCCGGCCCTAAGGTCGGGCCCCTTAACCCCGCCCAACCCAGTGGAGGTCAACCGAGTTATACGGACCCAAGACAGACGAAGTTAGATTTAGCTAAGCAAAATAAGCTTAAATTTTATAAAATAATGCTTACAACCACTCAAAATTGTAAACACAATTTACAATTAAACATAGGGTTAACTATGTGTTCATTAGTACGCTTTTGGCGTTATCTTTCACCTGTTTTGGGGCCATCCTCCTCCCACACATTCCCATACACAATCTACGTGACTGCATTATTTTAAGACTGCTGAAGACCTGGAATTAGCCAACTGAATACACCAGCACCTAGAGACCGCCTGAATCTACTCAAATCCCTCTCGAGTTAGTTTACCTGACAATCAAATGATTAGATATTGTGATATCTCTCATCCATCAGTCCAACATGTTTGTAGATTGGTTACGGGATATTTTTATTTGCACCTACCCGTCTCTTAAGTTTTATTCCGTAACCATGTTGATGTTCATCCAGATATTTTATATATAAATTAGTTTTAAGACATGTAAATTCTGCGTAACTACTTAGGTAACTAGATTGATAATGTAGCGTGTGTGTAGGTTTGATTCTATCGGATTTCAGGCCATCCACAGGCATTCTACAGCGAAATAAACTTCACTCTAAACAGGGGCGATGAGCGTCCCTGAATGATGCGACCAGGGTCTGTACTACAATGTCAAATCAATCCGAATTGTACAAATCCATCTTTTAATCGGGGTATGCGAGTAGTTCTCCAGTCCATGAGTAAGAAGAAGTCTAGGCACTAAATGCTTACGACAAAGGTATGAACCAGATAGTACTCAAAGCAGTGACAGCCTTTGGAAAATGGAAAGCACAAGTTCGTTCGAATTCCAATGCAGTAAAGAATGATCGACCTTCTGAATCGGAGGCGTTTCAGAAGGGGAGAATGACTGCTAATAAACCTTAGGCCGTGTAGAATCTAGTAGAGTGTTCTTATAGTAATGTCAGCTTCTTGTTGAGTAAATTTGTATGTGTGTGTTTTGTGAATGACCAAGTAACCACGTCAATCTACATGCTATATGGAATTAGAATATGTTTGTCATTTAATGTAAAGTTAGGTAGGCCAACCAACATGATATACGGTCAAGAAAAGAAAGATCAAAACAGCCACAATCAAAAAAAAATATTTAGTTTGTTAGATAGTTTTATAAGTATTTAGGTATTTCAAGAGTGAGAAGGAAATAACGTAATTACATACGAATTTCAGATACTTGTTTGTTACATAAACCTAAATAATCGTGTTTATCTCCCTAACTACATAACCTCGACAACCTAGGTTTAGCCGCAACTAAACTCCTGTCTAGCCTAGTCTAAAATCCTAGTGTTATACCACGTCCATCATCGACACCACTCGAAAATGGTTGAGTTTGATTTGAATGTGTTTGTATGTTTAACGACTGTGTGTGTGGGAATTTCAAAACTCGCTACACGAAAGGAATGAGGAGAGGATTAGCCCGCCAATATCCTAAGAGAAAATTCAGGAAGCCTATGGTGAAGTAAAAAGGAAATTAGGGTCGCTCCAAGCCCAGACTCAGACTCAGATCAATTACCTACAAGTTCTTATCTAACGACCCAAGGATAGTTTTGGAATTTGGGGTAGGTTGATTTAAAAGATAGGAACCGAGGTATATCTCGGCGCTTCAGACACTCACGAAAATCCACTGCAACACGCAATCACAATTATCCCAGTTCAAGACGCGTAAAACGGCGAATTGAACTGTATAGAATTCCAGAAAGACGTGTTTCACAGTAGTTTGACGCGGAGACTGAATGGCTCCCCCTCTGAGTCTTAAATCACACTTCACTCGACGACCAGCAACAAAAAGCCCCCTCTCATCTCGACCCATCCCTTTTATATCCTCTATTCCCACCAAAACGGCCTCCCCAGGCATGCTCGCCAAAACACCATGTAAAACTCCGCGAGTCATTCTCATTGGTTCGTTTCATTTCCTTTCGAAACTCAGTGCTCTGATTGGTCACTGGTCCACACCGTATACACACTTTATATTTTAGATCACACAGTTCAACCAGAAATAGACTTTATAACATCATAAAATAATCTAAATAAAATAATACCCATTTGTTTTCTATATAAAACATCTTATTGCAATTATAGTGAATAAAGTTCTACTTTGAGTCAAACCATCTGGAATTTGAAGGCGATCGACCGCCATCTGTACCTCCATCAATGAACTAACTACGCATCTGTTTGACCCACCAAACTATATCGTAACTAAACACCCTTACGTATGAGTTTCGATTGAATGAGCCATGGCAAATGCGACACTTCAAAACAACATCACAAATGTGTAAAATGGTCATAATTCGACATCCACTGAAAGCAACGGTGAAGTTAAACCATATTCATTTTAAATTTATGATTCACAACTTATTTCATAGCTCTTAAAGTTTATCCACATCTTCGAGATTTTTTTAAAAAAAATATATTTCTACCTACTGAGAAATAAACCAAATGTTTGTTTCGTCACATCGCGCTCGACTGCATTAAAAGCGTTGCGAAGATAGACCTTTACTACAATATTATTTGTATCAGCCTCATACAGGATAAAGGCCCGAGTAGCATTTATAGCCGCCTCGCAACCCAAGGGTACGCCAAAACCCAATTGGCGAGGCTACAGAAATGAAGCCATCTCCTCTCTTACGGCGTGACACTCTAGCTTAGCCACTAAGCGACGGATCACACTGCCTATGGCAATAGGCCGTAAGCCTCCATCCTTTTTTCGAAGGGCACACAATGAGGCACCGTATAAAAAAGGACAAACTTCCCTATTTACCTCGCCTTTCAGCATGAAATTCGCCAAACTACACACTGAGGCCAAGAGTTTTCCCCCGTTGTCGCCCGCAGCAGCCGACGTCAGCTCTTTAAGGTGTTCAGGGCGCAGCCCGTCCAAACCTGCCGCGGAACCATTAGAAAATGATGCGACACCCTCGGAGATGTCCGACACTTCCACAGAAAGGAACTTGTCTGAGGACGTCGGCTCTGGTGGGAAATCTAAAGAACGACCCGGAGAGGGATGTTTGAGGCGCAAGGCTTTCAATGTCTCCTCACTATTGTTAGCTACTGAGCAGTCAGACATTAAAATCCTAACCGCTCCACCTAGGTGATCACCATCATCTGACGTGACCAACCCTTGCGTACCCTGTGTGCTGATATTGTTAAAATTTTCTTTCACTTTGGAAGTCAGCGACTGACTCCGATTGTCGGAGGAAGGGACTCTTAGGCATTTGAATGAAAAAGTTAGAAGGGCAAACCAGTCCTCCGTCGAGTTGTTCTGAACGCAGTGGTCAATCAATTGTGACAACTTACTGGCGGCAAGACTTCTTGCACCTTTAGGAATATATTTAAGGACCCTTACATTCGCCCTCAACAATGGTAACTGACCAAAAACTGGAGTGAGCACTTCACCATCACCAAGAACAGCCTGAGACTGTTGCGAATGCAGACCCCTGTGTACCCCACTTATATGCACGTTCAAGCCCCGGGGAAAATTAAACTGCCTTGAGGAACCGGGACAATGAGGACACAGTGACAGAGTGGGCATCTGGAACTAATTAACTAAACACAAATTGTATACAAATTGTAAAATAAAATACATTATTACCTCCATGTACAATATATGACCAATAAAATTTAAATAAATAATTAATAAGTTACTTAAAAACAATTTTCGTAGCACAGTCCCACAACACACCACTGGTCGTGGCGCTGTAAGACGTCGTCGCAGCACTCGGCGACGACAAGCCTCGAAGAACTCGTAGGATATTTTCGTATAATTGAGCTAGATGCAGCAGCGTGATGACGCGCTCCCGGTGTTGACTAGTGCCGTCTCATAGTTGATGGGAGGCATCTCTCTGCCAATTGGAATCTGCAGTCCTCAGCAATTAGCTAAACAGCTAATATTTATTTTAGTAGTATTTTCGTAGTATTTTCCATCGACTGATCCTATTATTCAGATGACACAAGTCATCAAAAACACTAGATTGCACTGTTGTCTGTAGGAATGGAATACATGTGAAACTGCTCTTTACCAACTTTTTATTGTATAGTTACAGTCTGAGTCACAAACTAGCGGTTTATACGTGAAATATTTAAATTTTTAGAAAAATCATGAAAAGATGGTTTGTTATGACATTTGACATATGATATAAATTAGTTTTAAGACATGTAAATTCAGCGTAACCACATAGGTCACTAGATTGATAATATAGCTTGTGTCTAGGTTTGATTCTAATGGATTTCAGACCATCCACAGACATTCTACAGCGAAGTAAACTTCACTCTAAACAGGGGCGATGAGCGTCCTTGAATGATGCGACCAGGGTCTGTACTACAATGTCAAATCAATCCGAATTGTACAAATCCATCTTTTAATCGGGGTATGCGAGTAGTTCTCTAGTCCATGAGTAAGAAAAAGTCTAGGCACTATGTGCTGACGACAAAGGTATGAACCAGATAGTACTCAAAGCAGTGACAGCCTTTGGAAAATGGAAAGCACAAGTTCGTTCGAATTCCAATGCAGCAAGAATGATCGAACTTCTGAATCGGAGGTGTTTCAGAAGGGGAGAATGACTGCTTATAAACCTTAGGCCGTGTAGAATCTAGTAGAGTGTTCTTATAGTAATGTCAGCTTCTTGTAGAGTAAATTTGTATGTGTGTGTTTTGTGAATGACCAAGTAACCACGCCAATCTACATGCTATATGGAATTAGAATATGTTTGTCATTTAATGTAAAGTTAGGTAGGCCAACCAACATGATAGACGGTCAAGAAAAGAAAGATCAAAACAGCTACAATCAAAAGATATTTAGTTTGTTAGATAGTTTTTTAAGTATTTAGGTATTTCAAGAGCGAGAAGGAAATAACATAGTTATTTGTAGTCATACGAATTTCAGATACTTGTTTTGTTTCATAAACCCAAATAATTGTGTTTAGTCTCCCTACCTACACAACTTCAACTAAGCAATTTAATCATTTAGCTAAAAGACAAACAAGAATAAGATCAGAAAAAGAAAGCCTGGTAATTTAAAAGTCTGCGAAAAATGCATTTTAAGCAAATCACGTGGACGAATCAATTGAAAACTCATTAAATTGACGAATCTGAACACCGCAAAATGAAACCCGTGGCATGAACGCAAAACAAAACCTAAAATTACAAGCCTTAGAACCATAAACAATCCCTCCCGCCGATGACCCGCGCACGATCGTCTCGGCAGCCGGAAGTCCAGGACCTAGGTCGCCCAGGTTCATCTTCATCCATTCCTGGGATATCGGAGGTTATAGCAGGAAATAACACGTAGTATCGTCACATTTCAGTCCCCATTTCCCTGCCCACAACAGGGGCAATATCGACACTATCCAACTCAGGCAAGCCACTATCAGAAAACATTTAACAGAAAAGAATAACTAACACACTTCTGAAAATATAATTTGAGTTCCAACTTACATTCCACTCAACGACCAGTAACCAAAAGAGCCCTTTCATCTCGACCCATCACTTTTATATTTTCTATTCCCACCGAAACGTCCCACTCAAGGCATGCTCGCCAAGCCACAATGCAAAACTCCGCGAGTCATTCTGATTGGTTCGTTTCATTTCCTTTCGAAACTCAGTGCTCTGATTGTTTACTCGTCCACACCGTATACACACTTTATATTTTAGATCACACAGTTCAACTAGAAATAGTGAATAAAGTTCTACTTTGAGTTGAAACCATCTGGAATTTAGAGGCGATCGACCGCCATCTGTATTTCCAACATTGAACTAACTACGCATCTGTTAGACCTACCAAACTTTATCGTAACAAAACACTCTTACGTATGAGTTTCGATTGAATGAGCCATGGTAAATGCGACATTTCAAAACAATCACAAATGTGTAAAATGGTCATAATTCGATATCCACTGAAAGCAACGGTAAAGTTAAACCATGTTCATTTTAAATTTATGATTCATAATTTATTTCATAGCTCTTAAAGTTTATCCGCATTTTGGAGAATGTTTAAACAAATAAATTTCTACCTACTGAGAAATAAACCAAATGTTTGTTTCGTTACACCTTTTTTGACAAAGTCGCTTTTACATGGTTTTTAAATTGCTCAAATGTCAATTTCAAAATCTCCAGAGGTTGTAGTAGTAAAGAATGCACTGACCCTTGAAAGAATTGCATACCTTCGCGAGTCTAAACTGGGGCGCAATTAGTCTGTGATTATTTCTTAGAGTAACATTACAGTTATCGCTAAGTTTTGAAAATGTTGTAAGGTTCTAGCGTAAATATATTATATTATTAAAAATAAATTGACTAGCTACAGTTAGTGTGTCAATTTCTTTAAAAAGCTGTCTTAAATTATGATATTATAAATTCCTCAAATAGCTCTTTTCTTTAATATAAAAATAGTTTAAATATTCCCTGCTTTCCCCCACAACGAGATACCATAGGATATCACACTATGAAAGTAACTAAAATATACTAGCCTAGTAGTAGCCACATCCATATTTTGTCTGATGTTCCTAACAGCTTAAGCCGCAGAACTTAGTCTATCAACTAATTTATTTATGTGGGGTCCCCACAGCAATTTGCTATCGATGGTTTTTCCAAGGAACTTCGTATCATTTGCTAATTCTAAGTCTTTGACTTTGGGAAGTCTGCGGATTTCAACGTTAGACACGCAGTCAACGCAGCCGATACCTAGCATGCCACGCTCCATAGCCCTTTGTGTGACTCTAATTTTGTACATATTGGCTTTAGTGAGCGTCCATGTTTTGGCACCATAAGTGAGGATTGGCAGGACACATTGGTTAAATACCTTGCCCTTCAGGCATTGCGGGATTTGTGATTTTAGGACGTCTTCTAGTTTCCCGAAGGCAGCCCATCCTAGCTGGATCCGTCCAGTGATCTCCTTCGCTTGAGCACTTTGTGTGTGTTGATCTACTGCCTCTATAGGGTAGTTACCTACGATAACATTAGGTACGTGCTCCGGATCGCTACACATGATCGTTGTCTTGGACATAATCATTCTAAGGCCAACCTCCAGGGATGCTTCATGAAGTTGTTCGAGCATGTTTTGAAGATCTTCGACTTCTTCAGCTAGGAGTTTCAGATTGTCGGCAAAACGCAGGTGTGACGAGCGCGCGCGTCAATAATAAAACCTCTTTCGCTCCAATCTAGTGTCTTCATTTTATCTTCCAACACGTTTGTAGAGAGTTTGGGCGAAAGAGTATCCCCCTGCATGCGCACCTGCATCGTCGCGGCCCTGTACAGCTCCCGGAAGATATCCACATACCTTTTGTCAACATTGCAACGATGGATTAACATCATCAAAATCTAATGTAGTATATAGCAAAATGTATACAGTATATAGCTTTCACCCCGGTTTAATAGAATGAGCTAGCCTCCACTATCAAAACGCAACTGTTTACTGCAATAGCCGCAATGACTAGGAGTAGGTGTATAAAATGTTAATAATGTTTGCAGGTAATTGAAACGTCTCTTGCTTCTCTCCCACCGCAATCCAGCCAGAATTTGGTAAACATTTGCGGAATATCAGCCTCATAATTTGGTATTTATTCACATGCTGAGATTTTAAATTGAATGTTCAATTAATGAAGGCTAATTGAAAAGTGGGCAACAGTTTATTAACGGCCTGAACGAACGGATTACTGCGGTAGTAATAATGTGACAATCATCCGACGACTTAATTACGAATACCTTGCTTCAAAATCAAATAACTCACACACTTGACACTTTAGCACAATGTAATACAAATACTTGTCATTTTTAGTGTTCCGTCTTAAGGTTAAGAGGAAAAATATAGTTAAAAAATAAAAATAAATCTTAAATGCTCTAAAAAGAAGAAAATACACTTTAAATTGAATCAAACCCAACAAATGTGTTTACAGTACACAATTTATATGATATATAAGCTAGTTGCGAGGTTTTCTTGAGTAGATGTAATAACCTATTTTGAAAATACTTACTTTTTTCTTCTTAGATTTACTTATGTCAAGATCAAGTTAAAGCCAAACCAAGAATATAAAAACATCGCCATGTTGCGGAAAACCTATGTAACTATTTTCTTCAATTTACACACTTTCTTTAAAAAATCATTAAAAATTCATTAAAAATTCATTAAAAGTAGTTTATGTGACTGCTGCATAATGCCTAATTATGTACAGTTACATACACTAGTTTATCTACACACATATCATAAGCTCTCTTTGATGTGTTCAGGAACCGCATATTTGACCGGCATTGTGGCTCTGCAATTGTTTAACTTGTTCTGTAGTACCAACTTCTCGCAGGCGGGCGTCGGCGTTCGAAATTTGAATGTCAGTACCAAATTCACAAACAAACTAGGGACGGCACGCGGGTGGGCGTCGGCGTTCGAAATTTGAATGTCATTATATGTAGAAAAACTACACATAATTACCATAATGTGTAGTTTTCCAGATACGAAACGAGTTTTTACCAAGTAGTTTAACATAATGCTGATCCTAACGTGCGGTTTTTGAACGCAGTAAAGAGGGTTTATGATACGTGTGTAGATAAAAATTCATTAATGTCATCTGTCTATTGCTGTCAAAGTGGAGTGTAGATTGTGCATGGTATATTTCTCGTTTTTTGTGATTGAAAATGCCGAAAACTATTAACAGTGGCGTAAGAAAAAATATTCATAATCTATCGACTTATTTGTCGGATAGAGAGTCTGAAGGATTGGACTCTATTCCTCTAAATAACACCACCAGCCTTGTTGTTGAACATGACTGGTAGGTACGTCATATAGTACGTGCAATGTGAATTGGCTAATTTGTAACTATTTATAAGTAAAATATTTTATTGTATTTTAGGCATATTCCGATCTTCCGTAATAAAAATACAAAACGAAGGTTAAACTTCAGCTGTATTTTCTACGCCTAAGAAAAATAAACCTAAAACCCAAAAGAAAATTAATCTGGATGATTTTGATTTATGTGCGATTAGGCATAAAATACATGAATTGTATGTTATCCGAAAAGAAATACCAAATTTGAAATGGCTATGCTTGCAGCTCTTAAAGAATCCATAAATTTTGTCGGTGGCAGAGAATCTCTTCGTTTACTCATAAACAAATTAGGTTATAAATATAAAGAAATGTAGAAATCAAAGGACAGTACTTATGGAGCGACATGATATAGTGGCAGGGAGGGACAGGTTCCTACATGAAGTCAAAGATTAAGGGAGAGTGATATGCCTGTGCTATACCTTGATGAAAGTTATATTCATACTTCACTTCATCATGCAAAATGTTGGCAAAGCGAAAATGGACCCGGCGTATCTAATTCTGTAGCTACAGGGAAAAGATACATAATTGTTCATTATGGTGGCAAGACTGGGTTCGTCCCGAATGCTTTGTTAATTTATAACGACAAAGAAAAAAATGCTGATTTCCATGATGCACTGAATAAAGTTAATTAAAAAAAATGGGTATCGAATAAATTATTACCCAATCTAACTGAACCCGCCTTTATAGTCATGGACAATGCTAAGTATAATTCTAGCCAAATTAAAAAACCTCCAAGCTCAGTTAATAGAAAAAAATAAATTGCAGAATAGCTTACATCAAATAATATTACCTACCCTACCAAAGCCACCAAAAGTATGTTGTTGTTTTTGGTAAAACAAAATAAACCTGACCCAGTTTACGAGATTAATAATTTAGTACAGGAGTATGGTCACAAAATACTACGACTGCCGCCATATCATTGTAACCTGACTCCGATAGAAATTATATGGGGCATAGTGAAAGAAAAGGTTGCCACAAAGAATGCTGGTTTAGATAATATCACGTTCCTGCGGCTTGTACAAAACTGTTTTTATGATATTACTGCAGATACATGGAATAATTGCTGTGAGCATACAAAAAACCAGACGAGGAATATAGATGCAGGGGACTAGCAATTGATAGAGAAATTGAACAACTTATTATAAATGTTGGCGGCTGTGAAACATCCAGTCTCACAACTGATAATGAGTCTGATATGTCCAAAATTGAATCAGTACAATCTGATCATGAAGATCATGAAATGTCATATGAATCTGATGATATTTAGATTCTGAATTTGATGACTAATGAAAAAAATTAATACATAATCATAATGGTTTTATTTTATTTTGTATTCCACTAAAGTAAATACCTGACTACAGGTATTTACTTTAGTGGAAGATTATTTCATAATAATAAAAAATAATAGTAGTTAATGTGACTTCCATAATAAAATATACGAGTGTTTCATAATAACAACACACGAGTGTGTTAATGCCTAATGATATACAGTTACATACACTGATTTATCTCTAAATATCATAAGCTATATGATTGTTAATTTATAGTTATATTTAAAAAGGTAACTTCTAATAAGTTCGATTTTAAAATAAGTTCGGCAATTATCGCAGCGGCCAATTTGCATGGGTATACTATACTTAGTATTGCTATATATAAAGTTATTTAGCGCCCTCAGACCAAGTTTTTTATGTTTTGGTAGGGCTTTACATAATTAATTATATAATCAAGTAAATCTCGTAACAAACTTTTATACCGACTGTAGCAATTAGCAATGTCGGAACTGAATATTAATGTTTTTTTATTTTATTGCACTAGTAGGTCTAAAATATCAATATCCACAGCCTCGCAATGTTTTATATCTCAAAGATAACTCTTTTTAGATATTTCACAAAGGAAAAACAGTTAGAACTGTTCGCAACCCACTTACACTGTCAGATCTGCCAATTCCCTCTATTTTCGTCGGAAATGCGCATGCCGAATGGTTAATTTTTCAATTGGACTATTTTATACGAATTAATGAAAGATGATGCATTTTATTGACGACCTGGTGTCAAGCGAATGTTAGACTTTGTGCAGCCACCATTTACTACCGAAATAAAAATAACCGACACTGGTTCTCAATCATAATCCGGCCAAAGGAGCAAAACCTCAGAATCCCTCTATAATGCATTCAAAAACTGCAAAACAGGACCAGTTTAAAGATATACTGATTTGTATATCTTTTCTTATCTGTGAAAATGTTAATATTGCTTCATGGTAACATCGAATTCGATGTTCTTATTACATTCAAATTTCGAACAGCTCCGAAAAACGCAATTTGATTTGATCTCAATTCTAATATCAGTCGAGATGACGTTCTATTCAAAATTAAATACCGCAATGCCGGTCATAATATACGGTTTATAATATGTGTGTAGATAAAATAGTGTATGTTACAGTACATAATTAGGCATTAAAACACTCGTGTGATTATATATGTAACATTCACAAAAACTACTATTTTTGTAACTTCGACGTACCTTCAATAGAAATTAAGTTTTATTTTTAGCAAATTTTTATTAAGTTTTCTTACTGAAATTGTAAAAATCATACTAAAAAGATAATATTGTAGTAACTGTCAGTTTTTACAGGGTTAGCGGATTTTAATTTTGTTTTGTGTGGAATGTACCATACCCTCCATTGTTATTTGCTTATCCATTCAAGCGTCCAACGTTCCGAAAGTTCAAAATTGGCTGCCGCCGAACATGTTTAGGGGTGCGCGGACTATTTTCGACTGTAATCAAGGAAAAGGAGCGAGAATTTTTTATGTTTGTACATGGCAACACTTTAAAAATACAAATCACTTACTTTGAAGTGATTTGTTATTATCCGCTCAGTGTACTGATAATTTTTGAGGGGCCGCGATTTTACCGTGGTAACTTTGAAACCTATAAAAGGATTTTGGGTACCCAGGGTAACCAAAGTTAATCGAGGGATTTTGTGAGCGAGTTTTCGCGAATGAAATTGTGTTTGAAGTGAGTTGTTCTTCTTAAGACGCCCCGGCGGATAGCCGATCAAGTGAAATATGAGGCAAACGCCAAAGCTCGTTCGACATGTCGCTATCTCTCATGACGCGTGCGGGCGCAGAGTGGGACGGATTTCGAAATTGCGGACTTACGTTTTTTTGTTACATATCATTACTTTAGTTATGGTAATTGATAGTCCTAATTAGGGAAATCTTTTATACTCAGAGCAGTATTGTAAATGTTATAATTTGCGAGAACAATTTATTTGCTAAAAATAATGTATAATATTTAATTTGCTCTATAAGTACCAAGTCTTAGAAGTGCTCAAAATGCTTTTTTATAGACTGCATGTATTCCTGCGTGTGACTACCCCGTGAAAAGATCCCCTTGTTCTTGCACCTTCTATTTTTACATCCATTTACATAAACGTTCAATATAAGTGATTATTTTTATCAAACTTGTTCTGCTGATTCAGCCATTCCTTTTAAACAATATTATAATTTGCCCTTCGGCCGCCTACGAAACCAATGCTAGGTAACCAGTTACGTGTGAAGAATTAATGTTTATATTCTTGTTGTAATTTTTGTTTATATTCTTGCTACGAAACTAGTTGCGTACAAAGAATATAAACAAAATTGCTTTAATTTAACCCTATATGTTAGAAATTATATAATTCACAAAACAGTTTCGTCGTATAAAAAAAAACACGTGAAAAAGCAACTGACATAAACAATTACACAAACAAACCGCCCCAAGCATCTCCCGGCCCAAAGGTGCCCATTACACTGGCAGCGTTCTCGCGCTGCACAGCGAGTGAGATTATCTGGACCAGGAAAGCCCCAGAGCGGTTGTCAAACCCTCGATCCCTCAAGCGGCGCCCAATATCCCTGACTAAGGCCCTACCCTGTGAACCCCATACCCCTGTAGTCTCGACGGCCAAAGGAACGAACAGATAACTTCCCATTAACTGCGCGTATTTAATGCACTTCTGCCGTTCCGCTGACTCGGCAGCAGCACCCGGAGTTACTACAGTTGAGCCGATGTGGGATGGAGCAAACATGCACACACATCGCATCCCATAAAAGACAACGACCCCTCTCCCACGGGATTAACGTCAGACCTTCCGGTCCTTTTCCGTCGCTGCGACACAATCCAGGAGGTTCAAGAACCGCCGGGATGTTAGCAGAGACGAGTGCCCTCCGGACGATGTCGTTGATTGAGTGATGGCGAGAGAGTCGTCCTGCACTCCGAACATAATGCAGCCCGTGACGCCCCAGCGAATCAACTGCAGCACCGCAAACCGATGTGGTTCGCAGATTTCGCAACCTAAACGAAGCGCCACAGCCACACGCAGGGAGTTGTCATCTAAAAAGGTACACAACTGCTGAGATGGCAACGCCATTGTAGCCAGGCGCCAGACTCTGGTTGGGATGCTGCAAGCAGGCGAGCATGTTCGGCTCCCGTGCTCTGCTCCACCAGCCCGTCAAGGGATGAATTGTACAGCTCCTCATCCCAGGCTCGCTGAATGCCTGGCTTTTTCTGGCTCATCTCTCCCCGGGCAATAGACCCGCCACAGCCGCAAAGCTTCGGCCGCAAACGGAATGTTCAAATTGTCACCATTACTGTTCAAAATGCGAGTGACAAGTTTAAACACCCCATGTGAAGAGGCCAAGAAAGCAGGGAGTTCCGTGTCCTGTAGGCGACAAAGGCCGATACCACCGAACCTGATGGGTAGTGCAGCCTGAGACCACTGAGAGGGAGACAGTTTAACATTCAAAATGTTTTCCAGAATATGTCTCAATGTATCGTCGTATGAATCTGCCTCCCCTCTGGCTAGCCGAACCGGAGCCGTACGCAATGAATAAGTCAACCTTGGCTGGGACAAACAATTCCGCAGAATTTCAAGGGCCACATGTGCGGAAAGCTCCTTCAAATGTGGCAAAGCCCCAACCAAGGCTTCCATCTTACCTCGCAGGACGGCTGGCACACCTTCCACAAAGATGGGCGCCCCCAACAAGGTGAAATCAGTTTTATCGGGGACCTTCACCCAAGGGACTAAAGCGTCAAACTCCGCTGTTAAGTCCTGTGCCAAGATACCCGAGCACGGATATAACTCGCATTTCTGCGGGTTCAGATGAAGGCCCAAGTCCTCAAGACCGCGAATAATCACATCCAAGTCAGCCAGGACCACATCTGGAGGTCCCCCGATTGTGCCGTCATCCAGGTACCAAACATTCAAAGGGGACCTCACGGACTTAACCACATCCTGGATCGCCAAACTGAATATCAACAGTCCCAAGGGATCACCTTGTTGCGCACCCACCTGTGACTCCACCAGGTTCTCCCCAAAAAACAAATTACTCGGACCCGACTAGCATTGATGTAGAAAGGGATAGACAGAAGGAACGCACTGACTGACCTTATTTAAAATATCGTCACGCTCAACTGAATTGAATGCGTTCCGTAGGTCCACCTTAACAAGTACGTTGTCAATGTTACCCGGATCGAACGAAAACCACCGGGTGGCGTGAATTGCGGCCTCGCAACCCAGGGGTACTCCGAAACCCAGCTGCTGAGGCTGAAGTAACGACGATGCAACTCCCCTTACAGCTCTGCTACAGAGTTTGGCCACCAGACGTCGAAGCACGCTCCCCACAGCAATAGGGCGAATCCCTCCATCCTTCTTACTCAAAGCACAGAGAGAAGCGCCATAAAGGAAGGGGCATACCTCTCTGTTAACCATTCCTCTCAGCTAGAAGTTGGTAAGATTGACTAGCGAGTGTAAGAGAGTCGCGTCACCATCCCCAGCTCCCGCAGAAGTCAACTCCTTATTAAAGACAACAAAGAATTAATTTTTTCCTACGAAACCAGTGATTTCGTTCATACTGTATGAGTGAAATAGATAACGCGTTGTCTAGATAAATTGTGGTATTTATTCTAAATTGTTGATCTTGTAGAGCAAATTATTCAATTATTTTAAGCCTAGAAGGTGGATCTATTTATGACCTTTATAAATAATTTCAAGTATTCACTAACAGAGCTAACAATCGTACTTTGCAATTCTCAAATATTCGCGATCGATTCAAAACATGTTGTGAATAATATCGACTTATTTATGATTTTAAAAGAGATGCTTAGGACATTTTCGGATAGTGTAAAATTTTGTGAACCTCTAAAACAGAAACTTGGCTTGCAATTGAACGAAGAAAACACTGTGATTTTTTCAGAATTTTGCCTGAAGTATACTTTTGATACGATGCGTAGACTGCTGCTAATCAGTCTTTCAATCATTTTCATGAAAAGAACGAAAAGTGTAGAAAGTCCCAGAAGTAAAGTAAAGTAGAATAATAATAATAATAATAATATACGTTTATTGCCATATAGTATACAGTTTTTTTGATACATGCAAGATTTGCCTGAGACAATAGGAAGTGGCTCAGCTTAGCAGCGGGACTCCGTGTAGCTCTGATTTTCAGCCTATCCCTCTTCCCTGAGGTTTTGAGCGGGGTAACTTTGTCATCAAGGGTCGCCAGAGAATTTAAATTTATAAAATAAAATAAGCATTTTTGCTATTAATGGTAACATAGCAATTTTATTTCTCTGTGGTTTTTCACAGAGAAATAAAATCGCTAAGTTACCATTTGGACTGTCTTCTGCTGACTCTTGTATTATATTGTGTGTGTGGGTGAGTGTATTTGTGTGTGGGAGGGTGAGTGTGTATATTAGCTAGTTTGTGTTTCCTTGTCCAGGGCTCTTACTTTAGAAATCGTTTTTTATGCTATACTCTTTCCAGTAAGCATGCTTCAGGTGCTGAGTATCATTTTGGCGTTTCATTAGAGCTGATCTGTATTTATTTTTAAAGTAGTTAGGGCTTACTTTTGTTCTAAGAAGCGGAGGTAAATTATTCCATATGCTTGCAGCCATAAATCTGAAGCAGCTTCTGTAACGGGTCGTTTTGTGTGCATGAATTTAAATTGATTTTGATGGCAGGTCCTCAGAGCTCTGTGTGTTGAGTTTTCGACCCAATGCAACTTTTCAAAAAGGTATTCTGGCCTTTTGTTGCGGATGACGGATGACTCTGTGGACTTTGCATGCATAATATAGCTCCCTTCTGGCTTTCATGTTAAGAATTCCATATTTATTCAGGTATGGAGTTACGAATTCATACATACACGCTGTATTGCTCTTTCTGTTTTGCCACACAACCTTGGGCCAAATACAGTGCTGGTAACTAAATAATGATGTGTCGCATAAGCGTAATCTCAATTCCTCCTTAATATATGTCTTATTTTATATAAGGTTTTTAATTTGTAAAATGCAGTCTTAATTTTATTGTTGATGTGGTCTGTAAACTTTAGCTCACCGTCTTCCATCAGTCCCAGATTGCATGCCGATGGTACTTGTGCGAGATCAATATTGAACAAGTTGATGTTATTGACGGTGAGCCATCTGAAAATATGGAAACCTCCTCCCACTTCCTTTACTCCGAGGAAACCATTCGAAGAACTGGGCTCAAGACAGAAAAGAAGGGAATTGAAACTTTAAGTAATTCATTGTCTCCAGAAGAACTGTTAATGGCAACAGTAAAATCTTTGAAGGAAAATAGTAATGAAGAAGTAAACAAAATTTTGGAATATTTTATAATACATCCTGAAGATATCCATAAGGTTCAGTCAATGAAAGAAGTTCAAGTTATAATTATTCGCTTTGCCCAAAGCAGTTTTTTCATAATGTCCGGGCATTGTACATAATGCCCGGATTTATCACTTGGTCCATGACATATATACGTAGAAATATTCTCGAATCTAAAATTATTATGGTAAGTTTGTATGGAAATTTCATTGTTCGCCGGCTTCTTAAAAGCCGGCGAACAATGAAATTTTAATTAAAACCCACGACATTTTTAAGCCACCGCGATTTTGGACCATATGCCATGGTAATAAAATTCAAAACCTATATTATAATTCTAGGACAATTGCATATCAAATTGATCGTCTTGATATTTCCTGCAAGATTGAAGTATAATTTATTTTGATATTTCTTTCTTTTTTAATTTTTCAATTAATTTAGTTTCTGGCAATGGACAGTAAAAAATCGAGGAAAATTCAGGAAGACGCCAGCTTTTAATCCTTCTTGGCGCTTTCTCATTAAACAGGTAATAACTATTTACAATATCATTTCTGCATTTCATCAGCTCTAAAGGTGGCTTCCCACGGTGCGTGATATTGCGGACGGACGCGAACCAGCCCGCACCGACGCACCATGGGAAGAGTATCGTCCGTGGTAGCGCAGACATGCCCGTCGCGGTGCGTCCGATCCGCGGCGAGTCGGTAACTTCAAAGGTGCGGCGCGAGCTCGTGCCGAGTACTTAACAAGGTGGCTTTGAATCTGAAGACCCACACAGACTGAAACGTCCCGTTGGAAGAACCTTGTGTGCGGTGCGTCGCTGTCCGTAGTCGTCGGCCGTGCGCGATAATCCGCAGAATCACCCACCGTGGAAAGCGTGCATTTCGTTTTATACTGGCATCAGTACTTGCCATAACCAGTCAGCAGTCAGCCGTCCAGCAGGTAAGACATATTCTACCTTGTGATTGTAATATTCAGAAACAGTTATCCATATTATGACTAAATTGATGTCCCTATCAATAGTTACGACGTACTGTCTCGATGGCAAAAATCGTCTAACATTTTCCCAGGTAAGCTCCTAACAGTAAAAAAGATAATAAACTGTATAACAAGCTCCGAACACACAGCTCGTGTGTTGTTTGTGACAGTTTGATCTCTCTGTGTCGCGGCTTTATGTGTGTTCCTAGGGTAGCCATCTTTGTTGGATTTCATTGGGATTAAATGAAAAATAGAACTCAAGAAGACATTCCATTGTTCCATTGTTGAGCACAAATGTTTACGCCCCAATAAGTAGATCGGGCTAGAAATAAAAGTCAGCTAACTAGTCTTGTCAACTATTGAGTAAAGTGATATATGTACAACAACATAAGTCTCGTTACATGCATACCAAGCGTATCTTAGACAGAATTGTGTGTGTCGCATTCCCGAATGGATAATGTTCGGGATAGTCCTCCGAAGTCGAGAATCTATCAAGAACTTATAGAATTAAAATTTTGTTTGGGTGGAAGGTGGTTTCTTTTTTTGTAGCGGCCATCAAACAAATCATGTAATATTGGTCCTTGACTACGTAACCGACAAAACATTCTATGACATATATACCGCGAAACTCCGTCCGAATAAAGTTATGGGGGATTGAAGCGAGATATATGTTGACGATTTTTTTTTTAAAGTAACACATAGTTGTATTAGCTGATATATAGTTATATGTGTTGTAGTAAATAAAGTTGCCGAAATCGAACCTGACGTCCATTTTTAAATCCAAAATAGCAGATATGGATTGTTTGAAAACTTCGATATGGGTATCATTTTCAAGGTTTATCAGGATGATGAATAGGGAAATGATATTTATTATGTAATCGAGATAAGAAATGTTATTTTCAAACTTATCATCCCAATAAACCTTGAAAACGTTAACCATAATATGTTACACATCTGCGAATCAACTAAACAGCAGATTCGCTCAAAATAACACTGCCTGCCGGATAGTTTTCAAATGATCATCTCCGCCATGTTGGATTTCAAAATGGATGTCATGTTCTTATTCAGCACTCTTTTTTACGAAAAAACATATAAATAAGCGTATTCTTTCACAACCATGTTCTCATGATGCTACACATGATGTCAAAACACTCACTTCAAACATTCAAACTTTATAACTCAGTTCGAACTGAGTCCCGGAGGACAAATGTTATACTGTACTATTAATTTGTTACGAATTTTTGAATCGATAAATATAACTTTCGGTTGATGGCCGCTAGAAAAAAGGCACCGTGACAAAACATAACATAACATTTACATACCGGCACATACTATTATTTTGACCCCACAGTAGGATACCCTATGCCATGGGAACCAGAAACAGCGACGTCACTAACATCTTAACATCCAAGACCTGGGAGTTTTTATTTTTAACACTCTTAGTCATTGGGTTTTGTGGTTACATCTTAAAAAAATATATTTATATATTAAGTCCCGGTGCGCGATTTTCTCGTGCTTGGCCATTATTTTTAGGGTTTCGTACCTTAAAAGGTAAAAAAAGAGCCCTTATAGGATCACTCGCGTGTCCGTCCGTCCGTCTATCATAGGCGCTTTTCTCAGGAACTATAAAAGATAGAGTATTAAAATCTCCTGCAAAAATACTGATTCAGATAACCCTAACGAAATTCAAGTCTAATTGAAAAAAAAATGCCTACAAAAAAGAGGAAAGGTAAAAGGACACAACGAAAAAAATAACATCGTTAATCGTTGAAAAATATTTTTTATGAAGTTTTCATGATTAATTTTTTATTTTAGTTTTGATAACTTCAGAAGTTATTATCGAAACCTGAAAAAAATTATCGGTTTTTTCACTGCTTCATTTATAAGGTTTATCACACATCAGCTTTCGTTATTATTTAGTTTATTTCATACCTGCATTTAACCATTATAACTGAAACTTGGCTTGTGGATGGTGTACTGGATTCGGAATTATGCGACAGTAGATACGACGTATTTTGACTGGATCACGACCGCGTCGCCGCAGGCAGAAAAGATGGTGGTGGAGTTTCACGTCCGCCATTTTTAACCAACAGCACCAGGAGGGGGGTAATGTTTTAAATTCTCTAAAGGTGGGTCCAGACTTATTTTTTTGTCCAAGTTCAAGTTCAAGTTCAAAAATTTTGGTGCAATGAACTGTTTGATGCCAGATGTCGGCGTCTTGTAAAAAGACATTAATTTTGTAGTAGGCCTTTGTGCACAAAGTGTGCTTTATACATTTTTTGAATCGAGCTTCATTTAATTTTTGTATTTCTTGCGGAATTTTATTGTAGAAGCGTATACAGTGTCCCATAAAAGAACTACTAACTTTTGTGACTCTGAACATTGGAAAGCAAAGTTTATGTTTATTTCTAGTTTGTACGTTGTGGCGCCTATCAATGGTTTTATAGCTACTGATATTTTTGTTCACATACAATATGTTTACATAGATATATTGACTTGCAACTGTTTGATTTTAATTTCTTTAAAGAAATCTCTCAGAGACTCTCTATTACCTAGCTTATAAAAAATTAAGATGGTCTCAATGTCAGCAGCCCCTCCCTATAGTAGTATGCCGTAGGATAGAATGCTATGGAAATATCTTAAATATACAAGCCTAGCAGTTGCAACGTCAGTCAATTCCCTAATACATTTAACTGCATGTGCTGCGGAGCTAAGTCTATGTGCTAATTTTACAATAAAGGGAACCACATTGTAGTTTTACATCAATAGTGATGGCGAGAAATAACAAACTATGTAAAAATATCAGTTTAATCTGATTGTTTTAGTTTGTGTTTCCCCAATACAATGTTACTCTCAACTTGCCTAACATTAGGTAAAGTGAATTTTATGCACTTTGTCTTTTTTGAATTCAGAAGCAAGTTATTGGCAGTAAACCTGTCTAGTACTCGCGAGAGAAAGCGAGAGAACTTTATAAGTCATTTTCTTGTCTCCTTATTTTAAAATACATTACATACACGAGGAATAGGAACGGACCCAGAATAGGTCCTTTTGGAACTCCCATCTTCACCTGAGAACCCGACGATTTTATTCTATTAATGTCAGCTTTTTAAACCCTCCTTTCTAAATAGGATCTCATAAGCTTAGAGCTTTTGCCTTTTATGCCGTAGTGTTTTAGCTTTAAGAGCAATGTTTCGTAGTATACACAGTCAAATGCCTTGAACAGATCACTTAAAACATCTATAGCGTCCCTACATTCTTCCCACGCATTAAAAATATGTTTAACTAACATGATTCCAGCATCTGTTGTCGACCGCCCTTTTGTAAATCCAAACTGCTAGCTATGGAAAATTTGATGCGTATTAAAGTACGCCAGCCACTGACCCAATATAATCTTCTTAAATATTTTACTCAATGCGGGTAGAACCGAGACTGGTCTGAAATTTGTGAGGTCATCCCTATCTCCGCTTTTAAATAAAGGTACTTGCCTGCTGTGGGAAATCTGGGAAAGTACTCTGATCTATACATTTATTGAAGATTTTAGCTAAATCAGGGGCAAATTCGTCTATCACCGAGCTAATAATGTTTACTGACATACCCCAGAGATCCTCCGGTTTTTTCAAATTTAACACCTTAAATGCTTTAACAATGCCATACGGCCCAATATATGCGAATGAGAAATCTTGATTGCACTTTGGAACATTTTCTTTTAACAATGATGCAGCAAGAGCCGGATTCCTCCGGAGACGAGTCTAAAGAAGCCATAGTAAGCATCGGAACATTTGTAAAGAACTGTTCAAATGCGGCCGCGATGTCATCTTTAGAAGTTATTAGTTTATCTTCAATCTTAAGAAAAAGGTACGGTGTCCTGATTTTATTTTACCTGCTTCTCTATTTATGCTGTTCCAAATTGTTTTAGTTTTATTCGACGACGACGACGATTCGACGATCGACGACGATCTTCGTTTTTATGTGTTCGCACTTAACTTTATGGCAGGCGGCCCTAACTATTTTTGAACATATTTTACATACTCACATATACCTCCGGATCTTATCAGCGTCGCAATCCAAGAACGCTAGTTTGGACGCCCGGATCAGCTGCGATCAAGATGCGCCGTACCACCGTTCCGTAGCGAACGTCCAAACTAGCGTTCATGGATCGCTACGGTGATATGATACGGAAATACGTTACGCACAAAAGAACATGTCTGGACCCATCTTTAGTTCTCTCTTGGGAGAACATTCCGAGAATGTTCTCGAGAATCCCCCATCACCGTAGGAAACCTTGCCACCCTACTCGTACCCTTATTGATATTGTGTCAAACGTAACGTTGCGTAGTTGGATTTACTTGTACAACATACATATAACCACAAATAAAGATATGGTATATTTACGTAATATATACGATAAACAAGAATATAGAAGAACAATTTAAATCATCACCAAAATATTTTTTTCTTACCCAAAATGGGTAAATAATAATAATAATACCTTGGACGCTATTTACACACATTGATCTAGCCCCAAACTAGGATTCCCTGTATCTTGGGTACTAGACAACGATACACATACTTAAATAGATAACTATTATACTTAGATAGATAAACAACCATAACTAGGTCACAAACATCCGTTCTCATGAAACAAATATTTGCCCCCACCGGGACTCGAACCCTCCCGAACCCTTGGCTTCGTAGGTCAATGGTCACCAAAAGTTGCAGAAAATATCACGGCAAAAAACTGCGGTAGCTTTGAAATTGAAATTGAAATTTGAAATTGAAATGTTTTGGGGGTTGAACCTCTGCGATCCACGGCATATTTTGAGCCCACCCGCGTGCGGCACTTGACTGACGTATCAAGTGATTCTGTTGGAATGGTAACTCTTAGAACTATACGAATTGTAGATCTGAGTAGCTAATGAAACCGTCTCTTAGTTTATGCAAAAATAATGTCACTGTGACCTTAGTTTATTTTTGGACCGACATGAGAATCACCGACTTCTATGAAAATGTTCCCTCTCGACACAAATCTAGCCGACATGAGAAAAACATCAACAAATATAAATGTTTTTTGATACCTACGTAATCTACACAAGATAACCTTTTCAAAACAATAAAAACATTAGTGTGTTCTTATAGAAACAATTCAATATTTGAATATTCAATAATTCAACAATTCAATTAATTCGCGCGCGAGAAAAAGTGATTTTGTTTTTTCCAATCAGAATTTTTTTTTCAACGAAAGACCACAGACAAATATGTTCATGGTAGAGTTTGACTTATGCCGCATTTACACTTGCCAAGCGTGCCAACATTATGCACTAAAATTGTACTAATATACCGGTTTGTAAACACACCGTCAATAGATGCGCGTGGTAAACAACGGTATTTTGACTTTGAAGCTATTGAAGCGTTCAGATACTGAGAGGTGAAATTGGGGTTTTGACAATTTAAAATTGTCATTTATTGACATTTCAGTTACTTAATGGAATTTTAGAACTTAATGCATTTGAGTGTCTAACGAAATTTCAAAGCAGTGGGTAGGGATTTAACTTTAAGTATGACTTGTATTTCTTACTGCAAAATCAGAAGAAAAAAAATTGTCGTGAAAGAGCTCTGTGGTTGAGTGATTTCATTCTTGCTGTTCACGCAGGAGATGCGGATTCCGGTGCTTACCATATACCAATGCGATAAACAAGCGATATTATGTTGCAGCTTTGTTCTTCGAGATTAGGAATACTCATAGTAGTACGTACTGACTCTGATACAGGATAAAATGAAAAATATTTTCGTTGAGTGTGCCTTGTCGCTGCCCTCATTCATTTAATGAATCTATCGCGTTCTACTGCTCCACCGTTCACAAAATAAATTAGTGTACCTTTTATTAGTTTGTGCGATCATAGTTAAAAATGCTTAAACAAAGTCACAGTGAAAAAGACAGAGGCGAATGTCTTCGTAAAAAAGTGCGGAAATCAGAAAACGTGTTAAAAATTAAAAAAAACGCTTGCGCCGTTCACGTACAAGGGAATCGTCCTCGGGTAGTAGACGCGCTCACGCCACGGTTCCGGCACCACCGCTGCTGCCACTGGGAACTGAGCACTTTGTTGAGTACATCAACATAGACGACGAGCCTGAAACGTCAAATCGTTTTAGTAAATGCCTCACCATGATTTTATATCATGTGATTTTCGTGTTGTGTGCATCTTGTGGGTATGCTACCTTTATAATATGAAATGTTCGCGTGATATGATAAAGGTAACATCTTGTGGGGATGTTACCTTCACAACAAAAAATATTGTGGATATACTACAGAGATTATCTCGCCATTATTTCATAAATAAAGCTAAATATTTTTTATGCGTTTCTAACGATATATCAGTAGCTGACACGTCTCAACAGGGTCCTCAGGCCCCAATAACTGACTGCGCCAATTGGTGCCTTCACCACTACCAGCACCAATATGGGTGCAAACTCCGGCGCCAATATAGAAGCCGAATATAGAAACCAACTCCGAAGCCGCAGAGGTACGGGATTGGGAGGTGTAATGGTACACGAGAGTCAGTACATTTGATAATTCATTTTGCGTGACAGAGGGCTAGCCCATCGCCGCGCTGTTTTGAATACGAGAGTCGGTTCATATAACGTTTGGGGTTTTGAGTAGCTCAGGGCAGGTTGGCAAAAAACAATGAGCCGAGCGCGTGGGATGATTCCAGGAACAGAGTTCAGGTCAGGTTTTTTTATCGCATTCCTACGGAATGTGTAGGGATCAGAGCCGATTTGGCTGCGCGCTGAATAAATTATGAATAACTAAATAATGGAAGGTTATTATGGAACGATACGGAGAAAGCTATTATGTTGACTGCAACTATACAATTGCGTTTGTTTGGTATGAGATGGCGAGTTTGATATCACGAGTCTGAATATCATTCTAGTGGTCTTTGTCTAGCGCGCTAGCGGTCGGGAAGGCTTAAATTAATCGCAACAAGCTTTTATGGTCAGCGATCAACAGGCATTGTGTATCGGCCATACCGAATGACTTGAGTGATAACCTACGGTTGATCATAGTGAATATGCGTACACAAAGTTTGTAGAACGGCGGATCTGCATGGCATGGTTGAAATTAGACCCTGTGTAGTTAGTGATAAGAAGCTTCGCTTGGGCAGAGCGTGTTCGCAAAGGACGCCATTTTTTTTCAGACATGTGGGGACTATAAATACGATTGCGGGGGAAGGGGAGAGCATTCAGTCTGAGCGTCTAGCTACTGTGACAGTAATCTTTCAACAAATTCTAAACAGTTTGGTCTGCCGTTTTACGCGTCGGAACTGGACGAAATGTGATTGCCAAGTTTCAGTGGGTTTTCGTGAGTGTCTGAAGCGCCGAGGTATACCTCGGTTCCTATCCTTTATATCAACCTACCCCAAATTCCAAAACTATCCTTGGGTCGTTAGATAAGAACTTGTAGGTAACTGATCTGAGTCTGAGTCTGGGCTTGGAGCGACCCTAAATTCCTTTTTCCTTCACCATAGGGTTCCTGGATTGGCTCTTAGGATATTCGCGGGCTAATCCTCTCCTCATTCCTTTCGAGTAGCGAGTTTTGAAATTCCCACACACACAGTCATTAAACATACAAGCACATTCAAATCAAACTCAACCATTTTCGAGTGGTGTCGATAATGGACGTGGTATAACACTAGGATTTTAGACTAGGCTAGACAGGAGTTTAGTTGCGGCTAAACCTAGGTTGGCAGGGCATAGGGAGACTGTTTGATCGATGAGGTTCCGCGGATGGAAATAACAAATTCAGAACAAAGTTAAACCGGTGTCAACACAGATAACCTATCCTGTTGATATTTTGACATTTGAGTGTTGTCGGGGATGCGCGAAGAGATCAAATTACAGTCTAAAGTTTATTGTTTAGGACCGGGTAGTTTGTTTTGCTTCGCCTTGGGTCAGTTTGGATTCAAGTTGCATCTTTAAATTAAATGTAAATTTCGCTGGAGGTGTAATGTGTAGGCTGAGTCAAAAATTTATGATTTTGCTTGGCTGAGGACGTGCTGAGGTCAGTGGAATTCATAGTTCGGTATTTACCGAACTATGCACTTCGCTATGGTGAGGGTTAGATCTCCTAAAGCGCTAATGACTACGTTTCGATAACATCCAGCTCAAATTGCGCAGAGTTGAAGGTTTCAAAACGTTACGGACCTTTTGAGGTAACCGCTAGTTCAAACCCATTTCGGAAAATCAAATCGCAATTGTGTATACCGGTCTATTCGGATCGTTATTGCCGTGAACAAATTATATAATTGAAACCACCACAAGCCGCTACTAGCGAGCACATGAAATATCATTGAGTACTCACGTCGTTAAACTACGACGGATATCTATACGATATCCCAAACAAATATTACAAATCGTGGTCGACCACTAATAAAAGTTCCAAGCGCCCATATATACAAAAAAATAAATGGTACCATCACACAAAATACAACAACGATCGATCTGGCGCAATACACCGCTAACTGATGCGAAATACCGGCTTGCGGACATATATGCTTTCTCTGTCTAACTTGAAACTGTAACTTCCTGAATCAAACTTCGTTCGACTATTGGACGCCTAACGAATTTCTCAACGAACGAGAATTCGGACTTATCATTCTTAACTTACAAATTTTACAGCTGAATCGGGACATCTCTTTTTGGGGTAGGTAGAATAGACGATCATAGCTACTGATAGCGGTGGCTCGACCTTAGCCTTTAATGCCGTTACAGAGGTTATCATTTAAGATTATGAAATCTTGGAGATTCTGGGAAAAACTCGGTTAAAGGAGAAAATTCAGAAAGACTTAGCTTCTTGAAAATCATCTTGTGCCGGAAATTTGTCAAAAGATTGACATGCCACTGCTGAATGCTAAAATTATGGCAGCCTTAAACGATAGTCTTACCGAAAATCACTAGGCCATTAAAAATATACGAGGTTTCATCAGTTCTGCCATCTCATGTATAGGAGAGGCATTTAAAAATACTCTCTCAGAAATACAAGGATATGTCAGTGATCAAACTCCTCATCGAAGCTGGCCGAATAATGTGCGATGTACAACACACTGAATCTGTTAACCGTTGCAGTTTCATATGCTGTAGTATCAAGAAAGATATAGAAGATCTACTCTACGAGACAGATATCGAAAAGTGTCTTCTTGGAAAAAAACTCGCTGAAACAATCAAATCGGCAAAAGCGATTATTAAGTCTGGCGCTGAAATCAAGCTCTGGCAAAAAATACAGCTACGGCTGCAAGGCCAAAATGTTCACGTCCTTTTGGTCCTTTAACCTCTCAAAAACCGAGGGTAGTTGGGACGGGTCGCGATTTTGAACCTTATGCCATGGTAATTAAATGTAACACCTATAGCGGAAAAGTGGCGTTAGCTGACGCCGGTGGTATATTTTTTATTTATTTATTAAAGAAACCAAATGTCTCACATAGTTTTAAGTAATACATAAAAATTCTTATAAAAAGCAGACTTACAGTTTCCTAACAATAATATTACAAACCAAAACATTTAAAAATATATATCTATATATGAAAGAATTGCTTTTGTGCATGACAACTTAAAAGGAACTTAAAGGCGATTTTTTATTTTAATTTTATTTTTGATGTTTAAAATCTAAAATAAGGGGATACAAAATAAAAATACTACATGCAACTAACATACGTAATTGTGTGTCTAGATGTAAATATGTGTATGTACGCCCATGAACACAAATGAAAAACAAAATAAAGCATATATATATATGTGACACAGCCTAAATTGATTCCTAAGTAATGGTTAGTTTTTTGAGGTTACTTAACTTACTGCTTAAAATATCTAAATGTACAAACTTAACATTATACAACCTGCATGCCCTCTTAATGAAACTATTACCCGCATAAGAAGTACGACTGCGAGGGATATAACAAAGAGATGTTTTTTTACAAGCTCGCTCACAGCGTCGGGGTACTCTAAAATTAAGTGACTGTAATCAAATAGGGCCGCCATCAATATGATTGTGAACAATTTTGAAAAGGGTCAAAAAATAAATACGATCGCGACGATAACTTAAATAAGTAAAGTAAAGTCTTTTTAAAGCGGTCGAATAATCTGAGTATTTATTTGTTGTACGATACTCTATTGCCTTTACAGACTTTTCCTGTACTTTCTCTATTCTACCACTGTGTCCTTTATACAATGGATCCCAAACCGCACTTACAAATTCCAATCGACTACGGACATAACTATTAAATAATATCTTGTACGTTAAAAGTCTTTTGAAAGGTTTTCCTACACGCAATATATAGCCGAGTTGTTTAAAAGAGTTACGCAATATGGTATCGATATGGGGCACAAAAGTTAGTTTTGAGTCCATTATTACACCAAGATCGCGAATCTGGCTGACACGAGTTAGCTCTCTATTACAACGATTATAATTGAAATCGATATTTCTTCTTTTCCTACTAAAACTTATAACAACACACTTATCTGGATTTAGGAATAAATTATTTGAGACGCAAAAGGTCTCAAAGTTATCTAGGTCGTTTTGTAGGGTATTACAATCACCTGTGTTTCGAATAACTCTAAATATTTTTGTATCGTCAGCGTATAAAAGCAAGTTAGATTGTCTTATGCATTCCGTAATGTCATTGATGTACAGGATAAATAATAGAGGCCCCAAATGAGAGCCCTGTGGGACACCTGAAGTGATAGTCCTATACTGGGAAGTATAACCTCCAACAGCGACTGCCTGCGAACGATTTTCTACATAAGACTTTATCCAACGAAATAGATCACCGTGAATACCGATATACCACAGCTTTACAAGCAACCGCTCATGACAGACTTTATCAAAAGCCTTGGAAAAATCGGTATACACAGCGTTGTCCTGACAGTTACCGTCTAACGCGCCGAATATGAATTCCTTATAAGTTAACAGATTCGATTCTATACTGCGACCCCTAATAAAACCGTGCTGGTTTGGGATGATATGCCGACAGACGACAGCAGATACCTGATCTGTAACAATTTCTTCCATTGTCTTACCAAACTGACATAATTTCGAGATTGGCCGATATTTTTCAATCTTATGACTAACTTCACCTTTGGGTATTGGAGTAATAAGTGCACGTTTCTAAATGGTAGGCATGCATCCCTCTCTGATGGATTTGTTGAAAAGTACGTATTTATTGATTAGGTTATTTAAAACTTCATAGAATAATAATACACATTCTTCAAGTGCATGGCCTGAGAAAAGCTCAAACCAATCGATCTTAGATAGCTCCAGATTTATTTCTAGAAAGATTGCATGGTAGAAACGATGTACGAAAGCAGGGGCAGATCTTAGAGGAAGTGTAATGTCAATATTTATTTCCAATCGAAGTGCCTTATGGTGCGCATCTTCTGGCGTTAAAGGGTAAGCACTGGCAAGAACTTAGTAAGTTTTATTACAAAAAATAAGATCGAGAATCCGTTGATTACAATTCAAACAACTGTTATACTGTCCCAGACCTGAGAAAGATAAGAATTCTTCTAGTAGCTGTACAGGTAAACTATCACTATTCTCGAGGCCTAACTTCAAGAGGTTAAACTAGAAGCCCCCACACTTGAAGCTTCCGTACATCGCGGGGTTGGGAATCGGCCGTTGGCAGATATCATCAATATTGGTTGGCAGATAGCAAATCAATACATTGATAGAACAAGAGAACTGAGGATAAATATTACGCTAGTAGCTTTAACTAAATGATTCATTGGGTGAGTGAGGGCAGCGACAAGGCACACTCGACGAAAATATTTTTCGGTTTATCCTTTGTATTTTAGCTATAGTGGATGAATGGCGAGTAAATAGTTATTACTACTACAAGTATTCGTAATAATTTCGGACAAAGAAATAAAATCACCAGCAATCCAAAAAAGGACGAAAGAATGGTCAAAAAAATTAGTCGCGGCGTTTGGGTTGTAGCGTCTGCTAACGAAATGGTCACACACAAACAACCATACATACATCGTACAAACTCTTGAAAAAACATTTCACCCCTTGGGGTGCAGTCGAGTAAAAAGAGATATCAAATATCATAAATAACTCAATGGACAAACCTACATATTTCATAGTTAATGGATGGCCAGCCACCACCACGTTGAAGCTCCGACTGATGGAAACAGACTGATGACACGCACACTCACGGTCAGTTTTGCAAACGGGCTGATACTAGCGGATTACGGTGGCCCGGTAAATCCAAGGGTTGACATCAGTTAAAATTTTCAATACAAGATTTCACACTTACGGACAGTTTTAACCAAGACGTCAGCCCTCATTTTCCAGAGATTTATATTTTCTGGCCCGCGTTTTTTAGCTTGTTTTATTTAGGTACACTTGTTAATAGGTTTCTAAAATTTTTGTATGGAGACGGGCATTCCGTTTTAATTTTTAATCTTGATATATGTGGCCAGAGATGAAACAGATGTCCATCGATAGAGTCAATAATTGAAACACATGTGTGTTATTATGAATTTATAAAACGATTCCTTTTTGCAAGAAATTGGCGTTCAAAGTGCAAAATAGTTGTCGTCATTTGAAGTCAGATTTCTCGAAAAGTATATCCTTTTAGAAATTAAAAACTAGACACATTTGTGCGTAAAATAATACTCTATCGATCGACACTGGCTGCAGAAATCATGATATTTCGACAGTTATTATTGCAAAAATATTTCTTGCCTTACCTTGCTCTGAGCGACCTTTCTATCTCTCTCTCTCACCCCACATCACCCTTAACGATAATGAGTAGTCACAGCTCGTACAGAGCTATAGAAACGTAGCGCCGCCTATACCACCAAAAGAATCTCCCTCAAAAGGCACGGCAATATGTTCCCATCTCAACCCCGTTACTCGTTTTCACCAGTAATTAACCCTCTAACAGGAGATGTTAAAGTTAATGGCGCCTACTTGGGCTAAGATGTGGAGTTATCCAAGTTTCAGCTGGGTAATCTATTTTATTTACGCAGGGTAAACTTTCTGGTTTCAGATTCGAGCCCCATGTGCTGCTTGGCGCGTGTAAAAATAACGCCGATTTCCATCACTCCGTAATTTCCGAATAGTAATTTTTTAGGGATCATTGAAGCTTAGAAAATACTTACTTTTTGGAAGATTGCAATCCTAGCCTAGCAATAAATACTGTCCGAGCCACAAGTCACTCAAGGCTCTCCTGTGGCCTAGTTAATAAAGCTGTGGCTCGGTTAGTATATCAGTTTGCTTAGATTTTATGTTTAAAAAAAAGTATTAAAATTTAAACAAATATCAATAAGTATACGTAGATGTAATTATTAACAGCACACTGAATTAACTCGTAAGTGATATTGCTGTACTGGCTACAATTTTTTTAATACGTACATGATAAACATATTTCGTATTTGTACCAGTATAATAGAACACCAAAGCATTCAGTGGGACCAATAAAATTATGTGCTGAGGAATGCAATAAGAAAAATAAGGTAGAGTTCGTGGAAACAAAAAATATACAGGGTATACATGGTATAACAGAAATTTGTAATCAGTTAGGGGTTGTAAGGACATCATACTTAACAACTTTTGCTCTGGAATCTATTTGACCAGAGCAATTTGATTTTTTACTTCTCTACACATTATGGCCCACGCGATTAGCAGATTTATATGGATAAAAGAAAAATAAAGTTGCTGTAATCAAATCGAGGTCACAGTGAAAATTGTTCAGGGACTCTGTTTTTGAATCAATCGCGTGACATAATATATCGCTTGCGACTTATGTCATGTTCGACTTATAAGTCGGATGACGTCGATTTACTACATTTTTATCCTTCGTCATCAGTGTTGCCAATAAATTTGGGAGTGTTGATTTTTATCCGTTGCACACAGAAAAAGTAAAAACTGGTAAAACCGTTAATACCACATGGGAGACGGAAAGTTAAATGTTCTTATATTAAAGGCTGTATGACAGTGTCTTTTGCTTATTTTAGGTGTACTTACCTAAAATAATTACTTATACTTAATTGCCATATCAATCTTCCTAATTTCCAAACAAACGTGTAAGAAGTTACATGAAATGAATCGTAAGTAGTTTGACACTTTAAATTGTATCGACACTGTTGACATTAGCTTTGACGTATTTGACGTTTATTCTAATATATTAATTGAGGACGAATGGCTCGAAATTTCGGATGTAAAAGGCAAATCAGTAGAAACGAACGCTAGCGTATCATTAATGTCACGCAAGCGACTCAAAAGTAGAGCTCCAGGATGATGTCCATAACAGCCCGCTAAAAACGACTACACCTTTCTGTTAAGCCCTGTATAAAGATGTTCTTGCTTTGCCTCTTTATTTGCTGTGTGGGCTTCCTGTCTCATATTCGTCATACCAAAACAACACGCCCATGTCGACATGACTTTTATTGTCATGTCGACATAACACCAAAACCGGCTAAGTTCAAATCGGACTCGGCTATCAAGGATTCCATCGTAAACTTGATTTTGCTTTAAGTGGGCTGAAAAATATACGTCTCTTGTTTGAGTGATTCGCTTGAGAGTAGTGATAGGAAATGCATGCTGGATTTGGAAATTGAATCAATAGTGATATTGAGTAACATAGTAAGTATTTGCTTTAATAAGAGCCCTAGCGCGGCTTGCAGAAATAACTTAAATCTAGATTTAGGATCTTAGATCGATTGAGCACCTGCCAAAATGTATTAAATATATCAAAGTTAAATCGATTTAAGACGCTAAATCTAGGTTTAAGGCAGCTTCTGCAAGTTGCCCCTAATGAGAATTGAAAGACTCCGTGTTACCACAAAAAATATTAAACAGCGTTTAACCCTTAAAACCAACGTCAAATCCCAAATAATTTTGTTTTTAAACAAGTATTGTACAGTAGTTTATTTTTTGTGGTAAGGCCCCATATGTTTAGATATTTGGTGACAGCTAGCAGCACACAGAGGTATCGCAGTGCACTTGTCTGTGTAAAGAGTTGCTGTACTGATGACGACAACTACGTGAAGTATTACTTTAAGCGCTTTTCTCCTTCACATCAGCGCTTCGCCGTCACCTTCATGCAGCTTCATCCGCTTTTCTTCAGGTTGTAAATACTTACTTACTTAAAATAAATAATACTCATATGCATGTATTGAGTCATAAGAAATAAGCTCACCTTGAGTATTTAATATTTCCTGATATGAAATTATCACATGATTATTTGAAGAGTTTTCTTAAAGCAGGTAATATGACTATAGATATAGGATTAGTCCAGCTACACTTTTTAATTCACTTTTAATGGGGCGGCTTCTATAGAACTATAGAGTAACACAACGCCAATTGGTGTTTTTGTCCAGCTACTCTTTATATTTCTTTTTAACACCTGGGCTTCTTTTGTTCCTTAAGCACCACAACGACAATTGCTGTAGATAACCGTTAGAACTAATATAAAATTATCAGAGTGAACGTGCAGTTAATAGAAGAGTTTTACACAGAACCTTTACTTGGTTTGAACTTCTACTTTAGTTGCACTTTGAATAAGACTAACATCAGAAAGAATTCATAACGCCATTTCGTCTTTGGTCAGCTGCTCTTTTCGTTCTTTTTTGATAAGGGCCACGTATGGACAACCATCATACAAATCTTAACTTGAAACCGCTTTGTTGCCCTTATTTTAGGCTTGCTATCACTCTACACTAAACTGTCAGCAATAAATGTCTGAGCCATCCCTTGTATTTTTTCCAAATACTTTCCCAGATGAAAAAGACAAGCTGACTAAATCGTAGCAGGAAATACAGATTTCACCACATTTATAATCGCCAAATCAAAATCAGACATTAATTGTTCCGGGGTCAGCTCGATATTGCAGGAGGGACCCAATGCAATTTACTATCAATGGTTATTCGAAGAAACTTTGTGTCATTTACTAATTCTAACGTGCTGCTGTCCAACAGCAAACTGGTCTCAACTTGCCTGATATTTGTAAGTGAAAATTTGATACATTTGGTTTTTTGAACCCCAAGTTTTACTGCCGATCCATCATGCTTAGGTATGATCTTAGTAGATCCAACGCTTTATTTCTTACCCCGTAATGATTTAATTTCATTAGTAGCGTATCATGATCAACACAATCAAATGCCTTCGACAGATTGCAAAAAACGCCAATAGCATCCTGTGCGGCTTCCCATGCAGAATAAATATGAGAAATAAGGGTAATACCGGCATCCGTAGTCGATTTAACCCTAGTGAAACCGTATTGTTTGGCGTGGAGTTGTTTTGTACGGTTGAAGTATGAGAGCATTTGACTGAGTATAATATTTTGAAAATGTTCACTTAGTGCTGTAAGAACAGATATTGGTCTGAAATTTGAAGAATCATCTAAGGATGATTCAAGGAATGAAGGATGAATCATCTAAGGTTCAAGTCGGGAGATAAGTCTCCCGACTTGAACAGAGGTATCAGTTTACTGTGTTTCATGAGGTCTGGAAAAGCTCCATCGTCAACACGTTTATTAAATATATAAGCTAGGTGTGGGGCTTTAACTAGTATTATTGAACTAATGACTTTGGCTGATCCTCAGGTGTTCAGTATTTTTGAGTTAAGTCATCTATACGTTTTGACAAAATATCCTGGGGATACAAATGATGAAATTTAAAATCTACATTACTGATGCTAGTGCTGTTTTTTAACAAAGTCTCTGCTTCATATGGAGATGAATTTAGACGCTCTGTCGTGAGTAAGGGTACATTGGTGAAGAATATTTCAAAGCTCGAACTACCTCAGCGTTGGATTTAACAACATTATCACCTATCTTTAAGCAGAAATAATTGACCCTTGGTATAACTTTGCCAGTTTCACGGTTTATGATTTGCCAAATCGTTTTCATTCTATTATTTGAATTTTGTATTTTTCTATTAATGTGTTAAGTTTTTGCATTTCTGCAAACCAACTTAGTCTAGTCATTAAATTTTATATCAAAGTTATAGGTTTTTGGTTCATAAAGTTCATACAAGATAGCTCTACTTTTACGAATTCCAAATGTTGCCCAGTCATTAAATTTAGATTTACCATTGTTTGCACTGACTTTATTTAATTTAAAAACTATATCGAATTCTGTTTGAATAATGTTGAAGAACTCAGAATAGATTTTGTTAGAATAGAATAGAATAGAATAGAATAGAATAGAATATGCATTTATTCGCTGTATCAGCACAAACACAAGAATATAAAAGTATTACATGGAATGAAGTAGGTACTGTTTAAAAATAAAATAAAATTCAGCAATAAAACTACCCACTATTAGTACCCATAAACATTTGTGAGGGGTTTCGCTGCTATGTGCACATGCTGCGACAGCAAAAGGGTTCAGACTCAGCATAATGTCACAGGAAATCCTGTGACTCTGGTTTTCAGTCTGGGGCCCAGAAGATCTAATATGATTTAAAATATTAATTTGTACAGGTGGCAAGTGTAATAAATAAAATAAACTAAACTTAATATTGGTGGGAAGTGTGAGAATAACCTAGGCTAAGTACCTATTCTCAGAATAAATGAAGATTAAAAACAAATGAAATGTGCGGAATTAAGTTGTGAAAGAGAATTGTAAATTGCATTATAGGAATAAATAGATAAATGTTTGGTGTGTTGAATTGTATTGTAAGTAATAATGTCAAATCATAGATACACAAGAAAATATAAAATTATAAAATTAAAATTAAAATTAAATCACTACATATACACATTAAGGATTTGAATAAATCTTAAGAATAAAATAAAATTAGCTGGAAAACGCGGTACGCAGCACTACGTCCGCGGTCGTGGCAGCATCAGGTACTCTGCTTTTGTTGCTCCAATAACTGTGCTCAAATTCGTCTTTTGAATATTGTTTTTGTTTCGAGCTCTCGCAGCGGAGGGGGTATGTTATTCCAGCATTTTGTGGCAAGGTACCTGAAGCTGCCACGAAACGCCGCAGTTCCGTGGCGAGGAACCGATAGAACGCAGGTATTATTTCTGTTTGTGTGGTGGCGCGAAAACCTCCAGGTCAGTTTTTCAAATAAGTATTCAGGTTTACCTGTTTTAATAACACCAAACAAAAGTGTTGAAAAATATAAATCTTGTCTCGCCCTTAATTTCAGCATATCGGCACTATTGAAATATGGTGTGACATGCGTGCGCGGAGGAATCTTGAAGCAATACCGAGCACAGGCATTTTGTACCCTTTGTATCAACTTCTCTGTTCGTTTGTATACACATGTTCCGTAAACCAACAAGCCATAGTTTATTTCAGAGAGCACCAGAGATTCACAAAGCCTGACAGGCATATCAACACTTAGAAATCTTCTAACCTTGTACAAAACTTTGAGCCGATAAAAGCAGGCTTTTACGACTTCTACAACATGTTTTTCAAAGCGTAATTCACTGTCCATTAGTATGCCAAGGTTTCGGGCCTCACTGACTCGTTCCAGGCGAACACCTGAGATTGAAATTTCGGGATCATAGTCAATTATGGATTTAACTTGTGTTTTTGAGCCAATAATTAAGTACTTTGACTTCGATGGGTTTAAAACTAATGCATTTTTGGCAGACCAGAGGGACACCTTAGCGCGATCCTCATTTATATTTCTGACGGCCTCTTCGATGTTATCTTTATTGGAATCTATATACAACTGAAGATCATCAGCATATAAATGGCACTTACTGTGCTTAATGCAACCTATTATATCTGCACTGTACAAAATAAATAGTATAGGTCCCAGAATGGACCCCTGAGGGACGCCTCTTCCAGAGAGTATGCAATCAGATGAGTTACTAGATCCATCCTTTCCACTAATAACAACTTGTTGGTAAAGATAGTCAAGATAGCTCTCAATCCACTTTATCGACTCAATATGAAAGCCATAGTAATTTAGTTTAGACAGCAACATATTTACATTTAAACAGTCGAAAGCTCGAGAAAAGTCCAGTAATGCCAGTATAGTACCAAAACCCTTGTCCTGGGAAGCTAGGATATTATCCACGACATCTAGTAAGGCAGTGGTTGTGCTGCGTTCTTTTCTAAACCATGACTACAACTTAGGCAAAATCCCATTTTTTTTCAGGAATGAAGTGATCTGGTTACATATAACCCTTTCCAAAACTGTGGATAAGTATGGTAGTATACTTATCGGTCTAAGATCAGTCACATTTTTCGGGTCATTATTTTTAGGAATTGGCCAAATAGTCGATTTTTTCCAGAGCCCTGGGAAGGTAAAAGTGGTGATTGACCTATTCACAATAGCTGTAATGATCCTAAGAGTTGTAGGTAGTGTAAATAGAACCATACTTCTAGTAATTCCATCACTACCGCGGGCTTCTGATGGGATGTTTAAAATATTTTTTCCCACTTCGCTCTCATTGACCGGGTGCATCTGAAAAGTCGCGTTACAACACCTGTGATGTTCGAAGTAACTAAGATTAGATATCGTAACACCATTGTCTCCAGGCACATTGAGGAAGTGGGTGATCATCTCATTTGAATCGTTCAGATGCTCTGGCAATTCATTGTACTTTTTGGATAGAACTGTATTCTTAAGAGTTTGCCATAGCTTCTTAGGATTTCCGATGTTATTATTAATATTATGTTCTAAAAATGCCTTCTTTTCTGAGTAAAGACTAACAGCAACAAGGTGTTTCAAAGATTTATACTGGTCTCTGTCAACCGGAAATCGAGATTGCTTATATTTATCGTGTGCCCTATCACGAAGTTGCATCATGTACTTAACATTACTGGTTAACCACGGTTTTCACACTTCCCTGACTATCGTTTTACGCTCTGGTGCATGCTTATCATATAATGCTAGCAAGTACTCATTGAAGGTCAACACCATAAGGTCCACATTGTCACAGTGTAGAATCAGGTCCCAGTCAATATTTTGCAGGTCATTGTCGAATGTTACCATGTTAATGTTTTTAAATGGTCTATACATGACAGTGCGAACAGGAGGTTTATCTTTCTTAATTTTAACTTTTGCGGTTATAATTGCGTGATGCCCGAGATCAGGAATGTGATCAACTGATATTGAAGTAAGAGTTACGTCCGTACAGACCAAGTCAATTAGGGTTGCGATATGGTCAGTAAAATGGGTCGGTTTATCGACAGTTTGGAGTACGCTAGGAATTGTTGTAATTTACATGTCATATTGTTGCCTGTATCAAGAAAATCTATGTTAAAATAAAATAGTATTACCTTGTCAAAATGGGAAAAAACTAGATAAAGAATCGGTAAGTGCATCAAAGAAAGTGTTAACATTCATCCACGGTGGTCGATAGGCGGTTCCAATAATAATTTTAATACCGTTTACATTCATAGATAGCCACATCTGTTCAACACCAACGGTGGATTCTGGATGGGAGTGTAGTCTCGCCTTTATACCTATCTTCACATAAAATCCCACCCACCACTCCGCGCCAGTCTGACGCTGCGCGGGCGCGCGATATGTCGCAGTCTATAGCCGGGATGTCGGGGGCGTAACCTACGTCGTCCTGGCGCAACCACATCTCATTGATGGCCAATAGGTCCGGAGCTCGCTGCTCCACCGCAACTATGAGCTCATCGTGTCCAGTACCTAAAGAACCCGCGTTCCAGAAACCAACTTTTAAGAACTTTGTCTTATAAGATTTTGAGAAAATAATAGTGTAATAAAGCACAAGTGTGTGTGTTGAAAATCATGTAGTGATTTGTTATGAGTATCATTATTGTATAGGTGTATTATATGATAATAGCAGTTAATTAAATAATATTTACGCGAACATGATAAATAGTGATTGTGAGCAACCTGTGGGTATAGCAATCATCGTGCGTAATCTGAACCCATCCACTGCCCCGCAGGCACACACAGCAACGGAACCCTCACACGTAAATGACTTCGTTTCAAAATTGTTCAAAACATTTAAAAACTTATTTACAAAACAGTTTTACTTGGCAAACAAGACGCTCATTAATAAAAACCTTCTATGGCACGTGCGGTGGAAGACCCAGGCCTTCAGTGGTAGCCCCACGGCGAACCCTCGCGTTCTTCAGGAACTCGTCGCGCAGCACCCGACGCGCCAAGCTGACCACGATGATGCGTGGGCGGCGCGCCTTGTTGCCGCTGCCGCCACCGTCAGTCGCCTGCTGGTCGCGCGGGCCCACGCGCGTGGCCCTTACTACGTCTCGCTCGTCCAGCGACACGCCGAGCTTCACCGCAACCGCGGCTACTAGATGCAGCACCGACTCGCCTCGTACTCCGGGGTCCCCGATACCTCCACGTCGTTGAGGAGTGAGCTCTGCTCTTCTTAGGGTTCTGTTCATCAAAATCCGGTACTGGGAAATTAATATCTAAGTTTTTCATATACGTCTCTAGTCTATGGGATGTAATAGGCCTATAAAATGATGGATCAGTCTTATTTTTACAAGCAATTGGGAATGAAACTGTTTGACCACTGTGGTCACGGTACGGTAAGCAGTTAATTACATTTTTACTTGTGAATGCACAGTCACAAAAAAACGTTATCTAAGCAAGTTTGGCTGGTAAGTGTAATTTGAGTCGGCTCTAGAAAGACATGACATATATTAAATGTTTTGAAAGGAGTTATTAATCGTTGTTTCATTGTTGTCTCTACAAGAAAATCTACATTAAGATCGCCACAAATAATTAACTTTTTTCTGTTATTACAAAGTGCAATGAGGGATTCCTCCATAATTTTCTCGAATACTTCAAAATTGCCATGGCCTTTTTCATCTCTCGTAGGTCTGTAGACACAAACAATAATATGGCTATCCAACTCAACACGGGATACCTCTATTTGTCTTTCTACAGTAAGTGCAGGAATATCTTTCCGTTGTTTTACCTTAATATAATTTTTTACTAAGATTAAAGAACCACCTCTATCAGCAGCCTTTCTATTGTAACAACTGTCAATTTTGTAATTATTTATGTTAAAATACATCGTATTTTCCTTTAACCAGTGTTCTGTAATACAAATAACATCGGTGTCAGAATTATTAAGAAATAATTCTAATACAAGTTCTTTGCTAGGTAGCCCTTGCATGTTTAAATAGGAAATATTTAAGTGGGGCTTACCCTTTGTCCTAGTAATTGTAATTTGATTGCCAGAAAACCCCTGCTTATTTTGTAAAAAATTCTTATGTTTTGAGGGGTCCTCTTTTGTCGAACCATCTAGTTTAAACCACTACTATTAATACTAATAGTAACTAAAACTGAAGGCGACTGTGTTATAGTATTTACAACTTTGTCGCATATATTATACGCTAACAATGTAGCTACTCGTTTTTTTGTTTTATTGGACAGGTACATAGTATCCTGAGTCAAAGTAAAGTTATGAATAAAATTATTCATGTCGAAATATAATATAGCATCACTATGATGACACGTTATATTGTATAGGTGCATGTTCATTCTATGCACGCATTTATTTTGTCGCTCAGATAAATTAGAACAATTGGGAAAATTGCAAAGAATAAACATGCACTTCGCCTTAATATATAAATTGAGCAGTACGTCTATACCGGTATCAATGCTCTCCGACTAATGTTTGAGTGGTTACCTAACATAATAACAATGGTGGTATATTCATCAAAACTCCCTACACCTATCTTTCTTATAATTGCCTCAAAGGAACTATTAGGATAACAAATATTTGTCACTTGTTGCTTAAGGCCATAATGCAAAAACGTACCAAAATCAACACCTAACTTATCTCGATAAACTACAGTTCTTTTGTTTATTATTGTTCTTTTCTGAACACGAGTGGAGGTGAGTGGCGGGACACTCGTGTTGGAGTGCGGTGCGATGCAGGTGCCAGCGGGCGGTGCGGCATTCGCGGTAGCGAGCGGTGGAACGTGCGTAACGGCGAGCGGCGCGGTCCTCGCGGCAGCGTGCGGCATGTCACACGACTTAAAAGGCAGCGCGACACGCGCGACACTCGGCGACGCGGCGCTCGCGCTGATGAGCTGGGAGGTGCCTCCTCGACGACGACGGCGACGCTGTTTTTTGGTCGGGACGGCAGTGGGCATTGCAACACTCACGTTGAGGGGGGTCAAGACCAGAGTTTGAGATGTGACTACTTGTGTGATGTACTTGGTCGTATCTTCTAAGTTCTATTTGGTGTATTATTAGTATTGCTTAAAATTATTTTTTGATTAAAAAAAAAATTGCACAGAAGTCTTGCTCTACTCGTGAAAAAAATATTTACAAAATTGAAAGTAAAGATAACATTTTATAAAAACATTCAACATTAGTTATAAAATACTAGGTGCATTTGTTAAACTATAACTTAAGTATTAGCAGTTTCAGCTCATGGTAACGTTTTATTAAGTACATGGTGATTTCTTCGAAATAGAGCTCAAAACCTATTAAAAAAAAATGGCCGACATGGCCGATGCTGTCACAACTAAATGATCCAACCACCTCTGACATTCGGGATGCGACTTACTTATATAAGTATATGTTTGAGAATGAGTATGTTTGATATTAAGCAATTCTAAATCAACACAAGACCATTGTTGCTCTTCACAAAACCTCACGAGCTCATTACAGAAAGGCTTATAAGGATGAGAGTTAAAATCACCTAGGATATAAGTAGTTTCTACATTACACTCCTCACTTCTCAATCGGCTATACTCGTTCACGCACTACTCTGCGTGAACGAGTTTAGCCGATGCGACTTATAAAAGTGACATTACCATTCTGCGGGGCTCTTAAAGTCATTTAATTACACATTTCGGTTTAATAAAGAATTAGTAATTTCAAACGAGGTTTAAAATATTGATGTCGTCATTGAGTAAAATTTTATTTGGCTACACTAGATATCATTGTTACTATTTCAGAAATCATAGCGTCACAATACTTTATTTTACTTTATACTTTATTGCACAAACACATTATTGGACAATTACAAACACAGTTGGTATACAAAGGCGTGCTTATCTCTACAATAGAGATTTCTTCCAGCAAACCCAGGGCTGACAGGAAAACATACAATACAATTGTATTTGACATGAAAAATATTATGTTTCTATTAAAACCTTGATCGAGAAACATTCGAATCACTTTCTCACGAATGACGAAGCTCACGTGACGGTTAAAATGGCCCTGCTGCCTTTAAAAATTAGAACACGACAGGCACGTGTGTCGTGACCCCGAAAGGAATTCAGCTTGATATACGAAATAAATTCTGCTCGTATTTCTCAAAAGGAGATAAAATGAAACATTTGCTACGGTTTGAATTGACGGTTTTGATATGCCAAAAATACGTTGAAATTCAATCTAGATAGCGCCACAAGTTTCTTTCGACTGACTATGGTTTCTCTTAAGGCAACAAAAAGATAGCTTTTTCTACCTCAACAGAGGCTCTAAACAATCCTCACTACCCTTTCCCTGCTACACCGTTATTTGCTTTCTCGCCCGTCCTGTTAGTTAGTTAGTTATCATTGTTCCCTCTTTTTTTCCTGCGCCCACGACAAATCTAGCAACTTGCCACCTCACAAAGTGACACAAATGCTCCTTAACTGAACCGGGTCGGCAATATTTTGTGCTCCAGAATCACGTTGTTTGGAAGTTACAGTAGCGCTAGCGTGACTTTTTAAAGTAAATCTTCTGAATTCTGAATGAGAGAGCGTTTACTTCATTTCCGGGAATATTGACATCATCAATCATTATCAATTAGCCCACATTCACCCACTGCTGGGTAAAGGCCTCTTCTTTAGCATGCCATCCACTCCAGTCTTGAGCCTCCCGCATCCACTGCCTACCTGCTATGGCGATAATGTCATCCGTCCATCTGGCTGGTGGTCTGCCGACTGGTCGTCCTGCGGTTCTGGGTAGCCACTCTGTAACCGCTTTGGTTAATATTGACTTATGCACTCGAAAAGGTTTCATTTCTATCCCGTGTACGGTGCAGTACATGATGTCCGTAACTTAAATTTTGCAATCATGCCAAGTTCATAGTTGAAAAAACTCCGATTAATCTAAATCTCGGGTCCCTAATCGAGCGGCGCGGAGTGAGCCAAAGTGGGTAGTAGCGACGCGGCGGCGGCGAGCAGCTGCGGAACTGGATAATAATGGAAATAGTTTTTTTTTATTTGTTGGTTTCTACTCAACGTAATAATCATGTGAAATTTCGGGGCGGCTGGCGCTACCTCTTTTAACAGCAGGTCGATTCTGTATATCTTGATATAACTACCCAGAATGTTTTAAAATTAAAAATAAAATCGCTTCATATGACAGCTAGTGTGAAATTATCGCATTCTGATTGGTCAGCGTCAGTTTAAAGTTGGCGAACAGCTTCCAAAACATAAATTTGAAGGCTATCGGGATTGATTTCATAGTTACAGAAAGGAGTTACAGATCATACGTTATTCGCGAGGCATGAAAAATTTCGACAGGTCTTATTGGTTGTTAGTTAATCAAGTTACTAACTATGTGACTAACGTTGGTCTCGATCCTGGAACTAATTCGTTTAGCCTTTTAAAGTTACTTTCGTAATCAAATTCTATCGCAAAAATTTCATCCTGTAATGGCATAAAGGCTAAGGTCGAGCCGCCGCTATCAGTAGCTATGATCGTCTATTCTATCTACCCCAAAAGGAGATGTCTGGATTCAGCTGTAAAATTTGTAAGTTAAGAATGATAAGTCTGAATTTCTCGTTCGTTGAGAAGTTCGTTAGGCGTCAGGAAGTTAGTGTTTCAAGTTAGACAGAGAAAGCATATATGCCCGCAAACCGGAGCTTCGCATCAGTTAGCGGTGTATTGCGCCAGATCGATCGTTGTTGTATTTTGTGTGATGGTACCATTTATTTTGTATATATGGGCGCTTGGAACTTCTTTTAGTGGTCGACCACAATTTATAATATTTGTTTGGGATATCGTATAGATATTCGTCGTAGTTTTACGACGTGAGTACTCAATGATATTTCATGTGCTCGCTAGTAGCGGCTTGTGGTGGTTCCAATTATATAATTAGTTCACGGCAATAACGATCCGAATAGACCGGTTTACACAATTGCGATTTGATTTTCCGAAATGGGTTTGAACTAGCGGTTTCCTCAAAAGGTCCGTAACGTTTTGAAACCTTCAACTCTGCGCAATTTGAGCTGGATGTTATCGAAACGTTGTCATTAGCGCTTTTGGAGATCTAACCCACACCACAGCGAGGTACATACTCCGGTAAATACCGATCTACATATCTCGCTGATCGCAGCACTTCCTCGACCCAGTCATAAATACTCGACTCAGCCTACACATCAGAACTCCAGCGAAATTTACATTTAATTTAAAGATGCAACTTGAATCCAAACCGATCCAAGGCAAAGCAAAACAATCTACCCGGTCCTAAACAATGAACTTTAGACTGTAATTTGATCTCTTCGCGCGTCCCCGACAACACTCAAATGTCAAAAATATCAACAGGATAGGTTATCTGTGTTGACAACGTTTAAACTTTGTTCTGAATTTGTTATTTCCATCCGCGGAACCTCATCGATCAAACAGTCTCCCTATGCCCTGCCAACCTAGGTTTAGCCGCAACTAAACTCCTGTCTAGCCTAGTCTAAAATCCAAGTGTTATACCACGTCCATTATCGACACCACTCGAAAATGGTTGAGTTTGATTTAACTGTGTTTGTATGCTTAATGACTGTGTGTGTGGGAATTTCAAAACTCGCTACTCGAGGGAATGAGGAGAGGATTAGCCCGCGAATATCCTAAGAGCCAATCCAGGAACCCTATGGTGAAGGAAAAAGGAAATTAGGGTCGCTCCAAGCCCAGACTCAGACTCAGATCAATTACCTACAAGTTCTTATCTAACGACCCAAGGATAGTTTTGGAATTTGGAGTAGGTTGAGTTAAAGGATAGGAACCGAGGTATATCTCGGCGCTTCAGACACTCACGAAAATCCACTGTAACACGCAATCACAACTAGTCCAGTTCCAGACGCGTAAAACGGCGAACCGAACTGTTTAGAATTACTGAAAGACGAGTGTCACAGTAGCTTGACGCAGAGACTGAATGCCTCCCCCTCCCACGCTCTCGTATTTATAGACCCCACAAGTCTGAAAAAAAATGGCGTCCTTTGCGAAACACGCGCTGCCCAAGCGAAAGCTTCTTATCTCTAACTACACAGGGTCTAATTTCAACCATGCCATGCACGTCCGTTGTTCTACAAATTGTGTGTACGCATAGTTTCTAATCAACCATTGGCTATCACTCAAATCATTTGGTATTGCCGATACACAGAATTTGTCGATCGCTGGCTATAAAAAGCGGTTTTGATTAATTTAAGCCTTCCCGACCGCTAGCGTCTAGGACAAAGATCACTAGAATGATATTCAAACCCGTGATGTCAAACTCGCCACGTCGAACCAAACAAACGCAATTGTATATTTGCAGTCAACATAATAGCTTTCTCCGTATCGTTCCATAATAACCTTCCATTATTTAGTTATTCATAATTTATTCAGCGCGCAGCCAAATCGGCTCTGATCCCTACACATTTCGCAGGAATGCGACAAAAAAACCTGACCTGACCTCTATTCCTCGAAACAACCCACGCGCTCGGCTCATTATTTTTTGCCAACTTACCCTGAGCTACTCAAAACCCCAAACGTTAAATGAACCGATTCTTGTATTCAATGTGTGTACCAATACAGCGCGGCGATGGGCTAGCCCTCTAACACGCAAAATGAAGTATCAAATGTACTGGCTCTTGTGTACCATTACAATCCTTCACGTATTATTTCAGTGAGAAACTTAACTAAATACTCAATAAAAGTTAACCCTAAAATCAAATCTGTTTATGACTCTATAGTGTAGAAAATGGATTAAAAAAAATCTTTTTTTTTGGTATTGCCTTAACTTTATAAGCGTGGCGCGATATTTAAGCAGAGTTTAGGGTGGCGCATAGTGAAAAACGTTGGGCACTTATGGTCTTAATGTATGTATATGTCACCGTAAGATTGTCAAAACCGTTAGTTTATAATCTAACGATTTTAGGGTTCCGTACCCGAAGGGTTCCAAACGGGACCCTATTACTAAGACTCCGCTGTCCGTCCGTCCGTCTGTCACCAGGCTGTATCTCACGAACCGTGATAGTTAGACAGTTGAAATTTTCACAGATGATGTATTTATGTTGCCGCTATAACAACAAATACTAAAAAACAGGATAAAAGAAATATTTAAGGGGGCTCCCATACAACAATTCTTTCAATACCACATACAAACTTATGGATGCACCTGGCTACGTACATAGAGTGTGAAAGTAACCGCACCAATAACTTTGTAAACAATATTTTGCTGTGTAAAATCCAAACTATTCACTCCACACCATCGCTTCCATTGAACGGTGGTACGGAACCCTTCGTGCGCGATTTAGACTCGCACTTGACCGGTTTTTATTCTCGTTAGTTTACAAACTATCGATAAATTGTAAACTGTACCGTACTGCTTACGATATGACGCGTTAGTTTATAATAAAACCGTTAAAATGTGAACTGGTTTAAACTTGAATTGCAAAAGATATACCAGGGCAAATACTGCAGTAGCTTAGGTGAAGACTAGAGGAGGCGAGCGCAGCAAAGCCCTCGAATAGTCTTCGTGTTAGGTTGACATGTAAGAACAAAATAAACATAATTCTAAACCCTGTTGGTCTGCTTTTGCTAGTTTATAAACTAACGGTTTTGACAACCTTACGTTGACATATACAGATTATAAAACTCGCTTTACTTCACCCAGTAAATTGTATTCTTTATTGACCGAGCGAGCGAAGCGAGCGAAGGGGTCAATTTCAAGATACAAGATAGGAGGCCGATTTTGCTTTCGTCTGTCTCTATGTCTGGTATCTGTCAGTTCCGGTCTAGGGGCCACAGTTTTCAAGCGATCCTCACAAAACTTGGCACACGTGTTCCTTGAATTAAAAGATTTTTTTTGGCGAGAGCTTTCCTCGATTTTTTCCTTTATGTTATGGGTATATATTTAAGTTATGACGTCAATAATTTTTTGTATGAGATTTTTTATTTTTTCTGAAACCTATCGAGTATATACTTCACAAGATACATTACCTTTCAGCCGCCTGTTTTCTAAAAATCCAAGAAATATTTTCGAAACATACCAAGTTTGGACTCCTCGGAGTAGGAGACGGATTAGTAAAGAAGATCTATACAGACCATGAGAGTGAGTGAAATATACTATAACTATTTTCGTGAAAAGTCAATAGATTGTATTTTAAATCGCAAATTGTAGTTTGTTATTGGTGCGGCTACATTATTACTTGATTTTGATTGAATCTAAAATACTTACCTAAAAATGGGTTCCCTCCAGTTATCGAGGTCTACTGCCCACAGGGCTACTAGTTTATTATAGGTATTTTAATGACGTAAACGAAAAGTAATCAATGGAGATATTATTATACAAAATCTCCAGATCTCCGGAATCTTACTAATAAAAAAAGCGAATAAACACTTCACTGACTTTACCTCCCCTTCACGTTACAAGAACAGCCTCGAGTAGAAATTAATTAACGTGCCTCCCCTTAACTGTTATTGGGCTTTAGACAAAAATTTATGTGACAGCAGCCTACCCTGGCTCGTTTGCCCCGCGGGCGAATGGCGTGATAGTTTCAAATGCCCCGCTATAACTGTGACAGGCATAATTTTATATGTTAGTTATGAGTTTCGGCGTTTCAAATAATTTTCCGGGGATTCGCAAGCACATGCTGCTAGTCAATGGATGGACTGTTGATTATGTGCTCATGTACTTGTGTAAGAAAATGGTCCACTTGCACTGTATCTATGCGCTCAATCAGTTTAGCACGCTAAACTGATTTCGTCATTACTGTCCAAGTAGACCTTATAGTCTCGTATAAAAATACGGGCCATTTTTTTTTTCAACCCACCCCTACGAGCGGGAAATTTTCTTCGTTCGGAAATTTTTCGTCTGTCAAAAAAGGTCCTTTTTAGGTTCTCTGCGTCTCAGCTGGTTAATTGTTATGTCAGTTGTTTTCCTTTTCCGGCCAGCAGAGAACTGAAAGGGTAAATATATAGAACTGTCACTTCTACAATTTTACGTTAAGGGAGAGACAGAAAGAGTGCGAGAGAGAGTATGTTACCGAAAATTACTATGTTTCTGTTTAATACTTGATACTAGAGGCGGCGACCGCATAAGCCTGTCGAAAAGAAAACATTTATAATTCCACACATGGTGACCAAATTACACTGTCTAGCAATTGATCGACTCCAAGCAATATCGTGTTTTAACCTGAAGTAAGAAAGAAATATGAAATTTTATTTTCATATCCTGGTTTACATAATTCGCTTTTCATTTGCTAATACACTTATTTGGGGTTGTAAACCTGTCACATTAAACAGAGATTTCCATTGCGAACGGTCAGTAGGGCGAAACCGGAAACTATAAGAGACTATCTCTTATGTTATGTTTTTTTTTTTGCTAGCAATCATGACATCGATTTTGATGAAAAGCAAAACTGCATCATTTACATTTTTTTTCCTTGTGAGGAATTGAACTTGCAACTATTGACAAAAAAGTCAACCTGTATTACACTATCCGATAGTGTTGATATTAAGGATTCATTTCTGGGAATAATTTCATAAGGCATAACAGTTGTAAGTGTTTATTGTTCTAAAAAACCTCATTTGAAACTGGTGGAATAAGGAAGTTCTATTTGAGTATACTCGTATGGAGTGAATACATTGAATAATTTTATTTAAAAAAATAACACGTCCTGCACTTTTGCCGTATGGCGTTACTTCCCAGAAATGTTTCCTCATCAATAACACTTTCGAATGATCAATAATACAGGTTGATTTTTACTTCAAAAACTGTGGGTTTGATTCCCGGTAAGTAATATAGTTTTTTTTTTAAAACTATGGTAAGAAGGTTCTGTGATAAATTGCTGAGCCGTTTTTTTGCTCGCTAGTATACCATCCTCCCTCTAGTATGGAGGAAATTAATATCAGAAGTTTGATCAAAAGGCGAACTTTTCCAATCAGTGTCACCACGGAGCTTTGTTTTCGGGCTTGCAATTAGTTGCCATAATGTGTGAGGAAGACAATCATATATCATTAAGTTCTATAGACATTATATAGACGAACGAATTAAGAAAGAACTTAATGATATATGAGGAGTATAAAAGAAGGTAACTTAACGTAACGTCTGGCTAAATGTGGACAAAAAAGTGCACCTACCAGCCCTTGTTGGAAATGTCACAAGCCAGAGGTTTCAGGGTTCGAGTCCCAGTTGGGAAGAAAAAATGCGGTGGCCTTGAATGTTTATCTCACTGTTTCTGATTCCCGCGATACACTGGTGTCCCAGTGTCAAGCCCAAGTGTTTTACGAGGACTTACAGGCAAAATTAAAGTGCTGTCTATCGCGTGTTGTCTATTGACAATTTTCAACATACAACCATACTCTTAGCAACAATATAATTTTGCCTATCTTACAGGGCGATGAATATCTATCTATATATCCAGCCTCCTGCATCCATTGTTCAGTAAAAGCCTCCTATTCATAACGTTATTATTGCTGTCCTGGGCTAACCTGATCCACTGCAAGCCTGGCAGTTTTGGCCATGTCATCCGACCATCGGGCGGGTGGTCTGCCTCTCGGTCTACGCACGTCCCAAGCCCTAAAGTACAAAATCCCTCAATGCTTGAAAACCAAGGTGTTTAACCAATGATCCTGCCTATACTCACAAATGGATGCGAGAATGCATAAAATCAGAGCAGCGCAAAGGGCAGGTAATGGAGCGTGCTATGCATATGCTTGGAATCTCCCTTCGCGATCACATACCCAGCGTCGAGATATGACGCCGCACCAAGGTTGTAGATGTGGGTATTCAAATCGCAAAGTTAAAGTGAAGATGGGTGGAATGTGTGTTTATACGTGATGATCGCGCTGGTGTTTCCCGAGCTGGTGACATTGACATATTCGTAATTCCTTGAGGGCCCGACAAACTAAGTAGTCGTTTGAATGCGGTTATTTCAGTACAGCTTACACTATTAATATATCAGAATATAAAAAATTCAATGCAGCTGCTTATATATATAGACCTATCTCGATGCAGAACCAGAACAAAATTACTTAGCTCGTTACTATTTACTCAATTTCTTTTATGTTTAAGTACACTCAAAATTTATGTTTTTTACTTTATTGTTTGATTGTATTGTTCGACTGCCGAATAACGTTTACTTATGTAATAGATAAGTGGAGTGTTCATATGACGGTCTCACTAGCTACTACTTACTATACAGGATTCCTAGTGTAGTGGCCAAGGCTCCTTCTGCGTACTCGAACGTATCGTTACACCTAGTCAGCGTTTTACATTTTAAGAAAAATCAAGTATCCCTAGTTTCTATAAGTACTGTTGTTGCAATAATGAAAATAAACATATTTCACATGAATATGCCTGGCTTAGCGGTTAGGTGGAAAATACTAGGCTTTCATCAGAGTGATTTAGCAGGTTGTAAGAATGGGCGCTAGTATACGAATATAACAGTAGAAATACAAAATTATTAAGTACCACCTCTGCTTCGGCACTCCGTACGATGTAGACTGACTAGGTATTGGAAAGATAGTCTCGTTACTGACAATTTAACTAATTATATATTTGTAATTTTACATGGCGTACACGGTTATATAGTCTAACGGTTATATAAAGGCTAACTTTTTTACCATTATTAAATATGGATATAATTAAAGCTTTCAGAGCAAATGAAAAAGAAGAACCATTTTGTTATTTAATTGAGTGTAGTGTTAGGTGTGAAATGGTGAGTGTTTCTAGATGGAAAACCCTGTGATCCCCAGGGCCGCTCTGCTGAACTTCAGTGCAAGATGCCTCACATGGAAAGACAGGTCCGAAGCTCAAGCTCGTTACCGCCTAGTGATCAATGAGGACTGCCTTTACACGAAGAAGGTTACAGGTTTCATACCATTTACACCGTACTAATAAAGGATGAATATAAAGAACACGTTGTCGGAAAAGCTGCAATCATGAAATCCGTTGGCATATCACATCAGCAACAAGGCGACTTGCTTTCTTCAAAGGTGAAAAGTTGCCGGATTAGATATTTTAACTGCACATTTGCAGGTCTCAAATTAAGATGGCCGCAACCCTCTTCCGACCTCTAAAATATCTTGTCTATCTCTAAAATATTTAAAGAAAACACGTTCATTTTAGTAGTGTTATCAAAAACGTCTTAAAAATAAACGTCGAAGTGGATATGGAACACGGAACGGTCACTTTAAAAATTAGTCAGGCTGAAGTTTATTTTCGTTTGAGTTTTGCTTGGGGAGGTTGTTGCTCACAGCCGAAGCAGACACTTGGTACCTACAGCCCTTCACGTCCTCCCGGGTAGTGCTAGGGAGCAACAAATCAACATTCCAGATTCTCCAAAGAGAACCTGTCCAAATACATTGGAATCTATAAAATCAGGTGACAGTCACGTTGTTATTAGACCGCCATTAATTAATAAATTGATAAATAGTGGCTGAAATACTTGGATCCCACCAACCTGCACTTGTCCTGGATAGTGATAACGTGTAACAAAACAACACCTAATTTTCCTCGATTTTGAAACAGACAAGGTAAAAATCATCATAATAATCTTAATCGTGATCAGCCCACATCAACCATTGCTGGGCATACGCCTCTCCACTATAGCACCAGTCTAAGGTTCTGTGCCAACCGCAGGCCGGGAGATGTCGACCTGATACTATCATTGGACAATGCCCACTGGCTGGCTGTATCTTTCCTCTTGTACACCACTAGTTTACCTAATACTTTCTTCCACCATCCGTCATCCCGTTAAGCCAAGTGTATCGCTCACCTCTACCTTAGTATTTTGGTATAAATTTATTGAAATCATATCTTTTCAGCATCAGCAATACCGCCGCCATACATACTTGAATCAAATAAAAACCTAAAAATACAATAGAAGATAAACATCAATTGCGGCGTAAACTGCAGATAGAGATATTAATAATGGAGAAAGAAAAACAATTATGGAATTTGAGTTATTAGAGAAATTGTGAAAAGATTATTGAATGAAACTTTTATTTTTAAGAAATTAAACATATTGATATCAAAATGTTGTGTTATGCTTGCTCCTCTTGATTTCATTTAATTCCAGGGAGTTGAGCGGAGCTTTGTGCATTTATGTGGATTTTCACTATGCGATATAATCTAATATGTATATATTAAATCTTAAGATGCAAATTAAATGAGCTTTCAATCGGGCTCATAGAAAAATACTAGCAAACGCTATTTATTTCACAACTTTTGACTTAAGCTGGGTCCACACGGGGGTAGTGCTGGCTGCTAGTCTCACTGGCGTGGCGTTGGCCTTATATAAACTGTTTTTCAAGCAAAGACAGTGCTGGTTTGAATTGAGCACCCATCTAGCTAGTTTTTATTTATTTATTAATTTCTTCACATTTCACAACAATTAAAATACAACATTAATTAATTACAAAAAGAAAATGTGAATGCTAATAACGAAAACATCCGTAGATAAAATAGAAACATAAGTCCCTATTTATAAGAATAATACAGGAAAGGAAAGTAATAATTAGTCAAAACTTAGTTCAAACTGGTCTAACAATATGGTAAATTAGTGCTGTATGAGGGTGTGTGAGTGAGTGGGGAATAGTAAAATATAATTCTAAGATAACGTTTACACTAGGCCAGTGCTGGCTGCCAGTCTTATTGGCGCCAGTGTCACTGGCTTCGTGTTTCTGCACCTTTATATATATAACATTATATCCCATAATGAAAAACCAGCTTATCTCCTGAAGAAACCCGTCTATCTCAGCCATCCTATCTTCTGCTCCAGCTAGATTTGGTTGACCCATCGGCCTGGATGGTTGAGTAGCTCCGAGGCAGATAAAACTTCACCCAGTCTGGTTTTATGGTGGATGGGCACGCTGACGGTAGCACAGGCAGGTACAAATTGCACCCTAATGTACATTGTCTTCCAGTACTCTACCACAAATTTTATAATTGTACGATACGGAGTGGCAGGGGCACAGTTGTTAAGATAATCAAAAGTCCATTTTGCACAACAGAGGGCTAGCCCATCGTCACAACTAAACAGCATGCGGGCGCTGGCGCTGATGAACGTAGCCGCTCGCTGCGGAGTGTTTGCGTCGACGCGATGTAGCCCCCGCTTCCCTTGCCCGCCCTGCGCTGCGAAACTCGAAACCTTAGAACGATTTTGTGCTAACTCTATCTCTAGTTGATTTTGAAACTGAAATTCATTTTTTCTATAACAAACTTGAATGGCGCTTGAAACTCGTGTTTAAATAAAAACTGATTTTTGGAAAATATTACAAATCATAAAAAATAAATCTTTATCTAAGATTTGTAACCATAAAATTACCTAGCTGGAGTAAATTTCAGTTTACTAGATCAATTGGAATTGGGTTAGTTTTTTGATATTAGGTCGACTTAAATAATATCATAAACTGACTAGTGAGTGAGAAAAATCCCGATTTTTAGATTTTTGTATCTTAATAACCGATTGAGCAATATTCATGAAATTATGGGGTTCTAGATAGCCTTAAGGATCGTTATAAATAAACGAAATTTCAAATGTTTATGTTTAATAGATTTGAGTTAAGTAGTTGTCAAAAGTAGCTCCAAATGGTTCGTGTAATATACAGGGTGACTGGTAAGTCGACCTACATACGTTGGGAGATGCTAGCACGGATCAAAACCAACCATTGTTACTATGAAACACCCTAACCGAAAATTTACCGTTTTCGACTTAGGGGCCTCCCATTTAGACCTACCGTACCATATGTGGTACAGTAACTTTGTAAAAATATTTCGGGATACCCACATATTTCAAATATTTTATAACGATTGTGACAATTAGTTTAGACAGTTAGCTTAGCGTATAAAATATTATATATACGTTTGTGCGAGTGGATTGCATTATATTTTGGATATTATCCGGCAAAAACATAGAAAAATATTCACGATGTCATCAAGAAGGTAAGTACTATCGTAATTATTCAAAATTCTATTGTTTCTATGCATTGTTCTGATGATTAGGGTACAATAGATGTCATTCCTCTAACAAAATCTTTCTTTTGTTAGTTTTGTACAGTATGCTGAACCATAAACTAGGTGTACCCTATATGGTACAGTAGGTTCATATATGAGCAAAATATGCGACAAAATGTAAGTTGAAAATTGTTTATATTTATTTTGTTTATTGTTTCAGACCATTGACTCTGCACGATATTGCAACAATCCTTGAGGAAGATGATGATACCAGCAACCAAGGGCAAGATTATGATATTTTTTTACTGCCACCTAACACAGCCAATGATAATCAGACTGATGAAGACTCTGGCGAAGAAGATAACGTCAACATAAATAACCTGCCTCCTAGTTTGCTTCGAGCACCAGCTGAGCTTGCTGCATCTCCAGAAGAACGGGAACCTGATGATCAAGGGCAACAACTTGAAGGACAGGATAGTGAAGAAACACACGAACCCTTGCAAAAACGTTCCATGAAATATAGCTGGAGAAAACGAGACTTACAACCAAGACTTACCACTTGGAAACCTCTGTATCATGTTTCTGTTGAAAGAACTCCAATAGAATGGTTTTCTTTGTTTTTTTCTGATGACGTGTTTGAGTTGCTAACTATTGAGACCAATAGATATTTAGCACGAAAACTTCTTGCTGCTGACGTCAAAATTGAAGAAATCAAGTGTTTGGTCGGAATTTTGCTGGTCAGTGGCTACTCTCAAGTCAACAGAAGAAGAATGTACTGGGAAAATGCACCAGATTCCAGAAACTGCTTGATTGCTACAGCACTGTCTAGAGATAGATTCGCGTATGTATATGCCAACATTCATGTGGCTGATAATCTGAATTTAGATGGATCGGATAAATTTGCAAAAGTTCGTCAGCTACTAAAACTCTTAGCTGCAAAGTTCCTTGAGAATTATCCGCATAAGGAGAACCATAGCATCGACGAGGCTATGGTGCCATATTTTGGTCGTCATGGCTGCAAGCAATTTATTCGTGGAAAGCCTATACGGTATGGATATAAACTATGGGTTGGTGCTACTTCAGGAGGTTACATTGCATGGTTTGAGCCATATCAAGGCGCGTCTACATTTGCGAATGCCCGTTACTCTCAGCTTGGTCTCGGTGCAAGTGTAGTTTTGACGTATGCAGATCAATTAGCGCAGTTGGGATATGGTAAAGACTATCATCTTTTTATAGATAATTTCTTTACAGGCTTACCTTTGATCCACGAGCTGACTGAGAGGGGTTTTCGTATAACAGGGACTGTGAGGGAAAACAGATGTGCAAAATGCCCTTTATTGGGCAACAAAGAAGCGAAAAACAAAGAAAGAGGCTTTTACGATTATCGTGTGTCTGATGATGTCATAATTTGCAAATGGCATGATAACAGTATTGTCTCAGTATGTTCAAATGCAGTTGGTATAAATCCTGTCCGAAAAACTGAAAGATATTCCCAGCAACTGAAAAAGAAAATATCTGTGTCTCAACCCCATCTTATCCATCAATACAATAAAAACATGGGTGGAGTAGATTTATCGGACCAAAACATATCTGCACTTCGCACTAGCATTCGAGGAAAAAAGTGGTACATGCCTCTGATTCTTCATTGCGTTGATATGTCTGTACAAAATGCTTGGTTGCTCTATAGACACAATGGTGGCAATATGGATCTCCTAAACTTCCGACGTCGAATTGCAAATTCTATAATTGATGGCAATAAACAACGCGAGAAGCCAGGACCTAGTCGGCCATCTTCTGTAACCCATGACTCTCGATATGACGGCAAAGACCACCTTGTCACTAAGCAAGAAAAACGAACCAGGTGTGGACAATGCCACAAACAATGTCCTACAAGATGTATCAAGTGTGATATTGGTTTACATGTGGAATGTTTTGTTATTTATCACACAAGAAAGTAAATAAAACTTTTTCATGGAACTCATATTTTTTGCATCTCTATTGTCCTACTGTACCATATATGGTACACCCCCCTCTAGGCCCCCCACTCACAGATATTTTTTTTTAATATTTTTACTGTAAACATAGGCTTCCCCTAACACGATTTTGTTGATAAAAATCAAGGTTTTTGAAAAAAATAATTATCGGTCTAAATGGGTTAAATATTTTTGAGGAAAATCCCACTTTACAACAAATTTCGCACCAATTTTCCTAATCTAGGTGATTAAGTCCAGGTATTTTGCTGGTATTAGGTAAAAATAGAGTTAATTTAATATTTAGAAACAAAAAAGAACCGATCACTGCAAAAAAACCTATAATACAGGCTTATGGTGAAAACCGAATATCGCATGTTTACTTAATGGGTTGACTTTGAAGCAGTGTCACCAAAAAAAAAACTAGTAACTGTTTGTGCAAACAAAACCTAAAACATCTCCAGTTCTCTAGCTATTCAATGAGGTAATAGTCAAATAAAATTGTAATTATTCTTGGGAATATTGGGCGACAAAGTAGATAAGGTAGCGGACTCTAAGATGACCGGTGATTTAAAATAAAGGGTTTTAAGATGTTGTAAGGGCAAAATTATTTTATTTTTATCGATTTTTGACAACGGAATTACATAATTTATTAGATGATTTTCCGCTCGCACTGATAAGAGACATGTGGTATCAACACGACGGATGTCCAGCTCCAACAAACACCCCCTTTTGGACATCGGACGATAAAAATAAAATAATTTTGCCCTTACAACATCTTAAAACCCTTTTTTTTAAATCACCGGTCATCTTAGAGTCCGCTACTTTATCTACTTTGTCGCCCAATTTTCCCAAAAATAATACACATTTTATTTGACTGTTGTACCTCATTGAATAGCTAGAGAACTGGACATGTTTAAGGTTTTGTTTGCACAAACAGTTACTAGTTTTTTTTTTGGTGACACTGCTTCAAAGTCAACCTATGAAGTAAACATGCGATATTCGGTTTTCACCATAAGCCTGTATTATAGGTTTTTTTGCTGTGGTTGGTTCTTTTTTGTTTCTAAATAATAAATTATCTTTATTTTTACCAAATACCATTAAAATATCTGAACTTAATCACCTAGATTAGGAAAATTGGTGCGAAATATGTTGTAAAGTGGGATTTTCCTCGAAAATCTTTAAAAGCCCCTAACTCGAAAACGGTCAATTTTCGGGTAGGGTGTTTCATAGTAACAATGGTTGGTTTGATCCGTGCTAGCATCTCCCAACGTATGTAGGTCGACTTACCAGTCACCCTGTATATAACACACGGCCGCTGCCTTGCCAGTTCTCTTATTTTGAACTAGGTATATAATATTTGCAGTACTTTCGCTCCATGTGACATATTCGTGGGTCTCCCCGAATATGTACCTGTAATTACTTAATGAGTTTGTAATTAATAATTTTCCAGGTATCTGATTAAAATATGGCGTCACCTTTCTATTGCATCCTGTTTTATTATTTATTTTCAAGCAAGGCCTACAGAGACTTTTATTATCTACATGTTCATTCGCTCTGTAAACGACTATTGCATTTATTATCTTGTAACTGTAACTGATAAGTAACTGATTCGTTTTCCAATATTTCCTCAGTCATCTCAACATCGTTCGCAACAAAACGCCAGCCCAACGATAGAAGTCCAAAATGTTTACCAACAAATAATACATCACTGCAATCCATTATTATGTAAGCTACGGTCGTCCGAAATCGTTCCTAAAGCTATTTCGCTGTAGTATTCTGTTGCGGCTCAAAGGCAGCATGTGCCCCAAATGTAAAACAGAATGTGGTTAGTTTCATATTCGGTACTGCCACAAAGCTGTGGTTAGAAATGGAGAGGAGTTATCTATACCAGATTTAACAATGGCATATAGGGTGATAATCCTGTTTGCACTTTATGTTCTGTGGAGAATCCTTATGCTCCAATAGTAGTCCAATGTAGAGAAGAGGCAAAAAAATAACGATTTTGAAACATATGTTAATATTTACAGAACATAAGGAAATATTATTTGATTGATCACAGTATTGTGCTAACGAATAGAAATCTTTTGATGCCGACCTCACATTACGTTAGTAAAGGTGTACTCTCAGCGGCGAGGTTGTAAATGGATTCCATGACTAGATGCCGCACGTCCAAACGTGGGCACAACTTGAACTCTGCTATCCCATACGGGAAAATCGTGGCTCTACGTTGTTGTTATAAATGGCAAAAATAAAATCTAAAATTATTTATTTCCTGTTAATAAAAATACGTATATTTTCAGAAAACGGCATTGGGAGAAGTAAGGCAAAAATACTCCCACAGTAATATATCTTTTAAAAATTGGTTGTGTTTAACTTATACAAATATTACAATATAAATTATTTTAACTAACATACAGGAATAAATAATTACAAAATGATCATCAGCGGGTTCTGTGTTGAGATTATTCAGTGCAGTCTAGTCATTTCTGTATTCTCGAATATTGTTGGTTGGTGGAGTATTTGTTTTTAAATGTTCCAATGACAATTTCGAATCTCCAGAGGAATCTTATGTAGTAAAGATAGCACTAACCCATGAAATAATTGGTGACCGCCGCGAGTCTAAACCGGGGCACAACTAGGTTAACATTAGAGCTATCACAAATTTTAGAAAATGTTGATTCTTGTTGGTTCTTGCGAACATACATTATATTTTCGAAAATAAATTGACTTACCTCAGTATAAAGCTCAATTTCTTTAAAGAAATTGGAATTGAAATGGAAATGGAATCAAATGCTTTATGTCAATTAGCCGGGTTGCCAGAAATCCTAGGCATTTCCAACAATGTCACTGGCTGACACCCTAATACCCTAAGGTCTTACAAACCAGTTCCTTGAGTCAACCCGGGCTTATTTCGGCCCAACGAGTCTCAGGTGCTTCGTCACGTCATAATGTCACGTTAAATAATGTCATAATCCAACACCTCTATATCTGTAGAATCATGTCTTACCTATAGCATAATATAAAAATTGTGTGGATTTTAAATAGACTGTTTTGTAGAAAAGTTATATTCCTTTTGGCATGTATGTTTCTACAACACGGATTGTAAGTAAACGGACTGTAGGCATCTTAGCCGAGATTTCTAAACACTTTGTATGATTTAAAAAGGGAAATATTAACTGCTCATCAAAAATACTGATTTTCACAGCAAATATCAGGGCAAAATGCTGCGGTAACCTTGGTGAAGGGTAAAGGGGATGAGCGGAGCGAAGCCCCCTTTATCCTTCGTGTTAGGTTGAACATGTAAGAACAACGATAATACTTAAAATATAAACTTAAGTACACATTAAATATTTAAAACATAAAAAGTGTTTTTGTTGATCCTCTTTTGCTGTGCAAATCAGTATTTTTGATGTGCGATTAAATACTAGTTTTACTACTACTACCATTTTAATATAAGAATTGTTTGTGTATATAAAGAGCCGTGGTCTAATAGGTGTCACGCTTGCTTCTAACACCAGGAGATGCAGGTTCCTGACCATGTACCAATGAGATAATTAGTTGATCTTTAGTATATAATCGGACGTCCAGTGTTTCGAATGACATTTTTAGCTGTAGGTCCCGGCTACTATCGCTACGTGGTCATAAATCAACTTCACAAACCCGCACTGAGCCAGCGTGATGGAGTATGGCTTAATCTTACTCGCACCCGGGTAAAGGCATGTACCCCTCGGTGGGGGACATTAATGGACTAAATTATTTATTTATTTATTTTTATTTAAACAAGTTAACTAGGCTGGTTCAACAATAAGATATTCTAAATTAATAGTTAACTTTAAAAGCTTCAGTTATCATGAAATGCTACTAAGATCATCATCAAGCTCTTCCTCCCAATTGAGAGGTGGGTTCGAATCCCGTCTGGGCAGGAGGCAAAAAATATCCCTGGTCTTGGATGTTTATATGTGTGTGACGTCGCTGTTTCTGGTTTGCCTTGACAGAGGGTATCCTAGTGTGAGGCCAGAAGCAATGTATATAAATGTTATTGTTTATGTTCTTATACAAATGTACGTTACGTCTAGCTGTGAGGCATTCAAAAATACAGGTTTACTAGGCTACAATCGTAAAAAAAAAGGTTCCCGTGGCTTCCTTGATGATGGAAGTGGGGAAGTATTTTTTACTTAAGTACTTTTTTATGGTTGACCCTACAAAAAATGTTGTAATAAACTGTTGCCACCAAAGAAATAATTATCTTTCTCCAAGAAAGGATTGAGACTACTTCCACACTTAAATCGTCAAGAAGCCCACGGCTGTATATTTGAAAGCCAACTACTACCCGTTCATTTCAAGTTTGACGTCGCTGACCGTTACAAAATTCTTATTTCCTCCTTTCCTTCTCCTCCGCACCGGAGCGCTTTGCTTCAGTAGTTTAGTACAGATAGCATCGCTCGCTACATGAGTACGTACGTCTCTTCCGTAACAAAGATTGTCAATACTCATAGCGCCGAAATTCATCGCGTCTTTCCCCGTGAGGGCGGCACAGATTTGCTCACAATTTCAATACTGACTAGTATTGAAATTCTCTTTCGTGTCAGTGAGCATCATTATTTATGATTCTCACTGACACTCACGGCTTATGTTTAACTGTTTACGAAGTAAAAAGTTAGATCCAAGAAATATATTTTCATTCCAAATGAACTAAACTTTCACCAACATTTTACACGCTGTTTTCTTAGCTATGGGGTCGCCTCGCCCCGCTCCGCTTTGCTTCGGAATTTAATATTTCAAAGTTGTGACCTGACAAACCTAACATGGGGACAGAAAGTGACCTATAGCAACCAATACGGTTCTGTGAAACTACGTGGAGGCACTTTGGGTGAACATTTTACATATTTGGGAGTCAAAACTTATTTTTGTAAACAATATATTTGTTACCCTTTATATTAAAGGAACCTATTGAAAATCTTAGTTAAGATTGTGCGTGTATGGTGACTTTTGATCTGAAAAAACAATTGTCAAATATCAGTTCATTCACCGAGTCTCCACTCTAACAATAAAACGAAAATCTAAATATAAAGAGAACGGCCCTGACTTCAGCTGGTGCAGGAGTTGGGATGGCTGAACTTGTTGAGATGGTGCAGAGACATTCACAAAGGCCCCATTCAAGCAGGCCAGGTGCAGGCACCACGACCCCCTGACAGAATAATAGAAAAACTACACGTGTTAGAAAAGGAAATGATACAGATTTTATTATTCTTGCTCCACAACCAAAATCTCTATCATTTCCTTTTCCAACGATGATTGATAGTTGGACAGATACAGAACGTAAGATAAATGTATATCTTTACGTGCGTACAATCTACAGCACATTTAACTACAGTTTATAAGAATCATAGGCTACGACCTCGTCGAATCGTCCCTGTTGGCTAGGAATGTTTTTGTAACTATGGCCCAATTATCTTATGTGAAACGCACAATGATAGCATAATATCGATTGCTACGAAAATCAAAACAGTCGCCGTCGACAAACTGAATATATAAGGTATTTTGCGCCCTTAGAATAGTCCGTGCCACACGATGCACAGTATCTTACACCGTACTCTTGTCCACATCTCCAATACCACGCTCTGGTACGTGCAGGTAGCGACTAGCGAAGTACCGCAGCGCAATCAGTATTTGATCGACTTTCTAAAATGATCAAAGTAGTTCAATATTTGAACTCGGCAACGACGACGAAGTCTTGGGACGGTAACTTCTTCATCAGAAATCGATGATAGCGACGAAAGAGTAGGAGAAAACATTTTTCGCAGTTCAAACTTATTTAAGACTGGTCAACTCTCAAATTCAAAACATCTCAAACCTTCGATGAAAGTTGTCAAATATCTATGTAGGGCTCGAGCATACCAGTATCGAAATTCAATATATTTTAATTAAACGCTCAAGGTGACTTCAGTCAAATATTGAGTGTTCACTCAAAGCCGAGCCGTCCAAGCATTGCCGTCATTTGAGAGCATGTGATGTCTTTAAGAGTGCGTCCATGTTCGGTTGAAAATTATACATTTATTATTTTATATTATATATATGTTACGGCTAAAGCTAGATGTGAAACTAAACTTAAGTTTAGCTGGCTGGTGTTAAGATTAATTTCGAGCCTCGGCTAATGTCCGAAATAATGTTCATTGCGATAAATAATTTCAACATTAGTCGGCTAAGTTTAGCAGTTTAGCCTCGACGTTGTTGAGGCTAAAGATGGGTGAGAAAATATGGTTGACATTAGCCGACTAAACTTAAGTTTATTTTTCAGTATACCTAGGCTAATGTTAAAAAAATTACCGTCTTAATCTGGCATAAGTGACGATAATGATTCGGTCGCCGTAAACACTGCGGTAGCTTAGGTGAAGGATAAAGGGGGTGAGCGAAGCGAAGCCCCCTTTATCCTTCGTGTTAGGTTGAAGATGTAAGAACAACTAAAATACTTATACTCTATACGTCTTATTATAGTTTTTGTTGTTCTTACATGTTCAACCTAACACGAAGGATAAAGGGGGCTTCGCTTCGCTCACCCCCTTTACCCTTCACCTAAGCTACCGCAGTGTTTTGCCCAGATATTAGAAATAGCTTTCTCATCTGAATAAAATTACCCCACCTCGCTCCCCGCAGTCGCACGAATAGTTCGTTTTCAACATTAGCTAACTAATGTCCAACATTAACCGAAACGCATCGGCTAATGTGCAGTCTAGCCGATTAAAGAAGACATCCGTTATCACAAACGAACATGACTTCAGACATTAGCCGAGGCTCGAAATTAATCTTAAGACTAGCCGGCTAAAATTAAGCTTAGTTTCAAACCTAGCTTTAGCCGTAACATATATATAGAAACATTGTTATGGCTCCACGTGTTTTATTATATTCCTAAAAAAAAAAAACGCAATTGAAGTTATGTTTCAAACATTGATATAAAAAGTTTGTATAATCGTCCAAGCCGTGAGAAATCCTTAATTAAAATAACAAGTGAATGAGAGATTATTCTAGACTTTGGCTAGATTTTGTGAAACCAAATGATTTAGTTTCCCTGTATAAAACTTGATTCGTAGTGAAAATTATTTAGAATGATGTCCCTAACGCCATACAATTTGACCATCAAAATATTATTTTTTTACGCTTTTACCCTTTAGAATGAGTAAGTATATTTTTTCTTTTCATATGGTATTGTTCACGTACCAACACATATCGTCTATTTCTATTGTAACGTGATCCCTGTGATTGGTTTCCGTGATTCCAAACAAACGGGCGTGCGGCGTTCCTGGTTTCTAAAATTGACGCCCAATCGAAATTCTATTCTAACTCAAACGGATCGTGCAATTCGCAATGTTGATATTCTTGCTAATAAAACTATGATCTGGAACAAGCAATATCTAGATAGACATATTACTCATATATAGTTGTGTTCCAGAGCTGCATGATAACATAGTATTCCTACTCTTAAACCGCCGATCAAAAGTCCAAATGCACTAATCGATGCTCCTGTGGCAAAGTGATGACGTGATTTTGAGTGTCAGTCAAGCTTTGAGACGGTGTGCGTGCATCTGGGTCAAATAGATCTTATTTCACCGCCGAGTTTCGGAATAAATTGTCATTCATGTCGTCAGCAAAAACGGCGGAGCAAAGTAGAAACTTTCGCGAACATTTACTAAGCGCGATCAAGTTTCCGAAAGTCAAACATTTAAGGCTTTAATTCGCAGATTTGAGTTACGCTGTGGCGACTCCCTATTCTTGCTCCGGGTCGTAACAATTCAATTTGGGAACTCTTCGACTTTGTACCAGAATTTGCATTGCAAACAGGACGAAGGTTGTTTTATTTTAAGTACTTAAGTCTGGAGACTTGGTAGGTGAAACCTGAGCAATAACTGCAGCTGGGAAGATGCTCAAACGCTCAGTCAGACTATATCCAGAGATGTTACAATTAAAAAACCAGTTTGATAATAGAATCTTGGCTAAACTGTCAAGAGCTGGCGGATCAGTTACTAAACCTGTCTGTTTTAGCGAAGCGCGCTGAACTTCTCCGTTTCAGCTTGGGAAAAAATGGTTTATTATGTCTGTCCGGCTGTTCTTCGGACTCGACTCATGTAAGTCGCATTTCAAAACGGATTCTCGTAAAATTTCATGAGCATGTTCGATAATTATAGGTTTTTTTGTCGATTCAGTTTTTGGATTATTTTCAAAAATGATGGAGTAATATAAAACATGGCACATTTTTTTGTTTTTATTTTGTTTTAAGGTTTCATTTGTTCAGTTTTACGCTACGCAAAGACAGAATCGCGAGGTCTTCAGCTCAGAGCCACTATTTATATGTAACAGCAGGTTGACTTTATGCACAAAATTAAACTTAACAACAAATGATCTACTTACACTATGAACAACATAAATAACTTCACTATTCATAATTTCATCGAGTGCAAATATTCCACTTGAACTAAAACTAGCAAACTAACATAAAATCAAGTACCTAATTAACTTAGCAGTTTGCTTATAAAACAACGACTTTTTAGTTTAATCAAACACTTTATGGAAAGTAACGAAGCTTGAACTACTTTGAAATTAGTTTCACTGAGTTGTCATAGACGACCTAGTAAATATAAATTACTGGGGACAAATAAATAAATGTACAGACAGAAATAAGAGTCAATTACATGGTCTGTTAGGCACTGTTTTTATTCTGAAGCTCTGTTACATTTATAGAGACCAGCTATATAAAATATGTTCATATAAGGTATTGAGGTAAATTCAATCGTGGGTAAACCTTCAATAGATCTTCCTCCCTGCGGCGATTAGCTAGCTCCATGTCACGCAAGTGGAGAATGCCATAACTGACAAATTGTGGACCCGTGGCGCTCTTTCATATGTTTTATGAATTATGTATTAAATCACAAAATATTTTGTAATTGTAAGAAACCAAAGATATTTTTCGCTTTCTACAACTTTGGCAAGAGCTTCCCTCGATCCTATTAACAATATGCCGCTTTTATCCTACAGACATCTCCAGCAATCCATCTTCCTCACAAAGCTCTACCAAAAGTTATGAAAACTGTGAAATATCTCACAGTGCACTCACGTACACAAGTTATGAATAGTCCATTGCCCCTGCTGGCATCACACGTCCCGGCGAAAACGTGTTCATTGCACATGAAATGTGCAAATTGCGAGATTATGTACGTAACTGCACGGCGATGCCACGTGTTATATTAAATTCTGCAGTTTCGTATGATGAGGAGGAGTGAATGGGGACTTGGCTGTCTTTTGCTGTCTGTCGCGAGATTTTTTCGTGAAAATCGGTACAAAAGTGTATCCGTGACCATGTGTTATTAGCCTATCAGGCTACTGGTCGCACAAACCTTTTCACAGCCACTGTGTTTCTGCCACTACGTATAGGAAAGGCGTTACGCCATGTTTTTTATGTATTTTATTTATCTTTGGCTACAGTTGTGGTTTATTCCACCTACGAGTTTACATATGTACATGACTAGTATCAAAACACACTATGGTGAAATCACGCGACCGAAATTCGGCGTGGTTACGAATGCAATGCTTTTTCAATTACCAACACCACACCTGCCGAAATTACATCGTGTTTTGGTGTAAACCGAACATTCGTAATAACGCGTAATTTCCGGGCGTATAGTGTGACGTAAAATCAGCCGCGGAACTTCGGTCACGTAATTTTGGCATTGTGTGTCGACTCACTTAGAGCTCTTACACATATCTTACACATACACACGTATCATAAACCCTCTTTACTGCGTACAAAAACCGCACGTTACGATCAGCATAATGTTAAACTACTTGTTAAAAACTCATTTCTTATCTGAAAAATTACACATTATGACCATAATGTGTAATTTTTCTACACATTATGACATTCAAATTTCGAACGCCGACGCCCGCCTGCATGCCGCCCCTAGTTTGTCTGTGAAGTTGGTACTGACCTTCAAATTTCGAACGCCGACGCCCGAAGTTGGTGCTACAGAACAAGCTAAACAACTGCAGAGCCACAATGCCGGTCAAATATGCGGTTCCTGAACACATCAAAGAGAGTTTATGATATGTGTGTAGAAAAACTAGAGTATGTAACTGTACATAATTAGGCATTAAAACTCCCGAGTGATAACCCACTCTCGAGTAATGCCCTCCATTATGTAGCAGTCACATACACTACTACAAGACCGTGATTAAAAAGCAGCGCAATAAACATTACTTCCAGTTCAATTTCAAAATAAATCCCAACATTTCGTTTAATTTGGAACGTTAACGTGCTCAGTTCATCAGATACTTAAAGCCGCAGAGATAACGAATTAATTTGCATCATCGTCAGTTGCATTTAGAAGCTTAATTGCTTACCAAGCGAGCTTTTGAAATATTAAGGGGAATAATATTTTTTTTCCTGTTTTCTGGTTATGTGCATTTGGCATTGCTCGCCCCAATATTTACATATCGATTTCCAATACAACGACACTTACTGGTGCATACTTTAAGTGACCGAGCGAGCGAAGCGAGCGTAGGGCTCCATTTCGACAAGATAGGAGGTCGATTTTGCTTTCGTCTGTTTGTATTTGTGTCTGTCAGTTCCGGTCTAGGGGCCACTGTTTTCCAGCGATTCTCACAAAACTTGGCACACGTATTCCTTGAATTAAAAGGTTTTTTGTCGAGAGCTTTTCGTGATTTTCCTCTTGGGGGGGGGGGGGGGGGGGTTAGTCATGACGTCATAAATTTTTGTAAGTTTTTTTTTCTGAAACCTATCGTGTGGGGTATCAAATTAAAGGGCTTCATGTGCCGGTTCTAAAAATAAACTATATCATTACCTTTCGGCCGCCTGTTTTCTAAAATCCCAAGAAATATTTTCAAAACATGCCAAGTTTGGACTCCTCGAATTAGGAGACGGATTAGTAAAGAGTATCTATACAGACCATGAAAGTGAGTGAAAGAGACTATAACTATTTTCGTGAAAAGTCAATTGATTGTATTTTAAATTGCAAAATGTAGTTTGCAAAGTTATTGGTGCGGCTACTTTAAACATGATTTCGATTGAATCTAAAATACTTACCTATAAATTGGTTCAGTGTCCCCCCTGTTGGCGAGGTCTACTGCCCACAGGACCACTAGTTTATTAATATTATTACTATACACACACCCTCATAAAACTATCTTTAGCACCAAATTCTACAAGCAAGAAAAGATCACGAGGAAAACATGTATCTACTTGATAATTTTATCATTAGAAGATGCCATTTTGAAATTAATTTTTGGAGAGCAATTAGACCACATTTTGGACATATCCTTACTTGGAATCAATTTATACACACGAATGTTTGTATAATTGTATATGTACGGATATGTCGCCGTAAGATTGTCAAAACCGTTAGTTAATAAACTAACGATTATTTTTCTCGTTAGTTGGTTAAATATCGACATATAGTAAACTTTTAAAACCGTTAAATTTTAAACTGGTATATATGATATATTAAATAGTAAATAGTAAACGAAATACGAGGGCAAACGCTTCGGTAGCTTAGGTGAAGACTAGAGGGGGCGAGCGCAGCGAAACTCCCGAATAGTCTTCGTGTAGGTTGACATGTAAGAACAAAATAAAAGTAAATTCTAATCCCTGTCGGTATGGTTCAATCTCTGTCGATAGTTGATCAACTAACGCGTTTGTTTATCAACTAACGGTTTTGACTATCTTACTTATTTATAATGTATTAATTGTATGTTGACGACCTCTGTCGCGCTGCGGTTGTGGCTCTGCCTACCATGCGAGAGGTCCCGGGTTCGAGCCCTGACTGGGGATACAGAAAAAAAAAGGTTTCTGGTTCCCACGACACAGGACCGGCCTTTAAGCAAATGTTCATGTATAATGTTTATATTTGATGGTCCGGTAATCCGTAAAATAATCTTATGCGTGTCACACATGAATACTTAGAATAATTCTGCATGCAAAATATTTTCATGGTCATCAGACTGAGAAAACAATTTCGAGATAATTATGTTCATGAATAAAATTTCCGTGAAAAATAGAAAGTCCTTCATTTGTTCTCTGCAGCAAATTTCTATTCCAGTAAAATTGACAAACGCCAGTGAGAACGTAAACAAAAAATGATACCATATTTTTCATTTTTGCAAAGTGGTGAAATCTCAGATTATAATAAAGTCTTAGTGAAATCCTAAGATTAGAACAAGGTAATCCAGCCTGCCAGCCAAAGTAATAAACTAAGCCTCCGTTGTCCGTCCTTCCGTCCATCCGTCCGTCTGTCACCAGTCTGTATCTCATGAACCGTGATAGTAAGACAGTTAAAATTTTCACAGAAGATGTATTTTTGTTGCCGCTAACAACATATACAAAAAATAGGATAAGATAAATATTTAAAGGGGCTCCCATACAACAATTCTTTCAATACCACATACACACTTATGAATGCACCTGGTAACGTACATGGAGTTCGAAGGTAGCCGCACCAATAACTTTGTTAACAACATTTATACCAAATCCAAACTATTTACTCCACACCATCCCTATCATTGTACGGTGGTACGGAACCCTTCGTGCGCGAGTCAGACTTGACTTGAACTCGGTTTTTTTATTCAGAATCAACCAGCCGCAAGTAATCGTTCATTTCTTTTGATCAGAAGACGTCACAAGGGGTGTTATTTTAAAATAGGCTCCAATTTCACACAATAATTCAAAGAATAATACAAAGCATTGTCCATTACTCGTTAGCACCATGGGGTCACGTGTCAATCATAGTGATGTACAAACATTTCCGTGAACGTAACCATCTTCAACCCCGATCCCTCCTTGGCTGACCTTTGATCGTGGATTGTTTTTGTTGGCTTCGGTTGGGTTCATTTATCTTAAGCACAATAATCTACAGACGTTCAAGCGGCCACGGAAAACATCTTCAGGAAACCTTTAGGCGATGGACTAGCTCATTTTCTCTAAAAATAGAGTATTATATGGCTGTAGCTAGGCCACCCCGTATGGGAAAAGGCGTGACGCAATTATTTTCTCATTAATTAAGTGTGTGGTCGCAAGCATGTTTGTCTCAAAGGCAGCAGCTTGTGCAGCCATTGGAGACCCTCTCTGTCATCGCTTCATCAACCATCTGAAGTCCGCTTTGTAGTTGTTAAGTAATAATTCACTAAGTTAAAACTTTAAAAAAACCGTCTTCAAGCTCAAGCTATTTCTTCCTCTCCAATCGGTATGCGAATGTCGTCAAAATACGCGAAAACAAGGCTACGAAATCTGTCTGTCTGACAGTCAAGTCCACACGTATTAAACGACATAAACGAATATACCGTACTTAAAGACAGAATGAATCTTATGACAATGACCTTAAACACCACAGATAAGTCACAGTAAAGCAATAATATGCAAATTGCCTTACCTGGATGACATCTGTTATTTTGATATCTGTTCATAATAATTATCAGTTTTGACGTAACAAACATTAAAAAAACAACCAAATTGAGAATTTCTTCCTTTTTTGAAGTTGGTTAAAAGCAAAAACCTTCCTATAAGCAGAGACAAAACATTTTTCGGCATATAGGCGCAACTGTGTCTCTGCCACCTCCTACGCAATAAGGAGTGACGGTATGTTGTTTGGTAAAAGCAAAAAGCATGCCCTTAACAGCATCAGAAAATCTCGCTGCATACAAACACAGCTGTGGCGGCCACAAGCTAGTCTCCTCCTTAATTAACCCAGCAACTCAGACCGGGATTACAGCCGCACTCCTTGTAATATGCAGCGGAACATTGAGGAAAATGTTAATGGCTGAGTTACCCCTCTTTCTGCACCACGTTGTTCTCGAAATGGCAACTAACCGCAGTTTTAAAGGAAGGAAATAGGAGGTATGTCGCCGCTGTTTCTTTAGTGAATGCGGGCTAGCATTGCGATAGCAGTCATTGACTGCTACTATAGACCAAATCTTACATGGTAATCATGGTAATGGTCGGTCACCATGGTATAGATCGGCGATCGCTTTTATGAGCAGCTAAACGATAACTAATATCGTCTAAAGTTCAGTTGAGGTGGAAAAACTACGTCATTATAATTGATAAAAAAAAGAGTGACCACACAACTGAAATAAAACTTCTTTAGATCAAATGCTTCAAAAATACATCTCCTGCACTGTGTCTGGCTATGAGAGGAAGAGAGAAAGATAATGTGCGCGCGCACCTCTCGTTCGCCTCGCCCGATCACACTTTTCGTAACGCTCTCGTCACGCATTCGCCAGCTTACTCCCCAAGTCGAGCGTGCGTATAGAAATTTTACTTCAAAAACAGATGAACAAAAATGACCTAGCGTGTATTTGCCGCCAAAGCCCCACGCAATACTCGTTCCTTCTTTAGACGTACCTTCTGTTTGAAAACCGTTTTATAAAGGTCTCTACCCAGTACAGCGTACCATACCAAGACCATAATAGGAATATGCATTCCTACGTGACGCGGAAGGTGTCAAAATGCACTATCAATCAAAATTGGCATTTATTCATATACCCATACATATATACACATATTCTTCTTCTTCTTCGGGTGCCATCTCCTATCGGAGGTTGGCGACCATTACGGCGATCTTCTCACGGGATACTGCCGCTCGGAAAAGGGATGTTGTGTTCATCCCGAACCACTCTCTCAGATTTTGGAGCCAGGATGTACGTGGGCGACCAAGTCTTCTGCGTCCTTGGATCTTGCCTTGTATGATCAATTGGAGCAGGTTATATTTGTCGTTGCGCATGATATGTCCGAAATATGTTAGTTTCCTGCTTTTTATAACCCGTATGAGCTCTACTCCTTTTTGAATTTTGTCTAAAACAGCAATATTGGTAATTTTATCCGTCCATGATATCTTCATCATTCTTCTGTACAGCCACATTTAAAATGCTTCCAATCTTTTGCTTCAGCACCGTACAGAAGGACTGAAAATATGTAGCATCTGACTAGACGACACCTTGTAGATAATTTGATGTTGCGGTTGCAAAGAATATGGCTCATCTTAGTGAACGCACTTCGGGCCTGTTCGATTCTACATTTAACTTCCGTACTATGAAATTCTTGTTCATTCACTATACATCCCAAGTATTTGTAGGAATGAACTCTTTCCAACGGACGATCTTTAACGTGGAGAGCAGCAGTTGTAGGTGAAGGACGCCCAACAATCATGTATTTCGTTTTCTTTGTGTTGATATTCAGTCCATTTTGTGCGATGAAAGTCTCCACACGCGTGAGAATTTGCTGTAGATCTTCAATTGAGCTGGCGAGTAGTATTGTGTCATCTGCATATCGTATGTTATTAAGGGGTCTCCCATTTATAACAATACCCTCCGTTGCCTCTTCAAGAGCTTCAGCGAATATACTTTCCGCATATACGTTGAACAGCAACGATGACAAAATGCATCCTCGTAGAATCTCCACATCTTCCGTAAGATGTTGTTCAACGCGTACATTTCCATTTTGCTTCCAGTACAGATTACGTATAAATGCAGTATCTCAAGGATCAAGGCCAATAGAAGTCAAAACCTCGATTAATTTGTCATGTTTGACACGATCGAACGCCTTTTCATAATCAATGAAGCAGATGTACACGCTATGATTCACGTCCCAGCAACGTTGCATTAGCACTTGATATCCAAACAACGCATCTCGTGTGCCGAAACCGCTCCTGAAGCCGAATTGTGTATCAGACACATGGTTTTCACATTTTCGGTAAATACGGTTGTGAATAATTTTCAGGAACACTTTGAGCACATGACTCATTAATGATATAGTGCGATAGTCACTGCAACGTTGCGCATTATTGATTTTTGGTAGGGTGACGAAAATAGAGTGCAGCCAGTCCTTAGGGATGTTGCCTGTTTGGTAAATTGCGTTGAATAAATGCACCAGGATATCCAGACACTCGTATTCCAGAAGTTTTATAATCTCAACTGGGATTTCATCAGGTCCTATGGCTTTACCATTTTTCGCTAATTTAATAGCATAGCAAACTTCGCCCTTTGTTATGGGAGGTCCAAAATATTCCAGGTCTCCTGGGGGGTTCACACATCTATCGTCAGCGAACAGCATCTCTATGTACTCTTTCCATATCCTTAGCTTTTCTGTGATAGTGGTTGCTGGAATTCCATAAGTATCTAGGATAGTAGTAGTACAAGGTCTCTTATTTTGCCCTATGAGACTTTTTATCTTTTTATACATGTTAAAAGAATCGTGCTTGGCTTGGAGAGACTCCACTTCCGCGCATCTTTCGTTTACCCACAAGTCCTTGGCCTCTATACATCTCTGCCTTATCTCTTTATGAATCTTTTTGTATTGTTGGACATCGGTGTTCTTCTTTGATCCATCATATCTAGGATATCACTTGTCATCCAGTCTTGCTTTTTCACAGTAACGACGTTTGTGAGTGTCTCTTGTGCCGTTTTTATGATGACATCCTTCAGAGACTCCCAGGTTTGTTCTGGTGATATACAAATATTACTTACGTATTATTATTTTTTATCATCATTCATTAGTTTTCAGTCTCAAAAGGTGTTTTCAGCCTGTGGCACATATCACATTCTTGTTATTTGTCACTCTGTAATTCATTTCTAAGTGCATATGTTTCTTATATTTACGTTTCTAATAGTAGTTTATGTGACTGATGCATTATGGAGGGCATTCAAAATCGAGAGTGGGTTAATGAAACTAGCCAAAGGCGAGTTTCATAATAGTATCACTCGATAGTTTTAATGCCTAAATGAACAGTTACATTCACTAGTTTATCTCCACACATATCATAAGCTCTCTTTGATGTGCTCAGGAACCGCACGTTCGACCGGCTTGGTGGCACTGATAATTGCTCTCCACTTGTTTTTTGCTTGTTCAGTAGTACCAACTTCACAGACAAACTAGGGGCGGCACGCAGGCGGGCGTCGACGTTCGAAATTTGAATGACATCATTTGTCGAAAATTGATACATTCTATTCGTATAATCATCATCCATACAAATATGTTTTGTATTGAAAAGTATGAGACTATGCCCACTATAATGAATCATGTCTGCACTGACAAAATATTCTCGCCGACAATTCGGTACCTATTTTAAAGTTTTTTAAGGGCATCAAATTATGAAAACTATTTCAAGATAATTGTGTTCTTAATGAAATGGCTTGATGCCCATCAAAAAATATTATAGGATTACTGAAATTTCCGCAAAAACAGGATATCATTCATTAAACCTCTACAGCGTAGTTTACTCAAATTACAGATGAACGAAACTCTTTGATTCAAATTTCTTTCGCCGTTAAGTTGGCTTTCCTGTGAAACTGCCACATGTCAATAGTTTTCCCATTTATTTCCCAGCTTAGTTGTCGGTCAGAATGTAAAAAAATATATATAGATAATATAGTTTTTTTACTTTTATAAATTAGTGAGATCTCATTATAATCAAGTATCAGTGAAATCCGCAGATAAGACTTTTCTATAGTGTTACAATTGATATTATGTGGCACCTTTGCTTTGGGAAATATTCGTAAAAACTGTAAAACAATGTAATTGGTTCGTAGTTTTGTAAATTTATAGTAAAGAGTTAATTTGGCCGCTTTTTGCTCAATTTTCAGGAATATCTTTGTTGTTATGATTGTTCATGATATGTTGATGTGAGTGACATTGATTTTTTGGTTCAGGAACAACCATCCGCAGGTAACCATTCAAATATGTTGACCACTCGACGTCACGAGGGGTGTTATTTAAAACTTAAAACATTACGTCCATTGTGGACGCGATGGTTTCCGTCGGTGACGGAGCGGTGTAGTGGGCATGGTCTCATACTTTTCAATACAAATATATATATATATTTTTATTCTAACAGCTCTTAGCATGGTCATGGTGCGATACGGTGAAGTGAATAGACTTTTATGGTGAAATCGAACCATACAGCATCGTCACAACTTTTAAAATACGGGATGAAAGAGACACAGATTTATGCCCGGTTCCTATATTTAACGGATCGTCATCCGTAAAAGTCCATTTTTCCCTTATCAACTACGAGTCGTTAATACCGTTCCACAATTTACTTTCTGTACCTTTTACCTACGGACGTCCGTTGGTCATAGATGTCATTGAAATACCGACGCGCCCTCATGTGCGTTTCGTTATATGCAGGATTGAAATTTGTAATAAGATAAAGTTCAAGCCGATACAAATTAGATTTACATATGAATTCATATTAGAGTTCTCTAAACTTATGATGTTTATAAGAGCTATACGAACGCAGGCATCTTCGTGACATATTTTTAGGGTTCCGTACCCAAGGGTAAGAACGGAACCCTATTACTAAGACTTCGCTTACCGTCCGTCTGTCACCAGGCTGTATCTCAAGAACCTAGCTAGCTAGAGAGTTGAAATTTTCACAGATTATATATTTCTGTTGCCGCTATAACAACAAATACTAAAAAACAGGATAAAAGAAATATTTAAGGGGGCTCCCATACAACAATTCTTTCAATACCACATACAAACTTATGGATGCACCTGGTTACGTACATGGAGTGTGAAAGTAACCGCACCAATAACTTTGTAAACAATATTTTGCTGTGTAAAATCCAAACTATTCATTCCACACCATCGCTTCCATTGAACGGTGGTACGGAACCCTTCGTGCGCGATTTAGACTCGCACTTGACCGGTTTTTTTCCTTACCAAACTTAATAGAATGCACAGAATACATAAAAAGAACGGAACGTTCAGCGCGCGAAAAAGACATTTGACTCGACATTGACATCCATCAATTGAAATATATATCCTGTAAAAAGTTTCAGTCTTCTTCTAGTCGACAAATTCTTCAAATAATACAAAGTGTTGGTGGTTTCAAATGTATATTACGCCGGTGAGTACCTATCATCTTCCCATTTGATTTATCTACAAATTTGTCTGCCGCCTAGTAGGCATGCAACGTTTTTGCCTCGGTACCTAAATCTTCATTCAGGGCTAAGACTCAGGGATATTTCTGTCGGTTCTTTAGTTCTAGTCGCTCCCTCATGGCTGAGGATCGTGACCGTTATGGTTGTTGGTACGGGGCTTGTTCAGTGATCTCCCATTTGTTCTCTCCTGGGCTGCATGTTTTGCCTATTATCTTCTGCTGAGTCAGTCTCGCTGGAGTTCGATATAATTTCGAACACTTTTCTCACTATCTGATGAACTGGACATTTTAAATTCAAAATAACAGCGAAAACAGTGAAATATAAACTTTAACCGACCGAAATTGAGGGGTAACCAAATGACAAAGTCAAAGTCAAAGTACTTTATTACTGTAGATATTTACATATACTTACAATTTTGCCTCTTCTCTACGTTGGACCACTGTGTGAGAAGAAAGGCGTAGTAACTCCCACAGATTGATTTTTAGATCTCTTTTAAAAATAGGTTGTGCTTAACTATTACAAATAAGAAAAAAAAAATATTATGATTAATAAGCAGGAATAAATAATTACAAAATTATTAACAGCAAGGCCTGTGTTGAGCTTTCAGCTAGATTCCATTCCATTCCATACAGTCCTGTCATTTAATGCCCGGTTCCTATATTTCAAAAACGATCCGTTTTAGTTACGAATGGTAGTTAATTCTACGACGCGTAAGCTAAAACCGTTCCTATAACAAACGTCTCGTTATGCAACCAACCGACGGCTGGCTGCTAACGGATGGGAGGGTTACCGGCAACGGAGCGTAAGCGTATTGCATGGAGATGTCACTTGGTTGCGTTCCTATAAATATTTTAAACGTCAGTAGACTTTCCAGATAACTATTCGTAATGTCACTTGGTTACCCCTCAATTTCGGTCGGTTAAATTTTATATTTCACTGTTTTCGCTGTAATGTTGAATTTAAAATGACCAGTTCATCAGATAGTGACAGAGAAGTGTTCGAAATTATATCGAACTCCAGCGAGACTGACTCAGCAAAAGATAATAGACAAAACATGCAGCCCAGGACAGAACAAATGGGAGATCACTGAACAAGCCCCGTACCAACAACCATGACGGTCACGATCCTCAGCCATGAGGGAGCGACTAGAACGAAAGAACCGACAGAAATATCCCTGAGTCTTAGCCCTGAATGAAGATTTAGGTACCGAGGCAAAAACTTTGCATGCCTACTAGGCAGCAGACAAATTTGTAGATAAATCAAATGGGAAGATGATAGGTACTCACCGGCTTAATATACATTTCAAACCTGGTCGTTTGAAATGTATTATACACTTTGTATTTTTTGAAGAATTTGTCGACTAGAAGAAGACTCAAACTTTTTGCAGGATATATGTATACTTATTTCAATTGATGGATGTCAATGTCGAGTCAAATGTCTTTTTCGCGCGATGAACGTTCCGTCCTTGTTATGTATTCTATGCATTCTATTAAGTTTGATAAGGAAAAAAATATGTCACGAAGATGCCTGCGTTCGTGTAGCTCTAATAAACATCATAAGTTTAGAGAACTCTAAGATCAATTCGTATGTAAATCTAATTTGTATCGGCTTGAACTTTATCTTATTACAAATTTCAATCCTGCATATAACGAAACGTACATCTCTGAGTGAAGAGGGCGCGTCGGTATTTCAATGACATCTATGACCAACGGACGTCCGTAGGAAAAAGGTACAGAAAGTAAATTGTGGAACGGTATTAATGACTCGTAGTTGGTTAGGGAAAAACGGACAGTTACTTTTACGGATGACGATCCGTTAAATATAGGAACCGGGCATAAGTAATCTTGAACATTATAATATCCCTTTTTTGACAAAGTCGCTTTAACATGCTTTTTAAATTGCTCAAATGGCAATTTCACATTACGAATAGTTATCTGGAAAGTCTACTGACGTTTAAAATATTTTATCTACACACGTATCATAAACCCTCTTTACTGTGTTCAAAAACCGCACGTTACGATCAGCATTATGTTAAACTACTTGGTAAAAACTCGTTTCGTATCTGGAAAACTACACATAATGGTCATTATGTGTAGTTTTTCTACATATAATGACATTCAAATTTCGAACGCCGACGCCCACCCGCGTGCCGTCCCTAGTTTGTCTGTGAAGTTGGTACTGACATTCAAATTTCGAACGCCGCCGACGCCCGTCTGCGTGAAGTTGGTACTAAAGAACAAGCTAAATAACTGCAGAACCACAATGCCGGTCAAACATGCGGTTCTTGAACACATCAAAGAGAGCTTATGATATGTGTGTAGATAAACTAGTGTATGTAACTGTACATATTTAGGCATTAAAACTCTCGAGTGATATTTTTATGAAACTCGCCTTTGGCTCGTTTCATAAACCCACTCTCGAGTTTAATTGCCCTCCATTATGCAGCAGTCACATAAACTACTATATTGAAACGCAACCAAGTGACATCTCCATACAATACGCTTACGCTCCGTTGCCGGTAACCCTCCCATCCGTTAGTAGCCAGCCGTCTGTTGGTTGCATAACGAGACGTTTGTTATAGGAACGGTTTTAGCTTACGCCTCGTAGAATTAACTACCATTCGTAACTAAAACGGATCGTTTTTGAAATATAGGAACCGGGCATTAGCCGTCAGCCATTTTGCGGGGTAAGAGTCACATGATTAGGCATTATACTTATCATCTCAACAGACTTTGTCATCTATCCATTCTGTTTGAATTTATTAGCTTCTATCACTCGCTCGCTACACTAATTTAATAAGTTAAATAGTAATTGGATTAGGTTGCACAATTATTTAAGTTTATAAGCTATACTCGAAGATTTGATTACATTGTGTTAACTGTTATTTAACCCAAATAAAGAAAAAAAACTCTGAAATGCAGTAGCAATATTCTTTATCTCTGATATCTAGAAATTTAATCCCAATATCCTGCCACATTGATGTTTTCAACGATGTTTGCTCACTCCAAATTGACGTCCAACTAATCAGAGCGCGATTATTGGTGTCAGTCATTTATGGCGTCTGTCATTGGTGAAATGGCAGGGGCCATGCTAAAAAAAACCTTTTATTTATTTAATGAATTTTTCGCCTATAATAATTTTATGAAAATGATTTCAATATTTCGATTAAAAGACGTTTAAGTATTTTTAAATAACCAGCCTTTTCACTTGCTCATAGTGGTATATGGTATTTCTTAATACAGATTATTACATAATCTAGCTAGGATACCAGCTGGTCTCACATACTAAATGTACTAAAAGGTCTATTATGTATTTGTTTGACTTTGTTTGCTTACTGTACATTTCTTTTTGAAATAAAATATATTTGATTTGATTTGATTTGATAGTTTTTGACTTGAATGCTGGTTGTTTCCGATTATAAAACTAAAAAACTATGATATAAAATTTTTAATACGTTCCGACTGACATCTGCGTCGTTGAATGACATTAAATCTGTACTTGATAGTTTTACAAAACAGCCAACTTAACGGTGAAGGGAAACAAACTACGCGAGAGAGGAAAAAAGAAGTACCTGCATAATATTTTTACGGATAGGTATTTAAGTAATCCTGTAATATTTTTGGATTGGAATAACGGAATTAATTAAGGAACACTATGTTCTCGAAATGCTTTTCTCAATTTGGTACCTTTGTCTTTTAACATGGTCAATTTGATAGGAATTGGGATATGTTGGGAGATACAGTAGCCTCATTAAGTATTTCTGATATCAATCCTAATGGCACCTATTTGAAAAGCTCAATGCAGATGACGCTGGTGTAGTTCGAGACTGTCTATCTGTCAAAGTCACCAAATTCTATTTACTTCTTATAATATAAGGTACCCTAACCTCATTTAAGGTAGATTTAACCAGTGTCAAGTGTATTTGAAAGATCACGTGACGTGTATTTAAACTTAACCTTAGATGAATTAAATTGTTTGCCTGCAAGCGGGACCAAAGACGGGCATAGGTGCTATTAAAACAAACCAATCAGCAAACGCATAAATAAGACGTGATAAAAGACAACTCGTGTCAAAGAATCGTGTTCTGATTAGTCGATTTTTCAAATTTGATTTTATTATCAATGATATCAATTTTGAGTTCCTTTTCTCCAGAGGCAAGGAGCGGAGATCTCACACGGTGTCTCTTCTATGTATTCCGCAGCGGACAGTCCCACTCTCCTCTCCTTTAAGAATCGCTTTAAAGAGCACTTACTTTCTCTTTTATCAAAGGTATTGTATATATAAGTATGTAATTGTATTTATCTATTTATTATTATTATTTGTTTATTTTTATTTTATCTACTATTTCTTTTATTATATTTATTTTTATAGTAAGTATCATATTTTATTGGTATTTGGTAAGTATTTAATTGCATTTGACTACCTTTATCATTTTATACGTATCCTATCCAGATAGGTTTGCTGGAAGTAATCTCTGTTGAGAGATTAGCTCGCCTTTACCCTTTAATTTCGTGTATAATTGTATTGTTCTAATGTTCTGTGCAATAAAGAATTGTGAATCAATTAAAAATAAGGCTAGAGAATCGAGCTATGACATGACATTACATACAGACACATACATGGCTTCTGGCCCAACACTAAGATACCCGGTGTTGTGGGAACCAGAAACAGCTATATTGAGCTACTGGTTGAGTTGCGATGTTTTCCTTCGCCGTAAGATGATTATTTCTCAAATAAAGAAACCTCAGATAAACGAAACTCTTTGCCTAAACTTACATTGTGAAATAAACCTATAAAGTAGATCTGCTTTGCTGACATGACACATTTTTTCAACACTGCTTTGAATGAGAAAGGAGTTTTTACAAAAGCGGCTTCATCTTTTTCATAATTGGCAAACCACACCCGTGCCAGCCGGTTTGCAGGACTTTTCCCCTTTGATTTATGAAGCCGTGGATTATGAACTTTAGACAATGAGGTAATTATTACCCTTTGAATGGACTTTGGTTAAGTTCCCCTTAATTCAAATGGTGTTCATTAGAAGCCTCTAAGAAGTTTTTTTTTCCTTTCTATTCTCACCCTCTTTGTGGAAGCATCATAACTTTTTAATAAATTTCCCGCTCATTTATATTTTTTTTAGCACTGAAAACTTTTCTTTTGATCATCTTTTACTAGGTTTTTATGGAGGTAAGCTTTTTCTCCTACGCAACATAAATGGCCGTGGTGTAACCAGCAGAAAAAAATAAACATTAAACACACAAATCCCATTATATTCAGAATTCCGACAATGTAATATGTAATGCGGATGCAGTGTTATAAAAAGATATACCTACCAACATTTCAAGCATTGAAAATACCTTATACCTATAGGTATATCGTTGCAGTGTTCAAATCGTGTCCTAAGTAAAAGATGATCAGAGTAGTGATCTAAATATGTCCTTTAATAAACCAATTTTTACACTTCCTGTAAAGAACCGTATCCAACTGTAGAATTGTGATCAACAATGATTAATTTTAATATGGATGAGTGACAGGCAAACATGTCGCAGCACACCGGTAGATAAATATTTGTAGACGCAAGCATCTGGCCCGCGTTCCGAATGTCGAAAATAATTGAGGAATAACCGCACAGAGCCTCCGCATTTCGGAATTTAACCAATTATAATTTAAATTTGTACAATTTTTGTCGGCAAGGCGAGACAGGAAATTGGTTATTTGATTCCGCCTGTTTTTGTTGTGAATAATAGCAAGCAAGCAAGCAATCAATAAGTTAAAATTATATCCGAATTTATCGTATGGATGGCATTTTTAGGGACAGTATTTAAAAAGCGAACAAATATTTCAACCTAACCTAACAGAAATGGTATTTCATCGATTAAAATAATAACTGTTCGAACAGCACTTGAGGCGGCGTTTTTGCAGTCAGTCTATTCGCACAATTCATTTTTATTCGCCTGATTAAAACATAATTTCTCGACTTTTTGTTGGCGCACTTTTATCTTGAAAACCCGATTTCTTTCGCCATGCATGATTTATGTTGGTATATTATTGCAGATAACAAGCTTACGTGAGATTCGATGATGTGTAGACGTGTGGCTTACAAATAAGAAAAAACCTTGTGCTCATTGAACCAAACATATCTTTCTTATTTGAGTTTACTTTAACGTACAATAATTACAACATAGATAAACACTGGCACTCCGAATAAAAACTTGAGACGCCATTTTTTTCTTCAAAATACAGTCTACACAATGGATAGAAAGGCTATACTGGTATTGTAGTGTGCAGACCGGTTCAGCTACTTAACAATGTTCTTTTATTTCCACCGGCTAAACAAGGGCACAATTGTGCTTCTACCACCCCGTATGTGATGATTTAAACAAAACGACTTCAAAACCTTTCAATTCAATGCTGGCCGGAAAAGAAAAAATAATGGCATAACAATCAAGCCAAATTTTATGTTGTTGCCCCACAAATGCCCACAATATAATGTTCAGTACTCTCAATGACATCTGTCATAACAGGTGCTGTGCGTCTTTACTGAGGCTCAAGCAGGAATAAATACCAGAGTGAAAAAGTGTTCGAGTCCAGATAAAATCAACCTTAAGTCATTGTGCATAAGAGTCACTAACAGTTCGATTCGCATACTTTTTCGACGCGTAATTATTCCTGTTTCCTACACAGGTCTATATTACATTAGTAACCATCAAATCAATCGTATCCCCGCCATCAAATACCTAGAATTTAGCATCTCCGGTGGCAATCAGTAGACTTCATCATTAGTTCCAATTCACCAAGTCATGTTTTGCAGCTTCAATACTACATAGCACGCACTCGTACATGTACGAGCTATTCTTTAAAATACGCAAATCGCGATAGGTGTGCATTTATTATTTGAAGAGTTCACTCGTTTTTTTCTTGATTCCGTCATCATCAGATCCTGAATTTGATAAATTGTTGAGAAGCTATCCCCTTACATCACCATCACATCCACTTTACCATATGCATAATAACGAGAATACATTACCACCGTAATAAAGTAGCCATATAGCCGCTACCTGTGAGATACCTAGTTCTGAGCAGTTCCGGTGGCCATCTGTCGTCTTTATCATCAGACTTACTTAACTTAACTCAATTGATTGAGCTTTATGAACATAAATAGACGAGTTCCTATAACGATGCCTATAACATTTGAAGAGTTTCTTCGGTTTGTCCAGGATCCTATCATCAGTTATATTCATTCTGACATGGAGGCAATAGGTCTTATCGGAGCCCTCTTGAACAATAAATATATTTCCAAATAAGTCCATCCGTCCTGAAGAAATTGCTGAACATACATTAAAAAAAACAAAGATCCCGAAGAATCTTACCCCTCCTCATTTTGTGAAGCCGGTTAATAATGAATTAAATATACCTATTAATAAAAATGTATACTACTCCGACACATTCGTGAATAGCCTTACGGCCTTACGGCCAATCTAATTTAAAAAAAACGCAACGAAAATGGGTAAATAGTTCTGACAAGTCTTCAAGCGTCAACCATCCTGGCTGCTGCAGCACCCCCTGGTGCTCTGCAACCTTAGATTACTTAACTAAGGACCTGCTCCAAAATTACAGCCATTTAATGCAAAAAACCGCATCGAAATCGGTCCAGTAGATTTCCAGGAAAATGGTAACAGACATACACACGCACACAAACAACCTCTAACAACAAACGCATTTACCGCCTCGGTTCCTTTCCGTCCGTCGTTGGTAAAACTGTGTTTTGTTTGTTGTTCAAGTATTTTTTTCATTTGGGAACAACCCAATATTAGCCCTGTCGATTATATTCTACATATAGATTTCACCACCACGTGTCAAGCGATGATTGATGCTGATCGAGTAATTACCAATATATTTTACCAAACAGAAACAGATAACTTATATATTATCTAGAAGTTATTCGTCCATTCATCATTGGTGTCATAATTATGTCCTTGACAAAACTTTTTTATATTTCGTGTGACGTAAATGTAATGACTGTAGACTTAAGGGAATCACTCGATCACATGAACCGTCTTCACCAAAATGATAATATATTTTGTGTGTATAGTGTTTACACATCATGCCGCGCATCGTCCGCGCCGCCGGCCACCGCGCCCCGCGCCGCGATGCCGCCCGCTGTTTGACCCCTTAACCTCTCAAAAACCGAGGGTAGACGAGACGTGATTTTGAACCTTAAGCCAAGGTAATAACATATAAAAACCATAACGGAAAAGTGGCATTAGCTAACGCCGGTGGTATTGCATTGCCTTACCCGATATAGATCGTGATTTTCAACCTTATAGCTTGTTAATAAAGTAAAAAGCCTATGAAACCATATATGGGTTTTATGACGATGCATTAATGGGCATGATGCATTAGTGATCCTTGGACTTGTATGGACCCATGGTGCCGGGTGGCGAGTCTTGGTAAAAAACGTAACGCGGTGATGAAAACTGCTGCCGCTGCAGCATTATGTGTAAAGGCCCTATGGGCCGGGCCACACGATGCGATGCGGCGCCGCTGCGGCATAGTATAATAATATTCGGTCTCTATTCGAATGATATCTTTATACTCAAGCTCAAACGGCTAGGCGTGAGGCGAGCGCGCGAATGCGAGGGCTTTAAAAAAGCAAATTACAAGGCAAGTTCCCATCCGGCATGGTACGTTCTGTGCTCGGAGACGAACAAACGGAGACACCAAGCCTAAAAGAACTTCTCTCTGCGTACCATGGTCCGCGCCCCCCGCTACGTGAGGAAAGCGACAATCCAGAGGGACCTAACATGGGCGAAGGGCATATTCGCGCGTGCGGATGAGTAAAGCCACCCGCAAATCGGCGAACTGGCGCCACACCACGCACGCCCGCCCGCGTTCACTGCCGCCTGCCACGCGACCTGGTTGCCTCGCCGGCGATCACCCACAGCAGACCGGCGCCACACGAAGACCACCGCCCGCAAGGGCCACCCGATGACCTGTCCATAGGAGTGGACAGAGGCGATGCTTCGGGAAGAGGTGCATTGACCTGACCCCGACTCCCCACGACCCAGACAACGAAGTTCACATCACATCTGGGATGAATGTACTCGAGCGCAGTCCTGCCAGCTGGGCCTGCAAGGCAGTGGCCATCGCACGTACAACAATGCGATGCGATTTCTTTGTATCTGTTGAATGACAATATACTTCATTGCACGGTAAATAATGAGTAAAAATACATTAACACTTATACGCAAAAGAGAGCTCGTAGTAGTATCTACTCTTACTCTATCATAGGAACCACTCACTTAACTGGTGTTAAATAACCGAAAATTCAACTGAACCATGAACGGCAAATAAATATTGATGCTTATTTACGACACACTAAACCACGTCTGAACCAGCCTTTCAGCGAACAGCCATGCCAATATGCACAGACAATATTTGCAATTGACTTCATAATTTCGCTCTTCAAAAAGGGTTGTTTTTACAACGGGCGAGAGCTATCCATCAATGGTAGCTTACTGTTGTCTGAACAATTTCGTCCCTCCCGGCCGGTCACACTGTATGGGAATATGGGATAATTGAAGGATAATTGGTTCACAACGCGACGCGGGTTCACCTCAGGGCAGTTATCTGAAAATTACGTGTTGTGGTGTAAAATTCGTACGAAACATAGCGTTGGATTTTTAAAAATAAGTATTGGATTGGTGTGACGAATTTTGGATTATTGCCGCCTTGCATGTGACAGCAAAATACGTATTGTATTGTGTAAGAGGTTTGCTAATGTAATTATGTAACCGCATCAGGAGTACTACAGAACCTGCAATTAATTTATTTTCGCTTAAATTTGTGACATGCATCACGTCGAGTAGACCACAAGCATCTTAAAAAATCATAATACTAAGATTCATTGCAAAAATCGCCGGCTCAAACTGATAGTTGACTTTGGCGCGAAAACAGACCCATCAGGGTCTAGTGACAGGCAGACACAGGAAGTAGGGACAGAGCTATGTGTCAATCTACTCCCCCTTGTTTCTCTTAGAAAAGGATAGAGCGATTGACGCCTACCTCTGTCCCATACTTCCTGTATCGTCCTGTCACTAGACGCTGCGGCGATATTTTAAAAACGTTCCATTTTACGATAATTAGAATGGGTTTTTTTTTGTTGAAAATCAATGAAAAATAATAAAAAACGTGCAAAAGTGCGGCCTGTTATGTATTCAGGTCTCAAAATATTATTTAACTAGCCGATGCCCGCAAGTTCATCAGCGTGTTCCTAGGAAGAATCATTTACCCCGATAACCTTACTCTCCTTTTGGTGCAGTCGGATAAAAAGATCCTTTTTGTTAATCTAGCTCATAAACTATCTCTGTGCTAAATTTAATTCTAATCCGTTCAGCCGTGTTAGTGTGATTGGGGCACAAACACACAATCATCCAAACATCCGAACATCCAAACATCCAAACATCCAAACATCGCACTTTCACATTTATAATATTAGTTGTATGTGATAATATCCATAATTCAGCTTTCCTTTTGTATAATGCGTTTATATTTCATTGAAGACCTCTGTGGCGCAGCGGCTGTGGCTCTGCCTACCATGCGAGAGGTGCCGGGTTCGATCCCCGGCTGGGGGTTAAGAAAAAAAAACCTGAGGTCTTGGACGTTGCTTTTTCTGTTTCCCATGACACAGGGTATCCTAGTGTGGGGCCAGGAGCAATATATGTCCCTCTATGTCTATGTATGTTTAACTTATAATCTCAAGATATAATTCTGCCTCTCCCTATAAAAAAATTCGTGACGCTATGTTATGTGCCTCATGTTTGAAGAAAAACATTCAAAATGCTCCAACCCTACGATTTAAGAATATAAGATAAACTTCCATTCTTCCATTGTACATTATCTGACAGATATCTGAACTGTCATTCTGAAAATTCCCGAGTTGGTAAGTTTTAACTTCGACGCTTCACTTTTGAACAAAACTACCCAAGCGCCATTTCCAGATGAGATCGAACACAAAGTTTTCGGGCTGTTATTTTGTACTGTCCAATTTGGCTACCGATTTGGCCGGCAATTTGCATATTTAGTAACAGAATATGGCAAAGCGGTCACTTACTTGATCAGTTTGTTCCATCTTCTCAGGGGACACACTTACATGCAGCACTCAAAATATAGTAGCGTACTCTACCCCTTTGTGTGCCATCTCCTATCGCAGGTCGGCTTTCATCAAGGCTATTTGTGATCGCGATTTTGTGGCTCGCAATATATTGTGGTGCTTGAATTGAACCATTTTGTAAGGTTTTGAAGCCTGTGGTTTCTTCTCCGGCTAGCTCTTCAGTGTCCTTATATTCTTTCCTGCACGATTAATTGGAGAAGGTGGTTTTGTCACGTTACAGGGATTATAAGAAATAACTTCCTAGCCTAAGAGAAATTAAGAGGAAGATAGAAATTTAGAATGTAGGTCCTAAAAGTCAAGAAGTTAAAGAGTATTAGGAGGGTGAATCTTTTTATTTTACACAATCCCCTTAATTACAATTAAAACTATTTACAACATAACACTATATACGAACTTACTTTTATACAAATAAATAGTCAATGGCTCTGGGAGAGTCTCCACGGGCGCCGTTTAGAAGATCCAGCAGAGCTTGTTGGCAGGAGATGTAGCAGCTATCTCAGAAGATTCGGCAGCGCTAGTAGATAGGAGGTGTTGCAGCTGTCTCAGATGATTCGGCAGAGCTAGAAGGCAGGAGGTGTACCAGCTGTCTCAGACAACTCAGCACATCTATAAGATAGGAGGTGTAGCACTCAGATGTATGTATGTATGTAACACATATCTCAGAATAATAGGCGAAGCTAGTAGGCTGGAAGCGTAGCAGCTGTCTGAGAAGATCCGGCAGAGTTCCTCAGAAGTTCCCTGGCGACTAGGACTGGGAATCCGGACTTCTGTTACTTGTCTCATTTGAGACCTCAAAGTAGATTGACCTTTCTTGGATCGAAATTTGTTAGGAAAACTCGGATCAATTTCAAGGATCATACTTGAAGTTTTGAATTAAAATTGACGTAATCTCCCAAAGGCCAGGAAACTTTAACTCCAACGAGGAGGGTGAACTACGTGATAAATATTAGAACGCAAATCTGACAGAATATCGACAATCAATAAATTGTATCTTATTATATGTCTGTGGACAATCAATTCACAAAAACAATTTGACAGTTTAGTCGTATAAATAAAAGTGAAGAAAATAATTACAAGTTCCAATAACGTAAGCCCTTTTTTAAGGCTCAAATATCCATTGAGTCTTGTGTAGAATAAGAATAGAGTGACACTTGGGTTTGCAGTGTTTTCCAAAATCCTGCAGGTTGGTTCTTGACGGTTGGTTCTTGACGTGGTACTGTTAGCTGTCTGCGTATGTCTGACGATCATAAATTTAGTATTATTTATAAGTTCAAGCCATATTGCGTACCGATCGCTTTAAACCGATTTAGCAGTTGTTGCAGAATCCTCCATTGAACTGGCAAGGAGAATTGTATCATCGGTATATGGGATGTTCTTCAGGAGTATCCAATTTACAATAAAATCTGGGGCTTCTGAAAAAATCTCATCATAATATGTTGAACTAAAACGGCGATGAAGTACATCCCTGCGGCACTCCTTTGAGAATCTCTACATAATCTCTGAGTTTGGGTACTTAAAGTACATTATTCTGTTGTCATTAAAGCTGATTTATAATTGACACATCCTAAGAATCGAGACATATTTTTTCCAAGATAATTTTCTCATGTTTCAAATTCATTTTTGTAATCAATGACACAAACATATGTGGTTTGATCCATGTCCCAAAATCGTCTTATCAGTACTTGGTAGGTAAAGACAACGTCTCATTTACCGTAGCCATATCGAAACCAAAAATTTGTCTTCACATTTCCGGTATTTCCTTTTATTGTATAGAATTCCACAAAATAAAAATATTTTTTATCTCCCTGTACTCATCATCATTATACGTATAAAGGTTGCAAGGAAAATTGAGCAGTGAATAGTAGTAGAATAATACTTTCGCCCCCCTCCCACCTCCTATCACTAAATACTCAAAGCTATCGACAAACATGTCGAAAAGTATGTTTTGAAACGTCACGTCAGAACTATTTCACATTTTTTTGGAGCTTAAAATCCTAGGCAATGATTGGAAAATGGCAAAAAGTGTACGGAATCAAAGTTGTAGAGATTTTTTATCAGCTTTCATTATATGATATAACAAAATGTCCTATGACGCGTTATTTTAAAGATGTAAGCAAAAACTCAAACAATGGGACCTGCTTTGTGGCCCTGATTTTATTCCTAGATATTATTGCATAGTAAATAATTGATTAATATATAAATTTTGTATTAGTTAAATACAAACTTTATTAAAAAGAGATCTTTATATTTTAAATATAAATGAAGAGATAAATGATGTCCGCAAGATAGCGGCATCTCTCGCATTCTTACAGTTTCTAATCCGTAAATATTAGTAGTTTGGTCATTATTACACAGAAAACGTCATTAAAATATGACAACAGTGACAACGAACAGACAGAGAATAGTACATTGGTCACCGAGAGGAGAAAGTGACCGATTACCGTCGAGGGTGTCGTTTGAAGCCCGAGCCACAGGCGAGGGCTTTAAAACACCCGAGATCGGGAATCGCACTTTCTCTCGAGTGATACTAGTGCTTTATACTACACCTACGATGAAAATAAAAAACTAAATCTTTACTATGTAATTGAAATTTATATTGAAATTGTTGCAGTTAGTGAAGCTTAATGTAACACTTTTTCCATTAATGTTTGTTTGAGATGTTTGCGACAATGTAGGAGGAATAACTGGCTGTGCTGTTGGCACTGCGCTCGTAGAAGGCTGTGGTGCCAAAGGGGCAACTGGCTGTTGAGGGGTATCTGGCATCGCCGCGCTCGTTGATGGTTGAGGAGATGAGTCTTGATGCACATTAATCGATCTCGATATTTGGTTATTTATTCGTGTTTTGTTTTCTACGGAATTCTCTATGTAACTTTCTGCAACAGCGGACGATTTCCAACCACCGTGACGTTTTATTGTGGTTAAATCAGCACCAGTATCGGCAAGAATAGTCGCTGAAGTTCTGCAAAAGCAGTGGCCAGTGTATTCTAGTGGATTGAGTAAATTAAGGTAGGAAGCTATTTCTCTTGGCACAGTACTTATTTTGTTTTTCCCAATTACTTGTTTCGTACATTTTTTGTTTTTATATTGTAGTAAAAACCGATTGGTTTTGGGGTCACTGGGGCGATTTTCGTTATATTTCTTCACTATCTCATAAAATAAGCCCGATTTAACAAAGATCGCTGAATTTTGGTTTTTGTGTTAGGAATATTGACGATTATTGCATTTTCGAGGATTTCGATATCGTCTGTTGTCCCCATTTACTCCTAAAATCAAAATAACCTGTAAACAAAAATATCAAACATGAAAACCTAGCAGATTTCTACTCATAAATAGGTACGTAATAAATCATAAACCAGTGCATTTTGTTCATAAACTTACCTTTATCAACAAATATTTGTCATCTGGAGCATTCTGCAAAAAGGAACAAACATCCTTTGTAGTAAGCACTTTTGATTTCTTACTACGGAATCCCTCCGAATTTCTTTTCAGAAATGCTGTAAGTTTTTTCTATTCTTGAATATTTATGTCGTTTCTTGTCAATATAGTACTTTTCAACATTGAGTACATAGACCATAACGTACAGCAAAACAGTTTCAGAAAAAGATGCCGCATTTTTTTCAGTTTTCCATTGCAAAAAATCGTCATAAGTTTTATTATATTTTTTAATTGATTTCTGTGGTAAGAGGTTATCAATCAGTATTTTTGCTGTTTCCTTCAACTGCGGCGGAGTTAAAAAATCTTCATCATCACTATCACTACTTATCATTTTGATAGTTTTATTTTACTTTCTACGAAAACTGAATCCTCAAACAACACACAAATTGAAAATGGCGCCAATGGCGCCTGCAATTTTCACATGTTCTTTTTTCAAATTGTTTGACACCATCCAACACACAGCTAGTGGCCAGTGTCATTTTGCGAACTTGGAGATAAAAACTCACTGTAAAAACTCTTTGGCTTTTGATATTTAGGTTACCGGCGCATAGTCTTACCCAAAATTAAAAAAAAAAAACACGTAAGAAATGGATTTTCATACACTTTTCTCTCCCGCTCAGATGTGTTTTCTCCCCGCATATTGGTTCGATATGCAATGAAGTACTTTCTACCGTAAATTTGATAAAGTATCAAGGTACTTCAAGGATTTTTGAACGTGGGAACTCTTAAATCCAGTGAAATTGACTAAAATCTGTGCGAGAAAATTCAGTGAACCCAGGCTACAGAACTACTTACTCAGTGACTGTTAAAACATTAGATATTCATATTGTCTCATCATTATTATGTTTTATACAGTGTTCATTAGTATGATAACAACTTAAAACTCGGTTAAATAGTCGAAAACCATAAAGAGAAAATTCAATGAATCTACATAACCTATATTTTCGGGCGCAAATCTTGTAGTGTACAAATTAAACATGATTTGTTCCGAGTGTAGGAGTAAATCAGACCGTTTGGAGCTTATGCAATGTACTGAATGTACGGCACGTTTTCATCATAGTTGTGTAAACCTAACATCGGCAATGTTTAGAGAAAAAAACATAGAATTGCGATTTACATTCAAATGTTACTCTTGTTGCAACGTCACAAGGCGCATTCGATTGACGGATGACACTCCGGTCCAGGCGTGGGACAGTCCTATAGATTGAGAATATTATAAAAGAAAAAGTCACCATCTGTTAATTATGGTAGACGTTAGTTTTTTAAAGTTTCTTCAAATAGTCAACAGATGACTCTCTGATGAAATTCAGACAATTAATTCAAGATTGTGTCGTTTTAACAAAGTGCGGATATATTTATCTAACTTAATAAACAACAATAAAAGTTTTCGGAGGGCTTGACGCAATTTAAATTGAGATTTTCTCAAAGCGAAAGGTATATTTTTCTATATTATTTTTGGGTGACCCCAAAAATAATATAGGAAATATATAGTTGTTTACTGGCAACAATGACATGTCACAATTTCACAAGAAAACAGTGTTGCCGATTAAGTTAGAAAATGAAAACACTTCTGTTTTATTTTAATAAGTAGTACTACTAGTACTACCATGCCATTTTGACATAATATTCTTCCAGTAGTGAGCAATGAGTGTGTTATTTTTCTGGTTACAACTTCTTTGTTATATTAATGTGCATTGTGCAACAAAAACACATTAAAATTAGCTTATTACCTATCCATCGAAAGAATTGAATGTACTTATATACATAGGTACGGTATGGATATAAGAATTAGTTGTGACTCTAAATACTAGATGGCGCTTCAACCTTGTCATGCATAAAAGTCCCGAGAGAGAGCTCACTTTTCCCTTATACTTATATTACTCTTTGCTCGGGTCCTAAACAGAGCGGCGACGCTCGCGCCACCGCCGCTGTCGCCGGCGGCACTCACCGCGACAGGAGATGATAACGCCAACTTGACATGTCAGAAAACTGACGATAGTATGGAGACGTCAGAAAACTGACGATAGTATGGAGACTGGAACTAGTGCCAAGATTAAGATCCACGGATGTCTTGATGTGTGAGATCATGAGGATGGTTATCGAAGCATTGACTATTAAAATAGATAGTTTATAAATAAAATGATTGAAAGGCATCAGGGAAGCAGTAGCAAGCAGCTATTGTACCGGCACCAGGCTAAGGTCGAGCCGCCGCTATCAGTAGCTATGATCGTCTATTCTATCTATCCCAAAATGAGAGGACCCGATTCGGCTGTAAGTTTTGTAAGTAAGAATGATAAGTCTGAATTTCTCGTTCGTCGAGAAATCCGTTAGGCGTACAATAGTCGAACGAAGTTTGGTTCAGGAAGTTACAGTTTCAAGTTAGACAGAGAAAGCATATATGTCAGCGAGCCGGTAATTCACATCAGTCAGCGGTGTATTGCGCCAGAACGATCGTTGTTATATTTTATGTGATGGCACCATCTGGTTTTTGTATATATGAGCGCATTGGAACATCTTTTGTTTTAATTTTAGTTTTAGTTTTAGTTTTAGTGGTCGACCACAGTTATAATATTTGTTTGTGATATCGTATAGATATCCGTCGTAGTTTTACGACGTGAGTACTCAATGATATTTCATGTGCTCGCTAGTAGCGGCTTGTGGTGGTTCCAATTATATATTTGGTTCACGGCAATAACGATCCGAAAAGACCGGTTTACACAATTGCGATTTGAGTTCCGAAATGGGTTCTGAACTAGCGGTTACCTCAAAAGGTCCGTAACGTTTTGAAACCTTCAACTCTGCGCAATTTGAGCTGGATGTTATCGAAACGCAAGCATTTTTGTTTTAGGAGATCTAATCCACACCATAGCGAAGTGCATAGTTCGAAAAATACCGAACTATGAATTCCACTAGCCGCAGCACGTCCTGGGCTGAGCCTAATCATATATACCGACTCAGCTTACACATTAGATCTCCTGCGAATTTACATTTAATTTAAAAATGCAACTTGAATCCAATCTGACCCAAGGCAATGCAAAACACCTACCCGGACCTAAACAATGAACTTTAGACTGTGAATTGATCTCTTCGCGCGTCCCCGACAACACTCAAATGTCAAAATATCAACAGGATATGTTATCTGTGTTGACACCGGTTTAACTTTGTTCTGAATTTGTTATTTCCATCCGCGGAACCTCATCGATCAAACAGTCTCCCTATGCCCTGCCAACCTAGGTTTAGCCGCAACTAAACTCCTGTCTAGCCTAGTCTAAAACCCTAGTGTTATACCACGTCCATTATCGACACCACTCGAAAATGGTTGAGTTTGATTTGAATGTGCTTGAATGTTTAACGACTGTGTGTGTGGGAATTACAAAACTCGCTACTCGAAGGAATGAGGAGAAGATTAGCCCGCGAATATCCTAAGAGCCAATCCAGGAACCCTATGGTGAAGGAAAAAGGAATTTAGGGTCGCTCCAAGCCCAGACTCAGACTCAGATAAATTGACTTAAAAGTTCTTTTCTAACGACCCAAGGATAGTTTTGGAATTTGGGGTAGGTTGATATAAAGGTAAGAACCGAGGTATATCTCGGCGCTTCAGACACTCACGAAAACCCACTGAAACTTCGCAATCACAAATTCGTATAGTTCTGACGCGTAACACGGCAGACAAAACTGTTTAGAACTCGTGAAAGACGACTGTCACAGTAGCTAGACGCTGAGACTGAATGCCCTCCCCTCACATGCTCTGGTATTTATATGCGTCCTTTGCGAACACGCTCTGCCCAAGCGAAGCTTCTTATCACTAACTACACAGAGTCTATTTTCAACCATGCCATGCAGATCCGCCGTTCTACAAATTGTGTGTACGCATATTCACTATGATCAACCGTAGGTTATCACTCAAATCATTTGGTACTGCCGATACACAGAATCTGTTGATCGCTGACCAATAAAAGCTTGTTGCGATTAATTAAGCATACCCGACCGCTAGTTGCGCGTAGCAAAGACCACCAGATCGATATTCAAACTTGCGGTGTCAGACCCTCCATATCATACCTCAATCGCAATTGTGTATTTGCAATCAACATAATAGCTTTCTCCGTTCCATAATAACCTTTCATTATTTAGTTATTCATAATTTTATTCAACGCGCAGCCAAATCGGCTCTGATCTCTACACATCTCGCAGGAATGCGACAAAAAAACTTGACCTGAACTGAAATTCCACGAATGAACCCACGCGTCTTTTTTTTTTGCAAACTTTGCCAGTAAGCTACGCAAAACCCCCAAACGTTATCTGAACCGATTCTCGTATTCAAAACAGCGCGGCGTTGGGCTAGCTCTCTACCACGCAGAATGAAGTATCAAATGTACCGAACCTCGTGTACCATTACAGCCCCCTCCCAGACCTTGAGACACTGTTTATCTCAGTTAACATGGCGCAAGGATCTCATTACCACTATGCTACCCATGCTTTGTACATATCTACTCTATATGTACGGACATCTCAAATCATGTACACAGACCGATGAATCTGTCAGTTATGTATATAATATTTACACAACTCGATTGAGTTCTCTCCTGTCTTATCTTATTTATCTATCTAACTATACAACCTCGCTTACCCGCAATTTATCCTAATTCGTATTACTATATATATATACAAATTGTTTTTTTTTTTGTTTTTTTTTTTTTTGTTTTTTTTTTTTCTCAAACCATGCAAGATCCTCAAATCTACAAAGTAGTTACTCTAATTTACAGCTTACAGCTTAATTATATAACTTTTATACACTATCTTATTTATCTACGCCCTTATTCGTCCTCACATAATACCTGGCTATATTTATAGTATTGAAGTTACCCAATATCTCATTTGAACCCGGATCTACTAACGTATAACAGTTAGGATATACCACTGCCGAAATAACATAAGGCCCTTTATACAACAACGAAAATTTCCGCATGATTTTATGTTCTTTATTTGAACGCACAAAGGTCTTAAGTTTCACATAATCACCTATACGATAGACCTCTAACTTACGCCGTTTGTCCGCCTGTCGCTTACGTCGTTCACTAGAACTTTTAGAGTTTTCTATCGCTACATTTCGCACCTGTTCCGTATCCCGCACACTATGGCCTAATAACCATTCATCGCCTAATTCCTTGTCAATAGTTAACGGTTCCCGCCTACCAAACGCTAACTCATTAGGCGCAAAGCCTGTGCTTGTGTGTTCGATATTATTATAGCAATTTTGAATGTCCGGTAACACGTCGACCCAACTACGATTACTTCCGCCACAATAAGTTCTAATCAGTCGACCTAGTTCGCGATTCACTCTTTCTACGCTATTAGAATTTGGACAATACACCGACGTATGAGTGACCCGAATCCCCAGCTGTTTGAGTCCAAATTCCCAAACTTTCGATATGAACTGTGGTCCTGAGTCCGTAATTATAGTTTCGATAGGTATTTCCCTATGAAATCTCTTTGTACAAGCGAGCACGCTCCTACCTGTCGCTTTTCGCATTGGATATAATTTTATTACTTTACTGTACACGTCTTGAATCACATATATATATTGATATCCGAATTTACCTACGGGCAATGGCCCATAAAGGTCCGAAAAAACTTTCTCACCCAACCTTTCCGCCAACACCGGTGTACAAGGACCAACGGTATTGTTAGTACTTGGTTTGACCTTTTGACTTATGTCACAACTTCTTATCACCGCGCTTATCACCCTACTCATATGAAGAAAATAATATCTGTCCTTCATCAGTGCTAATATTTTATATCTGCCGTAGTGACCTATTTCTTCATGTATGTGTAAAATAAGTTCCTCCTGTAGTAATTTCGGAATTACTAGCAACTGTACGTTCCGCTTCGGCACGTGAAAATATAACGTATCACCTACTAGCTTGTAATTTTCAAAACCTCTTGTCCCCGTATCTACTACATTACGTCTGATACAACCGCTAATTCGATTTAACCGCTCATCTTCGCTTTGTAATCTCGCAATGTCCCGTAAACTCGAAATAACACTTGCGGTATTCGATGCCTCAAACCAGAATATCCCCGGCTGAACATTTGTACTGTCAATCATACCTCCAGGTCCCGCTATTTGCCTGCTTAGCGTGTCGGCAGTTTGATTATCAGTCCCTCGCACAAATTCTATGTCGTAATCGAATTGCTCTAAAAACATAATCCACCTCGTTACGCGTGCCCCTAATAAGGTCCACGACTTAATGAACGTCAAACTTTTATGATCAGTTCTAATAATAACTTTTTCTCCCCGCAAGTATATCTCAAATCGCTTTAAAGTGTATATAACTGCATACATTTCCTGTTCACTGATAGCCCATCTCGTCTGAGCACCCTTAAATGCCTGCGAACAGAACCCTATAATTCGTTCCTGGCCCGAATCATCTAATTGATAAACATAGCCCCCAATTCCTATAGCGCTGGCGTCACATTGAACATAATATGTTTTTCCCGCCAATGGCTGACTCAAAATTATACTTTCTAAGAATTGGTTTTTTATCTCGTCAAAAGCACTTTGCATCTGCGCATTCCAGACGAACTTGACTCCAGACCGTAATAAATTGTACAAGGGCTGTGTTAACGTTCCAAAATTTTTTATAAACCTCCTAAAGTAATTTATGAACCCCAAAAACGCCCTCAATTGCCTGACAGTTCTGGGTGACGGATATAATTTAAGTGTTTCAATTTTGTCCGGGTCCATCTGCAAACCTTGTGTAGACAAAATGTGCCCCAATAACTTGACCTTTTTTTGTGCAAACTCGCATTTTTTTAGTTTGCATGTGAAACCCGCGTCTTTCAATTTACTCAGAACCGTGTCCACTTGAGACAAATGCTGTTCGAAGTCACCCTCAGTTAAAATTGCCAAATCGTCAACAAAATTTAAACAATATGACCTAACCTCTGGCCCTAGAATTAAGTCCATCGCCCTCGAAAATGAACCCACACTGGTTTTCAACCCCTGAGGTAAAACGTTGTAAACATAACTTCTGCCTTGATATACAAAACCCGTGTATCATTTAGATTCGTCTGATAATGGTATAGAAAAATACGCATCTTTGATATCAATAACTCCTATGTAGTTTATTCGGCGCCCGGATTGCAATATCTCACTCATTAAAGGTGTGGTTTCAACCTCCCCGACCATTCCCGTGTTTAACTGTCGTGCATCTAGCAGAATACGGACCTCTCCTGATTTCTTTAATGTACAAGTCAATGGACTGCTGAAATCCGTAGATTGCCTGCTAATAATACCTATCAATTCCATTTCTTCCAAACGTTTTGTTACTTTATCGCGATATGCGAACGGTATGGGATAGCTTCGTTTTACGAAAGGCGTTTCATCTCTCATTTTTATCTCATGTATATATTTATTTGTCCGACCTATCCTATCGCTAAACAACTCTGCATGTTTATTTAACACCGGCAATAACTTTGTTTTGTGTTCAACAGGTATTGATGAATTATTCACATATTCCTCTATCACATTTCTACAGGTATCTTGGTTCTGTACTTCCATTGTACAACAGCAAAAATCCTGATTAGGGCCAGTACCTAATGGTATTTCACACATCCGCCCGGCGCTTCGTATAATTAGCCTCTTATTACCCTCACACGTTAAACTGGCTCGCGTCTGTTGTATAAAATCAAACCCCAAAATTAAATCTTTAGGCACCCTTGTTAATACTAGCATTGGAGTATCGATAACGCATTCACCTATTGTTAATGGTAACGTTACTAATTTATCAACCTTTTCCTTACTGACTCCAAACGCACCTGTGATTCTCAAACTTGGAATCGGTATTTCCGTCGGTTTTCCCAATTGTCTGCACACTTCTTCATACACTCTCCGACTTATTACACTGATTTCGCTCCCCGAATCAATCAAACTCCTTACAACAATATTCCCAATACGCACATCTATCTCAGGTAATGTCAAAGTACTACATAACTCGCGCCCACACTCAGTCGAATCGTCGTCTCTGAATATCGTATGTAAACGTCTGTCATTTCGATCTCTACAATTCGATCTAGATTTTTCCTCTAAACACACGGCATATCCGTGCGCTTTATGCGCTAATAATTGAATAAATTCATTCACACCCACGTTCGAATCCAAATTACACAAATCATACAGTCTATGTTTTTTCCAATTTGATCGGCTGTCCACCCAAACCGTAATAAATATCTGAGCGCGAACGACCCGCGCGAGTCCACTAGTTTTTTGAATCCTGACTTATCGCATTATTCCTGTCACTTGAACTTTGCCCTGCCTCTGTATCTCCTGAACTATCATTGCCCCTCTGGAACCCTATTGCCTTGAAACTAGACTGAGGCTGTCTCCCTCTACCGCGAAAATAACCGCGACCGCGCGTCCCAAATTCGTTTCGCCCCTTCGTTCCCGCGTTATAATTATTCCTACGACTCACCGCGTTATAACGTAACGTATTTACCCGCATAGCTCGATATTGCCCACGCATGTAGCTATCCCGCCTAACATTATTCGTATCCATTGTCTCAGAACCATGTATCGCATTTAATCCCCCATCGACATTCCGTTCTAAATGCCGAAGGAATTCGACCGCATCCCGTATAGTCATTGACTCCTTTCTAGCAAAAAACGCTACCTGAATATCACGCGGCAACTGTCTGAAAATCGTGTTGATTTTCTCCGTATCAGTAAACGGTATCGTAAGCTCATATATGCTATTCAATTGAGAGGCAAAGAATTCTTCCATACTTTGACCTTTCTTAGAATCAAACTTCGCAGTTAGGAATCTTTGTTTAATTAATTCCTGTTCATTATCACCCCAGAATACCTCTCTGAAATCTTTTTCAAAATCCGAATAGGTTCGCCATGAGTCTCTGTATATGCTCATTCGAACTTTTGCAATTCCTACCAAACTATCCGTTGCCCATATCAAAGCCCTAGAACTATCTCCCGAGACTTTAATATAAGCCTTTAAATCTCTTAAGAAAATCATCGGATTTTCCGAATTCCGCCCATCGAATGTCGGCAACTTCTGTGTCATTTTCACAATGCATGATTGACGTTTTTCTACCGATTGTTCAAACGTCTCTAGTTCCTGTCTGTCAGTCTGTCTGTCCGAAGTCCTACTAGCATTGCTCGTGCTGGCACCCCTTTCCAAACTGTCTAATCTTTTCACTATTTCAGATAACAATTGCGTCACCTGCCCTGACGCCATTTCACTTGTATGCAAAAGTGAATAATAATAATAATAATAATAATACCTTGGACACCCTTTACACACATTGATCTAGCCCAAAACTAGGATTTCCCGTATCTTGGGTACTAGACAACGTTATATATACTTATATAGAGAAATATTATACTTAGATAGATAAACAACCATGACTAGGGTACAAACAACCGCTCTCATCAAACAAACATTTGCCCCCACCGGGACTCGAACCCGGGACCCCTGGTTTCGTAGGCAACGTCACTACCGACTCGGCCATTCGGGTCGTCAACCCGTGCTATCGTCTCGTGCTACCCGACTAACCTTTTTTTTTTTCTAGTCGTAGCTCGTCTGAAAACAATGCCCCTTTTTGCTTATTTCTTATTTACAAACTATACTGTTTAAAATCGTTTCTACGTTGTGTTATTTTTAAAAGTAACGCGTTAGACCTTGATTCTTTTAGAATACCTAGGTATCAGACTATCTAGGATATCCTTCGGTCTCGGCACCAAAAATCTGTACCGGCACCAGGCTAAGGTCGAGCCGCCGCTATCAGTAGCTATGATCGTCTATTCTATCTATCCCAAAATGAGAGGACCCGATTCGGCTGTAAGTTTTGTAAGTAAGAATGATAAGTCTGAATTTCTCGTTCGTCGAGAAATCCGTTAGGCGTACAATAGTCGAACGAAGTTTGGTTCAGGAAGTTACAGTTTCAAGTTAGACAGAGAAAGCATATATGTCCGCGAGCCGGTAATTCACATCAGTCAGCGGTATATTGCGCCAGAACGATCGTTGTTATATTTTATGTGATGGCACCATCTGGTTTTTGTATATATGAGCGCATTGGAACATCTTTTGTTTAATTTTAGTTTTAGTTTTAGTTTTAGTGGTCGACCACAGTTATAATATTTGTTTGTGATATCGTATAGATATCCGTCGTAGTTTTACGACGTGAGTACTCAATGATATTTCATGTGCTCGCTAGTAGCGGCTTGTGGTGGTTCCAATTATATATTTGGTTCACGGCAATAACGATCCGAAAAGACCGGTTTACACAATTGCGATTTGAGTTCCGAAATGGGTTCTGAACTAGCGGTTACCTCAAAAGGTCCGTAACGTTTTGAAACCTTCAACTCTGCGCAATTTGAGCTGGATGTTATCGAAACGCAAGCATTTTTGTTTTAGGAGATCTAATCCACACCATAGCGAAGTGCATAGTTCGAAAAATACCGAACTATGAATTCCACTAGCCGCAGCACGTCCTGGGCTGAGCCTAATCATATATACCGACTCAGCTTACACATTAGATCTCCTGCGAATTTACATTTAATTTAAAAATGCAACTTGAATCCAATCTGACCCAAGGCAATGCAAAACACCTACCCGGACCTAAACAATGAACTTTAGACTGTGAATTGATCTCTTCGCGCGTCCCCGACAACACTCAAATGTCAAAATATCAGCAGGATATGTTATCTGTGTTGACACCGGTTTAACTTTGTTCTGAATTTGTTATTTCCATCCGCGGAACCTCATCGATCAAACAGTCTCCCTATGCCCTGCCAACCTAGGTTTAGCCGCAACTAAACTCCTGTCTAGCCTAGTCTAAAACCCTAGTGTTATACCACGTCCATTATCGACACCACTCGAAAATGGTTGAGTTTGATTTGAATGTGCTTGAATGTTTAACGACTGTGTGTGTGGGAATTACAAAACTCGCTACTCGAAGGAATGAGGAGAGGATTAGCCCGCGAATATCCTAAGAGCCAATCCAGGAACCCTATGGTGAAGGAAAAAGGAATTTAGGGTCGCTCCAAGCCCAGACTCAGACTCAGATAAATTGACTTAAAAGTTCTTTTCTAACGACCCAAGGATAGTTTTGGAATTTGGGGTAGGTTGATATAAAGGTAGGAACCGAGGTATATCTCGGCGCTTCAGACACTCACGAAAACCCACTGAAACTTCGCAATCACCAATTCGTATAGTTCTGACGCGTAACACGGCAGACAAAACTGTTTGGAACTCGTGAAAGACGACTGTCACAGTAGCTAGACGCTGAGACTGAATGCCCTCCCCTCACATGCTCTGGTATTTATATGCGTCCTTTGCGAACACGCTCTGCCCAAGCGAAGCTTCTTATCACTAACTACACAGAGTCTATTTTCAACCATGCCATGCAGATCCGCCGTTCTACAAATTGTGTGTACGCATATTCACTATGATCAACCGTAGGTTATCACTCAAATCATTTGGTACTGCCGATACACAGAATCTGTTGATCGCTGACCAATAAAAGCTTGTTGCGATTAATTAAGCATACCCGACCGCTAGTTGCGCGTAGCAAAGACCACCAGATCGATATTCAAACTAGCGGTGTCAGACCCTCCATATCATACCTCAATCGCAATTGTGTATTTGCAATCAACATAATAGCTTTCTCCGTTCCATAATAACCTTTCATTATTTAGTTATTCATAATTTTATTCAACGCGCAGCCAAATCGGCTCTGATCTCTACACATCTCGCAGGAATGCGACAAAAAAACTTGACCTGAACTGAAATTCCACGAATGAACCCACGCGTCTTTTTTTTTTGCAAACTTTGCCAGTAAGCTACGCAAAACCCCCAAACGTTATCTGAACCGATTCTCGTATTCAAAACAGCGCGGCGTTGGGCTAGCTCTCTACCACGCAGAATGAAGTATCAAATGTACCGAACCTCGTGTACCATTACACTATGCACTAGAATTGAAAAAAATAATTGAGAAGGACTACGCCTCATTTAGAATTGTTGTATCAGAAGCTAATAAAGCTAAATAATAAGAAGAACTGGCCGGTGGATGCCGAATACAGTGAATTTGGTTTCGTTCACAACACTTGTATTATTCACCTTGTATTCACTTCAGTATGTTATACTAAAATATTAGAGGACTTAGGACGAAGATATCAAAGTTTGCATCGTTGCTCGAATCCTCTGGTGCGGATTATTTTACTGTCACAGAATTGGTCGCAACTAATCAATAAACGACGTGGATATCACACCACCTGGATACCACATACTGAGATGCGACCGTTCGGTTCGTGCGATGCTATTGGCGGACGCACCGCGATCCGAGCTGCGACCAGTATTAATACCAGATAACATTAACTTAGATTTTTATAACTTTGAACTACTCTATGCTACTGTTCATATGAAAAACCGATATTTGATTAGGTGCTCTGTTGTTTTTATTCCACCACATACAATAAAAAATGAGTATATGATATTATTTAATTGGTTGGAAAAAAAATGTGCCAAAAATAAAAAAAACATTATTGTGCTAGGCCATTTCAATGTGTTTTCTTATGATAACTATGAAAATCAACACTACGAATACTTGATGGCCTTCTGTGAATTCGTTCAGTATAATTATGTACCAAATTGCAATGACAGACAGCTAGACAGCTTATGTGAACGAACACCTGTCACTGTATTTCAAAACACTACAAAAGAAAACAGGTGAAGTAGTCGTCCAAAATTCCTATAAACACGTGTGGGTACGCAACGGAAAGATTTTCGTCCGAAAAAACCATACCTCGCCATCCATAGTCCAATGGATTACAAGGATTTAGAGAAAATAAAATAATTTAGCAGTCCATAATGGCTTGGCTCAACATATAACATATAACAACCAATATCAACAACAACATCGATTTGAAATTTTCCTCTTTTCAACAAGAATTAGAAATATTAAAAACCGGTAATGCAGAACAAGAAAAACGACTAGACTTTCTGGAAAAGCAATCAAGACAGAGAAATCTAGTTTTGTTCGGAGTGGCTGAGGAGGAGAGCAGCTACTGCGAACTAGAGCAGATAGTACTCGATATCATAAATTTTAAACTGGAAATTTCGTGTGACGGACTGGAACTAGAGTTTGTAAGGAGGATGGGAAAAAAGGATAAAAGCAAGATCAGACCAATTTGTTTTGGACTAACGACTCTTGGAAAAAAAATAACACTGCTAAAAAACAAAAAGAAATTAGAGGATACTTCAACTTATCTGAAGGAAGACTATCCACCTAAAATCTTGCAAATACGAAAAGAACTCCAAGAAAAATGCAAGGAAGAGCGAGATAAAGGCAATAAAGTCACTATTAAGTATGACCAATTGGTGATTGTTAAAGATACAGGGAAATCTACACAGAAAGATGAAATTGCAACAAGAAATAAAAACAAGAGACCATTAGAATATTCACCGCCAGCAACTTCAACAATCAACAACAGTAAGAGTCAAACCCCTGAAAACCAACTTAACAAGAACAAAAGTATTCCCCCAGCCACAAAGAAAAACAAACCAGGCAGTCCTAGCGTTTCCAACTTCCTGCGTTCTGGGAACACACATAACAACAACAATCCAAAGAACACTAGACAGGACACGACAGGAAACAGCCAGAACAAGACATAGCAATCAGACTCTACCAGACCCCCTACTGCAGACGGATACGGCGCCCTCACAAAACCTTGTACAGATAAAAAAATAAGAAAACGTTCCCCAATACGGCCGGTCCCCGCGGGCGAACTAGACCACCACCCTCTAGCTAAAAGATGCGAAATCTACAACATCTCTACACTAAATACTAGAACCTTACGAACTGCCGAAAGTTTGTTGGAACTAGACAATGCCCTAACAGAGGTAAAATATGATATACTGGGCATAAGCGAAATGAGAAGAATGGAAGAAAGAATCGAAGAACACAAAAACTACATATTATACCAGAAAGGAAAAGTAGCAGGCCAACATGGAGTAGGCTTTCTTATCAAACGACACCTTAAGCAACACATACAAGAAATCATAGGAATTTCAGACAGACTGGCAATACTCAACATCAAATTACCAAATTATAAAAAACCATGGACGATTGTACAAGCCTATGCACCAACCGAAAAGGCACAAAAAAATCAATCAGATTTGGACTCATTCTACGAAGATCTATCACAAGCCATAAACAATCACATGGATAATCATATCATTCTAATGGGTGACTTTAATGCTCAGGTTGGCACACGACAAAAAACATGTGAATATGTACTTGGTTCATTTGGTCACGGAAAAAGAAGCTGCAACGGCCAAAAACTGATTGAATTTCTCATGGAACATAACCTGACAATACTCAATTCATTATTCAAGAAAAAAACCAAAAACAAATGGACTTGGATCTCCCCTGACGGTCGATACAAGAATGAGATAGACTATATAATGACTAACCAACCTAAATATTTTACAGACACAACCGTTATAACAAAGTTGAACTTCAACACAAATCACCGAATGGTACGCAGCTCCCTGAAAAAATCTCCAACTAAACCTTCAAGAAAATATAAGAACAGCAACCATAACAACTTAAAAATCTTCAACACATGGGACAAGAACGAGCCTCAAAATCTAAGAAAACAGTCCATAAAACATACCCATGATGTTTTACAAAAGTACCAGTCCCTAGAAACACAACTTGCAAGCAAATGCACCTCAGAAAGAAACCAGAACACACATAAATACCAACTGAGCGACCAAACTCTACACCTTATTAGCAAAAGAAAAGAGCTCTTACATAATGGTACAAAAAAAGAAAACATTATGAGTATAGCAGAAATAAGCAAAAAAATAAGAGAAAATATAAGGAAAGACCGAAAAACAACTAGACTGAAAACGTTAGAGCACCATATACAAAAGACAGGAGGAGTGAAAAAGGCTCTAAAAGAACTACGCGAAACGGGAAATCAATGGATACCAAATTTAAAAAGAAAAGAAAAAAACATAACACATCGCAAAAATATCAGCAACTTAGCAACTAACTTTTACAGACAACTCTATGCAAAACAAGGACCAAATACAGACCAATATCCCAACTACTGCCACATTGCACCAACTGCAGAAACAATAATAGAATCCGTGCAGAAAATCCTACCAAGTGAGGTGGAAAAAGCAATAAAAAGCCAAAAGATGGAGAAGTCCCCAGGTCCTGACAAAATCTCAAATGAGCTGCTTAGAGGAACTATGCAAGAAATAACCCCAGCTTTAACTGAAATATTCAACAACATACTGACAAGCAATATTATTCCACACCAATGGTCTCAGTCAAATATCATCTTGATACACAAGAAAGGAGACAAAGGAGACATTGGAAACTATCGACCAATTAGTCTTATGTCCAACGTATACAAGGTTTTTGCAAAGATTATACTGGACAGGATCTGCCCAAAGATAGACGAACAACAGCCCGTGGAGCAAGCTGGCTTCAGAAAAGGCTTCTCCACTATAGACCACATACATACAGTAAAACAAATACTGGAGAAATATAACGAATACAACAAAACAATCTACATTGCATTCATTGACTATGCCAAAGCCTTCGACAGCCTAAACCACAGCTATATATGGGATACTCTAGAGCAACAAGGAATACCAGAAACCTACAGAAGTATAATAAAAACCATATATGCAAATAGCCAGGCAAGAATACAACTCGAAACACTAGGCAACCATTTTCCAATAGAAAGAGGTGTGAGACAAGGGGACCCTTTATCTCCCAAACTATTCTCAGCGGTGCTGGAGAACATATTCCGCAACCTCAGTTGGGAAACATTTGGAATAAATATAAACGGTTCCAAATTGAACCATCTCAGATTTGCAGATGACTTGGTCCTTTTCGAAGAGATACCGGAGAATCTAGAAAAAATGATACAAAGTCTTAACTCAGTGAGCAGGAACGTCGGACTTCAAATGAACTCTAGCAAGACAAAAGTAATGACCAACTCTACAAAAATAGATATAAGTGTAAATCAACAAGTTCTGGAATATGTTGACGAATACACTTACCTGGGCCAGTTAATCTCTACAAATGACCAAACCACAAAGGAAATTGACACAAGAATAGCCAAAGGATGGAAGGCTTACTGGTCCCTAAAGGAAATCATGAAATCACCAGACTTGAGCATGACACTGAAAAGGAGAACGTTTAATTCTTGCATCCTACCCTGTCTCACTTATGGTTGCGAAACATGGGCCTTAACTAGACTCCACAGAGAGAAACTGGCAAAATGTCAAAGAGCAATGGAGAGAAGCATAACAAGGTGCAAACGTCAAGATAGAGTCAGAAACGAAGACCTCAGAACAAAAACCAAACTCACAGACATTCTATCCCGCATAGATCAGCAAAAGTGGAGGTGGACAGGCCACATGATGCGAGATAATAAAGGAAAATGGAGTAGAGTTGTAACGGAATGGTATCCCAGAGATGGAAAAAGAAGTCCCGGCCGACAAATTACGAGATGGGCAGACGACATCAAGCTTACAGCTGGCCATCTCTGGACCAGAGTAACACAAGATAGACCACAGTGGATATCGCTAGAGGAGGCCTATGCCAAGAGGCACACTGAGATCAGAGATATTTTATAAACAACAATGCTATTTTAATTTTTTATACTCAGAATAAAAGGCTTATTATTATTATTATTAATGGCTTGGCTCGTTTACGGGCTCGTGAATAAAAAAATTCGCATTAAAGGGAGGAGGCAACATGATTTGCCTAACTTTTATAGTTACATTATTGTAAATACCTATAATTATGACCTATACACCACAATCAAAAATAACTGTACTACTACCATACATTTCACACAAACACACGTCTCACAAAAATTTTTACAATACATCATCACCAAACATTAAATCCCTTATTCGAATACGTAACTATAACAACTAAAATATTTAACGATACTATTGGCATTTGTTACTCGCTGTTTGCACTGAATACAATTAATTACTCCGTATATTTACTTTATATAATACAGATTGTTGTAAAATCAATTAACAATGGCTACCTCTAATTATTTACACGACTCAAACTTGAGAGTCTATTTTACCAAAATGTTCGCGGCCTACGTACGAAATGTTTGTAATTTTGTAACAACATTTTAACACTTCATTATGATATGTACTTATTATACTATGAGTTGTGAAGTCCAGTTTCAGCACGGTAAATTAAAGTCTCCCATTAAATCAATCAATTTCTTATACAGTGGCTTCCATTGGTTTGATGATTCTGCCAATGTCAAGTTTCAGAAATGACACGACACTTTATTACATGACCTAAGTTTCGATCCAAATCACAGGGTTTCTGGTATCTAGAACAAACAGGACAACACAATAGATACATAAATATTCAATAATGTTAGTTTAATGTTAGTTTAGAGTTAAAGTTTGATGTTATTTACATTAATGAAATTGCACAAGATTTGGATTAATGGAGAATTGACACATGATACGGCGGAATTGTATAAAGAAATTTTAAGATAACGACATTCAAAAAAGATGTGGTCAGCAGAACCCTCCGAAAGACCACACTCACAAAGTGAGTTGTCCTTGACCCTTATTTTAGCAAGATGCACCGGAGTGCAGGCATGCCCCAAACGGAGTCGACAAATCGTAGAGATTGTGTGTTTATCCGCGACGCGGAATTTTAATAATTTAAAAAAGCAGGGTTGCGGCGGGACTAATTTCTTGATATCTGCATAATATCTACTTTTGACCTGACGTCTATCTTGCCAGGAATCGTTCCAGGATTTATAAAGATGGGTTTTTGATATGGAGCATATAACTGAACTGAAATTATGAAATGTTCAGGACCGCCCACTACAACGGCAATCTCATTTACCGTAACACCCGCATGACCAGGGACCCAAGCCAGAACAATTTCTATGCCCTGGAAATGACAGTCATAAAGAGCTTCTTTAATTTTTAAAATTACTGGGAATCTAATTTTAACTCTGAATTGGTTTGTCATGTCATAAGCTCATGTAGCACTGCAAAAATCAGATTCGAATCCAGGCTCTCTATAGGCTTGGTTGTTTTCAATTAAAATAACGTTGTCAGAGGGAAAACTATCAATAATTGTCAAAAGTTGAGTACTGAGTTTAACATGTTCTAAACGTTCAAGTAAATCTGTGATGCCCGGTGAAATGTATACTAAAATTACACAGTGTGATTCTTCATAAACTGGACATACTAAATAGTTTTAAAGATAAATAAAGGTTAAGCAATCTAACTAGCAGTGGGGAAGAAGCGTGTTAAATATGTCTAGGTCCCTACCTTTAGAAAGCTAGTTGTTATTTAAATGAATTCTATTCATGACTGAGTTTTGTACGTAATAAGACCGAGATGGATTGTAACCTTGTTTTTATTTGACCATTTGGGGAGCCAATTGTAAACCTATTTTCATTTGAGCGAAGCTCGGTTTGGTCTCCTTAAAGGATCCCCACGAGTAGCAGTAGTAACCCCAACCAATACTGAAATTCCCCCGGGAATACCAATATTACCCTGATTGTTGCATGGGTGTGGGTTGGTTTGCGACGTTAGTTAGGAGTACTTCCTATCAGAAAAAGAAGGAAATTCGGTGGTCAAGATTTATTTGAGAGTACACATTCAAAAACGAACAACGGAGGGTTTCCTTTCCCAGTGGCTGGTCGTACCTAAATTTATATCTCGTCTCTGAAGACGAAAGACGTAGCTTATATAGACCGACGTCTTTCGTACGCACCTGTTTACCTATAAGATCACCAATGGTGAAATTATTCAGTTACAACCGAAAAGATTCAACAAGATCATCAGATCAGATCAAACCATTCAGTTCCAATCAAGCGCCATGCGAGATTTTTACTCATGGAATTGGCAGAAAAACCACTTGACATAATGTACTAACCCATAAAATCTAAAAGCGGCCTTACAGAATTATTTATACACAATTAAAGGTACTTAACAACTTTGTAAACTGTCGTAGTTTATTTTTACATTACTTATTTATTTCCCGAAACCCCTCGCAATTCAGTAACTAAATAAACAGTTCGAACTACTGAGAGGTGACACATTTAATATGTTAATCAATTGTCCTTCCAATCCGAAAGGTAAAGAATGTAGTCAGCGTGCAGCCCTCAGCTTCAATCCACCGATTAACCCGACTGTTACAAGGTAAACAGATTATCATCTTAACCAACAAGAAATTAAACAGGTACGAATTGTTTACCTATTACTTGGGTTGTAGCTCGTGTCTTAATAAATTATAATCTCTGGTCCTAGCCTGCTATTTCTACTGTTGTGAAGCGATAACTGTGATAATTTTTTATCCATTTTAGGAATGGATCCTGTATACCATTTTGTTCTAATTTATTATATAATGTTTCATATTATATGGTGTCGAAGGCCTTACTAAAATCGATAAAAATAATTAATACATATTTATTATTATTTGGGTATTGGTTAACTTCGTTAATAAATTTTGACTTTGTTGTGCTTCTATTTTTTGCAAGCCGTATTGGTTGTTATTTATAATTCCATTTTTTTGTATGTAGTTATTTGTCAAGTCAAAAGCTATCAACGATAACTTAGAGAAATACACAATTCTGATATCGTCGAGCCATTTTCTATATCGGTTTCAACGTCTTACATTTATTTTATACTTGTTCGACTTCCTTATCAAGAAGACAATTGCTTAGGTAGTTCGCAATACATGTAAATAGGTTGCCTCTGTCCGGTTCACTTGATATCAACACTGACTCGCAATTGACAGGGGATAAGGTACGATGTTGCTTTGTTAATTACGGAAGGTCTTTTGTTGGGTGAGAGGGACCTTAGTGGATGCTTGGTTGGATAGACTGTGGGTCTAGAAAAAAGACGGATGCGTTGATCAGTGGAATGAGTGGCCTTATAGGTGCCACCAAATTTTTAACCTTGGTATATAAATCCAAAACAAATAAAAATTCAGCAAACTAATTCCAGTCAAGGGTTTAAATTTATTAAATCATTAAGGCTGGGCACCACCCCAGCAGTACTTTTTTGGAGAATTAATAAAATTAAAATAACAGAAAAAATATATAAAAAGAAACGTTTAATAATGCTCTAAAATGAAGAAAATAAACTTTAAATTAAATCAAACCGGTCAATTTATTACATCGCACTATTTATATAGTATTAAAGCTTGTTGCGAGATTTATTAGTGCAGATGTAGATTTACCCATTTTGAAAAATCATACTTTTTTATTTTAGGTTTACTTATGTCGAGATCAAATTGCATAATTACATAGACAGGTCATAAGTTCTGTCACATGTACAATATGAAATAATTTCGACATGTTTATTATTTATGTAAACATTTATATAGCAAAATGAACTTAATAAAACATAGATTCTTATGGTAATAAAGTTTATTCAAAATGACCCCCGCGATTTTGAATACAGGCCTTTATTCTGCGCGGCCAGTCGTCTATCGCAGCACGAACGAGGTCCATGTCAATATCGGCGGCTGCCTTAATCAAGGATGCCTTGAGTGACTCCAAATCAGGATGAGGCTTTGAGCAGGCCTTTTCCTCCAAGTGTTGCCATATCTTGTAATCTAACGGACTCAAATCTGGACTGGAGGAGGGCCAGTCTTCGTGCCGGATGAAGTCGATTTCACGCGCCACGGTGAAAATTTTTTCATCCGAAAAAAGAATTTCCCGATGCTTTTTTCCCGCGTACCGCTTCAACAAAGCGCGGCATCTCTTCAGTCTCAGGTCCATTAAACGAGCGTCCAAACGATGTCCTGTTTTTTTTCGATATGCCCTAAGCCCTAAGTCTTCATTTAACACCCTTTTCACCGTGGTCCTGCTTAACCCCATCTGAAGGGCCAACAGTTTCTGCTTACGTATGGGATTTCTTTGAATTCGCGCCTTCACAGCTTTTATCACTGCTGGAGTCCTAACAGAGCGAGGGCGACCACTTCTTGACCTGTCATCTACACCAGAGTCTTCATTGTATCGTTTTATGGTACGGAATCTTTACAATAAACGAATCTTTTGGTTATATTCAAATTTTTCAGTAAGTCGAAAATCTCAATTGGCGCGTAACCGCAACGATGCAACGCAATAACTGCGACACGGTCTTCTTTAAGTGTCCACTCCATATTTGAAAATGAGGAAATTCTAAAAAGTACACATTTTTATTTTCATGAAAAATTCGTAATTCAAATTCAATAAACTTTTTTGTGGCCAGCGTTCTAAATTCAAAAGTTTTTATTATGTGACAGAACTTATGACCTGACTGTGTATATACAAGTAAATCTCGCAACAATTTTCGTGCAGTCATATCAAGGTTTCCTCACAATCAATCAATCATTGAAATGTCTTTATAACTGTAGATATTTACCTAAACTTAGCAATCGTCATTTTTGCCACTTCTCTACAATGGACCACTGTGGAAGTGGAAGGGCGTAGAAACTCCCACAGATTGATTTTTAGATCTCTTGAAAATTGCTTGTGCTTCTAATACAAATATTTTATTTATTAATTAATTATTAGCCTACATCATCCCTCTGCTGGGCAAAGGCCTCTCTTCCCCTCCTCCACTCTTCACGCCCTGGGCTACCACCTCCCACCAGTTGTTGTTGTGGTATCTCAATTCATCACTCCTACGCTTCCTGGGGCGACCACGTCCCCTTTTCTCATTTGGGATCCAGAGAGTTGTTAGTTTGGCCCATAAAAATATTACAATATTAATTATTTTAATTATTAAGCAGTAATAAATAATTACCAAATTATGAACAGCAAGGTCTGCGTTGAGCCAGATTAACTCCATAATGTTTTTTATCACCGTTACGGGATTCAAAACCGCATCTCCTTTTTAGACGCGAGCGTGTAAACATTAAGCCACGGAAGTCATACATTATTCAGCAAGCACTTTTTGAAATAAAGTTGTGACTCGCTCGTACATTCAGTATCTCTTGAAATATCGTTTTACCGATTCGTATCAAATTCAAATAAGAATCTCTTTAGATTACAGTTCGTGTGAACTAATCCCTATTAAATATTTTGGCCATTTAATACAGTTACAATATACAATACACAATACAATATACAAGTTTTAAAAAGAACAGCTGGAAATTTGTCTGAATTACAGACAAATTTCCAGCTGGTCTTTTTTATACTTGTATATATTTGTTCTGTATTAAATCGCCAGAATAGTTATTTATGCTATAGTAACGATGTACTACTACTAGTGCGGCAATGATTGTTGTTTAAGAGCGAGCGACGCGTGCGAGTTTAAAAGTTGACACGAGTCGTAAATAATCGTACGCACGTGTATCATATACCTAATGTTTAACTATACGTTGTGCAAGAAAATAACAAGTATAACTAAACAAGAAATCAGTTCAATGGCGGGCTTATTTTATATAAATCTTAATCTGTTACAAACTAGTTTGAATCGCAATTAACATTTCATCAAACACAATTGTAAACGGCTGTCTTTTGCAGCGATTAAACATTTAAACATATAAGGTGACTTTAAAATATCGATCAAAAAGTTAAGGTTATTTCAGGTGCATTTCAAACGATGTGAAAACATCGTTATATAATTTTTTTAATATATTTATGTCACGATGTCATTTTAATTAATTCTGTACCCGATATTTATACAAATGTTGTCAATCCCTGACAAATTAATTTTACACGGTTACTCTCACTCTTCAGTCACCCAACAGGCACTATCTTATTCTCGCACGAAAACACAGCACTCACTCACTCACGCAGTACGTGCCGCTACATCGACACAGCGCGTGACCTATGGCGTGACGGCGGCGGCGGCTAGGACACCCGACTCGAGTCATGCACACACACACACTTTACCAGTCCTGACTCAGTCTTGGCCGTCGTCGCACGCCGCCGCCGGTGTGGCGGCGTCCCGATCATTGACCTCACACTGCGCGCCCGCATTCGACTTATACCTACCTAGAAGTCCTTGAGCGCAAGTGCTAGTCTTGCCTTCCAGTATCATGTCATCCATCAGCAACGAGAACCAAAAGTGGGTGTCTTGTCTATCACTCAAAACCAAGACTTCACCTACCAACTACACGAAAATTTGCACTGCAGCCCGTAATTTGGCATTTTGGTGATATCTGCACATCCTGCTACTCCGCGATGGGATTCGAGACGACTGAACGGACCCCCAGTTTCTGAAGACTGGTCAAATGTAACAGGCATCTAAGAAGCGGCATGTAGGTATTGGCAGAAATGAGTGTAATAAGAGATTAACAAGTTGTCACAGCTGATTTTCCTTTCGGAAACCTGACGTCAAAGATTGAAATCCGCCGACAAACTGTTGATGGTTAATTACCTACTAGTATCTAGTGATCGCCAAATCTCATTGAATAAAACTCGAATGTGCATCGAATTAAACTTTGTGGTTTTGTGAGTGAAAAAGTTTAGGTCAGTAAATTCTATTGTAATTTCTAGCTATGCAGGTATCCTAGATTCCCGTAGTAGGCACGTACTGTCGCCAAAAGTCACGCCTATACACCCTTAGCGCTATTATCGCTTGTAGGCAGCGCGACGCGGCTACCGATCGCCGGTTAAACGCACGATTCGCGTACCACGGGATTATTTTTCAAATTAAATAGGCTAGATTTTGGCTGATGGTACCATTTCTAATAAACTTCATTGGTTTAGTAGGTAATCGAGTGTTTGTTTCATTTTATCTGATATTAGGTATACCCACCTAGTCACCGTCAACCGCCGCTCATTATCAAACGAAAGCCGCCAAAGGACTCAGTATCTACTGCCCTGATATGAAAAAAGGCCGCTAAGTCACACTAGACCATTTTGGAGTTATCAATGCCACTTACTAAATAAAAGACGGCGCATCTGCCTATTTTGGTTTTATATTTTTACGTTTGATAGATTCGGAGATACATCAAGCAAGAAAGCCTCTAACTAACATATTTTTGGGCTATTCATAAGCATAAACGCAGTTACGACACATTATGAGGTAATAAAACAGTTAAGGGACTGTAACCGTTTTTTTCTTTCAATTCATGCTATTACTTTTTTCTGGTAAACTACAAAATAGGGCCGCAAAATACACTTACTAAGCTTAAAGGTTGTTAACCGTATATAACTGCCTTTATGCTTAGCAGTGTATTAAATTTGTATCTCATAATTAATACACTAAAAAGCGGCTAACTCTATGATCATAAGCTTAAAAGTGGTTAAGTACACCTGACTGCTTTCTTACCTAGTATTACTATACAATATTAAACTATCATACTACACAAAAAAGCGGTCACGGCTTTTTAGCCTATTATTCATATTAAATAAATAATAGGAATTTGAAGTAAACAGCGGCTAAGTCCTTGTACTAGGCATAAAAGCGGTTAGGCAGAGGTCGATCGATGGGACGTTAGTTCAATTTCGGGCGAATTATCGACCGTCGGCAAGGATCAGAGCCGACCGGGACGTCGTTGGAAGAGGTCGCGCACGCGTCGCGCTCTAGGGGCGTGGACATTTTGGCGCCAAAAGTGTGATAATCGGAAGGTTGGTACCAAGTTATAGTTTTTATTTAAGATTTTTTTTATTTCCTGTTTAATCAAGTAAATCAATTATGTTAAAAGGCAATTGAGCACATCACAAGATCTCCGAATTTGCGCGGGTTTTCCACGAATTGCAGCTTCCAAACAAACAAACTAACTAAGCGCAACGGAGCATTTTGTGTAGAAGCTGGCGTGCAATTTCATTCAGCCTGAGCGGCAAATAGGTACCTACCTACCTATCGCTCAAGCAAGTAAAGAAGGGATTCTTTTTAAATAGCGGCGTTAAATTTATTTGTGTTTAATTATTATTTTCCTTATTATGATAGTTACAAGCTACCTATTAATTCACCTTTACCTGTCTGTAATCAAGTCTTTTAAGTAAAATTAGAAGCACTTCCGCTTATGCTACGAATATGAAATTTTGCATGTTGGTTCATCTTTGATGACAATGCATTTTAAGCATGTTGGGCTTCAGAAATCGGAATTTTCTCAACGGTAATCATGATGGGCGCAGCCACCCAGGGTTGGCTCCCTACTAACAACTCTCTTCAGCGGTTAACAGCATAGTCGCAAAATCTCGCTTTCAATTATTAAGTTGGCCTACCTATATCAAAATCCTTTAACTTATCTTTCAGATTCGACTATGTCAAACTTACACAGAGGAAAAACGTTGGTCGCCATGTGCTGCGAACAGTCAAGTAAAGAGACAGCTCTCCAGCATCAACAAAACAACGGCAAGCCATTGACCAGTATGTGTGAGCCGTCAGGTAGTAATGAGACAGCCGGGCCATCATCAAAAATTAGAACAGAACCCCCACGTGCGACAGCCCCAGCACCAACGTGCATGAGTTCTCTTTGGACACGGCCATATTCCATGAATGCACTTAATTTCAATGAATATCAGACAAGCGATCTTGATTTTGCTGAAAGAGTTATATCAACTCCAATAGATAGATTTGCTTTTACAAAAGACACACAACAACAGAATATTCAACTAAACACGATGTACTGCAACGAAGAAATGATATCATCTTCAAGTGCCACGAGCTCTGATGAATCAAGCGGTGAAGATTTCGATTCAGATGATTCTGTGAAAGATAAGAACTACTCCCCGCCAGCAGTCATGCCGCAAGTTAGTTCCGATTCCGAAGATGAACATCGCACTTTTTCCATCCCATCCCATTGCAAAGTTGATGGCAATCAAAACATTACGACCGCCATGCCGGCAACAGTTTGTATTCCAGAATCTCTTAAAGAGTCAAACACAAGAAATAAGAAAAACATAATTAACGACCCCCTGTCTCTCCAAGTAACTACAGCTGCACCAAAAAATCAAGAAAGGATCAAGGAAGACGTTTGCTCATTATTATCACTGAGCAGAAAAGTAGTTGACAGAATGCTAAACCAACAGCCTGAACGTGAACCAGAAGATGAAGTCGTGGTGTATATTATTATAGAAGAAGAAACGAATACTACCTATGAAGAAAACAAAATCGCTGAAGATAATTCGGGTCACAGTTACGGAAATCCAAATTATGTGGAAGAAGTGGTACAAGAAATAGTAGAAAGCAGATGTTCAGATGAAGAAAAAAACAAAGAAAAAGAATTATACATAAAATCTGGAAAAATACGTAAAAGAAAAAGATATGCAACAAGTTTAGCAGTGAGACAGTTAAACAAGAAAACGAAGTACAAAGAAGACCATGACGTGAAAGAAGGATGTAACGACAGCTGTTTGAAACGATGCAAGACAACATTCCATGAAGAAGACAGGAAAAAAATAAATAAATATTACTGGAACTTGGCGAGGAAAGAACAGCGTGTATTTCTTCAACAGAGTGCCTGTGTGGCTATACCTAAGCGCCAGATTACCAAAGAGCCGCAAAGACACCCTAGGCGTAATTACCATTTCAAGAAAGACGGATCTAACATTGACGTTTGTAAGTGTTTTTTTCTGACAACACTTGGATACTTAAAAACAAACGATAAAGTATTGTACAATGCTTTGAAAGAATCTAAAGATGAAGATATGAGAGGAAAGCACGCAAAAGCCACGTTAATTTGCAGAACACCAATAGAAGAACATATATTGTCATTTAGGCCAACAAATTCTCACTACCGTAGAAAACATGCTCCACAAAGAAAATATTTGACTAGTGATTTGACTGAAAAAGCAATGCATGCGGAATTCACCAAAGAACACCCAGACCCTGAAATATCCTACGACCTTTATAGAAAACAAGTAAAAGCCATGAACATCTCCTTCACTAAACTTGGGAATGAGGAATGGGGTATGTGAAGCTTTCGACATACATTGCCAAGCTGACAATCACGACAGAGAAAATGTTCCTGTCGACTGCACTAAATGTTCAGATTTCATCAAACATAAAGTGCATGCAGAAAAAGCAAGGATGTTGTACCAACAACATATAGAAGATAAGAAGAAAGATCCCAACCACATCTATTGACTAAAGAGACTATACATCTCTGTTATTTATATTTTAATTATTTTATTATGACATTTGAGACTCTTTACATCTCTCAGAAACAATAATTAAGTACTTTTTTTTTCTGATAATATGATAATAATACCAAATGTTCTGTAAAAAATGAAATGAAATGACATGTGAAAGTGCCCTTGTGGCCTATTTACAGAATAAACGTTTTGAGTTTTGAGTTTTGAGTTTTTTCTACTTTAGTACAGATTTGGAAAAAGTCATCATGCTGCCAAGAGTAGAAACTATACAGGAAGTATTATTTTGTCATAGACTTGTTGTGCACAACCAAACTTTTGCCACCGTAGGAGAATTAGATGACAAAAACAAATATGCTGCGCTATGGCACGAGGCCACTTCGGGACGCAAAAAAGAGGATATTGCTAGTGCATATCACGCTTTTTTTAAGCATAACCGAGACAGTGAGGTCATTGATTTGTGGGTTGACAATTGCGCTGCACAAAATAAAAACTGGGCTTTATTTTTCTACTTGGTTCACGTCGTAAATTCGCAAGAAATCTGCGCCAAACAAATTACTTTGAACTTCTTCGAGCCCGGCCATACGTTTATGAGTTGTGACAGTTTTCACCATCAGGTTGAGTTATCGATGAAAAAAATGAAAAAACTGCATGACTTTCAAGACTTTGTAAAAGCCGTGTCTGCAGCCAATTCAGGTAACGTGACCGTAAAAGAAATGAATCCCTCCGATTTCTTAGATATAACGGACTACACATCACTGAGAAGGATTCAAATGTCAACCCCGCGAGCTTACATGAAAGACATTGTGCAGGTAACTGTCAAACGAGGAACGTTCAATTTGTTTTATAAAACTGACCTGGATGGTGCAGAAATTGAACTGCTTTTTCTAAAAGACACCTATCTGAAGCCTAAAAATGGACCTGTGACCGTATTGACGCCAAAACTAATTCCAAGAGGCATTAGCAGTGCAAGAAAGGCTGATATACTGTCTAAGCTCAGCAAATTTATGCTTCCTCACAAACAAACATTTTGGAAAAACTTACCGACCAACGATGAAACTGATGATTGAATAAAATATGATAAGTTTAATATATGTGTACTTTTACGAGGGGCACACCGAAATGCACTGATATATTATACTTAATTATAGTTTTGCAAAAAAAATAACAGGAATAATTAAATTATACATTTCAGTGTGACCTTTGTATAAATTTGTTGATTTTCTAGAATTGTATAACGTTATCTAATTATTAATAATTTGTGATATTTAAAAGGGTTTACTAACTTGTCTGATCTCAAAGTAGATTTAATTACATTGTAAGCTATGGTTAGTAGAATGAAGCCACCTTGAGTCACTGTGGCCACGATTCGTGTGTCATAAGATTTCATCCGGAACTATGTGAATAATTTGTCCTGATTATGATTAAGAATAATTCTTTATAAAAGAGAGCATTGGTCTGATTATATAAAAGTTTCTCGTGAGTCTTGTGTTTTTTAATAATATTTTATATTCTTATATGATTTTTTTCATTTCATTCTGATATACCTAAGTTATTTAGACAAAAAGTCAAAATTCAAACAGAAAAATATTTTTTTCATTAAGTACTCTTTGAAATTTAAACTTGACGCTTGACATACATGAAATTGACGCTTAACGTCTAATTACCATTGACGAGTAACTTTTTCATCTTATGTGTGATAGCGAAGATGGCGGCTAAATAAGATAGATGTGCGCCTTCTACGTTAGTTTTACTCAGAAATTTTCATGTTTTCTTAGGGTAAAGTAAACCAAAAGGCCGTTATGTTACATAGCCGCTATTTAGCGTAGTTTTGTTTCTTCAATTACCTTGATCACCAGAAAGAAAAAAGTCGTTAGGTAGATTTAGCGACTTTTTTGCGTATGATTATTGACGACACTAAACAAAAAGGCCGCTTGGCTACAGCCAATGGCCTTTAACCCTATGATGAGGTGTAAAAAATATTACAACATACTTACGTTAAGTACATTTTTTCATTTTGCGTAGCCTTATCATGGTTTTTTTATTAAAAAAAATATACATGAGTTCAGTGATTTTTCCTACACGGCATGTAATCGATATATTATTTTTATCGGTCATAGAATTCAAGAAAAGTAGTTTCGCGGGTTTTTTGCGTTTTTCTCCGTTTGCAGTTTTGTGGCTTAACGGCCTTCTCTCATATCAGGGCAGTCTAAGTACCAACACAGGTGTACGACTTTGCGAAAGGGGCGGCTTTTCTTTGAAATTCTGCATTTTCGAATTGTTTGAATATTTAGTTTATTTAGAATCTTCATACTAGGTGTAGATGTTTTTGTAGTGAAAATGGCTGTACGATGCACTATGGTTGGTTGGATATGGTGGTGTGCTATCGAAAGGGAGGGGAGAACCTCAATGGGGCACGGCGCATGTGGGAGCACCACAGACCAGATATCGAGATAGACAGCGAAAGTCTACCTACTTCGCGTGTTTTTAATAGGCGGATTCTGCTCATCCCGACTCAGTCGCTCTCTGGCTGTTCGAATGTAAGCCGTGTACTAATAAACATAAAAATGCCTTACTGTGCCGTTGTGAATTGCAAAAACTCAAGCAATGTTGTTTCCAAAGAAAACAACGGCGTTACCTTTAATACGTAAGTAATTTTATTTCTGAAATTCGCCTAATTTATTTAATAATCAATTATTTTTAATTTCGAGTAGTGTCTCCCGTTTTTACTGAGATAGGTTGAACCATAGCGTATATTTCCCATGGACTTCATCCACTGCTGCTTCCACTTTACACAATTCATGGATATCTCTTTCGTAGCCCTCAATGAACAGTGAAGCAAACTATACTTTCGTTAACCTTACAGTTGCATGGTACAGTCGATTTGCTCATTTTTCTGTCGATTTAATCAGATGGTGTTGTACAATGCGACGATTCTTGCAAAATCGCTGGAGGATTCGATTTTGTTGACGGAAGAATAATAATTATGAGTTGCATTTTCATTGCAATCTTTACTTTAGTAGTAGAATAACGTATATGTAAGATTGTTATGTATTCATTTTATTTTAATATATAAAAGAAAACTGAGTGACTGACTGACTGACTGACTGACTGACTGACTGACTGACATATCAAAGCACAGCCCAACCCGCTGGATGGATTCTCGTGATTAAATTAGTTTAATCATGACTTAAAATTTAAGCTTTTTACGTGTAACTCAGCAATACATAGAAAGTCGATTAGTAATTCATTCCTCTGTCGATACAACATCGATTCACTTCGAGAGAGGAATGAGTAGAAGACATAGGAATGATTTAAAAAAAGATAAGTAGGTAGGTAGAACAAGACTGAACAGTTCTACAAACCAACTTGAAAGTTTTGGTATATTTTTTAACATAGTCATGAAATTTTATATCAAAGTTATAGGTTTTTTGTTCATAAAGATCATACAAGATAGCTCTACTTTTACGAATTTCAAATGCTGCCCAGTCATTAAATTTAGATTTACCGTTGTTGGCACTGACTTTCTTTAATTTAAAAACTGTATTGAATTCTGTTTGAATAATGTTGAAGGAGTCAGAATAGATTTTGTTCGGGTTCTGTTCATCAAAATTCGGTACTGGCAAACCCATATCTAAGTTTTTCATATACATCTCTAGTCTATGGGATGTAATAGGCCTATAAAATGATGGATCAGTCTTATTTTCACTAGTAATTTGGAATGAAACTGTTTGACCACTGTGATCGGATGGTAAACAGTTAAATACATTTTTACTTGTGAATGCACAGTCACAAAAAACGTTATCTAAGCAAGTTTGGCTGGTAAGTGTAATTCTAGTCGGCTCTAGAAATACATGACATAAATTAAATGATTTGAACAGAGTTATTAATCGTCGCTTCAGTGTTGTATCTACAAGCAGATCTACATTAAGATCGCCACAAATAATTAACTTTTTTCTGTTATTACAAAGTTTAATGAGGGCTTCCTCCATAATTTTCTCGAATATTTCAAAATTGCCATGGCCTTTTTCATCTCTCGGAGGTCTGTAGACACAAACAATAATATGGCTATCCAACTCAACACAAGATACCTCTATTTGTCTTTCCACAGTAATTGTAAGAATATCTTTCCGTTGTTTCACCTTAATATTATTTTTTACTAAGATTAAAGAACCACCTCTATCAGCAGTCTTTCTATTGTAACAACTGACAATTTTGTAATTATAATCTAGTTCTTCATTATTCTAGTCAGCCCCCTTAATTAGTAACTTTAATCCAGTGTAGGAAGCAGGAATAATTACGCGTCGACAAACTATGCGAATCGAACTGTCAGTGACTCTTATGTACAATGACATAAGGTTCATGTTTTCTGAACTGGAAAACTTTTTCGCTCTGGTTATTATTCCTGCTTGAGCCAGGTCAAATGCAACGCAGTGTCAATTGATTGTACATAACTATGGGAAATCTGATACTATTCCACAGTTTAAGATCGATTCGAGTTACTGAATAAGGGGGCTGGACAGATTTACACATGAATAATAAAAGGTTTCTACAGACAAATACATACTTTAACACTCTATGATGTAATATCCGGGTGCGATGCTACGATACGATCTCCCGCTCGAAACACTGCCGGCTTACTGACAAAAAGGCAACGCGGTAGGTACGTGGTCGTGGTAGGTAGGGGATTCCCGCAGCAGCGCTCATTTTGAATCGATTTGGCGGCGCGCCTTTGACTCTGTTTCACGATTAACATGTCAACCCATCACTAAAAGGCGCTCGTGACGTCACAGTAGGTAGTGAAAAAGTTACACGTTTGGTTCTCATACATTCGACCGTGTTTGCTGCGTCTATCTCGATATCTGGTCTGTGGGGAGCACCTTCATCCTCAGGTTGGCTTTACAGTTAACCAACGAGTTTTGCAAAGCTTAGGAATGCGAAGAACTGACCTGACCATGCTATGGCCCTCTTTAACGAAGGAGGTAAATTAAGCTAAATCTGACACATTTGGAAAAGTGATACAATGTAACATTAACCAGACTTTTTGACAATAGTTTTCGATTGATAACTGCTCCGAAATCTACCACCCTTAGCCACTTTCATATGGTCATACCGAGTTGATAGGGGCTGCGTTGGTGTGAGTGTGGCCCGAATCCAATAAAAAATGAAAATACGCGCACGACTATGATTGCGCGCTCAATTTTGATTGTCCGCCGTGCATTCGGGCCTGTGTTACGGGCGGGGGTTTCTCGGCGGCGGCGGCGTAGGTTCGGCCGGCCGACCCACACCAGGCACGTTTACCGCTCGCTTGACGCGCAGTCAGCCTTGAGATGTCAGAGTAAAATAAGCTCTCGGACGTAGAAATGCGGCGCAATCTAGCTTGCACGAGATTCACTAGGCATTTAACATGGCTTGGACTAGCGCACTGGTAGAAAGCTAGGCAGGCATTCTAGTTTGATATTCATGATTCGTCCACAAACTGGCCATCACATCGTAATCATCTTTGTGGTAGTTATTAGTTGGTGGTCAGAAATGAAAGAAACAGATGATGAATTGATGACGGACATAGGCGAAAGCACAGCCAGCCACACAACACAAGCAGCTAGCTTGTTTGAAGTGCTCTGTACGCTTGTGTGAGTATAAACTCACACCTCGAAATAGCGATGTTGATTATTGGACTAGCGCAGGTGCGAGCTAGATTGCACTTTATTGCCGCGCAGCGAGAGAAGCTATTTATTTAAGTGTCTAAGGAGTTGTGTCTGGGAGTGTGCGTGTCGGAAGTAGTCGGAACCACAGGGGCTATGAACATTTTGATATTGGTCATTGCTAATCATCCTAAAAAGGAATGATTTTTAAATAACAAGAAATCAGAAAAAAAATCTAATTACCAAAACTTTATCATAATAATGGGTACTAAAATACCCTAACTTTGTGATCGATATTTTAAAGTCACCCTATATAGAGGCACATACATTGCTTCTGACCCCACACTAGGATACCCTATGTCGTGGAAGCTAGAAACAGCGACATCACATACATAAAACCATCCAGGACCTGTTTTTTTTTTAGCCCCAGCCGGGCATCGGACCCGGGACCTCCCGCATGGTGGGCAGAACCACTACCGCATCGCCACAGAGGTCGCCATTTATGATTATTATTGGGCGATTTGTCAATTTGAAAGGGATTCCGATAGAAATTCCCAGACGTCATTATTACACAATTAGGCGGCTGATTGACCAACGTCAATATGAAGTTAGTGAAGTTCACAGATACAGAATTGAGCTAGTTACTGCATGTTACAGTCAGGCTCCGGAAGCATTTTGCGGTGCCCCAATTGATCGAGTAGGGAAGATCAATAGCAATCGGGAACAGGTGACACCGGTTCCACAGTGGCTCCAAGCGAGCGGTTGAGCTTGTGCAGACAAGGTGTCTTCCATTAATCACGTGAGGCTCGGAAGGGGAGAGGGTTCGGTAAAAATTACAAAATCACAAGGGGAAGACAGGAAGGGGGGTTTGAAGTGAGATAACACGTGTACAGATAGTGCAAGGTTTTTTGGCATGTAAGCGAACCGAACCTCTTTCTCCCACCTATGTATGCATCTATCTCGCTAGCACCCAGGCGGTATTCAGACACCAACCCAATTTATACTTACTTTTAGGCTTAACGGGCGATTTCTTAACAAAAAAGCACTTCTTACACGTGATCGTGAATAAAAGAATCGAAAGAAACAAATCATTATAAAGAATTAATAATACATAATTTTGGGTGAGGGGTGGGTGGCTATAGTTTATCTAGTAGTGAGTCTCACCACTTATCACCAGGGGGGCGGGCAGTTAAAAAGTTGCTCAAAAACTACGAGTTTAATGGACGACCCTCAAGCTGGGGAGAATGCTGCGACTGTGCAAAGATGTTATACTGACGTCAGCATTTCCCTTACGGTGGGGCAGAGGAACTGTCACGTCCACGTTTTGGGTAATTCAAGTTCAATTCTCCGTCTTGCGTGATAGGGGGCTAGCCTATTTATTGCCTTAGTTATGGAGATATGAAGGTTTCTTCATCATGAAATTTTAATAGACTCTGTTATCCCGGGTATAATACGAAAAGTACCAGCAAGACAAGTATTAAAATATTGTAAACAAAGGTTCTATCTTACACGGATTTATGGTTAGTATTGACGCCATAGGACTTTTTTTTAAATATTACAACATTAGCTTGTCTATAATATTTAAAAAACGTGCTTGTCCAGCTATATGGTATTAAAATCGATTCAGTGGTCTGAAAGTTATCAATGAACTAAGTGTTCTAAATTTTAGAGTCTTCATGGTTTCCTTAACATAATGGGTCGGTTATTTTTTTTAGTTATTTGACCTTATATTCGCAAACACCAACCAAAGTTCGCTCACGCAGGACCTAATAACGCCAGTGGAGGCAATACATCACCGCATACCCATCCATGATGCAAGTTAAGCACAATAGGAAGATTTATTTATACAGTGGGCTGAAGGGGTGCGATGCCCCGAATACCTCCAATGATTTACGGTACAATTATTTGACAGTCTGTATAGTTATTGGCGATCGGCCAATCTGAGTTTTACAAGCGTTCTGACAAAGAGACGGTTAAGTTTCTGATATAAGCTGCCTTAAAGGTCCGAAATCGGCAGCTTTGCTGCACAGCACTCTAATGAGGCCTCGTACAATAATGAACCTTACCTGCGTACATTTACGGTCTGGCGTAGCGGCAGACAGTGATAGCGACAGAATACGGTATTTGATAAGGTTATCCAATAAATCTAGAAAAGGGTCTCAAGCTGGACCTGTTTCAAAACAAATTTTTGCCAATATCGGATTTGTATATTTCCAGCAGTTGTATGTCATAAGCTCATTTTTTTTTAAAACTAGACAGCATTTGACTCAAACGTCAAATGCCAGTATTTCTTACACAAAATTACTGTTTTGATAGTTCCTAAAAACTATCTATTTTGACTAGCAGTCAAATACCGTATTGCTGCGGTTGCACTGCTGCGTGCTGTCAAAGTTCGGAATAATACCTTTATTTACTGCAAAATCAATGAGGTTTATTAAGTGAATACTTGACTTTTAGGCCGACTTCCACAAGACTTTTATCAGCCTCTAAGTACAACTTTAATACAACGAGGCTATGTTAAACGGGACCCTGGCAGACATGGAATAACCTTGCCGTGCTTGACTACTTAACTTGACCGTGTTGTACTTAAGTTGTGTTGAAAGTGTATTTAGCGGCTGTCCAAAGTGTAATGCTAGTATATAGGAAATCTGTATTTTTTTACAAGTTCGGTTCAGATCATTGATTTGACTTAATCAATTGGTGGTGGTGGAACTCAAGTTCTTGTTGGTAGTGTGAACTGAAACCGAGTACCTATGTTGATATAAAATAAAGTATCCTTACTAAACCGCTCTCGGCTCTGAGACTTGTCTCAGCTATGTCACCATTAGAAATCTGTCATTTTCACGCGGTGAGAGTGTTTTATTACTACAGACCATACGCCCGGTTTCCGAAAGGCAACTTAACTGTGTGATAACTTGTTAAACTCTTGTTAAACTCGACTATTTTGAATTAATCTTCGAATAATCGCCTGTTACCTTTGTCCACTCTTTCAGTAAAAATTTTCAGTCACGCTTTTATCCATACAGGGTTGCCAGCGGGTGATCGGACAGTAATTGACCGAGCGAGCGAAGCGAGCAAACCGTGCAGTTTCGATAATGGCCAAAAATGCCTTTGTCCGTCTGTTGGCGTACAAGTAACTTGTTTATTTTTTTTTAGTCAAACGCGATTTTTTATTGGGGGGAAAATAGGGGGATAAGGGGGTAAGTTTGCTGTAGCGTTATTTATCGACGGATATCAATCAAATTTGAGAGGTACACTAAGGACTTCATTCTACAGAAGATGTTGCGAGAAAAAGTAAAAAGGGGGAGTGGGAAGCACTTCGGGATATTTGCGACCCTCTGTAACTTTGTTGTAGGTAAAGCTAGACACCTGAATGTTCTGTGACTAATTTAAATAGGCAAATTCCAAAAAATCAGTCAATGACGACCTCTGTGGCGCAGCGGTTGTGGCTCTGCCTATCATGCGAGAGGTCCCGGGTTCGATCCGGGAAAAAAAATAAACCAGGTCTTGGATGTTTATATGTTTGTGACGTGGCTGTTTCTGGTTCCCACGACATAGGGTTTCCTAGTGTGGCGCCAGAAGCAATGTAGGTGCCTGTATGTAAATGTTTATGTTATGTTTATGTTTAACCAATAGATTGGAAACGACAGCCGTTCAAAGTACATTTATTTTTTCACTGAATGACTCATCGTTGATCACCTTGATCATCGTTGATGGTCGAAATTCTCATGTACTTTATTTATTTTTAACAAGTGAGGTCTGTAGGTCTTACAGAACCACTACTAGATACCAATTCATTGTGTAACACTTGCTAGCTCATCGACGCCGCTCGTAAATTTCAGGACATTTATTTTGTGATGCAGATTCTTATATTGGGGATGGATCGAGTAAGGGCCTTTACCCCTCGGTGGTGATATTTATGAGCTACTTTTATAAGTATTATCTGTTAAGACGTAAAGGAGATGTGTACTTTTTCCAAGAGAGTTGGTACTTTATTCGAAATAGTCATGAACCAAGTTAAAACCGTATTTATATGAAAGAATATAATTTAAAGGTTCTAATACATATCGTGATCATTTTTTAAAACCGCCGTTTTTTTGTTACTGTGATTTTAAAATAATTATTATTTTAAATAAAACAGCCACCCAGAACAATAATTTATTATGGCAACACTGTGCTGTCACGTCATTGTCAAGAACCCCCTGTTCCGAGTCACGCCACAATCATCTACGAAGCCGTTCCGATTTAGCTTTGGCGATACAAAACGATGGCATCGTAGACGCTGTAATCGATTATTGTGTGACTTGGAACATGGGGAAAGTGTCAAAAATGACAATTGAATGAATTACAGTTTTTTTTTTTTGCTGCAAAGTTAAGCAAAGGATGCAGGTTATAAATCCTACCCATACAAATCATTTTTTCAAAATTAATAAAGAATGGCGGTTTTAATAAAATAAATAATTTCGTAGGCTTTATTAATACTCGTTTCCCTACCAGAAAAACCGCATATGATTATGGTTCAAAAATCAGTACCGAAAAAATACATCTCCTTTGATAGTAGTTTATGTGACTGCTGCATATTGGAGGGCATTAAAACTCGAGAGGGGGTTTATGAAAAGAGCCGAAGGCGAGTTTCATAATAATATCACTCGAGAGTTTTAATGCCTAATTATGTACAGTTACATACACTAGTTTATCTACACACATATCATAAGCTCTCTTTGATGTGTTCAGGAACCGCATGTTTGACCGGCATTGTGGTTCTGCAATTGTTTAGCTTGTTCTTTAGTACCAACTTCACGCAGACGGGCGTCGGCGTTCGAAATTTGAAGGTCAGTACCAACTTCACAGACAAACTAGGGCCGGCACGAGGGTGGGCGTCGGCGTTCGAAATTTGAATGTAATGACATTCAAATTTCGACCGACTAAGTATAATGATACTTAGTCGGTCCTTAAGTTCTGTCACAAGGTTTTTGATAGATAAAACTCAGCAATAAACTTTTTCTTATTCGTATTATACATGATTAAAAAGCTTATTTTATACGAATCAAATTGCAATACAATACATTTTATACGATTATCGCAATATGACAAAAAACCTTATAACTTGAGACAATCGCGAACCCAAAACACGCCGCAACTGACAAAAATACCACTTACCACAAATTTAATAAAAAAACAGTGTTCCAGATAACCAACAAGGTTTTTTTTATATATTCTGAAACCTCGATTTTAGACCATGCTTAACAAATAGCATTTGATTTTCTGTTAGCTTTCAGTTCCAACTGCTCCCAAAGAGAACTTTACGTACTTTTTACGTTTTCAGAAAAACGTATAAAAATGATCTTGTGGGCAACAAGCACTACGTAAAATGTGAATACGAAAATTAGTTTTACCCAGACTTAGTTATCTTATGCTTCAAAATGAAGGTAACGGGTTCAGGGAGGGTTCAGATTTCAGATTTCTTTATTGCAATAATCATGTGTCATTACAGTTCTTATATGTAATTCAAGAGGTACATGACACCCTGTAAGGGCACTACAATATGATTAAACTAATTCCTTAATTGCTAGCTTATAATTGTCTATTTCTAGTATTATTTAATTATACATATTTTCTTATCTATTGTGTACTTTAACATTAATTATCACTGAAAAATTCTTGAAGAGAATAGTAACATTTCTGGATCAAGTACTTATTGAGGGTTATTTTGAATAAAGTATTGTCTTTTATATTTTGTATGTGATATGGTAGAGCATTGAAAACTTTTGCTGCCATTGAGTGGGGACCAGAGTTTATGATTTCTAGTTTAGCAATCTTGGTGGCTAGGCGTTGTTGTGATCTAAGGCCCTCAGGGCGAGTATGTTGTGGAAAAAGAGGCATATTATTCCTGACAAAGACGCTGATTTCTAAAATATAGAGCGCTGTCATAGTTAAAATATTATATTCCACAAAATATCTTCTACAGCTCGTCCTCGCTTCTATATTAGCCAGAATTCTAATACATTTTTTTTGTAATATAAAGACGTTTTTTGCGTCTGTGCTATTGCCCCAAAGAATTATACCATACCTAAGCCAGGCTTGTGCATACGCATGATAAGCGCATGTTGCCGTCCTGAGGTCTGTAGTTTTTTTCAGCTCTGATAGGGCATATATAAAGCTTGAGAGCTTACCAGTTATCTTTAGAATGTGGCTTTTCCAATTTAAATTATTATCTAAATTGATACCTAGGAGACAAGAAGTCTCTACATTTTCTATTACAGTTCCGTTAAATTTATAGTTTATAATATCTAGGGGTCGTTTTTGGTAAGGTCTAAATTCCATTAATTTGGTTTTGTTAAAGTTAATTTCTAAGTTATGGTCATCTAACCAAGTTTTAATGCTATTTAGGTGTGAGTTTAGGTCTATAATTAATTTCTCTACGTTTTGACTAGGAAAAATCAGGGATATATCATCTGCAAATAGCGTACATGGTATATTAATAGTATTAGGTAGATCATTTATATATATTAAAAAAAGTAAACATCCGAGCACGCTACCCTGCGGGATCGATTTGGTTAATTCTACTTCATTTGATCGTTTTTTACCGATTCGCTTGGTAGTTGAGTTATAATGTTCTATATCAACATATTGTATTCGGTTGCGCAAGTACGATGAAAACCAGTTGAAAGCAATACCTCTCACTCCCACACCATAGAGTTTTTCCAAAAGAGCTCCGTATAAGACTCGATCATAAGCTTTGCTCATGTCTAAGAGAACTCCAATGGCATGTTTTTTATCGTTCAGTATTTTTAAAATCTCGTTAACATATGTAATTACTGCTAATGTAGTCGATCGACCCTTACGGAAACCATTCTGATTATTGTTGAATATATTAAATTTTTCGCAAAAATTGTAGATACGTTTGTACATAGCGGATTCAATTATTTTAGAAAAGGTGGGAAGAAGAGCAATCGGGCGATAATTATTACAATCGCTACGGCTGCCGCTCTTGTGTAAAGGTTTTACTATAGTTATTTTTAGTTTTTCTGGTACGACGCCTTGTGTAAAAGACTGATTAATAATAAAAGACAAAGGTGGGGACAGTTCCAATGCACATTCCTTTATCAGCGTTGGAGGTAACTCATCAAAACCACAACTTCTTTTGCTTTTTAGTTTCCGTATTAATAAAAAAACTTCAGATGGTGTTCTGACTAAAATCGCACGTAAGTATGAAAGGTTTTCAGAGTCATGGAAAAAAGATAAAGTGAATCACGTCCGTATTTTTGATTGGGTAAAAAAGTGCAAAATCTCTGAAGAAACTAGCATTTGTGTAATATGGCTTTAAGCATTTAAATCCAATAATCCTTCTAATTTATCAGTATTTAATGAGCTATCAAACCATATATAGTATTAAATAAAATAAAACTTGGTATTATTTACTATGCGGCAAAATATTTGTGACAGAACTTATGGACCGACTAGGTATGTAGAAAAACTACACTTAATGACCATTATGTGTAGTTTTCCAGATACGAAACGAGTTTTTACCAAGTAGTTTAACATAATGCTGATCGTAACGTGCGGTTTTTCAACGCAGTAAAGAGGGTTTATGATACGTGTGTAGATAAATTATTTTATACGCGCTAAAGATAACTTTAAAAGTCATCACGAAAAATGCACATTTCATTCAACAAGAAAAATAGGCATTCCACATTTCATATTTCATATTTCAAGTTAAAATGTGGATTTAACATGTTAAGTATGGTTGATTGTTCATTTTCACATTGTGAAAAATGTATTGTATTCGTGAATCAGACTAATTATATATACGTCTCATTTCACTGATTGTTCAATGAAATAAAATTTCTGCACATTTGTTCCCACGACACGCGGTATCCTAGTGTGGGGCCAGAAGCAATTTAGTGCCTGTATATCAATGTTTATATGGTCTTTTTAGGGTTTCGTATCTGAAGGGTGACAAACGGGACCCTATTACTAAGCCTCCGCTGTCCATCCGTCCGTCCATCGGTCTGTCACCAGGCTGTAATCTCATGAACCGTAATAGTTAGACAGTTGAAATTTTCACAGATGATGTATTTCTGTTGCCGCTATAACAACAAATACAAAAAAAAGAATAAATAAAATATTTAAGGGGGCTCTCATACAACAAACGTTTTTTATTTTCTCGTATTTGCTGGATATTGATAACGGCAACAGGTACATGCTTGAAATATTCACAGAATACTTAGTTATATATTTACTTTAAAAATAAATAAATAAATAAAAATAAAACAAATATTTAAGGGGGGCCCCCACAAAACAAACGTGTTTTTTTTGCCGTTTTAATATGTAATGGTACGGAACCCTTCGTGCGCGCGCCCGACTCGCAGTTGGCCGGTTTTTTATTTTATAGCACTCAGCTAGCGTGATGGAGTATGGCTCGGTCGATCCCGAGTGTTTTAAAGAAAAGACCGGTGCCCCTCGAAGCCATTTAAGAGAGCTACCTACATACTGCGGTGTATTGAAAATAAGTTATTTGAATGTATTCGTAATAAACCTAATGTGTCCTCCTGAGTAATAATTCCACAATCGACCGAATGCCCTCAAAGTTTGACTGACACCCCAAGGGGCGTTCGCCCATGTCTTTTGCCATTAAGCCATAACCTTTGACGTTAAATTACACATAATTCGACTATTCAGTGGACATCACAAAGCGGAGGTCATGCTAGGCCGGTCGGATGTCATTAATCAATGTCATCCCCAGATTCACTAAGCACGCCGGGTGATGGGTGATGCATCTCTATGAAGCATGATGATATTGCTTTGGAACCTCTTGACCGGCGAATGTTTATGTTTACCATTCGTGTAGTCAAATCCCACATATATCTATCTATACTTATGAAAATGAATCGCTGTGAATGAATGTTAGTCTTACTAAATCTATAAAATGGCCCGATCGGTTTGTATAATTCCTATTTGGGTGTATTCACCTCCGTCCAGAGGAGGTTTAGATAAAAATAAAATTACGAAAAATGCAAAGAAACAGCCAAAAATTGAAAAATAAGGGAAGTTCAGCTTCTTTCGCTAGATGGATATGGTCACAGGGTAAGTAATTATTAGAGGGAAGGCTATTTTCCAAGAACAAAAGTTAATGTACTGATTCTTTACTCATACGACCGTATTACTTTGTATGACTGAAACCCTTTCGCGACGGTCTAACACGATTGTGCGTGTCACAAGATCGAGTTTATCTCATTTATTTTACGTTTTTCGCGACGAGCCTAGCCAAGCACGTTTGCGCGAGAACCGGTCTTTGACCCCCCGCGCGAATTTTGAGCGTCAGTCAGTCGGCGAACAAGTGCCGACGTGTTGAGTTCGATTTGGTGACTCCCGCTTTTGCGAAAGTGAGTAAGATTTTTCATATATTTACTTAGTTACTGTTGGTTGCTGTTAATGATTTGTTAAATTGGATAAGTGGTGAATTTTTTTAATAGATTAGCACAGATCTATGAAAGTAAAACAGTGATCTATCTGCGTAACGAACTTTTGCCGCATAATTGTATCAACTTAGGCCGTACCTTACTGTGTTGTTTAAAAAACTTATTTGTTTTTCAACTAATTTCAGAGATAAATAGCAATGGAAAGAATTTTGAGCGATGCTGCGATAGCGGAACTGCTCGGCGCTTCAGGAGACGAAGGTGATGCATCCGATGAAGATGACGTGATTACATCACTCCCGAAGAACCTGAAGGTTATAACAGCTCCACTTCATCAGGCTCTGAGGGCGACACCGAAGATGATAACAGACCGCTGAGTGAGCTGCAATAGAAGAGAAAGCCTTTCAATAGCAAACCTCTACCACAACAGAGCATTCGTCCGCCGACGGTAATCTTAAATCCCTCAGAGTACTTTGAAAGGTATTTCACATCCGAGCTTCTTAAAAAATTTGCTTTGAAAACCAGCCAATACTAAATGGCCACCACTGGTATGCAAATAAAGCCTCCGTGTTCTGTCCTTGACATCAGGAAGTTTTTTGGTATTCATGCCTTGATTGGTTGGATCAAATTTCCGAGACTTAATTATTACTGGAACGAACGCTTCAGGTACAAACCAATCGCAAATGCGATGTCCAGGGAGAGGTTCTTCTTTCTGAGAACAAACTTGCATGTAGTAGAAGTTACTGGTGTTAATCAGGCTGAAGAACAAGCAAAAAACAAACTATGGAGAGTACAGCCTGTCGTCGATGCCGTCCGAAACAGATGTTTGCAGCTGCCGCGTGACGCTGGTAATTATTCTATTGACGAACAAATGATCCCCTTTGATGGTCGCTGTACAGGTTTGAAGGTTGTAGTCAAGAACAAACCTCGCCAAGCAGGACTTAACCACTGACACGTCTAAACCGCGCGACCCGTATACCTCAATCCGTCGCTGCGAATTTTTCGCACGGCGGCAAGTACAGCCACGTCTTAGTTGACTAAAACGCTTCCTGTTGATTAACTACTAAAGCTATAAAGAAATTAAGAACAGTTCCAAAAAGCTTAACAGATATAGAGTCTAATTATTTAATCAGTTAATTATTAGTTTAACAAACAAAGCGTCAGGAGTTATGAAAAGTTGACGATCTACGTTTAATTTAAGTTTTAATTTCTCGAGATTTATCAGAACTATACTCAAGTAATCATTAAGAATTATTTTAATTCAAAAAGAAGACAATATGGCCTTTCAAGAAATACCAGCATTATACTGTATTTGGAAGGACTTTAGCGGATGACCTACTTTTGTTGACCCTGAGGGGGGGAGGGAGGGTTGGGAAAGGGGGGTAGATGCCCCACCTACTACTCCCCCCCCGCGGAAATGCCTAGTTTCTGAGATATGATTATTTAAAGTTTTGAGGTTATGTTGTTAAATTAAAACAAAATTTAGACTGACCTTAATCTTTAAGTGGGGGAGGGATAAGGGGGTAGATGCCCCCCCCCCCCACTACTCCCCCCCGCGCGGAAATGCTTAGTTGCTTTCTTCGAAAGGGTCATTTTTCTGCCTCGACACCTTTCTCCTCCACAAATGCTCCATAATGCTATCATCAAAATTTACATGAAAAGTAGCCACAATAACCTACTCTAGCCAATCGTTTTTGTTTGCATACGCTGCGCTCCGCTCCGCTCCAGTTTAGCTTCTTCAACGTTCTAACATAACCTATAACCCGATTGAAAAGTAGCCACAATAACCTACTCTAGCCAATCGTTTTTGTTTGCATACGCTCCGCTCCGGTTTAGCTTCTTCAACATTCTAACATAACCTATAACCCGATTGAAAAGTAGCCAAAATAACCTACTCTAGCCAATAGTTTTTGTTTGCATACGCTCCGCTCCGCTCCGCTCCGGTTTAGCTTCTTCAACGTTCTAACATAACCTATAACCCGATTGAAAAGTAGCCACAATAATCTACTCTAGCCAGTTGTTTTTGCTTGTAAATATCGAGAGAACAAGAAAATAGAACATTCGCGAAACTACTAGAAAAGGGACTACTACTTTGCCGCCCAACCAAAAACGCGGCAAAACGCCCTAACAAAATGCGTTCCGTTTTAAACAAAAATGACAACTTTTTTATTATCAAAAGTGATATTTTACGAAAGAAAAACTAAATTAACTTTGATTGACGTAAAATAAATAAACAAACAAAAATTGCAAGTTAAATGAACGTTTTTATTGAAATAGATACCTATTATTAGTATTATTATAAAAAGATTCCACATTTCCTCCTTTTTTATATAGAATTCTCATCTTTTCAAATATGCGTACAAAGAAATGTAGGTTATGTATTTTGACCACAGACAAGATTTAAACATATTATTTGCGTTGCGTTACATCACTTTACAAAGTATTTTCAGATTTTCAAAAAATCATATCTTAAAAACTATTGAATTCCGCACCCTGAAACTTTCAGGAAGATGATCAAATGACCCCAACATGATGCTAAACAAGTTTGGACGCCCCAGCGAGTAGGTCATCCGCTAAAGGTGAGCCCTGTATTTCAGCTAGTTTGTATCATACTAAAATTAATTAATCCGGGTACTCAGCACAATGTTGCATGTTCTCAGGCGACAAGCGGGTGCGTAAAAATTTATTGTAATTTTAATTAAATTATATTGTAAATGTCTGTAAATACGATTGTAATTATTACCCCTTCCATTAGTTATTTTACAAGAATCAACAGAAATAATACACCAAATTGTCACACCAAAACACAGAGTATTTATATCGATGCACCAAAACATAAAAAAATGCCGGTCGCAACGGCTTCAAATCTCAGTGGACGATCATTGAAATAAAACCTATTGGAATTAAAGAAATATTGTGGTAATCTTATAGGAAATACCTTTACGATTCATTTGATGTATAATAACTATAGAATTATAGTAATAAATCAGAAAACTTACCACATTTCGATAACAGATACAACCGTATTCAACGCATTTTTTTTTCGTCTTTATCCCTAAGGAAAGGCAATAGCAATCAAAGCCGTACAGCCATGTCTTCAGTGTTTACATCTTCTTATTCCGTTTCCGAGGTTTCGAAAAGCCGAAGCCAGGTCTTCCGTATTTCTTGTTTTTAAGGCCAAAGCCGAGTCTTCCGTAGTTTTGTTTTTTAAGGCCGAAGCCAGGTCTTCCGTATATCTTGTTTTTAAGGCCGAAGCCAAGTCTTCCGTAGTTATGATTTTTCAGGCCGAAGCCAGGTCTTCCGTAGTTTTGTTTTTTAAGGCCGAAGCCAGGTCTTCCGTTTTTCATGTTTTTAAGGCCGAAGCCAAGTCTTCCGTAGTTTTGTTTTTTTAAGGCCGAAGCCAAGTCTTGCGTGTTTTTGTTTCAGCCGAAGCCAAGTCTTTTTGTTTGTTTTATAAGGCCGAAGCCACGTCACATTTGAGGAGTCATGTCTGTGTAATATATCTCTTAGTCCTTGTATTGTTCTAAGTCCGATACATATTTTTACCACTCTAAATATCTTCAATAGTAGAGCAGATAATCGTAAATATATTGATAATTTTCAAAATTCTTCAATAAGTCAACAGTGGTACGCGGGATATCTTCTGGTTTGTAGATGAGCAACAGTTTATCAATAAAGGCAAGGCGTTGTATAATATGGGCGGGGCAATCGAAAAATATATGATCCAGTGTTTGATTAGCGGCATTACAGATATTACAAATTGGCGAAGAAATAATTTGCATACGGTGAAGATGTGATCCGAAGCGACAGTGACCAAATCTGAGACGTGTCATTATAACATAGAATTTCCTGCTTTTCCATATGTTTGACTTAGAGAACCAGGCACGTCCAATCCTTCCACTAACGGATCCGTACCAGGAACCTTTAACTGCAAGAGTTTGTTGCCAATAACTAAACCATTCTTGTTTCAAATTCTGTTTGAGTTTGGTAATGAAATCAGAGTTTGGCACAGGTACAGTAGACTCAGGAGCATTACTTTCAACGATCGCCTTGGCCAGGAAGTCGGCATTTTCGTTTCCTGTCACTCCGACATGAGATGGAGTCCACATAAAGATAATATGTACATTTAATTTATGAAGTTGGGAGTAGCGATTCTTGATATCGTAAATAATATAATTGGTGTTGCAGTCTAGTTTGTTTGATTGAAGAGCTTTTAGAGTACTCATACTGTCAGATATTATGACCCACTTGTTTTCCGGGGAATCAGCTGGGTGTTCCGAAATATAAGTTAATGCTTTCGATATAGCAAGTGCTTCTGCTGAAAAGATACTCATTTCTTGTGGCAATTTCACTCCGAATCCATTTTTAATGTGCGGTAGGTATATAGCTGCGGCAACGCCGTTATCAGTTTTTGAACCATCAGTGTATATTTGAGTAAAATCAATATATCTTGCCAGTTGTTCACAGATTTCATGTTTATTCTTTTTCTCGGGATCAATATGAAATACCATTTAAGTGAATTTACTATCAAAATCGTCTGAGTAGCATGCCCAATGATCTTGGCTTCTATGTATATTAGACTGCTGATTAAAGTCAACCATATAGGAAAAATCATGAAGAATGTAGGGAGTTTTGGAGGAAGAGGCCAAAGCCTGATTATTTCTGTAAAATTGTACCAAATTTTTTAACAAAGGATGGCTAACATTTTTAAGATAAACCTGTATTTTAGGTACTTGAAGCGAAGATTCAACGGTGGAATATTACATTCCACTTGAAGGGAATTAATGGGCGTGGTTTTCATAGCACCAGTAATAAGTCTTAAATTGTTATTTTGAATTACTTCCAATTTTCTTACAAGTTGATCATTAGCTGCAAAGCAAATAAAGCCATATTCAAAATGACTCCGAACTATGGCCTTATACAAAGTTATTAATACTTTCGGATCTGAACCCCAGTAAGTTTTAGTAAGAGACTTCAATATGCTATAACCCCTATTTGCAGAGAATATAATCTTATCAACATATTTCTTCCACGAGCAGTTACCCGTAAAAATAACTCCCAAAAACTTGATCTCCGATGCAAACATTAAAGGAGTGTTATTAAAATAAATTTTAAACTGAGCTTGTTTGATTTTGTGGAAAATTAACACTAGATTTTTCAGGACTGATGTCTAAATTTATATATTTGAAATAATTTGAGAACCTAGAAAGCGAATCATTTAGATTTCGCATAACCTCATTTGCATTCATTCCAGAGCTATATATCACCAAATCGTCCGCAAACTGCAGGTTTCGGACTTTGGAGCCCAAAATAAGATTAAGTTTATGAATATACAAAGTGAATAAGAGTGGGCTTAAAATCCCACCTTGACAAACTCCCTTAAAAGATGAGCGGGGACCAAGCAATTGATTGTTAATCTTAACATAAACTTTTCTGTCGTGAAGAAAGGAAAAAATAAAATCAATAAATTTAATAGGAATCCCAATGGAAGCTAATTCCCTACACAAAATATGATGATTGACATTATTGAATGCACCAACAACATCAAAAAAGACTCCGGCAAATGACATATTCTTCTTTACAGATTGGAAGATGTCTAATTGTAATTGAGCTATACTTTCTCTTGACGATCGACCTTTGCGAAACCCAAACTGGTTCATGGGTAGTATATGATTGGATTCAACAAAAAACTCTAGCCTTTGTTTTAGAACTTGTTCAAAAATTTTACCAACGCAAGATGTAAGTGCTATAGGTCTATATGAGTCAGGGCAATGTTTCTCTTTATTTGGTTTTAATATTGGAATAAGACAATCTGATTTCCAATCATCAGGAATTATATTTTGAGACCATAAAGAATTGGACACATTTAAAAGAACTGATTTAGATTTATTAGAAAGCATTTTTAACATTTTGTAAGGAATCCCGTCAAGGCCAAAAGCTGTATCTCTCCTAGATGAAATAGCTGACTGTAATTCTTGAAAAGAAAATGGTTTTACCAGAAATTCGCTATTCTTAGCATGCACATAACTATGTAAATTCAAGTTAGACTCAACGGTATCAGGCGTATATTTTTTAAGGAATTCGAAGACCCAACTTATGTTATTGTTTGAGAAACTATGTACGAAAGTTTTATTAATTTTTTTCATGATAGTCCAAATATGCGAAATCGGCGTGGTTCTGTTGAAGGATTCACATAATGCAACCCAACTAATTTGTTTTTGCTGCTTTAATGTAAGCTTTTTAAGAGCTTGCTTCTTTTTGAAATTGATGTAATTACATTCAGTTGGATCATTTTTAAATTGAATATACGCTTCTTTAGAGCACTCTACAACCTGGCTGCATTTTTCATTCCACCATGGGAGAGGAATTCTTTTTTTCCTAAATATGCCTGGTGATGAATTATTATTACGAAAACTGGACACTGGTGATGAATTCCGAGCAGCTAAAATTAAAATATCAATAAGATTTTTATAGCAATCTTTAGAGTTTGAGGTATCTATATTGAATTCTTGTAGAAGGGTATCTACATTTTTTTTGTAATTATTCCAATGAACACGACGAAAGTTTAAATGAGTTTTCATAGCTGAACAGTCTAATGGAGATGAAGTGTAAGGTGAATTGTTGTGAATAAGTATTTTAATTATTACTGGAAGATGGTAACTACCTAGCGGGTCATCATACACTGTCCAATCACAGTTCAGAGCCAGTGATGGAGAAATAAAAGAAAGATCTAAAGCATTTCGCCTCCATTGGTGTGATCCAATAGTGGTCATTTGGCCATCACTTAGCAAAACTAAGTTATTGTCATTAGTACTTGAAAGGACATCACGACCACGAGCGTCTGTTGATTGACATCCCCATGCCGAATGGAGAGCGTTGAAATCTCCCGCAAAAAGCACAGGTTCTGGAACACTTTGTATAAGTTGATCAAATTTATGTTTGGTAAAAACCGGTAGACAGTTTTTAGGGCTATAAAAACTAACAATTGATACTTCCTTATTATCTCCGTACATTAAACGTATTGCTATGTTCTGAATGGAATTATCATAAAATGTTTCAAGTTTTCTAAAAGTTAAGCTGTTATGAACAATTATGGCAACACCATTATGGTCGTTTCCGGAGTCCAATCTACAAATATTATAACCTCGAATATTGAAACGTTGATTCGGCTTTAGCCAAGTTTCACAAATAATTACTACGTGAATATTATTCTCCTTCAGGAAATGTGTTAAAACAAGTCTATTACTAATTAAACTTTGTGAGTTCCATTGCATTATGTTTAATTGATCCATTAAAAAAGAATAACAAATTAATTACTTTTACTTAGTGTTTCAAGAAGAATGGTTTTAATGTTTTGTGAATTAATTGAAAGTTCGTTTGATTTGTTCTGAGTTAGTAGCATAGTTACTGAGCCTACTATAATGTTCATTATATGTTCTGAATTGAGAAGCAGTGCTAGCTGATCAGAAGGGCTTTTAGATATTAGTGGAGGAAATGATTTTTCCAGGGTTTCAGCAAATGTTTTCTTGTCTAATTTCATTTTGTTTTGATTAATTTTCTCCTTTTTTACAGGGCAGTCAGGTGAGAAGGCGATATGATTGCCTTTGCAATGACAGCAAGAGGCATCGGCTGCATCAACTGTGCAAGACTTGAAGTTGTGGCTGCCTGAGCAGATAGAGCACTTCTCTGTGATTTTACAAAATTTAGCTATGTGTCCGTACCTCAGGCACCGTAGACACTGCTTCACTGGAGCGATGTACGGGCGAACCTCGAAGCGCCAGCTGTTCAGATCCACACTGTCGGGCAGCGATGGGCAGGAGAATGTTATTGAGACTGTCTTCAAAGGCTGGAACTCAACAGTGTTATTGTTAATTGTTCTTTTCATAAATCTTCTTACTGATACTATGTTTTTGGAGCAAGAAATATTTGAATAGATCTGCTCATTGGATAAATCAAGTGGCACATGTTGTATTACTCCAGTCACTTCAGTGGCCGTAGCAGGAATAGTCGCCTTTAGTTTGTATGAATCCACAAATGTTTTATTGCTTAAAGCTGCATTGGCGAGCCCTGGCCGCTCAAACACAACGCCAATCTTGTATTTGTTGATGCGTCTTAACTGTTTTATGCCTTTATTGAATCTTTTGAGGCAGTTCGCTAGAGCCATCATGTCTCTGTCGCCCAATGCCTTGCCAGTGTCGCTGCTTTCAAAATAAACGATATAATCTAATTTACCTCCATCCACTGGGTAATAGCGGACATAATCCGGGACCTAAAAAGGCTTATACTTATCCTTGTCATCTTTTGGTTCATCACACGGACTTGAGGATTCCCCACTATCAGACAGATCCTCCTCCTCCTCTTCCTTCTTTCTTTTCTTAGGCTTCTTCCTGCCCATTTTTAACCAATTTACAGTATTTTTAGATAGCCTACTGTAATTTAATTAAATTTTCAAAATTTAAATTAAAATTTTCCGCCTATCAAGACAAAAGTTCCCGCGCTTTTTTCAGAACAAAATTCGTATTCAACACAAATTTCGACTGTCAACTTTGACTATTTTTTTCGACATGAGTTGGTTTGGATTGCTATGCTTTCAGCCTGCATATGCTCATGCCACACATTTGCACACTCGCCTTGCGTTAAAAAATGGAACTATAAACACACAGATAAAGAGAAATAGGACCATAAGCAAACTTGGTCGCGCGTGTATACTGTGGTATACATAGACGTTTCAGACGTTTCTAGTTCCACATACAGGGTAAAGCCGCCTCCATCTCTGGACAAACAAAACGACGGCTTCAACCATTAGCCAATATATAACACTTTGAAGCAGCCTAGATGCTGCCGTTTCGAAAGCTGCTCAAGCCGAACCCGCTGTCGTTGTATGAAGTGCGACATTTATTTGTGTCTAAAAAAAGATCGTAATTGCTTCTTTAAATTTCACAATGACAATTAAATAGAAGTACAAGTATAATAATAATATTAAGGGTAATTCAAGACTGATTAATAAACCTAGTTGATCTCAATCATAGTTCCTATTGTTGATTTTTTCTGTAAGAAGCAAAAATTTATGTTGTTTCTAATAAACGGTTAATTTTGATACTAACAAGTCTATTTAATTGTAATAACCTGCATTTTCTATAGCTTCAAAGTGGTATGGAATGGCCCAGTCTGATACGTTTGTGACACTCACAAATGTAGGTAGGAAGTGTAGGGCCCCAGTTGATACGATTGTGACACACACAATTGTACGTAGGAAATGTAGGGCCCAAGAAGAGACTATTGTTAGTATCTAGTTTTTCCCAGATGGCGTCGGAAAATGGGAAAACCGACGCCAGATTTGAAATTTACGCCCCCAAATTACCTAAAAACCATTTTCAGTTCAGTGGAATTCACAGTAGTTTTAGAGCCGGTCCGAAAGGGAGTTTTGTCAGGACAGGTAGGATTTTTTCGCGTACAATTTTATTGACAACCAGCGATGGGGTAAGTATCGATATAAGTAGGGCTATCGATAAAAATTGTGCATAGTTTACCTACTTTGTTTATCGATATTTTAGAAGATAATAATTATTATTATAATGTTTGTATTGGCTAAGCACAACAAATTTTGAAAATAGATCTAAAAAGGAGGGGAAGAGAGGCCTTTGCCCAGCAGTGGGATGATGTAGGCTAGTAATAATAATAATAATAATCTAAAAATCAACCTGTGGGAGTTTCTACGCCCTTCTTCTCGCACAGTTGTCCAATGTAGAGAAGGGTTAAAAAAATACGTTTGCTAATTATATGTTAATATCTACAGTTATAAAAAACTTTGACTTTGATTTTGACTGACAGTCGAAGTGATAATTTATTTTTATACTAAGAAAGAAATAAACACAGTCTTTAAATTAAATTATAATTATGGTAATTCACTCAATAAACAATTTTAAATACCTTGTACATATAGTGACTGAGCACTGCGAGCGCAGCGCTTTGGCAGTTCGGGTGAATTTTTTGGCTCGTAGGATTGCACATAGTAAAAAGCCAGTAAAAATCTCACTCTTCAAGGCACACTTATTAATTAATTTATTGCCAATCCATCTACTCCTGCAGCCTATGGGTCAACTTAGAATGTTGCTGGGGCAGCCATGCTACTGTAGTACAATGGGCATGCTTGATGACACGTACTGATGGATTCCATGCCATCATGCGTTAGAGAACGGCCTCCTTACTAAATCAGAACGCACGGCAGCACCAACAGCATCCTAGAAATAGATTGAATTGAAGGTGATATGAAGAAACCAATAAAGAGTTAGTACTTTACCTGTTACAAACAGCATGGATCCTTTTGTGCTCCGAAATTTAATAATTAATTAATTATATATATATATATATATATATATTTAATAATAATTAAAATTAAAATGTTAATGATTATTTAAAAAAATAGAATCTGAGAATTCGCACGTGTTTTTGCCATACAGCCGGATCCGCGAGACATCACAGTAAGCCACACATTTAACAATGGTTTTTCAGCTAGGAAATCTAAAATTAAATGTGTAGTATTTAATTACACATGAATTTTCCCACATCAATGTTACTTTGTTGAAAAGGCTCATAAATACAGATCAAATCATTGCATTAAGAACTATTATTTCTTACTATACAATTTATCGATAATATTTTGTTCACATCACTATCGATATTTCATGGACAAATTTGTTATTGATAAATTATTGTAAATACGCTACTATAAACGTATTTCTGATATCTCTGGGCCGAAACAATTTGAGGCCAGAAATGTAAACAAACAACTGTCATGTTCTAGAACAAAACCATTGACTTTGTCATTCATATTATACTTTTTGTAATGCAAACTGACAGTTGTTTGTTTACATTTTTGGCTTCAAATAAAAATCGCAGTATAGTGTTTCCAATAAAGTATAAAATACAAGAAACTCTACGAATAACATCGATTAATATTTACCAGTGGTAGCTGATAAATTCGCCTTAGTTTGTATGATTTCTCATGTAAATTTTACTCTGTATGATAGCACACTACACAGCAAATTATTTTCTAATGAAATTTTATAATTTATCTCACTGATCCACGATCGATCACTTTCGCGACCGTTCCGATTGTGGTTTCTATCGCAGTATTTCGCTTTTATCAGTCGCTGGAAAAGTCTTCTCCATAGTACTCCTAAACCGCCTGATGAAACTATCAGAAGGCCTGCTACCTGAGACCCAGTCGGCTTTCGGCCTGATCGAGGCATAGCTGAGGCTGTTTTCTCAGTGCATCAACTACAAGAGAAAAGCAGAGAGCAGGGCCGTCCCATGTACTTGTGTCTTATTGACCTTGAGAAGGCCTTTGAGAGCGTCCCACGAGAAGCCCTCTCGACGGTGCTCGGAAAGATAGGGTACACAGAGAGATTTGTGAGACTTCTCAGACTTCTCCACGACGACATGCAATGCTGCGTTGCTATCAACGATGAACAATCAGAGTTTTTCTCCGTTACCTGTGGGGTCAAACAAGGCTGCGCTCTCGCGCCTACATTGTTAAAATGATAATCGAATAGTTTTGTGACGGGGACCTACGAGAATACGAAAAATGCGTTGCGAAGCCGCGCCACGGGCAGCTAGTAAGTTATAAAAGTTTTGATGTATGAATGTTTCTTGCTCACGACATGACCGAATGCCTAAACCGCTGCTCAAGTATAGTAACCCTTAAATATCATACTGACGTCGTAATTTCTAAAGAGAGACTGATTTTTAGCGAAATCTAAGTTAGTAACCATAATAAAGTTATTATCATCAACCTTCTATCTGAAAATTATTTATGTTTTGGTTGCTATTTTTACTCGTTATTAAGCTTTTTAAACTGAATCGTTTTGCGTTAGTCCCCGAGAACTATAAAACGTCGTTACCGACCGGTTTGTATAATTCCTACTTAGTTTTATTCTCCGAAGGTCCGGAGGATATTTAGGCTAAAAAGAAAATAAATAAATACGCAAAGAAATAGCCAAAAAAATCAAAAAATATTTCCATTTTCTATCGCTACTTGGCGTTGGTAGCCGTCACTCAACCTCTTGACTATCTATCATTTAACCTCTTTTCTTTTTTCTTCTTCATTTAATTTGGCATGATAACCTCTTTTGAGGTTAATTTTGCCAGTGTTAAGTATTTGGAAGATCACAATTTGGTCAGTTTCTTTATCGAGAACCTGGAAATTAAAGTCTTGAGAATAATTTGTCAATCCTTAGCACTACCCGGGAGGACGTGAAGGGATGTAGGAACCAAGCAAGAGCATCTGCCTTCCAACCTCTTTGTTGGTAGCGGACCTATATATGTTTGACAACTGTGCGATGCAAAGAGTTATTAACCAAAGAGTTTAGATAATAAGAGGCGCGTTGCGTAGTAACAACGTAACGATATGGGACGATGATGATCAGAGACATATAATAAGATACTGACCTTAAGATGTGCCTTTTCAATGATATACGTATAGTTTTCCGACCGGGAACAACCAAACCAATGAGTGATTGATAGATATGAGAATACCTAAAACGCGTTGCGAAGTCACGCCGATGGCTGCTAGTGAATAATTTATTCGACGATAGGATTCCCCAAATAGCAATTCTTACGTTACAAGGTCAAATCTACAAGTTTTTCCACCCAGACTTTTATTTGCACAGCATAATTACAAACTACTGTGGCTCGCTTTGTACTAACTAAGATAAATTGCTGTAAATTTACGACTAGACTCGCCTCATTCCGCACTACATTTTCAGTAATAAACCTCTTTCTCTCTCCTCCAAACACAACGAAAAGACAAAGACAAAAATATATGTTTGTAATGGTAATTTGTAAGTTAAGCCCAGAATAGGTAGGAAGAACGACCTAACCTATGAATATTTAAACACCTAATCGTTTTGTTGTGCTATTCTACCTTTGGCTAGTCTAGACATAATTACAGACCTCGAGTACTACTAAGCGTCAAATTCACAGTTCAATTAAAATAAGCAGCAACCCCCTTTGTGTAGGTTTCCAACAGGGTATATCAAGCGAAGCTAATTTTATTTTCCTATTCTACTTCTGCGAGTAAATCGCTATATCGATTATCGATTAAAACTCCATTTAGTGTATCAAATCAGCATGGTTAAAAGATTTTATTTTCAGTTGAATCATTCATGCATAGGAAAACATAGCGGTGGCAGAGGTATTGCATTTTGCGTGACAGAGGGCTGGGCCATCGCCTCAGTTATGGTGGTAAGAACAAACAAACAAACATGTACATACAGGCACATGCATTGCTTCTGGCCCCATATTAGGATACTCTGTGTCGTGGGAACCAGAAACAGCGACAGCACAAACATATAAACATCCAAGACCTGGGGTTTTTTAACACGCTTTTATTAGCTTCATCTATAACTATGTAAACAAATATAGCAAGTTCCATTTGACCCTCTTCCTGGTTTTCGATTTAGAAAAATTTGGAATATTTATTTAAGTTCGGTGACAATGCAATATTATGCTACCATCGAGCTGATTTGATGATGAAGCCGGATGGTGGTCACAGGAACTCTGTAATACAATAACTCAATCCTACCGAGTTTGTACTGTTTGATTCGTGTCGATGTCTCGTGGTTGTTGATGGATAAGTGAGGATATCGAGCTGATCTGATGATGGGACCTGAAAGAGGATGGTGGAACCCTTCAACGGCTACTATTAAACCCCTCGAGTCTGGACTGTTTGATTCGTTTTAACGTGACAAATACATTGCTCTTAGTAGGGTATCGAGCTGTTCTGATGATGGAACTGGATGGAAAATTTGGAATAATTATGTAAGTTCGGTGACAATGCAATATTATGACACTATCGAGCTGATCTGATGATGGAGCCGGATGGTGGTCACAGGAACTCTGTCATAAAATAACGCAAGTTTGGGCTCTTTAGAATCGTCTCGGTGAGTAGTTGATCAGCGTGTTTTTATGTTTTTAACTTGGGATTATTTTTTTTGTATCCCCAGCCGGGGATCGAACCCAGGACCTCTCGCATGGTAGGTGAGCCACTACCGCAGCGCCACAGAGGTCGTCAACAGGACAACTATACGATTAGTTACTTATTAATATAATAGTAAGATAAATCGACACAACCGCCTCCATTCTTTACCCTGACATTATTGCTCAAATCTAGATTAGTATTCAGCGAGGCCCACCTAATTCTGTATCTCTCTGTACATAAACACAAAAAACACTCTCTAAGATACTTATCACCGAAAGAGTGTCCTGATAAGGACGCACTTTTTCCCAAATTAACTTCGCCCTGGAATAAATTATCCACGTTTTTTGTCCATTTAAAAGCTGGCAACCATAATTTAAGTAGTAAATCAGCCGGACAAGGCTACGGAGAGATTCTTAATTAAGTAACGTAAAAGACTACTTGAGGCACCTTCGTTATATTAAATATCTCCAGCCTCCATTAATATGTGTGTTAAGTGAGTCTTAATTAGGAAAACGTGAGTGTGAAGTTGTGCCTCTGCATCCTTGCATTGGAAAAAGACGATGTGCCATGTGTGCTTTGTTAATAACTATAAATAAAACATGCATAACACTCCCGAAATTCATGAAACCTTACTGCTAAAATTTGGTTCCCTCATTTCCCTTTTTTTGTCATATACTTCTCCAACACAAATGCCTGTCACACTATTAAAGATTAATATTTTATTATTACACCTAGAACTCCTCTGGCCAGCCAATCAGACAAAGTAATAGAATTAACATTATGTCAAAGATCCAGGTACTCACGATAGTGTGAGGGCCACTGGTAACTTTTACTTTGTTTACGATTCATTTATTAGCAAGTAGGTGTCAATGTATTAAATTAAGAGTATCTGTAAACCTTTTGTTAAATAGACTATTTCTGTTTCTATTTCCTGTTAAACACTGAACCGATTTTATTAAAACATTTTAAAACCAAAACCATCGTATGAGAAAATGTATAAAAATAAATGTGGGAAAATCATTTCATGAACATCTTACGACGACCTCTGTGGCTCGGCGATTGTGGCTCTGCCTACCATTCGAGAGATCCCGGGTTCGAGCCGATATTTGCATGTGTGGGACGTCGCTGTTTCTGGTTCCCACGACACAGGGTATCCTAGTGTGGGGTCGGAAACACTGTATGTGCCTGTATATAAATGTTAATGTTTCTGTTTTCATCTTGATTTGCGTCATTTACTCTTACTCTAGTTGCAAAACACAGCAAAAAGTTATATTTAATTAATTTTATGAATATAACAATGACAATAAATATATATGTATAAATATATTATGTTATATAACATAGGAATTATGTCAGGTTAAAACGAACATATCTTCATGCCCTTTCCCACATGGGGTAGCAGGGCGCAGGTGTGCCCACGTTGAGCCAGTAATTCCAAACCCTCTTTTGCGTCACGGAGGTTAGCCCATCGAAGCAGCTATGGGGTAAAACTGAATACTGATAATTAACCTCTCCAGCGTCCCAGACAACAGTTGCGCGTCAATTTTTCATAGGCTTTGAACTTATTCAAAAGGGTATTCGGTCGCTTATTGTTCGAAGCAGCAAACACTTCTGGCAAGTAAATGGTTGTTTTAATACTCTGCATAATGCTAATTTAATCTCGTAATGGAATCGACAGGTAATAAATACATAAAACCTTAATAAATACATAAAACATAAAACCTATTGTTTAATTTCCACGCCTACCGAACGGCGTGGAATCCGAAGGGGGTGGGCCTTTGCCAGCACGTGAGAGAAAAGTGAGTTGAATGATTGTTACTGACCTTTGTCTCCGTAGACAGGAAATCGAAAGCTCGATTCGAGACGGGAATTCGGGAAAAGGGCACAGTTTGGGATAGGATATGGAGTGAATCTCACTGTCGCTGCCGACGCTGTCACCGGCGTGCTGCCTGCCGTCACGTGGAGTCGCCGCTACCGATACGACGATGTCCAATCCACAGGGATCACTTGACCGCTGACGCGAATCTACTTATTTCCCGACGATGTAGATGATTAACACTCCGACCAGGCCCGACGCCTGTATTTGGTAATTGGTACACCGAAATACCAATCAATGGCACGACGCCTGAGCAGACATGTTGTTCTCCCGATGAGAAAAAAGCAAAGAAAAATAACCTCCAATTTGTCCTCTCGTTTCGATACGAGTGACAGCTGCGGTCCGTTTCCGCTTAGTGATGTCCCGATTACTCGCGGTCGATCCGCGCAACAAAAAACCGGTGCTTCCGAAGCATAAATATTAAACACCTATCATCTTTATGCCGACGATCTCCAGGTTTACCGACATTTTTCTCTTCATGATATGGCCTCAGCCGTAGAAATGTTAAATGTAGATCTTGATAAAATCAGGGACTGGGCCAATTCTTATGGGCTACTAGTGAACCCTAGTAAGTCTCAGGCTATGATTATTGGTTCCAGGTACTCCCATAACTCATCACAGCATTTGTCCATTACTCCTGTAACATATGACGGAACCATAATCTCATATAGCACGAAGGCCAAAAATCTAGGAGTTTTCTTCGATAACCAACTGTCCTGGTCAGTCCATGTCGGCGAGGTAAGTCGGCGAGTCTTTGCCAGTTTCCACTCTCTCAGGCGTCTTCAAAACTTCCTGCCTCGTCGGACAAAGATCACGCTCGCTCAGTCTCTCATCCTCCCCCTGATCGATTACGTCTGTCTGCTGGGCTAGCGTGACTGAAGAGCAACTGAACAAACTCGAGCGACTTCAAAACCTCGGGATTCGGTTTGTTTTTGGTCTGCGCAAGTTTGACCACGTCTCAGAGTATCGCAGGGAGCTGAAATGGCTCCCGATTCGTCTTCGCCGGGATTCCCACATCCTCATTTCCCTTTTCAACATTTTATATAATCCTCGCTATCCTGGCTTCTTACGAGATCGTTTCGAATTTCTGTCCCCGGATAGGCCACGGAGATCGCACACTCGGTCGCTACTTACAACTCCGCAACACAATACTGCCGCCTATGAACATGAACATCCAACTCTGGAACAAACTCCCCAACGCTATTAGAGACAGTCCGTCTCTCAACATATTTAAAAGTCGGTTGAAAGAACACTATCTTTCTCTACCTTATTAAATCTAAGTAATTTTATTTAGGGTTTTTTTTTTTTACATATTTATATACATAATTCTGGTATTTATGTACATATTGCTAAGTAGTTTATTGTGTTTAATTATTTTGTTTTATGTTGTGCACTTAGGTCTACCTGTTGTCAATTATTTCCTTTCCATCCTAGGTTTGCTGGAAGAAATCTCTTTATAGAGATAAGCTCGCCTTTGTCATATCTTCTCCATTTTCCACTGTAAAATCTGTTATTTTGTGCAATAAAGTATATATAAAATAAAATAAATATAAAAATAAATATATATAAAATATAAAACCCTGGTAAGGAGAAACATACTTGCGAGAAAAAGAGATCCAGCGTTTCTGGATCGCTTTACCTTCGTATGCATTTGTTCGTTTTGAAACAACCATACTATTGATTGGCGCTTTGTTTCTGGACCGTATGGGTAAATACCAGATTACAACTATAATGCGATGTATTGTAAACACGGCGGGATGAACCTGCGTCTAATTTATCAATCATATCGCGGCACTAATCCTGTTTCTGAGTCTCGGTGAGATTGTGAAGTACCCAGTGCGAAACAATCCAGCTCATGCAAAGGTAGCTGTATAAAATGGCATGGAAGCATCACGATACAATCTGCAGACCGTGCTGAATATCCTCGTGTGATCGCCTGATTTGTTGAATCAATTCTTCCGTAACTGCAGTCAAAGGAAGACAGCTCCTTTCTTCACCCCTCAAAGTTAAGCGACCGCAGTTATATATTCATTATACCAGCAGTACACGGTTGCTGTAAATGTAGACTTATCTATTAAAATAAGTCGAAGTCGATCAAACGATTCATCCGGTTTGAAGTCATAAAAATCTATGCACGAAAATATTTATTGCCACACGATAGTTTCATCGCGCTGGTAAAAATTATTGGAGGTAATATTAAAATTAGAACATATGTATTTTTCCGTGGTCTAATGGGTTTCACGCTGTCTTCTCACACAGAAGATACAGGTTCGATTCCTGACCATGTACCCATGAGATAATTAATTATCTTAAGTACCTTATCGCACGTTCTAACGATGATGGTAATATCGTGAGGAAACCTTCAATACGCCATAGCTGCGGCGATGGGCTAGCCCTCTGTCAAGCAAAATGGAGCATGAAATAACTGGTTGAACATGGGCACAATTGTGCCTCTGCCACCCCGTATTGGAAAAGGCGTGCGCTATGTTATGTAATGTTAAATTCATGTTTCCGTTTTTAGGTACGGAACACTAAGAATTACATAATTACAAAGACAAACCTTACGAATTGCTTACAATGTCAGAAAATAGAAACCCCTCTTCAGTGATTTTTCTAAAAGCGGTTGTCATGGCAATGAAGAGGTATTTCCCTTAAATGCTGCAGCCCCCTTTAATCATGAAACCTATCAAAGAACAAGGGCTACGGTTCCTCCCTGCTGCTATTCAATTAAGTAAAAAGGCCCTCTACGCATTATAGCGCGGCCAGGAATGTGGGAGTCTAGATTGAGTACTTATAGAGTTTTGTGACATTCTCTACAGATAATAATTGTTTTCCACTCTCTGTAAACTGCCTATTAATGTTTCGGTGTGAAATTATCAATTTTAAAGGCAAATGTTAGGACAAGATACCTAGAATAACTAGGTATCCAGTTGTTTAAGTTAATGAAGACGCTTTGCGATTACAAAGATTTCTTGTAGAATTCTACAAGAAAATAAAAGACAAAGACAAGAACAACACTATTTCCTGGACTACTTTCATTTAAAAAGTATCCTGTGAGATTTGTGCTATCAGCACGTGAAGCCATATTTATTTGGAGTATCATGTTTTGTTGCATAGCCCCTACCTAAAGTTTGATTAGAATGATTAGTAGAATGAAATAGAAAAATCCAAAAGACATGTTCTCCGATAAGTGGAGTAGACTTCCATTAAGCCTGAACGTGACTCGCAAAAAATCGGGGCGTTTTGCTGTGTTGCCAAAAATGCCAAGACGCGGAGTAACCAACCTTCCACTAGTGCATCTTGTATGCTCACTATTTTGACTCCTACAACAACTAACCATATTTTGTTAAGGCTAACATTTAATCGCACATCAAAATTACTGATTTGCACAGCAAAAAAGGATTAGCAAAAATTATTTTCATGTTTTAACGATTTTATATGTACTCAAATTTATGTTTTAACTTTTTTTTGTTGTTCGTACACGAAGGATAAAGGGGGCTTCGCTTCGCTTACCCCCTTACCCTTCACCTAAGCTACCGCAGCATTTCGCCCTGATATTTGCTGTGTAAATCAGATTTTTTTATGTGCAGTTTGATATTTCCCATTTGTTAACAGGTCTTGAACAGAATGTTCACGCCAAAATTAATTGGTTCCGAGCGAGCTGTTACCTCTCTCTCACCTACCATTTACGATAAAGAGTCAAGGTCACCGCTCGCTCGTATAAGTTTACAATGTTATACAACAACAAACAATATTTTGTTAACAGGTCTTGAACAGAACTGTTCACGCCAAGTTTATTTGGCTCTGAGCGAGCTATTGTTGTTATATCCCCCTCTCTCTTTTTCTCTCATAATGTTAACCTAAGAAATAATCACAGCCTACTTGCGTCCCGGTTTAGACTCGCGAAGGTTAGCAAATCTTTCAAGGGTCAGAGCATTCTCTACTACAACAAGATAGAGATCTTGAAATTGCCATCTAAGCAATTTAAAAACCATGTTAAAGCGACTTTGTCGAAAAAGGATAACAATGTTCAAGATTACATACTTAATACTTAAATGACGGGATTGTATGGGGTTCATCTAGCTCAACACAGGCTTTTCTGTTAATAATTTTGTAATTATTTATTCCTGCTTATAATGTATTCTGTTGATATTTGTATTAGTTAAGCACAAGCAATTTTTGACGCCATTCTCCTCCCACAGTGGTCCAATGTAGAGAAGTGGCAAAAAATTACGAATGCTAAGTATATGTAAATATCTATAGTAATAAAGACATTTAAAACTCGGAATTTGGAATTCTCACCCCGATCTCAGCCTAAGCGAGAAAGAGATGTCAGAACACGCTCAGAGCTAAAGAAACTTTACGCGGCCATAGCGACGTTGTCTCTGATCCCACAATGAGTCGTGTAAACTAGAAGCGGCGACGTAAACATACCTACATAAATATCCAAGATAACACCTACATATGGAGGTTAAAGAAAAGCTAACATAATTATGAATGACTCCGTGGTCTAATTTGTTTCAAGCTTGCTTCTCACATAGGAGATGCAGGTTCGATTAACCATGTACCGATGAGATAATTAATTTATCATAAGTACATTATACGGACGTTCTAACGATGATGGAAATCATCGTGACGAAACCTTCATTACACCAGAGATGCGGCGATGGGCTAGCCCCCTGTCACGCAAAATGGAGTACCGAATACCTGGCTCAATTGTGAGGCACGATTGTGCCTCTGCCACCCCGTATGGGAAAAGGCGTGACGCTATGTTATGTGTTATGTTGCTAAGATAATTATACGGACTAACAACAACATACGACGAGTTGCGCTAAAAATAATAATGTATCGATAGGAGCTATCATGTCCAAATGTGACGTATTGTATCATCATGTACTTTTGTAACTAGTTAAATGCGGTGAATATTCTACAATATTTTATTGTTTGTAGTCCATTAAGTACCTCAACGGGGGCGGGGTATATCAGAAAGGCACAGTTTAACTTCAAAGGTTGTTAGGGACATATATTTATAAAATTGAAAAACACGTCTTGGTCGGAACTAGTTAATTTTTCATTTCTCTGCAGGTTTCGGGCCGGCCAGTCAGCTGATTTGTACGGAGAAGTAAAAAATAAACATATTTGCTAGCGAAAGTTGCTCCGAATAATGTACATAGTTAAGTTAAAGTAACCAGTAAAAAAAAATACTTCACCTTTCTGTAATTGCTCTTATTAAGACAGTATGTGCCGAATGCCATATTTCCATATGTCACAGTAAGATTGTCGAAACCGTTAGTTCATAAACTAACGTTTTTTGTCTCGTCAGTTGGTCAACTATCGACAGATAGTAAACTGTAGCGTACTGCTTACTATATGAAGTGTTAGTTGATAAACTAACACTTCATATAGTAAGCAGTACGTATTTCTCCAAAACCATTAAAAAAATCGTACTTCAACCATTATGCGAATGCCGAATAACGAGCAGAATTTTATTCACTACACTGCTCCCCAAAACATTTTCTCGGTCTTTAATCCGAAAACCCTGTTTTATAGACCAAAAGGCGTTACGATCATGAAGGGTATTGCACAATTGTTTCAACCTATCATGTAACATATATTCGTGTCACACTTATTTGCAAATCGTTATGACAAATACCAATTCAAGATCCCTATTCATATTTGCTTACCTATCACTGCACACAACACATAGAAATTATCTTCAGTTCCTCGCAATATGTCGCTCATTGCGGTGCTGATATTGGTTGCAGTCCTATTTGTCATATTCTACTGGTATATGAGTAGAAATGCCAAATATTGGACGGATCGTGGAGTGCCGACACCTTCTAGGTGCCACTGGTTTTTTGGACACTTCAAATCAGCAGTCACGTTACAGAAACATGTCGCCACTGTTTTTGATGAAATGTACCAGTGAGTATTGATTTTGTATTGTTGTAAACAACCCACTTTGCTTTATTGCACAGATGTTGCAGTTTTCATTATTCATATCTACTTTCAAAGATGCTATGGCATTATTTTTGTGACTGCCTTGTCACCCTTAAGGAAAAATCGTAACCACTATTTTTCGTTTTTAGTCAATAATGATATTATTAAAATCTAATTCAATATAAGGATAAATCTAGACGACTCCATTGATCTCATAATACATGTACCCTAATTCATTACCGCTCCAAGACCACAAGATCCTATTCAGTTATGCGCTATCATTTGAGATGTAGATATTCTAAATTTTTCCAGAGAGTTCCCTGACGCGCCATATGTCGGATTCCTAAAGATGAATAACCCCGGACTGATGCTAAGAGACCCAGATCTAGTAAAAACAGTTATGTCAACCGATTTCCAAAGTTTTCAGCAGAATGAGTTTTTTGTGAGTAGAGCAATGACATAGAATGCTATTGAAAGTTCAGGTACAGAAACAATACACAATTTATGAATAGACTTAACTTATTTTATTCAAAGCTATGCTGACGCTCTCTCAGTAGGGGATTGACAACAGCGTAGTAGTTTCAGAATTCAGCCAAAATGCATATCTTGTATCTTTGATTCTTGCTAATAGTACAGCCTGCCTGACGCAACTCAATCAACCAGAGCCAGCGTGGTGGAGAATGGCTGGAACTTAGTGAAACTTAAATAAAGGCATTTAGTCATCGGTAGAGATGTTAATAGACTAAGTTTATACTTTTACAGGTAGACAAAAAGGTGGACTTTCTTTTGGGGAACAATCCGTTTTGCCAGTCCGGCGAGGAGTGGAAGGTAGCTCGGTCTCATGCCACACCATCTATCACATTCTCCAAGCTGAAGGGATACTTCCCCAGTATACTGAAGGTTGGAGATGAGATGGTCAAGATGGTGGCAAATGACTGCCGGGGGAAGAGTCCGATGGAGTATGAAGCTAAAAATGTATGTATCAGAAACACTTAGGCGATATGAATTTATGTGGAGTTGAAAAAGTTAATCCGAAAAAAGTTCTCGTTTTTGTCTGTAGTGTAGGGCCTTATCAAGACAACAGCCATGCCAAGAATCTTGGACACAAGTCATTTATAGGCTTCGCTTTTCATGAGATCTGATAACTCAGACATTCGATGCTTAAGCATAGGTGGGCCACGAATACATGAATTGTTTTAGGTCAGATTCCTTTACTTAGAAAATTGCTAGGTTTCTGAGGTGAAATTCATTCATTTTAAATATATCTTTGCAGCTCACAGGAATGTTCACGACAGACGTTATATCGAATGCCGTGTTCGGTATAAAAAACAATACGTTTGAAGATAAGAATTCACTGTTCGCCACACTAACTGCTGAGGTCTTCACTTTCTTAGCTTCAGAAAACTTGAAGCTTCTGATATTAATGTACTTCCCGCGTTTGTTTCATTTATTGAGATTCAAGTAAGCATATTTTCCTAAAGAGACTTTCTTAAATTCAATGTTTGAAATACCTTTATCATCATCATCATAATCAACCTACTGTTAGGATAATAACCAAAAAATTATGATTTGGGATAGGCCTACTAAAAGGCCTATTATCCTTGCTCTAATTATAGTCCTATTATATCTAACCTATTATGGTCTACATCGGGATATTTTTTTATTGATTCAAATCACCAGAGTAATCATATTGTCTGGTTTGGGTCACGTACGGCTCAATTGATTCAAATTGTCTATCATTCAATCCATCTCAGGGCAACTTCAAACAGGGCGGAGATTGTGCTACTCTCGTTAGTGAAGAAGATGATGAAAGAGAGGTCAGAGAGTGGTGAAGTTACAACGGACCTGTTTCAACAAATGATAGCACAAAGAGAGATTGGGAAAGCAGACAGTAAGTAATCACGCAGTAGGAAATTCATCTGATGCTTGATTTATATGCTTGCCAAGATTTGCCAAACTCTCTTAGGTCCAAGCCCCGGAAAACGTCAACTATGAGGCGAAAGTCAGTTGTCGTATTAAGACTCCGGGTGAATAATCAAATATACTAAGGGCTTGTTTCTAGAACTCCCAATAATCCCTATTGAGCAGATAAATCAGAAATTTTTATAGAAAATGACAGATGAATCTGTCACATCGAGCTTATCGGGACTTCTTGAAACAGGTCAGCATAATATAAGTAAATAATTATTATATTTTTTCTAGTATACACAGACAAGTACATCGCAAGTCATGTTTATTCCTTCCTATTGGATGGTACTGAAACATCTAGCGTTTTTATGAGCTATGCGATGTTTGAGGTAAATAATTATTGTTTATTTTGAACTTTATGTCTCATAATAATACAACCTAGAACCTTGTGATACAATGCATTGCCAACTCGATTGAACGCCTATCTTTAGGATTCCGGACCTTAAAAGGAAAAAAGGAACCCTTACAGGATCACTTCGTTGTCCGTCTGTCAAGACCCTGTTTCTCAGGAATTCGTGGAGGATCGTCAACCTAGAATCGTAAAATTTGGCACAAATCTATTTAAACTACAATTAAATAATCCGTTCTAGCTAATTAAATATGCCGATAAACGCTGGTAGATAGAGCAGCACAGGCACACTGCTTTCTTTCTGTGTACGCACAAAAGCTTGTTCTCATTTACATGTTTCTATATAAATTGAGACGCCGTAAATGTGTTATGGAAGCGAAACTATTTGCGCGGACTGTCACCCATATAAAAAGATCATAGCGCTTTGTAATCTCAGGGTTCATTGGCATTCCGTTAGAGAAGATACGCTTATCAACAAGTAAATTAACAAAGAAGATAAATCATACTTCTCCTTCTCCACCTTTATGAATATTTGATCTCTTTTCAGCTAGCATGGCACAAAGACATCCAAGACAAGTTGAGGCAAGAAATAAGAGAGATGCTCATCCGAACCAATGGAGAATACAGCGCAGAGGATGTTGAAAATCTGAAATATTTGGATATGGTTATATCTGGTTAGTACTTAGAGTACAACACATCATAAATGATTTTTACAGTATTGTGTCGTAGGAATGAGAAACTGCGACGTAAAATTAATGTGGTGCGAAAAATAAATGTTGCTCGGAATGAATCAGCTTCAAAGTCAAAGGTATTCGGAAAAATGTTTTTAATAACACACTAAATGAATGTTATGATGCCGTTAAATTGTAACATGTATTTATGTATTTTAATATATCATTACATGATTGTGGAAACCGTTAGTTCAATTCTATCTCGCGAGGTTGTGAACTGTCGATACATTTTGCAGTGAACGTAACGTATTAATTTTAGATTGTTTAAATAATCTATCTATCTATGTCAAAACTCTCGACATAGTTTTTTAAATATAACTTAATGTTAACTTAACTTTATGTAATTAAAGTTAATATAACTATCTAGCCACTAAGGCAAACCAATAGTTTATCTGAAGTGGCGAGAAATGTATATGAAAAGTATAAGACCTTAATATGTAACGAACGAAGTCATAATCATATTTTTTTTCAGAAACTCTTCGGCTGAACGTGCCAGCGCCAATCCTACTAAAACTATGCTCTTCAGACTACACTTTTTCCACTGGCCTGGCGGTGAAGAAGGATACCCTAGTCGCTATAGCCATCGGCAGTCTACATATGGACCCGAAGTATTACCCATCGCCTATCAAGTTTGACCCCTGCAGATTTACTGAGGAGGCCGTGGCTGAAAGGAACAAGTTTGTGTACCTGCCCTTTGGTGAAGGACCTAGGAAGTGTTTGGGTGAGTACTGGTAAAAAAGTACATGAACATAATTTAAATTGAACTTATACTTTCGACGAAAAAAAGGTTTATTGAAAACAAACTGCATCAATATTTACATAGCTTCTGGAAAATGCAGTTGGGTTATTTGTTTTTATAATGATTCCACTTGTTCATCCGATAAACTTCAAGGAATCGGAGGTGTGGAGTTGAAAAATAATTAAAAAAAAACGCAAATTTCCTGTATCGCTTGCGAAGTCTATAGCTCACAGAAGAATCTTGTCTCGCATTTAGAAGAAGTAGCTGTAGACTTAAATATATTTATATCTCTATGGTCTCTATTCTCTGTGGTCTCTATAGAGTATGGCTCAATCTTACTCGTATCCGGGTAAAGGCCCGTGCCCCTCGGTTGGGACATTAATAGGCCACATTTATTTATTTTAAATCTCTTTAAGTCTAAAGCTACTACTTCTCAATGCAAGTATGGCAACAAACATAAAAAGATAAACATTAACATACAGGCACATTCATTGCTTCTGGCCCCACACTAGGATACCCTGTGTCGTGGGAACCAGAAACAGTGACGTCACACATATATAAACATCCAAGATCTTGGTTTTTTTTTCTTTCCCCTAGCTGGGGATCGAATCCGGGACCTCTCGCATGGTAGGCACAGCTACAACTGCTGCGCCACAGAGGTCGAATAATTATTTTATACTACATTGCTTCCGGCCCCACTCTAGGATACCATGTGCCGTGGGGACTAGAAACAGCGAAGACGTCACCAACATTTGTATACCTGACGCTAATTTTCTTTCGCCTGAGTGCCGCCTGGAGACGGTAATGGCGCATGGGGACAAGAGAGTTGCATACATGGGCGAGATAGAGAGATGATGGCGCTCAGGCGTCAAGAAACATTTCTATGTCTATATCAATCAGGGTATTATAGTATTATTTCAGAATGCCTCACATGTGAAGGTTATTTTTTAATCTTATATTTTCTAGGCTTCTGTACAATTACACGTCATCTTAAATGAAAATCGTGTTAAAATTTATATTCTGTGTCTTTTCAGGTCAACGTTTTGCGCTTCTACAGGGTAAAGTCTGCCTCATCAAAATTCTCCAGAATTTTAAGTTGAAGCCATCTCCAAAGTCTCAATATCCACTCCAGATAGACCCTAAGGTTCAGAGTTTGAGGAGAGCTCTAGGTGGGGCATGGGTTCAGATGGAGGTGTTGAATTGACCTTTCACCGTTTTAAGAAGCATTGTCTCACCGATTGCAACAACGGCAACGTATTTCCCGATACAAGGATACCCTGTGATTTACTGGAATTATAAACATGATTGCTAACAGCAATATTTTTGTTACTTTTATTCTTAAGTTTTATATCACAGCATTTCGTGATGTCGTGCCATTCCAACACTGGTCAGTATAAATCCTAATCAATGCACCATTTGCGCTTTTTCTAGACTTTTAAATCAACAAGAATTGTATTATGCTGTTTATTGTATGGCTTACAAGAGCTTAACTCAATGTGTTTAGGGGTGGAGAAAAGTTAGATATACCTTTAACATGATGTCATTAGGAGAAAGTATGAAGTGGCGTCTATACCCGAACTAGTAGCTAGTAGATAGGTTTAGTCTGACTGTTACATTTGTGCCTGGACACGTGCCAATTTTGTTTTGATTTAGTGTCCTGAGACTGTTGAGAGGTTAATAGTAAGGTCTGTGACCTAATCAGCTTGTAAAACTGAGGAGGTCATTTAAACTAAATGCTTTACATCTACGTCACGAAAAACGAATAACTAAATACCTAATTGATATATCGTGAGAGTAAGTAAGATGTAAAAATCTCTACGAGGTAGCGCTGGAATTATAAGAATATAGCTCATTTTAATTACTAAAATAGCTATACTTAATAGATAATGGTTAATAGAATAGTAATAATAAAAAACTGGATTTGCGAAAGTGTTTTAATCATTTGATTTTCGAATAAACCTAATTTAATCATTCATTTCCACATTCAATTGAATTCCCTGTTTTACGAATTCAAAATGAATGACAAGTCCGAAATTATAATTATCTCACTTTCTTAAGCACAAACAATACGGTTTCTGGGACAATCGCTTTAACTGTGTTTCTAATTGGATGCTGAAGTTGAAACAGGGATTTTCAATCTTGAGATTATAATGTTTCCAAACTTTGTAACTAAGATAAATATCGCCTTTGAGACAATGATCCACGAATTGGATTTTACATTTCCTTTGTATTTGAATGACGAGTTACTCTAGAATGATAATGATTTAGATAGGTAATGATAAATCAATACATACTTACAGTTTAGTTAATATGTAGAAGAAGATACCGATATTTTTGCTGTAAGGAAATTACTAACATAACTTTGCCTCTGCCACTCCGCATAGGAAAAGGCATATTGCTTTATTGTTTACACAAATACTAATACAAATATATGGAGTTGTCAAGTTAATCAGAGAACAGTGTTGTCTCCCGTTCGAAGACAGATCATTATCTGAACTGCTATTCTGGAGAAATAAAAACGCACGCAATATAAAAAATAAAGTAAGTTAAGATCTCAAACGAAAGCCACACGCAAGTTTTAATAAAAAATAAAATGTACTGCGCCTAGCTCCATTTTGGTCTAGCCGAGCAATATGACTTCGAGGCACCACCCTTTGCACACCTGCCGCAATGCAAAATTAAATCAGTTACACAAGTAGGCAGAGGATGCCAATCCCGAAGTTACGGTATCAAACTAGCAGGCAAGCTTCCCTGAAGCAGGTAATTTGCAGCGTTTTAAAAACATTCGCAGCGGGAGTTCAGAAACAAACAACTTAAAACCAATAACCCTTAAAATGTGAAATCGAAAACTATATCGAAATATTTTTATGAAACTTTTTCAACGTCAGAGCGTTAAATATGCAGCCATGAAAGGCACGTGTATTTTTTTCTTGAACTACTACTGACTTCAACTTCACTACTGAGTTAAAAGTACCGAGTTTGCTCAGGAATAGCTGAATTGCGAATAAACGGCACCGAAATTAATATTCTTGCGGGAAATCTGCACCATCTCGCGGGATTAATATTATAATCCCCCGCTTCCGGGATTCTAAACTGGCCTTGTACGCGCTTAGAAATAAACTTGGCATAATTTTACGGGCTAACTTGCGGACATCCCTGGCGAAATTTCTGTTTTTACTCCCTCCAGGACCGAAAATTAACTGTTATTTCATCAATTCCCTTCCAACATGGTGGTGACACAGATTAAAACTTCTAGTTTCCCAACCAATATTAGGCTTATTTCTTGACGAGATATATTTTTATCGTGTTTTTGAACTTAGCATTTACATTAGTGTTGTAAATAGCTTTTAAGTGTTCACAGCTCTTTGTGGTTTAAAAATTGTTTTTTACTTCGTCTGTGATTTCAATGATTGTTATTTTTTTACAGGCGTTCAACCTTCTGACAAAAAAGATAATTATTACAGTTAGTATGGCTCGGCAGTGGGTGCTTGCGAGATTCGTAAGGATCAGGACCGCAGTGGAAACGTAAGAAAATTTGACCTTTATCCAGCAATGGGTGAACGTGGACTGATTAAAAATGATGATGATTTTTATTCGGTTATGCTGCACAAATAAACAGAACATTATTATTATTAACTACAATTTCAAATAAATACTGTACCTTGTAGGCTGATAAAGATACATCGACACTAAATTATTTACTCGTGCAGTCCTTAGATGGTATCTTAACTGTTTAAACAGAGATATATTGGATAGACATTTCCACTAACCATACTTGTGTGTACCCTACATAACTAAGACAAAAAAACACGAAAATAAAGAGATTTGATTTTGAAAGCCTACAAGCTTCAACATAATAAACCAAGTGGGATTTATGCAAGGAATTGTACAATACAAGACAAATCCAATATGAAACCGCGTTATTACCTCCCCTGTCACAGAAGTAAAGGACGGTTGTAGACTTGCGACATTTGCGCCATCGCGTTAACCTGGAGCTAATAATGAGATGACTCTTGTGTTTGCGTAAATTGTTCATTGCTTTCTCAATTAAAAACAACATTATAGCGTTACGCCTTTTCCCATACGGGGTGTGCTGCCACCGCAAAACCGCCTCTGCAGGCATACTTGTCCAGTTATGCAATACTGCGTTTTGCTAGCCCAACGCCGCAGTTATGGAGATTGATGTTTTTTTGTAAACTATTGGTAAACTAAATAGAGTGTTGTTTTGTAAAGTTACGCCCGACTAAGGGGTGGTTATTAACACGACACTGAAGCAAACACAATATAAAATGTAGCGCATGAATGTCCCACCGAGGGGCACAGGCCTTTACCTGGATACGAGTAAGATTAAGCCATACTCCACCACGCTGACTCAGTGCGGGTTGATGGAGGGTTTTACGACTGCTACCACGTTGCGATAGTTACCGGCACCTACAGCTTAACATGTCATCCGAAACACTGATCGTCCGATACTGCTCTAAAGATAAATTAATTATCTCATTGCTACATGGTCAGGGTTCGAACCTGTATCTTCAGTGTGATATATCACTGCGATGTGAATACAATCGACTGATTTATGCAACCTTTAGCCAATATAGGATGTTTGGACAGGGGAGGAGATGTGATGGGAGAGCAAAAAATGTGTTTCTTCATGTGTTCTGATCTTCTGTTTCATGTGTTGTTGGTTGATTTTCTGGATTCTGTTCTGCTGGGTTGTAGAATGTGCTTTCAGTTTCAATTTCTGTTTCCGGGACCTGGAATTTTTGATTTGAGACGACCCTAACTTCCTCCCTTTTGTGTGCTAATTACATCCAGTAGCTAGGATTCTCTCCGTTGTATTTAATATGGTATTTGAGGGAGGCTTTAGAGGAGTATATGGGTCGACCGACTTTCTCCTTAGTAGTTTCGTAGTTCAGGGCGGGGCGTGGAGTATGGGTTTTTGAGGGTATTAAGATGTGTGAATTACTAGTCACACATTCTATGATTTTTTATTCATTTGTTTTTTTTTTCCTCAATGTTGCTCAAGATCATGCGTTCATATTTTCTTAGTCTTGAGCGGTTAGCTTTGGTGGGTGCTGCCACTTTTAGTTCACATAAAATGCACGTCGAAATAACAGTTTTTTATATTAAGCTAGCTATTTTCCAGTCCATGTTATTCTTCTTTACAAAGTGTATTAAGAAGGCTTTAGAGTTACATACAGTAAGTGCCTGTTGAGAGCTTTTCCTTTTGGTGTCTCTCCTGCGATGTCTTGCAGTAACATAAGTAGCGAGATATTTTATTTCCGTCACCGGTTGAATTGGGACTCAATTTAAGGTGGGTTACGATTTGGTCGAGATAAACGTGTGCGACTGGACAGTACTCATGTGCTGTCCAGTCGCACACAGGCGCCAGCCTCAGCGATCACCAGCTAATCACCTTCAAAACAGTCTTCGGGAGGTTAGACTCGAGAGCCAGTGAGTCTTCAAGACCTCTGCTACCTCCGTTCCGGACGCGTGGAGTCAATTGAGCCAACTTTTGTTCGACAATTCATTCTCGAATGGAAAGGATTCACCCAGGCCTTTCCGCCACCAGGTACTGCGAACGATATTCGGAGATCTTGCTGTACGCAGCAAGATCTCCGAATGTACTGTCCGAGAGACTTTGGGGCATTACGGCAAAGGTAACGATGGCAGGTTCGTTCGCAATGGTGGACCCCGGAGTTGGACACTCTTCGAACTATGGTCAACCGAGCTCGGCGTGAATGGCAACAGTCACGACGCGCAGGAGGGATGACTGAGCAGCGGCTTAATTACGATCACCGTGCCCTTCGGGGTAGATACAAGAAAGCCATGAAGCAGGCAGAGTTGGAATTCTTTCGCAAGATTGCCGAGTGAGGTAACGACGATCCTTGGGGTTTAGCCTACAGAGAGGCTTGCGGGCGTTTACGCCCCCCACTGAACATCATCAGCGGCACCAAGCTTTTCGACGGCTACACGGAATCTACCGGGGCCACCATATCAGACCTCCTTCAGACGCTGTATCCAGACGACGAGCCGCAAAGGGATACCATCTACCACCAGTCTGTCAGTGTAGCAGCTTCCTTCGCGCCATCCGGCTGTGACATGGCAGCTCCCGCAAAAGGTGACAGTGGAGCGCATCGTGCGCTCCCTGCATAACTCAGCTCCAGGCATTGATGGTATCACGGCAGCGATAGTTAAGTGGGCGTGGAGGGCCACGTCAGACGAGATGTGGCTCATGCTGAGGATGTGCATCGCCGAGGGAGTGTTTCCCGATCTCTGGAAATCACGCCGACTCGTCGTCCTGCCAAAGGGCAACGGTAAGCCCCTTAGCGACCCAAAAGGCGTACCGACCAATCACACTACTTCCCATTTTGGGTAAACTATTGGAGCGCGTGATAGATTCCTGTGCTCCCTGTTTGTATCGTAATATATCGGAAGCTCAATATGGGTTCACTCGGGGTAGTTCGACAGTGACGGCGCTGTGCCGAATTAACGAAATTACAGATACCAGTCCAGCTCCGTACGTGCAGCTTATCTTTCTGGACATCTCTGGTGCATTCGACAACGCGTGGTGGCCAATGATCCTCCTCAAGGTGAAGCAAGGTGGAGCCCCGTGCAACATTTACCGTAATTCAGCTAATTTACCGTCAGCTAATTTAGCAACCGTAGAGTCATTTTCTATGAGGGAAGTCAGACCTGCACCAAGACAAGCACCATGGGATGTCCACAAGGGTCAGTGTTGGGCCCAACGTTATGGAACATCCTCCTGAACGATCTCCTGCTGCTGCCGCGACCCGAAGCAGTGCATTTGATTGCGTATGCCAACGACGTGACAGTGGTGATCGAGGCGTCTTCGCGCGCGGACATCTAACGGAAAGCTAGCGTCGTGCTCGGGGAAATATCGGGTTGGGGATCCCGCAACTGTTTGGGATTCTCTTCAGTGATGTCCTTGACCATGACGTACAAAGGGGGGTTCAAGCGAGCGCCAACGATCAGATTCGAAGGCGCGTCGATCAGAAGTGTGTCGCAAGCTACGTTACTCGGTGTCACTCTGGACGAGGCTAGGTCGTACTTGCCGCATGCGTATACTATAGGGCAAAAGGCCTCCGCTTGTTTCCTGGTGTGAAGTACCGGGCCCTCCGAGTTTTGTACTCGGGGACATACAAAGCTACGCTTACGTACGCTGCCGCAGTATGGTACCGATGCTTGTCCAACTTTGTTGTCAGAAAGGCGTTGATACGAACGCAGAGACCGGCGCTAGTTTTACTAACGAAGGCTTACCGATCGTGCAGCTCCGCAGCATTACCTGTGCTTGCGGGAGTTTTACCAGCCGATTTGGAGGTCTGTCGTGCAGGACTGATTGCTCAAGAGCGACACCAACTGGCCCCCAGGGAGTACCGGAAACTCAAGACGATGGTTAGGGCAGACATCGTAGCTCAGTGGCAGGAACGATGGCAGGGCGGTAAGAACGGTCGCGAGCTGTATGGATTGTTCCCAGACGTGGGCGTGAGGCTCAGTTCAGAATGGGTAGAACCGGACTTCATGGTCTCCCAAGTACTTACCGGGCACGGATGCTTCAGACAGCGCCTACACAGGCTAGGGTTGTGCGAGTCTGCAGAGTGCCCATGTGGCGATGACATCGAGAGCCGGCATCACGCCCTCTGGGAATGTAGGCTATACGCGGATGAGAGATCGGAGATGCTGGATGCACTGAAGAGGACAACGGTTGGCCCAATTTTCCACGAGGTGCTAGTTTCTTGCGATCAGAACTTCAAGGCGTTGCGCAAGTTTGCGCACTCATGGCACACCAAGAGAAGAATATTTGAAGATTGAGGACAGCAGTGGTACAGTTCGACGCTGAGTAACGTGTTGTGTTGTCGAGCCGCATTTGGGGAGGACGAAAAAATAGTATTGTATGGCTTGACCAGAAAGGGAAAAAGGCCGGGACGCATTCAAGAACTTGTAAGGCATCAAGAAACTGCATGCGTGAAAGAGCCGAAGGCAAGTAGCGCCTGACAGTGCCCAAGATTCGGCCTGTAAGCCGCAAAGGCAGGAAAGACCATGTGGTGGTGGAGTCCAAGAGATTGTGCAAGGTGACCGTGCCCTTAGAAAACATCCAAGACTAAGAAACAAATGTTCATGCTCATCACACAAATATTTGCCCTTACCGGGATACGAACCCAAGTCCGTCAGCTTCGTATGCAGGCTCGCTACCCGCTAGGCTAAGCTGGTCGTCATTGCAAAGACACAAAATAATAATGCCCTCTTAATGATTTGAAGTAAGTTGAGAACGAATTTCGTCTTTAGGAATGTGTGAGTTTATAATGACGAAGCCCATATCTGCCCTCAACGAATAACGGCTACCTCCGCTACTTGTCTAAATAACGTATCTGTGAATGTAGTATTCAAGATAAACAAAGAGTTAAGGCATTAAGTTCAGACCACACTGATCAGATTGTAGTATTTAAAGAAAGTAATGCTATACCCAAGTAACAATTTCTTGATCTAAATGTATTTCACGGATAGAGTCTGGCAGGAGGTTCCACATCTGCGCAGCACGGACTGTGTAAGAATTCATCAGGAAACTGGTATTGGCCATTGGACAGGCTAGTTCTCTTGATGCGACACATACACGACGAGGTCCTGAGGGCGGCGGTAAATACGCGAAACGATTTCGCAGGTATTCTGGAGCAAAAGTTTCCCTTTTTAAACCTAAATATTTTCCTAGGAGCATAGCGCGTGTAATTGATATTGAAGTTCACCAATTCAACTTGCAATGCAGGGTGATGCGGCATGTCCTCACGTGTGAGGGGTTCGGGCGCGAGGACTACATATACTTCAGTATCGCTAAAAACAAGATCAAGCTGCTTATTATTACTGCTATACTGAGTCCAGCCAGCAAGGGAGAGGATGTTGAGCAGTTTCTGCTGGTAAGGAATGGCAGCACTGCAAGGGTCCATACCGAAGCCAGATGATTTTGGGCTCCAGTGCACAGGTATATAATATAATATATGACGATATACATATATAGCATATAATATGTGCACATAAAATAAATATAAAGTTGCCACACCTCAACCCGGCAGTCCTTTTAAAAAAGCTATGTTAAGCCACTAATAATAATAATAATAGCTCAACAGCTTCTTAGGATAGAGTCCCCAACCGGTTCTGTACAATCTTCTCAGCTTCCCCTTAGTACTCATTTTAATATCACAGCTGCTTAAAATCTTATTATAAACCAGAGTATTTACAAAAGGACTGAAACGGAAGGCTAAGGCAGTCCCTATACATGGCTTGGGTTTTCTAAATACTCGTTTTACCAATAAAGCCGCGTATTGAGTCGAGTTTAAAACGGCTTTGTGTGTGGAAAGGGCTACAATCTTGATTAAATATATGTAACTTCCTGACACATATGATGTGCCGCGCCATGTTAAAATAGGGCGGCGTTTCTTGTAAAACGTCGTTGTCTATGGGGCACATCATGATGTGCTCAAACCAAAATCGGTCAGATCGATGAGAACCAAAAGTTTGTCGATATTCCAAGTGAACGTTTCGCCATATCATTAATTAAATGGCCAAAGGATAATACGTCACATCGTAAAATAGTTACAATTTTACGTAAAACCAAATCTATTTCTTTTTAAAACTATTTTTTGGTTGTTATACCTGTGCTAAATGACTATTTCTGTATACTTTTAAAAATAATTAAATATATTTTTTTTAGGTTATAAACCTAATCAAGACAAGTAGGATGACCATCATATGGGAGTCGGTGGACTACTATTGGATATCCGAGTATGATATTTTACACACTTTTGTTATCCCCATTGTTAAATTTTGTTTTTATGTGCAAACGCTCCGGTTTTGCTTCTTATAAGTTCCAACCTAACCTTTAACACAATTGAAATCAAGCCACAATAACCTACTCTAGCCAAGTTTGGCTTTTCATAACTTTGAGTCGCAAGCTCGCTCCGCTGGTTGCACATACACGTTCTAACCTAACCCAACCCAACCTACCGAGCCAAATCTATTGTCATCCTACTGTTCGATATGCCAAGTTATAGGCTGGCAGATCGTCGAAAGTGGGTCTTGAAACGATATGGCGGGTTTAATATGGCAGATCAAGAAATGCCGCCATGTCATGATAAGCCGAGGCACATCATGATGTGCCGAATTTGAGGATCGGCCGCCGACAATAGATTTCCGGTGAGGCCAGAACGCACAAAGTTCTGACCTCACCGGAACCTTCCTACTTTTACCGTAGCTGTCTTTCCGGCGCTGCCCCAGCAAGAGATGCAATAAGTCAGCTGTGACTGACGGAGTGCAAAATATACAGTTTTAAGGTTACAGCGATTCATAGCTGACACCTAATGCCTACGATTATACGACCTCGGCGTGAGAGTTTTTCTATGTGACCTGAAGTTAAGGTTTTTGTCAATTATAACGCCAAGGTTCCTAATCTCACCACACTTATAAATGGCATCAAATCGACACGATGGTTCACAGTTATTGCACGAGTGGATCACGATGTCAGGATGAGGCGGGGGTGGCGACGCAGCAGTTTTATGGAAGCACAGAAATTTGGTCTTTTTTGCATTTAAGGTTAGGAGATTACTTTGCAACCACTTGGCTATAGTCGACGTTCTACTCTCAGCGCTGGCAAAATGTCACTCTAGCTATTTTCGTGAAAAAAATATGGTGGTGTCGTTGGCGTAACACATCATTTCGGTATTGTTTATTGGTAAACTATGAATATCATCCATGTATAATATGAACAATGTTGGCCCTAACATGCTGACTTGTGATACACCGAAATTCACTGCTTCACTATGAAAGATAACACTTGAACCTCTCTAAAGCTACGCTCTTCTAGCTTACGTAAGAGAAGCAGCTTAGAAAAAACTCCCGTCAAGGATATAGATGGATAGTTATCGGGAGTATCTTCTTTACCACTCTTGTGTATCGGGCTGATCGATGCAGTCTTCCACTTATGAGGGATTACTAGCGTTGTCTGACTGATATTGAGAACTGTTGTTAAAGGTTCTAATAAGTAGCTTAATTTTCTTTACAAGGGAATTGTTGAGTCCATCAATAACCGGGACTTTGTCGTTTTGCAGAAGGACCATCATCGATTCCACATCTACCGTATCAGTTGATTCCATATAAAATGAATCTGTTACATTCCGTTTTGTCTGTAAAATTGTCGATAGACTTTCTTCGCTAGTGTTAGTTGTGTCAAGAATGACTTTTGTAAGTTTATGGGCAACATTCGCATTAAGTCATTACATTTAGATAATCTTTTGAGTTAGTTGAGCCAGGCACAGCCAACACATCCACCAGCTCACTGGTTGATTTTAAAATTATACATATTATATACTTGACCACTTTCTAGAGCTTGTAAGAATTACCATGTATCAGTTGGTTCCATATAAAATGAATCTGTTACATTCCGTTTTGTCTGTAAAATTGTCGATAGACTTTCTTCGCTGGTGTAAGTTGTGTCAAGAATGACTTTTGTAAGCTTATGGGCAACATTCGCATAAAGTCATTACATTTAGATAATGTTTTGAGTTAGTAGAGCCAGGCACAGTCAACACATCCACCCGCTCACTGTTTGATTTTGAAATGGTACATATATAATTGACCACTTTCTAGAGCTTGTAAGAATTACCATGTCTATCTTGGAGTTCTCTACTTTCATGTTTATTAATGTTTGCATATACCTTGCTTAACCTCATCATTAGGGTATTTATGGCATTAATGTGCAGTCTTTCACGGTATTTCATGTAAATCATTAATCCTGGGGTGATCCATGGTCTAAGGTTGAACCTGGAACAACTACTTTATATTAATTCAGTGTGCTTGTCAACTATATACGACAGATGTTGTGTGAAATTTTGACGGCTTCATCCACTTTTGTTTAATTTATAACGTCGGTCCAATTAGTCAAGTATAGCATTAATATGTCTTTTTAGCCTGGTGCGACTTAAATGGTTTGTTTTAGGTTTACCAACGTCGGACCAGTTAAGGTAAAATAATGATCCATTACATCTGTCGCACAGACTATACCCATTGATGGAGAAGGGGTTTTGATAAAAATGAGCAGGTATTTCATCTCGTTGGCTTCATAATGGCTGAGGTGATAAACGTACACGAAAATTTTCTGATCAATGTCTTTTTCCAAGCGAATCTGGATAGTTGATGACCCTTTCTGCTTTTTGGGCGCATATGGCGCAGCCATGGCGCACCCAGCAAATACGGTATTTGTACTCGGAGGTTCGTAAACTGGTGCTACGAAAAAGTATTTTGTTCGTTTTCGTTAATCGCTCGTTCATGTATATCGAACTTTTAGTCCCAGGTAGATGTCCTCTGAGGTAAGAGTCTTCCTCTCTTTAGACTCCTTTACACGTTTGGCTCTTCGGACGAGTTTCACGACAATTCAATGGCACAAGGCAGATTCTTGGGATTGGTTGCGGTAGGGGCCAATGTTGGGCGCGGGGGCCAGCGCGGTACGTACCGTCGACATCAGAAGTCAGTTACTTTGAGTAATTATGTATACACTAGAGTAGACGCCTCGGCTTGATTTCTTTTAAGACCTTTAAGGCAATTGACCCAAACGCGCTCAGTCTGTGCCGAACGGCTGCGACAACTCAACGCATTGCAGTTAACAGGGTTACGTTAATACGTTAATATGCATTCATGTGTACTGAGGTACTGCATAAAGTTCACAGGAAAATTAAATAAAAGTAAAGGAGTGACTTGCCAAATATAAGCTTTATGCATTTTTGCAAAATCACACTTAATTTAATTACTTTTGTATCAATTTTAACTCTTGTCGACGCGCCATGCAGCCGCCATGTTTCGCTGAAATCATAGAGAAACAAAAGAGGTCTTCGCAGAAGTGACAACTGTCCGAGCATTATATGTAAATTATGTAATGCATTTTTTGGAAGCAAAGATTCATCTGAGATTTTCGGCTGTTCGTCCACTAAATGCCACAAGCATGAAGGCGTGTTACCACTGTTTATTTTAACAACTAGGCACATGCTTAAAATACTTAGATCCGAGGTCAGATTTCGTCAAAATTTGATCATAAAATTATGATAGGTAGTTAGTGCCACTAGCACAAGGCTGGCTATCAGTTACCACTATTATCTGATGGTCAATTGTATCTACGGTCAGACATATATACATACACATGCAGGTTAAACACATTACCCTTCTCTTTTTTGCTTCGGTATATCCGGTTGAAAATAGCTTCGGTCGTTCCGACCACAATGACTTTTAGGTAGGTACAATACAAAAACAGTGTCACTTCTGCGGTGTGCAATCTCGCCGCGGCCCCCGCTCCCCTGTGTCATCAAGTTGCGACATGTTTTTTGTTTGAGAAAGCGTCTCTTCTTCTTCTTTTCGAGTCGACGGTCATCTCAGATACGGGCGGCCCAAAAGGTCGCAACCGCAATAGCTCGCTCGGTAGCCTTTTCAATTCAATTCAATTCAATTCAATTCATTTATTTTCAATTGTAACCTTACAGCTAAATTAACCAATACGTTACAAAGGCGGTAAAAATATTTTACTTATCTAGATCTTGCATTCGTCTTTCTGTCATTCTCTTACATTCCCTCACCAAGCACGCCATCCCACTCGTGAATATATCACGCTGTGGTGAGGCGGCGAGCACGGAGTTGATCAGCGCCTGCGCCTGCGCGACGGGCGAGTACAGGTAAAGGTTGGTGCGCGACGCGCGAGTTGCCAGCAGTGCGCGAGCGCGACTACCCCGCAGCCTCATGTATGCGTCGGGCACGAACATTCGCAAACACCTTTGGAGAAGCTCTGTACAGTCGAGTTTATTTCTAATGATGTTCATTACAAAATTAAAAAGAGATATTGACCTTCTCAATTCTAATGACTCATACCCCAGATGACCTTGCAGAAATCGTGTTGGGTACATATATGGGTAACATCCATGACCCTTTTTGTAGAGACTGCGTAGAAATCGTTTCTGTACTTGCTCCAGCATGAGAATATATTTACGCTCATGCGGAGACCAGACCGCTGCATTCGTTTCCACTATGCTCCTCACCAAGGCCTCGTACAGAGCGCGTGTAGCCGCGAGTGTGAGTGGCGCCGCGTTACGCAGTACGAACCCTAGCCTCTGGAACGCCTTAGCGGTGAGCTGCTGCACGTGCGGCCGGAACGTGAGCTGCGCGTCGAACAGCACGCCGAGGTCGCGCACCTCGTGCACGCGCGCCACGCTGCACCCGCCCAGCGAGTAGTCGCACAGCACCGGATTTTTCGACCGAGTGAAGCTGAGCATCTCACATTTGCTTGGATTAAAATAAAGCCGACTGTCGAGACTCCAGTTATATACTAAATCTAGATTTTTCTGTAAAATTGCACCGTCCCCCATGTTTCTGACGACCCTCACCAGTTTTACATCATCAGCGAACATCAGCATGTCGCAGTCGCTGACCACATCCGGGAGATCGTTTATCAATAGCACAAAAAGAAGGGGGCCAAGGTTTGATCCTTGACTTATACCCGACTGGGTGCCGTATGGGCTGGATAGAAATTGGCCGTACCTCACAAACTGTCTTCTATCCATTAGATAGTTAGAAAACAGCTTGAGAAGCTTTGGTACCAGTCCTATCTTACCCAATTTTAGTAGCAGGATATCATTATCAACCCTGTCGAATGCTTTCTGGAAGTCCAGATAAATGACGTCGACTTGGTTTCCCGCATCTAGTTCCCGAGTAAGGATGTCGACTAATGTTACGAGGTTCGTGGTCACTGATCGTTTCGGCAAAAATGCATGCTGTGCACTAGTAATGTAGGGCAGGCATTGAGGTAGTAAAGCCGCCTGAAGAACCATCTCGAACACTTTCGCCATTGCACAGAGTATTGCCACTGGGCGGTAGTTTTCGATCATTGTTTTAGATCCTTTCTTGGGAATAGGAGACACCCGGGATATTTTCCAATCCTGAGGGTAATCCCCACTTTCCAAGATGAGGTTAAAAATAAACTTTATTGGGCCGAGTAACTCATCCATACAACCTTTGATTACATAAGCCGGAAGAGCGTCCGGGCCTGGTGACGTTTTCGGTTTTAGATTCTTTATTGCACAACAAATAACATCCGAACTTATGTAATCAATATCAATCCTACGAGACCCCGAGTCGGTTGCACTAGCAGGAGCCGGATCGAGTGACGGTTGTTGTGGTAGGAATACTGAGTGGAAGTGATTCGCGAAGGCGGTAGCCGCCGCGGCCCCTTGATATTCCTGATCACCCTTTGTAACCCTCGCCTCGACGCCTCCTCGGCTGCGTAGCGTGTTAACGAATTCCCAGAATTTAGCGGGTTCTTTGTGCAACTTTACAGATATATCTCTTACATATGAACGATATGCTAATTGTGTGTCCATTTTTATTTTGGTTCGCAAACGCTTAAATTCACCGCAAGCATCCTCAATCCCGGTCCGTTTCCACTCCCGATGAAAACGAGCCTTAATCTCAATGTCACGGATAATTGCTCTCGTGTAATAGACAGGATAAATTCTACTACACGATCGCTTCCGTAATTTCTTTGGTATGCAGAGGTCGAATACAGTATATATATATAGCTTTGTAGAAGTAATTTATTGCACTTTCAGTCGATGTGTACTGATATAGTTTGTTCAGGCTTCTCGGCACCTAATGACCTCGCAGGGGCCCATCAGCTACGAGGTAGCGTAGCGATCAGATGCCAAGAAGTGAGAACGTCGGCGATTCACCGAGCTATTAATTATGAATCTATCTGACCTGGTCTGTGCTTCGTTCCCGTCAAACTCCTGTCTCTCTGCAAGGCCCGGGTGCACCCTAGGCTCTTCTTGGTAGACAGGTTCTTCAGCCAACCAGGTATGGCTGGCAGGCCAGCTTCGACGAGCACAGTGTTCCAACACAGGTTATGTTACGTGGGAAAACCAATCGGCCACGTAAATGCGAACTTTATCTGGTTCGGGGACCCACAACACACTCAGCTATATAGACAATCCTGAGGGGAACCCGAATACAATTCCAGATGGCTTACGATTTAATTTCAATACCCAAATCAATACGCGTTACATTGCGAGGGCTTTCGTCTGTCAGTTGTCAAAAAACTGCTAGGTTGGCAGCAACGTCAAATTCAAAATGGCCGTTCCGAAACCATCGATCGAATATCGATTTGGAATCGAACAATCACCCGCCCGGACAGGCACCACCTGTCCCCTAATCTACGGGCAGCCGAGACAACGTTGCTACCGCTCGTTTTAGAACCGAGCCTCCTACTAGAACCTCTGCAGACCGGGGGGGTCCCGTCCTTGCCAGGGAACAAGTTAACAATGCGCCCCCTGCGCCAACGTAGTGGCGGTAGGTTAGCATCCTTAACCAGAACGAGGTCACCAACACTAGGGGGGCTGGTTTTGTCAGTCCACTTAAGGCGCTGTTGTAAGATATGCAGATACTCGAGCGACCAACGCTTCCAGAAATTCTGAGTAAACTGCTGCAACATCTGATACCTTGACAACCGATACAATTTCACTCCCTCGAAGGGGTGCTCGGGCAACGCGTTAAGTGGCTGTCCTATCAAGAAATGGCCTGGGGTCAGAGCCTCCAGGTCATTTGGATCCGAGCTGAGCGGACACAACGGTCGCGAATTGAGAACGGCCTCGATCTTACAAAACAATGTCGCGAGCTCCTCAAAAGTCAGCGCGGTCTGACCTACTATACGCCCCAAGTGCGTCTTAGCTGACTTAACTACGGCCTCAAAAATCCCACCCCAGTGGGGGCAAATCGGTGGGCTGAAGGTCCACTGTATACCCCGACGGGAGAGGGCCGTTCCAATATCCACTTTATTTACATTCAAAAAGTTGACTATCTCTCGTAAGTATCGTTCCGCACCGACGTAGTTAGTGCCGTTATCAGAGCGGATCAAAGTTGGAAGTCCCCTTCGAGAAACAAACCTATCCAAACAAGCAATGAAAGCCTCTGTCGAGAGATCAGCAACGAGCTCGAGATGTACCGCCTTGGTGGATAAACAAACAAACACACATAGGTACGCCTTGTATTGCTTAGCGGTACGCAATCGTGAACTCTTCACCATAAACGGTCCGGCAAAATCCGTACCAACACCTGAAAACGGTCTGACCTCATTCACACGATCAGGGGGCAAGTCCCCCATGAGAGGTTGCATCGTGGCAGCCTTAAGTCGATAACAAGGCATGCACCGAAACACGATGTTCCGTATGACACGGCGGGCAGATAAGATCCAAAACTCCCGCTGGAGCGTGGCCAACAACGCGTTACAGCCGGCATGCGCGTTTTTAATATGACGATCAGTCACCAGCAATTCAACTAACTGTCCCCCCTTGGGGAGCAGAAGTGGGTGACGAGCCGAATACGACAGATTCGCATTGCGCAATCTTCCTCCTACCCGAAGTAACCCGGTCGAATCAACAAAGGGGTTGAGACGCGCGACGGCTCCCTTCAATTTCGAACGTCCACTTCGTATGATCTCCAATTCTGCCCCAAACTTCGAGGACTGTACCAACCGGACCAAATTCAGTAGCGACTCGTTTCGCTCTGCCGGAGTCAGAATAGGGTTCAACGTTCGCTGATCGCGAGGAGTACGACAGTTTCGAGCGAATCTCCTAATCCAAGTGGACACGTTTATCAACTTGTCAAGTGAGCTATACCGGTCCAGCAGAAACCCGGCGTCAGGGTCCTCAGCCTTCTGGGTAACATGCACGGCCGCTCTGGGGCCATGATCCGAAGATACTACTACATGGCTGTGGGGCCAGTCCGATTCTCTCCTGGCAAGCCAGGGTGGTCCCCACCACAAATGGTGTCTAACGAGTTCAGGAGCCCGACATCCCCTGGATGCACAATCAGACGGGTTCAATTCTCCTGGTACATGTCTCCAGGTCAGTGGGACCTCAGACGACACAATCTGGGAGACACGGTTCGCAACAAAAACCTCTAAGTTATGGACCGAAGCCTTCAGCCAGCACAAAACAATCTGGCTGTCCGTCCACGCGTACACCGTATCCTCCAAAACCACTGACCCACGCAACACTGTTAGAGTGTGATTCAAAAGTTTGGTCAAAAGAGCAGCCCCGGACAGTTCCAGTTTTGGAATCGTCATCCTTGTCCGAATAGGCGCTACCTTGCTTTTTGCCAAAACCAAACGCACGTCGACCTCCCCGGTGGAGGTGACGGTTCGCAAATAAACCGCTGCCGCAAACCCTCGTTCAGAGGCATCACAAAACCCGTGAAGGGTTGCCCTGTAATCCCCAGCAGGGACCAATTTCCTCGGCAGCGATACATTATTTATGTCCGATAGCGAGGTGAACATTTGCGTCCAATCAGTCAACAAATCACCTGAGAGGTGGGTGTCCCAGGTCAACTGAGCCGCCCATAGCCTTTGCATAAAACATTTGAGAGCAAAGGTGACTGGAGAAATCCATCCATTCGGGTCGAACGTTCTCGCAATCGTTGACAGTACTGACCGCTTCGTCCAGGCCTTCGGTGTTTCTAAAACCACCCGATAGGTAAACTCATCATGGACGGGCCGGTACTGAATTCCAAGCACTGACAACATGTTAGGGTTGTCAGGATTCTCAAAAACGTGCGGGTCTTGTTGAAACTCATCTGGGAGACCAGCCATCAACTCAGGGGAGTTGGACATCCACTTGCGTAGTTCATAGCCGCCTCGTTCCAGCAATTGAATGAGCTCGTCACGTCGGTCCAGAGCTTCCTCTACACTGGCTGCCCCTGTGCAGACGTCATCGACGTACAAATCTTGCTCCAGGATAGCGGCGGCTCTAGGATAGCTCACACGGTCACGCGACGCCAACTCCCGCAGGGTACGCATCGCCAAATACGGGCTAGACCGTAACCCATACGTGTTCGTGTTCAACTCATAGACCTTGACTGGCTCGGCCGTGGACTCACGCCAAAGTATCAACTGATACCTTCTGTCAGCCGGATGAATTACCCTTTGCCTAAACATCATCCGAATGTCTGCGACAAATACAACCTGGTGCCTCCGAAAGCTCGTGAGAATATCCGAAATATCACGACTTAACTTGGGTCCCGAATGTAGACACTGATTCAGGGACATCCCGTTCGAGGTAGGTGCTGACCCATCAAAAACAACTCGAATCTTGCCGGTAGGGGTTCGCAGGACGGCATGGTGTGGAAGGAAACAATGATCCTCAGATCTCCAGTCCACACCCGATACCGACATGTGTCCTAACGACTCATACTCCCTCATGAAATCGACGTATTTTTGTTTAAATACGGCGTCCCTTGACATTCTACGCTCCATCGACATCAATCTCGTCTCAGCCATCTTCCTAGATTCTCCTAGTGGCGGTCGATCGGCCCTGAAAGGCAGTCGAGTTACAAAACGACCAGAACGAAGGCGACCAGTACTATTCTGGTAAAACAACTCGCACTCTTCTTCGTCTGCGTCGACTCGACGAGCGGTGGGAGGTTCCTCTATCTCCCAGAAACGTTGGATAGCGTCTGACAACGCTGAGCCAATAAGTATGCCATCTGACTCGGCAGGCCTAACCATTGGCAATGCCGGACCCATGATCACGTGACCAAACTTAGTATCCACAGCAATCAACCCGTCCGGCTGAAGAACTCGCCGATCCGACAACAGAAACCTACCCAGAACGTCTGCTCCCAGTAGCAGGTCGACCGGGGCTGGAGTGTCAAAATCGGGATCCGCCAACTTGAGTCCTGACGTCAGGAATCGAACGGCCGGATTCAACTTCACCAAGGGGTGTTTGCCCATGACATGCGTCATTACTAAAGCTTGCACGGATGTTTTTGTCAAAATGTCATAACGTGGAGAGAACGTGATCACCGATTGACCAACTACATTCGTAACCGTAACATTCCCCACGCCCCGTATTGATTTATTATACCTATTTACCTTGAGGCCCAACCATTTTGCTAAATCGTTCGATACAATGCAGCCCTGAGCTCCAGAATCTAATAGGGCGCGAACGTATGTTGGGTTGCCCGCCAAATCCCAAACAAGCACAGAGGCGATCGGTAATACCACCGTCTCCGGTTGGGGGGCAACCAATGTTTGGGCCGCAAATTCCTAGCGAGGACCCCCGGGGCCCCACTGTGCCTGTAACCGATCAGGTTGGCAGCTATACGCTAGAGGGTCCCATTGTACAAATGGCCCACGCGCCGGTTCCATTGCCACCCTACGACGCCCCCCGAAGGGCGGTGGGCGTGAATTCAACCGTGGCCGCTCCATGAGCGGGGGGGACATCACATGCGACCGACGAGGACGAGGCGACGAGCGGGGCGACAACTGAGGCGGCGTCCGAACCGCATCCGCATAGCTCGAAGGTGTCCCATGCCACCCGCCCGTTACGGCCTGCTCAACATACCCAATGTCCCGCTGAGTCGGATGCTGAGTCGCAACCGAAAACTCAGGGCCCCCCATGTGATGACCCTGAGTGCGGCCCTGCACCCCTGGGTGGCTGCGTGCTTGTGGCCCCATTGCCCGCTGAGTCGGATGCTGAGTCGCAACCGAAAACTCAGGGCCCCCCATGTGATGACCCTGAGTGCGGCCCTGCACCCTAGTACCGCCCTGCGCACGTGGGGACATTGGCCCCTGAGTTGCGCTCCGAGTCGCAAACGAATTCTCAGGGCCCCATGCCGTGTCACCCTGGATACGGCCCTGTGGAGGCTGTTGGCCGGACCGGTTCATGCACAACAGATTGTTGTGGGCCCCACCACAATATCCGCACATTTTTGTGCGCGTGCAGTCCCTAGCCATGTGTGGCCCGAGGCACAGGAAACACCAGCTCCGCTGCTTGGCCATCCGGCGCCGTCCCTCAACCCTAAGTTCCCCGAACTTATTGCAATTGGCCACAGCATGGCCAATCTGCCTACAACATGGGCAGGTCTCACTATGTGGGGTTAATGCACTCACAGTCCCATACGACTGCCGGTTGGTGCGGTCCTTCCTCGTCGGAGGGCCCCTACTCACAGCGCTCCCGGCAGCTCTCTGTGGCTCCGAAGGATGGGTGACCGTCAACCCCAAATTCTCTGCCCGTCGAGCCTCCTCTTCCAAGAATCCGACCAAGTCGGAGAAGGCGGGCAGGTCCTCGGCCGACCTCCCGTGAGACTGTTCGAAACGAGTCTGCACGTCAGCGGGTAGGCGGGAAAGTACAATGTACAGCAGTAGGTACGACCATTCACCAACCGGAAGTCCAAGATTCTCTAGAGCCTTGGTGACGGACAACAACGGGTTCAAAACCTCCGTCTGTATGGCCCCGACCTTGTTCACAACCGGGATACTAAACAAACGGTTCAGTTGGGCATCGGCCAACCTCCGTTTGTTATGGTAACGTCTGACCAACAATTGTCTGGCCGTTTCATAGTTACCCTCCGTAACTGTCAAATGAGCGACCAGCTCCCTAGGCTCACCCCTCAATGCTGCCACCAGCTGAGCCATCTTGACAGACTTGGTAATGTCCGATCGCATGTGCACCAAACTGTCGAACAGATTGATGAAGCTCATCCATTCACCGGACACTCCGTCAAAAGTAGGCATAGTTATGGCAGGCAACCTGGACCCTGAACCCTGAAGCGGCAGAGGTGCTTCGATGTCACCACCATGGCTGGACTCGCGCTGTCTACGTATGTCCGCAGCCTTCTGTGTGATAGCAGCTGCCATCTCCATACATTGGTCGACATCCCCTAGCAACCGTGACAGCCTGTCAGGTGCGCAACCATCAACTGATTCCGCCTGCGCGGACAATTCGAGCACCCTGTTGTAACGTTCCTTAACGTCCATAGACCGCTCCAATACCACATCATGCCTATCTAAACGGTCTATCAGACCGTGTGCGGAGGAAAACCATCTGAGTTCCTTAGAAACACCCTTCTGGATTTCAGATAACGACATGATCGGAACGATACTTACTCACAATTTGCAGTAACTCAATTTTATTGGACCCTCCAGTCTATAACCCAAACGAGGGAACCCTAAACCACAACTTAAACAATGCTGTTTTCCTTAAACAATAGGAACCGAGTTTTATATCTATATAAATTCTGTAAATACAATTTAGTTTCCCTTTATCATTATAACACACACAGATAGTCAATATTAGTTCAAGTTATAAATTGCTATAAACTGAAAACAATGTAATAGCCTGCTATCAATAGATGTAACTACCTATGTTAACCAAACATTCATTAGCATTACTAGACCACTAATAGATTGACTAACTGGTACTTCAATGCAATTTTCAATTCAATATCTGTCTATCTACTACCAGCAATAGACTTATAGCTTACAATACTACCAATCTATGTGGATACAGGAACAACACCAAGTTAGCTAATAACCGCCTATACCTACAGATTGATAGTCCCAAATCGTGGGTTCCTGGAGCCCTTGACGGCTGCAAATCTCAGGAAACCACGCTCTGCTACCAAAATTGTTCAGGCTTCTCGGCACCTAATGACCTCGCAGGGGCCCATCAGCTACGAGGTAGCGTAGCGATCAGATGCCAAGAAGTGAGAACGTCGGCGATTCACCGAGCTATTAATTATGAATCTATCTGACCTGGTCTGTGCTTCGTTCCCGTCAAACTCCTGTCTCTCTGCAAGGCCCGGGTGCACCCTAGGCTCTTCTTGGTAGACAGGTTCTTCAGCCAACCAGGTATGGCTGGCAGGCCAGCTTCGACGAGCACAGTGTTCCAACACAGGTTATGTTACGTGGGAAAACCAATCGGCCACGTAAATGCGAACTTTATCTGGTTCGGGGACCCACAACACACTCAGCTATATAGACAATCCTGAGGGGAACCCGAATACAATTCCAGATGGCTTACGATTTAATTTCAATACCCAAATCAATACGCGTTACATTGCGAGGGCTTTCGTCTGTCAGTTGTCAAAAAACTGCTAGGTTGGCAGCAACGTCAAATTCAAAATGGCCGTTCCGAAACCATCGATCGAATATCGATTTGGAATCGAACATAGTTCATTCCAGTTTGTATCCTTTAAAATAATGTATAGCTTTAAATAGTCAGCCTTGCTGGAGTTCCAATCTCTAGAAATATCTACATTGGAAGGATCGATGGTATGTGTAGGTGTATAGGTAAAGTCGTACTCGACGCACACGTCAAGTGGCGGGTGATGCTGAGTATCGATCCTACTGAGCTCCTCACCTGGCTCCGACCGCCGCACCGACACCGCACCGTCCAACTCCGGGCTCGTCATCACCACATCTAACATTCTCCCATTCATATTAGGCACGCTATTATACTGATGTAAGTTACATATAGATTGAAAACAATTAAAATAATTAATTGTATTAAGACTTGCACTATACAGGTTCAAGTCACCGAGAATTAAGATTCTTTGACTTGGTATTATTGCACATACATTTTCTACACTGTCGAACCACTTAGTATACATTTCGTCAGTTGAGTCCGGCGTGATATACACAACACATACGTATACGTAGTGTTGGTTCACTGCAAACCGAGCCCACAGGTCCTCGCCGTCGCTGGTCTCCAGATGAGGCTGGCGCTCGAGCTGCACGGACGCCCGCGACAGCAGCATCACTCCACCACCCGGTGTCCTTGCCTGACCACCTTCGCGATCTCTTCTCATGATTGACCAGTCTCCAGTACATACTTCAGCGTCAGTTATCGATTCAATTAAGTTGGTTTCCGTTATACCAATTAGGTGTATGTTATCTGGTATTAGTAATAAGTTATTTCGCCATGTACATAATTTAATTCTAAGACCTCTTACATTTTGGTAGTATGCATAAAGTAAGAACTGTTTAGCTTGTACCTTGTTCAACATGTTGTTGTTCCGGTTGTGTTTTTTCGAGACGAAATAACCAGCGCTCAGCTAAAAAGCCCTTGGGCCAAAATTTTGTACCTAGACATTCATTCAGCATGTGTTCGGGTACACCGACTTTGAATGATAAATAGTCTACTTGTCGTTTCGGTGACAATTTAGAAGCAGAGTATAGGTTGTTGGCTTCCTTTGCATTAAGGTAGTCGACGATGTTTTTGTCGGTTGTATCCAAACGAGCACCCCATACGTGTAAATATTTTATGCGGTCTGCTGCACTTAGAATATCGCTCGCGGGTCCACTTCCTCTCACCACCTGACGCTGACGACGCTGACGGTTTCGTTTCACTAGCTTCCAGTCATCTTGAGCGTCTAAGTCACGAGGCTGACTGTGACTTGCGTTGGAGTTAGAAGGCTGCGAGTCGCATTTATCATGGTTTGCCTCCGATAAGAGAGGCTGGTTTCTCGGCGCATCCTGGTTCACCTTCTTATTGCGTCTTGTCTTCACAATTGAAACGAAGTTCGGTTGTTTACATCCAAATGGTTTATTCGACGTCGACAGCGGCATCGCTGCGTCGCGCAACGGTTCCGTCTCGCTCGCACCCGTAGCGCTTAGCACCGGGGTCGCGGACATAGACGATTCCGGTCGAGGCAACTTCGAAACCGCTGCAGCCTCGCATCGGGAACATGTCTGTTTAGATGTACCCTCCTCTTTCCAGTTTTTGATGAACGAGTGCAGTTCTTGTATTTGCTGTTTTAAAGCACTAATTTCCTCATTTTGAGCACTGAATTTACACTCCAGACTAGCAAAAGCCTTCGGCACTGCGTTGGTTTCACTCGGGGCTAATTTCGGCGGCATTATGGACAGTAATTTAATTAAAATTGTCGAGACGATGTGCACAAATCGAGCATGCGTCGACTAATGCAGCTCCTTATACAGCTCCTCGTCCGTGCAGGTTGTCGGGCACGCAGGGCACCCAGTCATGTGCGCAATCGTCTGTCTCGGGTATCCACAGACGCACGCCGTGTCTAGTTCCGAGATGATGCCCCACCTCGCCAGGTTAGCTCTGGACCTCCCCACTCCAGCTCTGAGACGGTTGAGAGATTTCCAGATCGGCCAGCTGAGCTTGTATCCTTCAGCTAGTTTCTCTTTCACGCAGTTGCTCGGGTCTGTAGGGTTCAGTCGTGACTGCCACTTGGCGAGGCGTGTAGTTTGAGCTGGTTGACTTAGCGGCTGCACTGAGTGCAGGAAGCTTTTTCTGGAACGCAGCCTGGGCCTGGCTGGTACATGGTTGAACAGGGGATGCCGTCTGTCATGTCTCTGCTTTGACCTTTCAACCGAGCTAGAGACAGATCTCCGAACCTCCGGGGGGGCTATTCCTGCTAGCTGGTACAGCTTGTCGGTTAGTGTGGGTTTCAGACAGCCCGTTATGAATCGACATGACTCGTTCAATGCCACGTCGACCAGCTTTGCGTGCGTTGAACGTTCCCACACAGGGCAGGCGTACTCAGCCGCAGAGTAGCACAGCGCCAGAGCTGTGGTGCGCAGGACGGTTGGCTTTGCTCCCCAGGATGTCGTGGTCAGTCTCTAGAGCAGGTTGTTGCGTGTGCAAACTTTTTGTTGGGTCTTCGTGCAATGCTGCTTCATTGTCAGGCTTCTGTCTAGGGTTACGCCGAGGTACTTAGGGAAACTGTTGTGGGACAGTTTTACGTCTCTCCATGTGATGTTAAGTTCCCTTTTAGCATCCCTATTGCGGAGATGGTATGCACAGACCTCGGTTTTGGCTGGGTTTGGCTTCAGACCGTTAGCAGCATAGTATTCGCCAAGCTTGTTCAGGGAAGAGGAAATTATTCCCTCCACGCTCTCGAAGGTGTCCGATTGAGCCGCGAGTGCTAGGTCGTTAGCGTATATGAAGCTTCTGGTATCCTGTGTCCTAGGCTGGTCATTTGTATATATGTTGAACAGACTTGGCGCCAGGACACTACCCTGTGGCAATCCATTACGCTGATTTCTCCAACGGCTCTTCTGGGTTTGCAGGTTAACTTGAAACCGGCGGTTACTGAGGAGCTGTCCTACGATCTGGCAGAAGTCATAATCGCCCGTGATCTCATACAGCTTTTTAATCATTACGCTGGTGTTCACAGTGTCATAGGCCGCCGATAAATCCACGAAAGCGACACCCGTGATTTTCCCTTTCTCAAATCCATCTTCAATGTGCTGGGTCAGGTTGAGAACTTGCGATGTGCAAGACTTGCCGGGTCGGAAACCTGCCTGTTCTGGGATCAGTTTATCGTCGATGTATGGAGTAAGACGGCCAAGAAGGATCCTTTCGAACAGCTTGTATAGGTGGCATAGTAGGGAGATTGGACGAAAACTTTTGGTGTCATCAACTGGTTTGCCCGGCTTGAGTAGCGCGATGACACGGGCCTTGCGCCATTCTTTTGGGATCTTCTTGGTTTCCAGACAGTTGTTGAAAAGCCTCAGAACCCAATCCACCGTCACAGGCCCGAAATGCTTTATCTGTTCGACAGTGAGGTCGTCGAGTCCACACGCCTTCCCGCTTTTCAGCCTTCTAATCGCGGCAATCATCTCTTCGCGGCTGAAAGCATTACTCAGGGTGTCCGTCTCGGTGGCCGGGTTCCTAAGGATCTTCCTAGCTCCTGGGAGGGGTTTAGTCTTGCCATTCAGCAGCAGTTGATGGGCGACCTGGTTTGCAGTAACATTTGTATATTCTCCAGAAGAGTTCTGGGTACCAGTTAGTTTCTTGATTGTAGTCCAGGCTTTCTTACTGTTGTGCGTCATTTCAACCGACTCGACCAGGTCTTGCCATTTTTTCCGTCGGGTTTCACCGATACACTGCATTAGAGCTTCACCGAGGGCGGTAGTGTTTTCTGAAAAAGGGTCTCTTTCAAAGGCAGTCTGGTATTCCTGCAGAAGTCCGGCAGTGTCGCCAGTTAGTCCTGGGACATAAGATGTGGCACAGCCCCTCGGAATAGTCCTGCGCGATATTTCCTTAATCACATCAATGAATGAGCTGTAGTTATTTGGCGTGGCCTCGATGGTGTGAATCCTGCTATCTAAAGTAGTTGCGAACTTCTCCCAATCCGCTTTGTTGAAGTTGAAACGCCTCCGGAACGGGACTATAGTAGGTTCGATTGCAGCGTTTACTTCACAGAAGATGGGTCTGTGTTGGGTGCGTGGGATCGGCCGTGCAACTCGTTTTCGGCATTGGGAGCTAATGTTTGAGCTAGCGAAGATTAAGTCTGGGTTGTATCCCCTTTTCCATCTGCCACTGTTGAAGGATGCCGGTAGCTTTGGGTCGTGGATCAGTGCAAGGTTATTGGCCTCACTCCATTCCTCAACGGCTTCTCCATTTCCGTCCGTTTCCCTGTACCCCCATGCGACGCTATGACTATTGAAATCTCCAGTGACAATTCTGGTTATCGTGTTGCCGAAATTGGGTGTCGCTGTGAATTGGAACGGGTTGTTGGGGGGTTTTATACGGATGTTACAGTGGCGTCCGACAACTCCACGGTCAGTATATCCACATTATTGTCGTCTGTTAGGTGGGCGGACTTCACGTGCGTACCAGGTTTGGTGTAGATCGCGCTGCCGTACTTGAGATGAGGTCGTTCGATGATACGGGTCATATTCATTATATCCGGCCTCGGGTTGTCTGGGCCTCGGTGCGTTTCTTGTACGCACAAAACGTCAGTCTTATTTATATGGCACAGCTCAGCAAGTAAAATTGCTTTGTCCGCTGAGAAGCCCTCTATATTAATAGAGAGAACTGTCAAGGCAGGCCCTGATAAGGGCCGTATATTGCGAGCTTGGATCTTACGGATGGCCATCGTGGTGAAAAGATTAGTCAGCCTACTGCTTGTTGATGCTAGTAGCTGCTTCCAGGGGACGCCGGGTGCTTAAGTAGGTATAAAGCGTGCACCACACTGGGAGGCTCTTTTCATGTCCCCCAAAGCGTCTCTATATGCTAGTAATAGTAACTCAAAGGTCAGTAAGCGCTACTCCTAATATGTTTGCTGCAATCATCGTCAATTGGTGGAGGTTTTCGTGGTCACTTTCGGGTACTCCTAGTATTTCTAATTCATAATTTCATAATTTTTACTTGCACCTAAATAATATAAAAAAACATAAGTTACATAAATATAGTGTACAAAAGAGAGCTTATCTCTAATAAGAGATATCATCCAGCAAACCAGGTTAAGAAAGGAAAGGTTCGGAATTATTTCGTTTCTTTATTCAATTGACTGGTTGAACGCCGTTGTTCTTGCAGGCCTACAGACATTCTCAGTAAAGCTACTGTGTATGTTCGGCTATTTCAAGGTCGCGTGACGCCAGCTGATTTTCCTTTTCTCCTGAAGTGGACTGTGACAATGATAGGATGGTAAGTTGATTTTGAACTCCATGACGTCTTTTCTGAGTAGTTCCATTCCCGTGTTTTGCAGGTTTAGATCGTTCACTGCATTTTTTATTGGCATATTTTAGTCAATACAATCGTTAAATCGAAGCGTTGCAATTCTCGATGGACAAGTCCAGTGCATTAACTCTGGTTCTGTTTTTCTGTATGTGACATTCAGGAGTTCTTGTTCATGACTAGGCCTAGGACGACGGGAGTATTTGAGTTAGCTTTATTTCGTTTCTTATTTTTGCACTCCGGTCAAACACATGTTTCTGTCTGAATACTCGGGTGTCAGAGAGTCATAAACACACAATTTGTGGAGTCTTTTATCAATTTATCACAACTGACGCAATCGTTATATTTATTTTCTTCAATATCATCACAACAAGCGGCACATAGCAGAAACGGTCCCATCACCATGATGCTTTCCTTCTTCTCAGTTTAAATCCGGTGAAAAATAGTAGTAATAAGCAAAGTTCTTATAAAGTAGTCCTCACAGAAAAAACTAAATACTAACGGCCTTACTTATAAAAAAGTTAATTCACTGTTTAGCTGAAGCAGTGTTTTGTCCTTTTCACACGTCGACTAAATGTCAAATGTCAAAGCAAGACAAAACACTGAATTAACTTAACAGCGAATTAAGTTTTTTATAAGTAAGGCCTTAAGTCAATAACTCATCTACACTCTATTTATGGAAGGTACGTACTTGCAGAAAATTCGTAACGCAAAAATAAATTGCGGCAGCGCGTCGTAGGCGAAAACGCGTAGCACTGCACTAGCTGTGCGCGTAGCACGGTTTTGTCAGCAGCGGGGCGTAGCACTTGTCACGTTGAAGATTGACCCATACTAACTATTAAGAGCCCTATTAAATTTGAAAGACTCCCTTTTGTAGGTATTGGACCTCGCCTAGCTGCACACAGAGACAGCGCGCAATTCGCAGTGCGCTTGTGTGTGTAAAGTCTGTTGCTTTCTCGCACACGCCGATATGCGAAGTTGATACTTTACGCGCTTCCTAACGCCCGTTTGCCGTTACCACCATGCCTTTTTCTAAATGTATTGACATCACCTATTATGTCAATACATTGTCGTAACATTGATATGATAATCATCTAGGATAAATTAGCTCTCTTTCCGTAGTAGTAGTAGTCGTAGTAGTAGTAGTACCTATAGTATATAATAGTCATTGAATATTTGCTGAAAGATATATTTATCTAATTGTATTTCACGAGTTGTTTTGAGGAGGTAATTCAAGGTTAAGAATGATTAAAATATAAGTAGAAATTTCTAATATACACTATATTTCGAACCAATTATTGACTCGAATACTTCGAAATATACCAACATTATATTTCGAAGTATTCGAGTCAATAAAATGTGTTAATCTAACCAACGAAATAATTACATTATTATATTAAAAAAATAACCACCTGTAAAAAGGAGGAGGGTTCTCCATTTGTCAGGATCTTTGATTTTATATCTCGTTAACGACTTCTTAAAGACAGCTGGACCAATTTGAAAATTTGTTTGTGACTTTTTAATTGGTCCCATTGACATTAGGTTAGGATCTGATGATGGGATCCGTAAGTAATTGAGGATAGTCTTCAAATATTGTAGGCAGACCCATAGCGATTTTTGTATTTTTCATAGTAAACAATGCGCTCAACTCAAACTAAAATAAAGTAGCGCCAAACCACATACAAATTCTTTAAAAATAAACTGCGCTATTTTGTCAAAATTATTTTCAAGGACAGTTTACGAAAACATAATATCCACATTTTGAATTTCGTTATTCAATTATATCGAGAAAATTTCATTCAATCGCGTTTATTCAGTGAGAATGAAATACTTAATCAACGTTAACCTAAAAAACAAATCAGCAGATGACTTTATTTCGAAAAAACTTGACTTTATTTCTGTTTTCTCAAAAGCTTTACTTTTTGTTGAAATTAATTTAAACCATATTGCTATTAGCCAGAATTTTTTAAAGTGAAAGGCGATTGTCGTTTGTACTGTTAAATCTACTGTACGCTTCAGAGCAAATATTTATAAATTCAGTGTATCGAAGTCACGAGCTTTAGCAGTTCTAGCCCCACAACAGCTACCCTATTGTGGGAATATATCGCAATGTAATTAGCCTATGCAAATGGCTGTCGGGAAGCTCAGCAGAATAATGTCCGTCCAAATAGGGAGATTCGGACGATACGCGTTCCAAGTAATTTAATAAACGACATCGCATACATTAATTATTTACCTGTAGTAATTAAACAATGATTTATTGCAATTACCTACTCTAGGGAAATTAGAAGCTGTGATTTGGGAGGTAAATAGCACACAAACAGCTGCATGCATCACTTAGCGTGCATGTTGTGGCGATCAAAGAAAGATTAGTTGTTGAGCTCGGCGATCTCTATGGTGAAATGTTCGAGGATCTCACAAGAGAGGTTCTGGAACCGAAACCCAGCCTGATAGGAAGGAAATATAATTCAGTCTAGTGCGGGTCAGATTGAAGGGTTTCGCAACAAAAAAAACGCAAAAAGGATCTGAAGAGATGTGTATAATCGATATGGGGAACCCATTCAATTTTAAAAAACCCCGTGTAGTTCATTTGAAGCTGTAACGGCAACGGAAATACACATTCTGTTAAAATTTCTACTCTCTACTTCCTCTATACATTCATAGGACCCGCTGACGGACAGTCAGCACCGGAATTCAATCCCGCATCTTCAGCGTGACAGGCAAGTAACTAGACCACGGACGTCCCATGACGATTAGTCAGGCAACCTTTTGTTATACTCGATTATTGCTATACACAACCATCATCATCAACTAACGTGACAGAAACATAGTGAAGTGAAAGTGTGGCGTTTCATCTCGTATCATGCCACGCCAAGTCCCTAGATTTTTTTAACATAACTTATTATGTCATGTCATGTCATACGATAGGCTCTCGGCCTTAGGGTATCAAGCTATAACAACACGCCTTTTATCATATTTAGTGGCAGAGGCACAGGTTTTGCCCACGTTTAGCTACAAGTTTGATTACCTTCTCTTCCCCGAATATTTTGTCAAATTACCCTCAGATCTGGTAGAGCGATATAAACTTCTGACTTAATTTAACATTTTCACTGCTAAGCCGAATTATTAACGTAACTTTCTAATTAGCACTGCCAATGAGTCACAATTGAGTAATAAAATTAATTGGCTTTGTGAGGGATTTATAATTAGAAATTTTTCAGGTATTAGGATATTATTTTTGCCAAAAGCCTGAAGGCGAATTTGTAAGTCGATCAGTTATATGTCTTCTCTTTATGCGTGCCTGTCTGTTAATTAACCTAACTGTCTATCTTATTTCTGATGACTAGGCATGAGACTCTAAAATAATTAGTTTTACGTAACTCAATCAAACCGAGTCCTTGCTCTACATTGAAGGAAAACCGTTATTCATAAGGTTATTAAAACAGTGTTACTGTTCGATTCACCATATCTTGCAAGGTTATGTTTCTAGATACTAAACATTTTAATTAAGATTGCAGCTTGTTGACAACCAACCAAGTGGACGTGAGAATCTAGCGCACCCCTTTGCTTTCTGAAACCGTCTAGTCTAGAAGTTACTATACATAATATAATATAATATAATATCCTGTATTATTTTATGCATATCGTGTGCAAATGGGAATTTACACACTCACTGTTTCTTGTATCCCACCGAGCATTCATGTGACAGTTTTTTGGGTCAAATAATAAATGAAGTCCCATCACAGCATACTCGGGTGTATTAGGGATTAGGGGTTGTTTTCGTCAATAATTGTCGTCATAAACGGATTATCCTTTTTGTAACGATACTGGCTGGAGCGGGGTATTTCTCCTATTGGAAAATTCAGTCTGATTCCGATGTTTTTGATATTTGAGTTACCTTAATTTGTTTTTCGATCGATGACCGCCTACTTCCGTTTGAGTAGATAACCAGTTATTCGATTTAATGTATGGAACCATAAAATAGGTACATAAAATATGAAAGCCAATATTTGTTTTCAGGTCTATGCACGAATATTGTTTAAATATCGAAAATTGTGTTATAGTAGACACCGACGACGTCCTTGTAAAGAAGCTAACGGTCCTGGGTTCGAATCTCGGCAAGGGCACATATTTGTGTGATGAGCATGAATATTTGTTTCTTAGTCTTGTATATTTTTTATTTATTTACATAAGTATTTATCTCTTTTAAATATATCGTCGTCTAGCACCCATAACACAAGCCTTCTTGAGCTTAGTATGGACCTAGTTGGATGTAAGATTGTCCTCTAATATGTATTGCGACTATGAATACCACATCAAAGAAAGTGTATTTTCTAATTAAACATTTTCATAGTAGTTAGGAATACATTACAGGCCGGGTTAAATAAATTGCATACATTGGAAATTAAATTAAATTAAAATGGATAAAGTTAAAATAATTAAACTTTTTCCATTGTGAACAAAACATCTATCAAATAGGACGATTGTTATATGTAGACGTTTCGAATTCGCTTCAGCCAAATGCTTGTGTTCTGTTCAGTTTTCCGTAGCCAGAATCGAGTGAATTTAATAATTAATATTTGAGGAACAAATGACTGGTTCAAAAACCACCAGAATTCGATATTATATTCAACATCGAATCAGGGAGTGTTGTGATAAAAACTTCGTATCCAATGAAATGGTTTGTTTTATCGAATTTGTTATTCGAGTTGAAAGAGTTTGGGGATTAATGTTATTGATGTTTCCGGGGCGATATTGCGGGCTGGCTGCTTTACAAACAAACGTACAAATACAACGTTTACGGATATTTAAGCCATGCTCACGTGTCCATATAAATTTGACACTGTACTAGCTGGCTTGTCAAAACATGGAAACCAAACACTCGTCCACTCACTGTCAGCCAAAGCGATAACAAAGATTTAGGCTCTTGTTTCGACAAAATTAGCAACTCGATTGATGATGATGATTCCGACCGATTTCGGTCATGGCGACCACTTCTATTCCTCGTCGGTTTCGCGCGCATGCGCCCGAACATGGCTCATGTAGCCGATCTTCGCAGCGAAACTCCTTGCGCATTGGGGGCACGTAAGTACGCCGCCCGCGTAGTTGTAGGTAATGGCAGCAGGTGGACGGGCTTTTAACAGGTCGCGTTTCATATCAAGGTCAGCTTTATTTATTATTTATTACGCTGATACTCGAACTCGGGTACTTGCCTCTTCACAATCCTGCGCCATTCTGGCCGTTGTGCCAAACCTTCCCATTGAGAGGGCTCTATGTTGCATCTTCTCATGTGTCGCTTCTGAACATCTTTGTATCGGAGAAGCTGCCCGCCATGTTTTCGCTTGCCCTCCTCCAGTTCAGAATAAAAGATGCGCTTCGCCACTCTCTCCTTTCATACGTGATACGTGACCGCACCATCGAAGCTGTCGACACATTAAGTGGGCTTCAATGCCACCAACATTGGCTCGTCGCAGAACTTCGGTATTACGCACACGGTCGAACCATTTGATTTTCATAATGAATCGAAGGCATTTAAGTTGGAAACGATCCAGAGTGCGTATGTGGCGGCGATACACACACCACGATTCAGAGGAGTATAGGAGATTTGGCAGCACAATTGCCATGTTTACTGATATTTTGGTAGCCAGCTTAAGGTCATGTGAGCAACTCGATTAGTGTTGGTGGAAATGTTGGACACAAACATACTGAACCAAAGTTCAGAGCAGCTCACATTTCAACATGGTTGTTACGTCAGTCGCTGCCGAAGAACGGTGCGAAAATTGTGTTTTTAGGGTACGGCACCTCAAAAGGTAAAAAAGGAACCCTTTTAGGATCACTGTTGGTCCGCCCGTCCGTCTCTTAGCACTTTTCTCAGGAACTATAAGAGATAGAATCTTGAAATCATCTGAAAAAATATTTATTCTGATAACAGCAACGAATAAAAACACCGTAATATGTCACGGTTAGTTTTAAAGGTTTTTTTTTTTAGTTTTGATAATTTGAGAAGTTAGCTTTGACGCTATTACCCCAGAGCATTATCCCGTATCCTTACCACGTAGTATGAGCGTACGCAGATGAGCGTAGGCATAATAAGCTGATAGAGCACTTCTTCTTTTCCGGTGTTACTTTTGAGGATTGAGAGCGCGTACATAAATTGTGAGAATTTGGCTTTTACTGAAGAGATGTGTTTTCCCGTCTCGGTTTGAATTGATTGCCAGGCCTAATAGTTTAATGACTCAACAGAGATATTAATATTCCTTTTTGATCCCAAGGAATATCATGTTTTAGGTAAAACATCTATTTAAACCCTGACATCTAAATAACTGGACCAGCATGAGAGTGAAATCGGAGACCTATCGATTCGATTATAAAAATACGCCGATTGGCTTAAGCAAGTTTTTGAAAATGAATCTTTGGTAAGTTTGGACATCTTAACCTTAGAAATTTTGGCAAGTGTCACTTCATACTTTGTTTATTATACATCGTATCTCTCCCGAAGATGATACTATTACATGCAGAAGTACACGAGATGTTGCTGTCCTATCACACCTTTAAAGTCAAAAAATAAATTAAGATTTTACATATATTCCCCACATTCATCCTTTTCCTCCGCTCGCTGGCAACCCTGCCACCCGCTCACGCCGCGTCATTACGCGATTTTGTGTTGTCCGAATCACACGGTATTTTGTATTATTAATTTTAATTAGTGTTACGAACAAAATAAGTGGATACCGGCCAACATCATGGGTAAAAGAAAGCGTTCTAAGGATAGGAGTAGTGGTTTAATGGAGTCAATCATGAAGAAAGTGAAAAAGATGGTGGAGAATCAACGAAGGATTTCTTCGTCGTCATCGGATGACCGAGAAGTTGTCGACCAGGTCCCACTCAGGGAACCAAAGCCGGAACTCGGTCTAATGAGTGACCTAGAAATATTAGGTAAATTTCGGTGTATTGAAGATTCCTGTTAATCAATAAAGTCCAGTTAGGTCTGTTCACAAATACCTACCCTCAAATTTTTATTAATAACTTTTCTACGTATATCGTATGGAAAGGTAATAAGGTCGTCTTTTTCGACGAAACTGTATCACGTCCCGGCGTATATCGTGTGTGGATTGTGTTTCATAAAGTACCTAGTCGACCCTTGGTCTGACGATTGTTATCCCGACGTATATCGTGTGTGGATAAGGCGGCGCTCACATCTATACTTTTATGCTCACACTTGAATGTGTAATTGTCAGTAAGTATGGCAACATATCCTTACTAATGGTTTACCAAATGAGGATAAACAGGACCTGGCAAAAAATTATCTCCCCGCTGAAAACTGCCCTCTGATGAGGGCTCCTAAGCTGAACCTTGAGGTGAAATCAGCTCTCACGGACCAAAACCTTAAAAAGGACTCATATAATGAGAAAAAACAAAACCAGATGAGTACTTGTCTCGCAGCGATTGGTCATGCTCTGAACCTGGCTTTATCCCTTACTGATAAGATCCCGCAAGAGGTATTAAAATCCATAAGCGATGCAGGTAGATTGCTCTGCGATATACATTATCGGGAATCAGCATCCAGGAGGTATGTTATCATGAATACCTTAGTTAAGGCCAAGAGAGATGTACTTAAAATTACCAGAATTGGAGAATTTTTGTTTGGCTCCGACCTGTCCGAACAATTGCGATCGGCAAAAGCGATCGATAGAACGAGTTCCGACCTGAGGTACAGACACCAGCCGCAACAGCCGCAGCCAGGCCCATCCGGAGTGAAGCGCCATACTGCTTTAAACGCGAGGGGCCCTCCACGGAGCTATGTCGCCGATCCGCGAGCGAACCCCGGGCCATCTCGGAGACCGCCGCCGCCCGCCGCCGCCAGCGCAGCGCTACCCGCCGCCGCCGGGACCGAGCAGGCAGGGACCAGCCTACCGGCATTACCAGACGAGGAGGCGCTGACTACTTGCAGTTCTAATTTTTCAGAGGTATGCATGTCCAGCATACCTATTGCGGACTTCGTTACTTTTTTCATGAATGGTTAAAGTTAACCAACGATAAAACTGTTTTATCCTGGATAAAAGGCTACAAAATTCCTTTTAAGGCCGTACCATGTCAACGCCGTAGTATCTGTGATAGATCATTTTCAGATTGTGAAAAGGAGGTACCTAATTGATAACTGCATTATGAGTTTATTAGAGTCGGGGTTCATATCGCCTTGTACTCCAGCAAAAGAACAGTTTATTTCACCGATATTTACAATTCTAAAAGCTAATGGCAAACATCGCTTTATACTAAATCTGAAGGAATTAAATAAGTACATAGATGTGGGTCACTTTAAAATGGAGGACTATAGGACGGCCTTAAAACAATTAGACTATAAAGCCTATATGAAAACTATTGACATTAAGGATGCATATTTCCTATTATCGATTCGAAAAAGTGACAGAATTTGGCTTCGTTTCGTGTAGAATTCGAATTTATTCGAGTTCAATATTCTACCATTTGGATTATGCACTGCGCCCTTCGTTTTTACGAAGCTAATAAAACCAGTGCTTCACAACCTGCGATCATTAGGATATCTATCCACGGTGTACGGAGTGTATGGAAAATGCGTTGGTAACAAAAGATTTATTAATAAGACTTGGTTTCGTTATCAACGAAGAGAAAAGTAACCTCTGCCCGGACACAACCTGCACATTTCTAGGGTTCGTCTTTGATTCAAGGAGGTTAGTCTTAACGTTACCCATGGAAAAAAAATACGGATAAAAGAGACGGCCAGTAAATTTCTTAAGTTGAAGAAATGTTCGGTGAGGCAATTTGCTCAGTTCCTAGGCCTGTTGACATCAGCTTGCCTAGCTGTAAAGTACGGGTAGGTCTATACTAAGTTATTGGAACGTGAAAAAATTTTGGCTCTTGGTTATACAGATAATTATAACAGGCAAATGCTTATTCCAGAAAATCTAAAATCTGACTTACTATGGTGGATAGATAACATCGAATCCTCTTGTTGTCCGTTCCAAACTAATGAGTATTCGTTGGAAATATTTAGTGACGCTTCGACCACGGGTTGGAGTTTGGCATGTAACGGAACCAGTGCTAACGGTCACTGGAAAGCCGAGCAGGCATCGTTACACATTAATACTCTGGAGTTATTAGCAGCGTTCTACGGGCTTAAGACATTCGCTTCCCAAATGAGGAATTGCAACATTTTATTGAGAATAGATAACACTACTGCCATTGCTTACATCAACCGCATGGGCGGGGTACAACTTACCCACTTAAACAACATAGCTCGGGACATATGGCAGTGGTGTGAGGCAAGAAACATATTCGTCTTCGCTTCTTATATTAAATCTTCCATGAATGTTCTCGCCGATCGTGCGTCCCGTCTGACAAATATCGATACCGAATGGGAGTTGGCGGATTACGCTTTTAGTAAAATCACATACATGCTAGGTGTTCCAGATTTTGACTTATTTGCTTCGGCACAAAATAGTAAATGTGTAAGATATGCGTCGTGGAATTTAGATCCTAATTCGGAAATTGTAGACGCGTTTACCTTTAGTTGGAAAGATTTACGATTTTATGCTTTTCCACCATTCAGCTTAGTGTCCAAAGTTTTGCATAAAATTAAGTCTGATAAATCAGAAAGAATTGTGGTAGTGCCCTATTGTCCTACCCAGCCATGGTTTCCGTTATGGTATAGGTTATTGGTTTCGGAAGAAATCTTTTTTGAGCCCAATGTACAACTATTGCACTCCCCTGTCAGGGATGTGCATCCTCTGCACAGCAGCCTTATCCTGTTGGCCGGGAGATTATCAAGCAGGCGCTGATGCAACGCGGGGTTCCATGCAATTCCGTAGACATTGTATTGGCCTCACTCGCCCCAAATACTTTGAGGCAATATGAGTCGTCACTTAAGGCCTGGTGGCAATTTTATTTTACAAATAATATCGTTTTTTATGAAGCAAACTGTATGCAATTTATAGAATTCCTTACTGAGAAATTTAATGCTGGAACTAGTTTTAGTAGTTTAAACTGTATTCGGTCCGCAGTAGCTTTAGTATTAGGTGAAAAAATGTCCTCAAATGATTGTATAACTCGTTTTTTCAAAATCGTTTAACGTTTAACCCCTCCAGCGCCTAAGTATAGCAAGACATGGGATCCAAATATTGTGTTAGGCTATTTAGCCGGTCTCTATCCAAATGAGAGTCTTTCTCTTCAACAGTTGTCATTTAAGACAGTGTCACTAATTGCTCTTGCATCGGCACAGCGAATGCAGACACTTAGTCTTATCAAGATAGATACTATTATTTATGAAAGTGAAAAGATCCTAATTAAAATTGATGAATTGATTAAAACCTCGAGGCCCGGAGCTTTCCAGCCACTCGTTGTCTTGCCATATGTATTAGAGAGTCCTCAAGTTTGTCCGGCCCGGGCCCTAAAGTCCTACATTGAGAGATCAAGGGAGATCCGCTCCTCCACAGATAAATATCTCTTTATAAGCTATCAGAAACCCCACAAGAAAGTCGGATCTCAGACTTTGGGCCACTGGGTAAAAAAGATCCTTAAAGATAGCGGTATTGACATATCATTGTACGGTGCGCACCGCACTCACCATGCGCGGGCGTCAACCTGGAAGTGGTGAGGAAAGCTGCGGGCTAGTCTCAGTCCTCACATGTGTTCTATAAATACTATATTAGAGATGTAACTACCTGTAATAGGAATGATTTTGTTAATGCTGTTTTTCAAAGCTAATAGCAGTTAAAAAGTTAATTTGTTAATTCATTAGGACTGTCATTTTTCATAAACACTCCTGTCTTGCCTAGGTTTGCTGGAAGAAATCTCTTTTTAGAGATAAGCTCACCTTTGCCTATAAAATTTATTGTAACTGTCTGTTTATCTATGTTTTCTGTGCAATAAAGAATATGAAATATGAATATGAAATATTAATTTAAGTTCTATTTTGTAGGATGGCAACTTATATTTTTTTGTAACTTATATTGAAGAACTTTCTTTTACAATCAGTTTTTCAACGCTTCTCTAAACATCTGCATGTAATAGTAATCATCTTCGGGAGAGATACGATGTATAATTAAGAATCAAACGAACTTACCTTGTGATGTTTGATATCTAATTATGCGAGTATCTTGACCGAAGATGATTACGGTCCCTCCCACCCTATAAGACCCGAAATCGTTGAAAAAACTTAAATCTTTAAAATAATGACGTGGCGTGAGCGGGTGGCAGGGTTGCCAGCGAGCGGAGGAAAAGGATGAATGTGGGGAATATATGTAAAATCTTAATTTATTTTTTGACTTTAAAGGTGTGATAGGACAGCAAAATCTCGTGTACTGCTGCATGTAATACTAATCATCTTCGGTCAAGATACTCGCATAATTAGATATCATACATCACAAGGTAAGTTCGTTTGATTCTTAATCATACACATTATTCTAGAGTCCAAGTTTATCCGACGATAGGTATTATTTATATAACAACGCATCAAAAAAGTTATATCTTAATAGTTGATAATAAATATTGTAGCCCAATAATGTCCCCACCGAGGGGCACAGGCCTTTACCCGGATACGAGTAAGATTAAGCTTAACTCCACCAAGCTGGCTTAGTGCGGGTTGATGGTAGGGTTTTACGACCACTAGCAAGTATTGATAGTAGCCGGGACCTACACTACACTACATATACTTATGATAAATAAATGATCTCAATGGTACATGGTCAGGAATCGAACCTGCATCTCCTTTATGAGAAGCAAGCGTAAAACCGATTAGACCACGGAGCTCTTTAACAGTTTTAACAGTTATCCAAAAGAAATTAATATCAGAACGGGAGTGAATCGAATAATCGCAATGAATGAAAATGGTCGTCTGAAAATACAACACTTTTTTCTCTCTCTACCTTATGCAGCAATTCACGAACTGTAATTTTGGTATAGTTCCCATTGACATTATAATGTATTCAAACATTACAATTGAAGGAGAGCGTTGTCTTCGTGGCATGGTTAGGTCAAAAACTTTGAACGTCAATTTCAGTGCTTTAGAGGCGTTTTCAGCAGGCTGAAAAGTCATTTCAGGCCCTTTCAGAAGTTGCTCTATCACATATCTAAAGATCGAAATTTCACCCAAGTTGCCGTCGTTTTCAGGAGCCTGAAACATGTTTTCAGTCCGTTTCAGGGCACCCTCTATCAGACGACGCCATAACCTGAAAACCCGATTTCAGGTGTTTTCAGGACCCCTTATGGGCCTCTGAAGCACAAATCGTTATAGGGCGAAATATCCGGTAGGAGTGACAGAGATAGCACTACTAGAAAGAGATAGCTATACTCGGAACATTCGAGAAGTGTGTGACAAAGATAGGTCTACTAGCAAGAGATAGCTATACTCGGAACGTTCGAGAAGGGAGTGACAGAGAGTGCACCATTAGAGAGAGACATATATGGTCTCGAATGTTCTCGGCCCTCACGCTGGTTCTTACTATAATATTCGCGATATGTGTGGATAATGTGTCCAGAGCGGCTCCGCGGGATATAAAAGGCGCCGACGGCCGGCGCGAGTTAGTTACATTTTAACTGCGATCGAGTGCTAGTACAAGGATAATCGGAGAGAAAGACTCTTCGTGTGAATAGTGAGTGCATAATTGAAATTGTGTGTGTGTTTTAATTAGTGGATTTTAAGTACAGTTCGTGTGAATTGTAAGTACGTAATTTGGGAAATAAAGTGAGTGTTTTATTTAGTGGATAAATTCGTGCTTTTCTATCAAATACGAACCCCACGCTCGTAACAATATTGATTCTTGATTCGGAAATACCTCCTTTCAGAATAATGCTTCAAATATGGGCCTGGATACGTGACGTCAGTACGGACCCCTGAGTTTAATGTATTCCGGCGAAGTGCACTGATTGTTAAATTCCACGCCTTAACCGACAGGGCGTGTAATCTTGGTAGGGTTGTTTTTCAGTGGAATGTCACAAAGCAGTACTGAGCTTGACGCCGTGGACCGGAATTCGAAAGCTCAATTCGAGGCAGGAATACGGGATGAGGAACACCAGGGGGGGGGGGGGGAGTGAGGGGAGTCGAATCTTACTCTCGTCGCAGCCCGCTGCTGTCGCCGTCATGATGCTTGCCGACACAAAGGGTCGCTGTCCGACCGAAATGATCGACGCGACGAATTGATCCCCGAATCACTTCAACCTTTCACAACATGAAGCACTCACTCCGATGACGTGAAATCTACTTATTTCCCGACGATTGTTCCGTGCTTATTATAATTGACATTCAACCAAGCTTCCCGATGCTGGCGCCGACTTTTTTTCCATGTGCAAAAGTTAACCTCTAACTCGTCATTACGTTTCTATGCAAGTGACAGCTAGCTAGTTCCGCTCCGATCACTCGCGGTCCGATCGCGCAACAAAAAAGGTGCGTTCCGAAGCATAAATATTAAACAGTCACCCGCCCGGACAGGCCCGAACCTGTCCCTAATCAATAGGAAGGCGAGAAAGTGTTGCGACCGCTCTCTTGAGGACCGAGTCCCCCACCTTGACTTCTGCTGATCGAGGCGTGCCATCCCGACCCGTATACAAATTGACGATCCGTCCTCGTCTCCATCTCAATGATGGCAGGTTCGCATCCTTAATCAGCACCAAGTCACCGACTTGAGGGGGGCTCGTCCGGTCAGTCCACTTAAGGCGCTGCTGCAAGATGTGCAAGTACTCAAGGGACCACCGTTTCCAAAAATCTTGAGCTATCTGCTGCAACATCTGCCACCTAGTTAACCGACTTAACTTAACATCTCCGAATGGGTATTCTGGCAGGGCGTTAAGGGGCTGACCTGTCAGGAAGTGACCCGGCGTCAACGCTTCCAAATCATTTGGATCCAAACTGAGCGGGCACAACGGACGCGAGTTCAGTGTCATTTCAATTTTACAGAACAGCGTCGCAAGCTCTTCAAAGCGTAGAGAGGTCTCACCGATGATCCTCGTCAGGTGCGACTTAGCCGATTTAACCGCAGCCTCAAAAATTCCTCCCCAATGAGGACATCCTGGCGGACTGAAAACCCATTCAATCCCTCGTCGGGAGCAAGCCGTACCGATGGCGTCCTGGTTACCGTTCAGGAATTGAGTGAACTCCTGCAGATATCGCCTGGCTCCGACAAAAATTGTGCCGTTTTCCGAACGGATTAATGACGGGAGTCCCCTTCGTGAGACGAACCGATCCAGACATGCGATAAATGCCTCTGTAGTGAGGTCACTGACCACCTCCAAGTGGACTGCCTTCGTGGCCAAGCACACGAAGACGCACAGGTATGCCTTCACTAATCTGGCGTTCCGTAGCTGTGAAGACTTGACCATGAATGGTCCCGCGAAATCCGTTCCGACACCCGCAAAGGGCCGGATTTCGTTAACCCTATCCGAGGGCAAATCGCCCATCTGGGGCTGCATCGTAGCCGCCTTGGCCCGATAACAAGGCAGGCACCGAAATACGACGCTACGCACTAAGCGTCTTCCCGATAGAATCCAGAACTCGCGCTGGAGAAACGCCATCAAGGCGTGGCATCCGACATGCCCATTCCGAATGTGTCGATCCTGTATCAACAGTTCGACCAACTTCCCCTTCCTAGGGAGTAACAACGGGTGGCGAGCCGCATAAGGCAGGTTGGCATTCCGCAGCCGACCTCCTACCCTCAGCAATCCGTGAGGGTCAATAAACGGGTTGAGCCGAGCCACAGCTCCCTTCAGTTGGACGCGTCCGCGTCTCAGAATGTCCAGTTCGGACTTAAAGTGCACCGTCTGCACGTTCCGTACCAATGCGAACAACGCATGTTTCCGTTCCCGTGGTGTCAGGACCTGTGTCCGCACTCGTTGCGCCTCAGAATTCCGACAATTCCGCGCAAATCGGCAGATCCAAGCGGTCACATTGACCAGCTTGTCGAGCGAGCTGTACCGTTCCAGCAGGCTGAACTCCTCTTCCGGCTCTGGTTGCGTCGTACGGACACCGACTGTCAAGGCGCCGTTCGCCGTGGTAACGCGTGGACTCATTGGCCAATCCGATTCGGCTTGAGTCAACCATTTTGGACCCCACCACAAGGAATGTCCAACCAACTCCGGAGCGTGACACCCACGAGACGCACAGTCTGCTGGGTTCATTTCCCCTGGAACATGTCTCCAGATTAAGGGAACCTCCGAATTCAAAATCTGCGAAACCCGATTCGCCACAAAAATCTCCAGCTTGTGAACTGAAGCCTTCAGCCAGCATAACACGATCTGGCTGTCCGTCCAAGCGTAGACCGAAGCGAAGAACCGTCATCGTGTGGTTGAGCAGACGAGTCAGGAGAGACGCTCCCGAAAGCTCTAACTTGGCAATGGTCAGGCGAGTGCGCAACGGCGCAACCTTGCTCTTGGCCATGACCAACCGCACATCAACCTCCCCCGAGGAGTCGACCGTACGCAGATATACCGCAGCTCCGTAGCTCTTCTCCGAGGCATCGCAAAACCCATGCAGGGTGGCGGTGTATCGTTTGGTGGGGACCAACCTCCGTGGCAGTGAAATCCGATTGATGCCAGGGAGGGTCGAAAAGAACGATTCCCACTCTGAGCTCAATGACCCGCCGATCAAGTCGTCCCATTTCAGCTCAGCAGACCACAATTGCTGCATAAAACACTTGAGCTGAAATGTTACCGGGGTGATCCACCCGTTTGGATCAAATGTCCTAGCCACCGTTGAAAGGACGTTTCGTTTCGTCCAGACCTTCGGGGAGTCCAACTCGACCCGATACGAAAACATGTCTGACACCGGCTGGTACTGGACGCCTAATACTGACAACATATTCGGATTTTCCAGATTTTCGAAAATGCGGGGATCCTGCTGGTAGTCATCCGGAAGACCAGACAGTAACTCTGGAGAGTTCGACATCCATTTCCGGAGCTCGTAACCTCCACCCCGTAAGAGCTCAACTAGCTCGTCCCGTCGAGCGAGCGCCTCCTCTACGGAATCTGCACCGGTACAGATATCGTCCACGTAGAGATCCTGCTCCAGGATCGCTGCTCCTCTAGGGAAATTTAACCGTTCTCGATCCGCTAACTCCCGCAGAGTACAAATCGCCAAATAAGGACAAGACCGTAGCCCGTACGTGTTGGTGTTCAGCTCGTACACCTTGATGGGCTGATCTGGGCTCTCTCGCCACAGTATCAACTGATACCGTCTATCATCAGGGTGAATGACCGTCTGTCTAAACATCATCCGGATGTCAGCTATAAACACAACATTGTGTCGACGGAACCGTGTGATAACATCCGCGATGTCATGGTTCAACTTCGGCCCTGAATGCAAACACATTTGCATTCAGGGCCGGTTTAGGTTCATGCCGTTAGATGTTGATGCCGATCCATCGAACACTACCCGTATTTTGCCCTCCGGGGTCCTCAAGACCGCGTGATGAGGCAGGAAGCAGTGGTCTTCGCGCTTCCAGTCGATACCCGAAACCGACATGTGGCCGAGCGACTCGTATTCCCGCATGAAATCGACGTACTTCTGCCGGAAAATCCCGTCACGCTTCATGCGTCGTTCCATCGACAGAAGCCGTGTCTCGGCTGCATGGTGTGAACTGCCCAGCGGTGGGCGATCACTCCGGAATGGAAGACGTGTTAGAAATCGACCTGACCGAAGGCGACCAGTATTTTTCCGATAGAACTGTTCACACTCTTCTTCAACCGGGTCCAACCGGCGGACCGTAGGTGGTTCCTCCACCTCCCAAAACTTCTGTATCACCTACGAGTGTACAGAACCGAATAAGGGACTACTAGTCGCTAGGCGTGGGGCAGCCGGCATGACCGGACCCATTACCGCATGGCCCAGTCTGGTGTTGACCGAAACCAGACCAGTTGCCTGCAACACGTGGACACCTGGCACTAACAGGTATCTCAAGGCATCAACACCCAATAAAATGTCTACTGGGCCCGGAAAATCAAACTCCGGGTCAGCCAGTGACAACCCAGCGACCAACTGTCGCACCGAGGGCGACAAACGTACGTGAGGGTGTGAGCCCATCACATTAGGCATGACTAATGCCGTGACCGTCAGATTCACCGATGAATCCACCCGTGACGAGAGAGTAATCCGACATACTCCCTTAACGGAACCGACTTCCGTTTTCCCAATTCCCCGAATGGAATGTGGATACTCCCTTACCGAAATGCCCAACCGTCTTACAAGGTTGCACGAGACTAAGCACCCCTGGCCCCCCGAGTCCAATAGTGCTCGTGCCACACATGATTTGCCGTCCGAACTCCACGGTATCACAGAGGCGGTGGGGAGCATGACCGTCTGTGGAGTGGCGGCACCCTGTAAGTGGGCGGCGTGTCCCTAGCGGGAACCTCCGCGGGATCCGAACCCGCTCAGACCTCCGTCGACCTTGGAGTAACTCGGCTGCTGATATGCCACCGGCATATCAGCAGCCGAGTATGTACATCAAGGGGTCCCAACCCGTATAATAGGCCCCTCGCTGTCCCGGTATCCGACCATACCGGACGGTGTACGGTGTGCCCGGTGCGCACCGTGGATGAATGGGGGAGAGCGGATCCAAGTTGGGGCGCTCTAGGAATGGGGGCGACATCCGACTGTTCACCTCCCTGTTCGCCTCCCAGAGCGACGGGCAGGGTGGCGCAGAAGGTGGTGGACTCCCAGCCTTCGCGCTATTCATAGGTGCCATCTGACACCCGCCCGTAACACGCGGTGAGCCAGCGGCCCGAAGTCCTCGCTGACCGTGGACATCGGCGACCGAACCCCGGCTATCCCGCATGTTACCTCCCGCGCTGCTCCCTTCCCCTCGGGGGGGGGGGGGGTCCCGTCCGCGGGTACCCCAGTCACCCCGTTGGTGACTCCCGTTGCCCGGAGGGGGACTGGGTCCGGCCCTGGTTGGGCCCTGTGGCCGACCAACCTGACTCCGGCCCTGGTGACCGTCCGGAAGGCCTGACCGATTCAGGCACAATATGTGGTGCTTGCCACCACAGCACTCACAGGGGAATGCGCGCGAGCACTCGCTCAGCGTGTGCGGGCCGCACACAACCGAAACACAATCGGTGGCGGAAGACTATCTTCCTGCGGGCAGCTACCCCGAGCGCCTTAAATTTGGCGCAACTGGTCACTTCATGACCGGCACGTGTCCAGTGTGTCACATCGCCTACAGTCACTCTCCAAAAAATCCGTCAATTGGACGAGCGTGGGCAGTTCCGTGCTACTGCCCCCATGCAGCTGTTCAAACCGACTTTGAACAGCTGCAGGCAATCGTGACAAAACCATATATAAGACAATGTATGACCATTGGTCTACCGGAAGACCAAGGTTCTGAAAGGCCTTAGTGGCCACCAGCACAGGGTTGAGCACCTGTACTCGGATGTCAACATCCCGGGTTACTCTAAGGATGCTAAACAGCTTCCCCAGCTGCGCATCAACCAACCGCCGTTTGTGTTGGTAGCGTTCAAACAATATGGACCTGGCTATCTCATAATTGCCCGCCGTGACCGTTAGGTGACCGACCAACTCCTTCGGTTCACCCCGCAGAGCCATCAATAGTTGGGCCAACTTGTAGGCGTTGTCCAGGTCGTCCCGACCGTGGACCAAACTATCAAATAAATTAATGAAGGCCGGCCACTCATCAATTGCCCCACTGAAGGCCGGAATCTCCAGGTGTGGCAGCCGTCCAACAACACCCTTCGGGGGTGGGTCTCCGTTACCCTCCCCACGGTCATTCCTTCGCGACCGCTTAATTTTCTCCGCGCGACGCTCGATGTCACCCAAGCATTCCATCGCTTGGTCAGCATCCGCGCAGAGCTGTTTCACTGCAGCCACCGAGGCTTCATCCGTAAGCCCGAGAGCTTCAGCCTCCGCAGCCAGCCGACACACCTTCCCGACGCGTATCATTGCGTCCTCCACACGCTTGAGCAGGACATCGTCCATGTCCGGTCGCTCCACATACTTATGAGTATGGGCGAGCCATCTCATTTCCTCCCGGACACCATGCCGCAGTACCGTCAAGGGCGAAGGTGCCATGTTGACCGATTTAATAGATTCTGGTCTTATACTTCACTACCGAACTAAGTACAGCCAGAGACCAGCAAATGCCCGTCAGCGCTGTGCACAGAAATTAAAACTAAGTTGTCAAAACTAAGGCAACCACTAAAACAATTAAATCTTTAAAAAATATTTAATATGGTCGCCCTGTGGACATACATCTTATAACTATACACTTTAAATCAATTAGAGAATGCCACCATAAAGCAGAATAAAAAATAACACATAAAAATTTATTATAAGAAAAAAGGCTATTTTTAATATAATGTAGGTAGCCGTGAACCTTCTAGAAGTGGCCCCTCCGATATGACCCACACTTCTACTGAGGTCAGCAAACTCAGCTCTATACCCCTTAAATAGCCTGACCCTGCTCTGTAATCCGAAATAACACTGCAATACTATGGAACCCGACTGCAATACTATAGTCCGACCGAATGACTGTTCCTTTGCACACCGAGTAGTTTCCGACTACAAATTTATAATAATTGTTAACTAAATCGTCAATTATACGTTCACTAACCGAAAATGAACCTAAATTGTGGTATACCGACCACACGACTCACTCACGAAATGATTGCCGACCAATCTGAGGTATCCACCCTCTCCCAGCTACAATGTGGCAAAAAAACAATCCTACAACTGTCCGTGAATCGATTTCCTACTAGGAAACCACGCTCTGCTACCAAAATGTTAAATTCCACGCCTTAACCGACAGGGCGTGTAATCTTGGTAGGGTTGTTTTTCAGTGGAATGTCACAAAGCACTACTGAGCTTGACGCCGTGGACCGGAATTCGAAAGCTCAATTCGAGGCAAAAATACGGGATGAGGAACACCAGGGGGGGGGGGGGGTGAGGGGAGTCGAATCTTACTCTCGTCGCAGCCCGCTGATGTCGCCGTCGTGATGCTTGCCGACACAAAGGGTCGCTGTCCGAACGCGACGAATTGATCCCCGAATCACTTCAACCTTTCACAACACGAAGCACTCACTCCGATGACGTGAAATCTACTTATTTCCCGACGATTGTTCCGTGCTTATAATAATTGACATTCAACCAAGCTTCCTGATGCTGGCGCCGACTTTTTTCCATGTGCAAAAGTTAACCTCCGACTCGTCATTACGTTTCTATGCAAGTGACAGCTAGCTAGTTCCGCTCCGATCACTCGCGGTCCGATCGCGCAACAAAAAAAGGTGCGTTCCGAAGCATAAATATTAAACACTGATAAATAAATGTTATCGCCTTGTACTCGCAGCTCTATACCTCTTAGTGCGGCTTGTAAGCTCAAAAATATGTCCATATGGGTCCCATGCGGAAGAATGCTTGAAACTTGGCTTAATTGTGGCTTTCAAAACCGCATTCTACGCCACTTTGTACATATATTCCGTTGAGTTACTATTACTATTACTATTATACATAATTACTCAAAGATATATCCTACATTTCTTGCGCTCACCTGCGGCGAGCGATGTGAAAAATAATAATGGGCGCTGAGCGCGGTGAACAAAATTTTGTTTTTTGTGAACAATCTTATTATGTGCTAGGTATATATTTAATTTGTAACCGAAGTATTTTCTATGATTTTGTCTAATAAATATCAGTATTAACGAGAAATTTTCCAGTCTGGAGCTTAAAAATGAACATATGGAGAAAAAACTTGAAGAACAAAACACGAAAATTAGCGACCTAGAAAGACATATTAGACGCAAAAATCTAGTCCTGTTCGGATTAGAAGAAGGCGAAAAATCATACCACGACCTAGAAAGTATGGTAATAAATATAATAAATACGTACCTCAAGGTACAATGTGTCAGCAACAACATCGAAACCGTTAGAAGACTGGGGAAAAAAGGAGAGAAAACCAGACCGGTTGTCATATCATTCTCGACAATAAGCTTCAAACTGAAAATTAAGAAAAACAAGTCTTCTTTGGATAGTACTGCATACTACCTAAAGGAAGACTATCCAAAAGAAGTCCTAAACAAGCGCAAAGAGTTGCAAAGTCAACTACGGATAGAAAAAGAGGCTGGCAACACTGCTTACATAAAATACGACAAGCTCATTGTCGTGAACAACAACAAGAGTATCCCCCACCACCAGTCAAGCAAGAGAAACCTGTCTGAGTCACCAGATAATTCAGATCCTAGCAGTCATAACACTCAACAGAATAATAAACGGCAAACGAAGAAAAATAAAGCCTCCGACATGAAAGATTATTTACTAAAAACGCCGAAATTGATCTTCACTCAGACAGATACCGCTCAAAACCCAACAAATACGCAACAACTTCCAACAGTATAGCAACCACAACAGGCCCCTCAACTCCCTCATTCAAGAAAAAATACTAAAATACAAAAATAACTAATATTTCCCGATACGGCTGAACCCCGCGGGAAAATAAGACCAAAACCCTCCAACCGATCACTACCTACAGTAGAGCAAGCGATCCATATCTGCACCTGGAATGTCAGATCACTAGTAAAAGAGACTAGACTTGTAGAGCTAGAACACAGTCTGGCAAAATTTAAATGGGACATTATAGGATTATCAGAAATAAAACGAGAAGGGAAAGAAATTCTAGAGTCAGATGATTATGTATTAATATATCAAGACGAAAAAAGTGGAAAAAATGGAGTCGGTTTTCTGATAAAGAAACATTTAAAACTAAATATAATAGATATTAAAACCATATCAGATAGAGTCATGAGACTGGATATAAACCTTAACTCTAGAAAAGTACACTTGATACAATGCTATTCACCAACAGAAGATTCGTCCACGGATGATTTAGAAACATTCTACAAACACCTTCGCATAGCACTAGAAAACAAAGGAAAAGATACAATTGTACTAGGAGATTTTAACTCAAAAATTGGTCAACCAACACCCGGAGACAAAAAGTAATGGGTCCATGGGGCTATGGAGAGAGAAACGAAAGAGGCAAAATATTGATACAATTTTGTTTTGAAAACCAGCTCTACATAGCGAATTCACACTTCAAGAAAAACCTCAAACAAAAATGGACTTGGATTTCACCAGACGGCAAAACACGAAATGAAATAGACTTTATTCTCATAAAAAACATCAAACATATATCAGACGTCCAAGTAATGAACACATCTTTCCCGTCAGACCACAGAATAGTAAGGGCAAACTTGTTACAATACGGAGAAAACCAAAAATCACGGAAATACTACGGATTGAAGATGACGAAATTAAATCCACTCGAGCAAGATTCCCTGAAAAATATATTTGCAAATAATACAAGTAACATTGATGGTAATGACATACACACGGCGCATACACAAATCATACAAATCTTAAAAGACGCCATGAAGCAGCTGCCAAAAGACAATAGCAAGGATAAACCATCACTTTCGCCGTATGTAGAGACACTTATAAATGAGAGACACCGATTAAAATGTAAAAAAAATAGAATACGATCAGAACGAAACCGAATGAGTGCGCTCTACAAACTAATAAAAAAGGAAGTCAATAGAGAACTGAAAGCTCATCGCTACAAAATTATCGAGGAAGAACTGGAAAAGAGAGCATCTGTTAAAAGAGCCCAGAAAAGACTGACTCTAAATAAACCCTGGATAATGACACTAAAAAATGAAAATAAAACAGTATCCAGTAGAGATCATCTTATAAACACTGCAACTGAATTTTATAAGAAATTGTACGATGGCAAGGATATACCCCAGCAGCCCAGATGCGACCCAGTAGAATATGAGACAGTACCACCCTTCCTGGACAACGAGATTCAACATGCCATTAGAAGTTTGAAATCCATGAAAAGCCCTGGTGATGACGGTATTACAAACGTTATATTAAAAGCAATTATTGAACCGCTCACACCAATATTAACAAAAGTTTTCAACAAGATATTGGAAATCAACAAATTACCAGAGGATTGGGGAACATCCATCATAACTCTTCTGTATAAAAAGGGCGACCCGACAGAACTGGGAAATTATAGGCCAATAAGCTTACAACAGACGGTGTACAAAGTATTTGCATCAGTGCTACTCAACAGGATGACAAGCACTCTAGATAGCAACCAACCCAGAGAACAGGCAGGTTTCCGACGAGGATACTCTACCATAGACCATATCTTTACACTTACACAACTCATTGAGAAATACTCGGAATACAGAAAAAGTCTCTACATTGCCTTTGTCGACTATCCGAAGGCATTTGACTCTATAGAACACGAACCTTTATGGTTGGCACTGAAGCAGCAAGGTGTGGAATTCACCTACATAGAGATTCTCAAAGAAATCTACAGAAATAGTATAGCGATGGTCAAACTGGAACGCAAAGGAGAGCCATTCTATATTAAAAGAGGAGTCAAAAAAGGCGACCCGATTTCTCCGAACCTGTTTACCGCTCTGTTGGAGTATATATTCAGACAGTTAATTTGGGAAAATAAAGGTATAAATCTAAATGGCGAATACCTCAATAACCTTCGATTTGCTGACGATATAGTTATAATCGCTGAGAATCACAGAGATTTAGAATACATGTTGAACACTTTAGACAAAGAGAGCAGAAAGTGTGGATTACAGATGAACAAGGATAAAACCTTTGCTATGACAAATAGTGAAGAAATATATATACTTGGGACAAACCATATCTTTCGCCGAACAGACATCACGCGAAGTCGACAGTAGAATAAAGAAGGCATGGGGCAAGTACTGGTCGCTAAAAGAAATTTTCAAGACAAAGATTCCGACACATTTAAAAAGAAAAGCTATGGATACAATCATCCTGCCAACACTACTGTACGGATGCCAAACCTGGACTCTCACCAAGGATATAGTACAAAAAATCAATGTCTTCCAAAGAGCAGCAGAAAGAAGCCTACTAGATATCAAAAGGAAAGAAAGAAGAAGAAACATAGATATATGACGTATAACAAAAGTAGTGGATGCCGTAGAGCTATCTTGTAGACTAAAGTGGAGATGGGCCGGACACGTAGCAAGAGCAACGGACAACCGATGGAGCGAACGAATCGAACACTGGTACCCGTGCGACGCGAAGCGACCACCTGGCAGACCACGGCGACGATGGAGCGACGACATCACGCAACTGATCGGCGCAACATGGACCCCTCAAGCCAAACATAGAGACAGCTGGAAAGGGTTGGAGGAGGCCTTCACCCAAAAATGGGTACCCGATAAAAATAATAATTAATAAATAATACAATTAACACTTAACATTTTTCATAAAATAGGTAGGTAAATTAAATGATAAATTGTATTATATGTTAATATTATAATTATTGAAAATTATGTAAATTTATTTATCAATACAGCGATGTTAGAAAAATAATAAATAATAATATATACATTTTATACATACTAAATGGTAAATAATGTAAAATGAATTTTAGATATAAATGAAATAAATAGAAAATGTAATTACTTAAATAATAATATGTATCTAATAGATGGGAAATAAAAGGCTTTATTATTATTATTATTATTATATATTTAATTTGTAACCGAAGTATTTTCTATGATTTTGTCTATGCATGATTATATAGTTATCGGTCTATAATTATTGATGTCTGTGAAGCTGCCTTTCTTATGCATCGGTCTTATGATGCCTAATTTGAGATTTAATTGACCTACCAAGTAATAATTTGTGGCATAGTGAAGATTTTGAGTCCTTGGTTGTTACACTCATCACACCGTTCCTGCGCCCGCAGCACGTATACTCCCACGGCGTGTAGCGACGCGAGAAAAAAATAGGCAGAGCATGCGCTATTAATAGCTCTCGCCCTTACAATCACGCTTCGCGAAACCCTCGTGAGGATTACCAAACTGGGAAAAAAACTACAGTTCTATTCGAACAAAATAGTCTACGAAACGAAAGTCAACGGATACTTGGAAAATATTAAAACGGATTTGAGACAATGTATGGACCTCAAAAACAAATGTAAAAACCTTACCTTATACTTAAACATAATCAAGAACTCACAATCTTCGCTATCCCACAAAGTATTAAGATTTTTTAACCTACCAATTAAAAAATCTTGCAAGCCCCGCAGAGTGGTCTCTGCTTGTTTTCGTTATTGTTATTTATCAAAAAATCATGGGGACGATTAACAGAGCTGAAACGAATTTTCGGTAACTATTCGGTCAAAAAAGTCAAAAGTTAAAAGCCGAAAATCGAATACGATGGCACTATTCGGGCCGAATACCGTATAATGCAGAAAGATGAAATGTCCGTTTTATTGAAGCTATTAATAACATTTCATCAAGCATCGGAAGACAATAAACATAATATAACATTGATGCCTTCTCATATACGGAGTGGCAGTGGCACTATTGTGCTTTCGTTGAGCCAGTTATTTTGTTTTTTTAGCCCATAGCCGCAGCTGTTTATGCCAAACAAAAAATATAATTTTAATATTAGTTTATGTGACTGCTACATAATGGAGGGCATTAATACTCGAGAGTGGGTTTAGGAAACAAGCCGAAAGCGAGTTTAAAAATAATATCACTCGAGAGTTTTAATGCCTACTTATATGTAGTTACATACATAGTTTAGCTTGTTCTGTAGTACCAACTTCACAGACAAACTAGGGGCGGCACGCAAGCGGGCGTCGGCGTTCGAAATTAGAATTTCATAATTTGACTAATTTTGGTACATTATGGTCATAATGATCAATATTCAGATAAGAAATGAGTTTTTACCAAGAAGTTTATCATTATGCTTATACACAATACACAATATTTTATCACACGAACAGCACTGCTGGTCGTAACATGTAGTTTTTGGACGCAGCAAAGAGGGTTTATGATACGTGTGTAAATAAAATTATAAAAAATACAGAGAACAATATAATACAGTAAATTAATGGGTACTAAAATATGTAAAATTATATAATGTACATACTTGTTTTTGTTCCTTCTCCACCACGAGAAATATTTGTTTAGCTCAACGAATACACCTTTTTTTCGTCATCTTAATTTCATATTATTATCATATTGGGATCTTTCATTCCTTGTAGACATCGTTGTAACTTGTGACTCACTCAACACGTAAAGTTTTAACACTCACTCAAAATAATCTAAATGATTAATGTCACAGGCAACGACACAAAAGTCACCAACAAAGTGTTCTAACATAATCATAATCAAAACAAATCGACAGTCTTCCCCCCGCTTCTCGTTTACCCCGCGAAAAACTAACAAGTTGTGTCTTGAAAATATGATGAAATTTTACTAAGTCCTGCCGAATATTCGGCTATTCGGTTCGTGTGGCAGCCGAATATTTGGTATTTAGTAATCGGATAAATCACTATTAGTATAGCTCTAGTAATCACTGTTAATTTTTTGTTGAAGGGTATAACTCTTTCTCTAAAACAAGTCCGTCGAATCAAATGACAGGCCATATGTATGTATTTACGCCTACGTATAAGGTGTAAATACTCCTTTAGCACATCTCACTAATCAAAACGCGCATTCAAGTCCTTGCAATAAATTTCAATTTAGATTGCTCTGTCCTTTGCTCACCATGAATTTCAAAATGTGTTGACGAATGCTATAGATACTGTAGCATTTACATCCGGCTCTGATTCCAACAATCTTGTACAAGCGACTCCACAAGTCAGAATGAGCCTTACAGCTTACAGAATAAAGCTCAAAGAAGTCGACGGGACTACAAGATTTTGCACTGAGAGCGTTAAAACTAACTTCATGTTTTCAAAGAGCTCCAGTGAGTTCCTGTCTGAATAAAGTTCTTGTAATCTTTGTTACGGGGAAAAGGGAGATTTCGGAGCTCGAAGGGAGATTATGTAAACTTCGCGTATTGCCGCCTTGTTTGTTGGCTTTTGTTGAGAATCGCGGTTTTTTTGTCATGAAACTATGTAGGTACCTCCCTACCAGCCTCCTTTCGGCCGGTCCACACGAGGCGGTGCGGCGCCCGTGTGGCCCGCCCCTGAGTTTGTAAGCGAAATCTATAAAAAAACAAGAATTTATTTCTTGTTCTTGATTTTTCTTGATTTTTAGTATGAATTGACGAAATATCTGTATATGCTTCGTTTAAAACTAAGGTGTATTATTCAAAGCTTGTACTGCTGAAATTATTCAAAACTTCTTGCAAAACTTCATAGCCCCTACATATAAAAAATATTTAATGTACCCTAGTGACATTAGCACCATTAAGACAATTCTAATGACACATAATTTATCAAAATCAGTAAAGCCATTGAGTAGTTACGAGGGCACACAGGAACAGATATACATACAGGTCAAACACATAACTCTCCCATTTTCTTCGCTGCAGTTAAAATCTGAAACCAGCCTACTAAAACATTGCTCGGGATCTAAAGAGTACGAAACCAAAACTACCGGAGGGTCAATACGCTTCAAACGATTAGGCTAAATGCAAGCAAAAAGAATTTTGATCCTCATATTTCGAACATACTTAAAAAAAAACTTCCACTATCTTCTGAAATTCTAACTTTACTTGGACTCAGGATACTATGTACCTGTCTCATAAAACAAAAAAACGAGTAGCTACATTGTTAGCGTATAATATATGCGACACAGTTGTAAATACTATAATGCAGTCGCCTTTAGTTTTAGTTAGTATTAGTACTAATGGTAGTGTTTTAAACTAGATTGTTCGACAAAAGAGGACCCCTCAAAACAAAAGAAAATTTTACAAAATAAGCAGGGGTTTTCTGGCAATCAAATGAGAAATACTAGGACAAAGGGTAAGCCCCACTTAAATATTTTCCATCAAAACATGCAGGGGCTACCTGGCAAAGAACTTGTATTAGAATTATTTCTTAATCATTCTGACACCGATGTTATTTGTATTACAGAACACTGGTTAAAGAAAAATATGATGTCTTTTAACATGAATAATTACAAAATTGTCAGTTGTTATAATAGAAAAACTGCTGACAGAGGTGGTTCTTTTATCTTAGTAAAAAATAATATCAAGGTGAAACAACCGAAAGATATTCTTGCACTTACTGTAGAAAGACAAATAGAGGTATCCTGTGTTGAGTTGGATAGCCATACTATTGTTTGTGTCTACAGACCTCCGAGAGATGAAAACGGCCATGGCAATTTTGAAATGTTCGAGAAAATTATGGAGGAAGCCCTCATTAAACGTTTTAATAGCAGAAAAAAGTTAATTATTTATGGCGATTTTAATGTAGATTTGCTTTTAGATACAACATTGAAACAACCATTAATAACTCTGTTCAAATCATTTAATTTAGGTCTTATATTTCTAGACCTGACTAGAATTACACTTACCAGCCAATCTTGCTTAGATAACGTTTTTTGTGACTGTGCATTCACAAGTAAAAATGTAATTAACTACTTACCCTCCCATCACAGTGGTCAAACAGTTTCATTCCCAATTGCCAGTAAAAATAGGACTGATCCATCATTTTATAGGCCTATTACATCCCATAGACTAGAGACGTCTATGAAAAAGTTAGAAATAAATTTGCCAGTACCGGATATTGATGAACAGAACCCAAACAAAATCTACTCAGACTTCTTCAACATTATTCAGACAGAATTCAATAAAGTTTTTAAATTAAAGAAAGTCAGGGACTACAACGGTAAATCTTAATTTAATGACTGGCCAACGTTTGGAATTCGTAAAAGTAGAGTTATCTTGTATGACCTTTATGATCAAAAAACCTATAACTTTGATCGAAAATTTGTGTCGAAAAAATTTTAAAAAATATTCCAAAACTTTCAAGTTGGTTTGGTTAGAACTGCAAAAACTTTCCTATTAATAGATAAATTCAAAATTCAAATAATAGAATGAAAACAGTTTGGCAAATAATGAACCGCGAAACTGGCAAAGTTATACCAAGGGACAATGATTTCTGCCTAAAGATAGGTAGGTGATGATATTGTTAAATCTAGCGCTGATGTTGCTCGAGTTTTTGAAACATTCTTCACTAATGTAATCGTGCTCACAACAGACCGTCTAAATTCATCTCCATATGAAGCAGAGACTTTATTAAAAAATAGCACTAGCGTCAGTAAAGAATATTTAAAATTTCATCATGTATATCCCCAGAACATTGTCAAAACTTTTAAATTACTTAACTTTAAAAAATACGGAAGACCTGTAGGGTATATCAGTCAAAAGCATTGGTTCAGTAATTCTAGTTATAGCCTCACACTTAGCCTATATATTCAATAAATGTGTTGACGATGGGGCTTTCCCAGACCTCATGAAACACAGTAAACTGATACCTCTGTTCAAGTCGGGAGATAAGGGTGATCCTTCAAATTTCAGACCAATATCTGTTCTTCCAACACTAAGTAAAACATTTGAAAATATTATACTCAATCAAATGCTCTCACACTTCAAACGTACAAAACAACTCCACGCCAAACAATACGGTTTCACTAGGGGTAAATCGACTACGGATGCAGGTATTACCCTTATATCTCATATTTATTCTGCATGGGAGGCCGCACAGGATGCTATCGGAGTTTTTTGCGACCTGTCGAAGGCGTTTGATTGTGTTGATCATATTACGCTATTAATTAAATTAAACCATTACGAAGTTAGAAATAAAGCGTTGGATCTACTAAGATCATACCTAAGCAATAGAATTCAAAAGGCAGAAGTTACCGGCGTTAAATCTGATGGATCGGGTGTAAAAATTGGCGTTCCACAAGGTTCCATATTAGGCCCTTTCCTATTCCTGATATATATTAACCTGATATTTATTATTAAACGCTGGTAAAACCAAGTGCATCAAATTCTCACTTGCAAATGTCGGGCAAGTTGAGACCAGTTTAGTATTAGACAACAGCACATTAGAATTAGTAAATGATATGAAGTTTCTATTGATAATATTATTATTATATAATATATTATATATTATTTTCTATTGATTAATAATAACCATTGATAGCAAATTGCAGTGGGGACCCCACATAGATAAATTAGCTGGCAAATTAAGTTCTGCGGCTTACGCTGTTAGGAACATCAGACAAAGCACGGATGTGGCTACATCTAGGCTAGTATATTTTAGTTACTTTCATAGTGTCATGTCCTATGGTATCTTGTTGTGGGGGAAAGCAGCGGATATTCAAACTATTTTTTTTTACAGAAAAGAGCTATTCGAGCAATTTATAATTTAAAACGAACAGACTCCTTAAGAGAGCTTTTTAAAGAAATTGACATACTAACAGTAGCTAGTCAATTTATTTTCGAAAATATAATCTATGTACGCAAGAACCTTACAACATTTTCCAAACTTAGCGATAGCTGTAATGTTAACCCAAGAAATAATCACAGACTATGTGCGCCCCGATTTAAACTCGCGAAGGTTAGCAATTATTTCAAGGGTCAGGGCATTCTCTACTACAATAAGATACCTCTGGAGATTTTGAAACTGCTATTTGAGCAATTTAAAAAGCATGTCAAAGCGACTTTGTCGAAAAAGGGATATAACAATGTTCAAGATTACTTTAATGACAGGACTGTATGGGGTTAATCTGGCTCAACACAGACCTTGCTGTTAATAATTTTGTTATTATTTATTCCTGCTTATTAATCATAACACTTAAATTTTTCATATTTGTATTAGTTAAGCACAACCTATTTTTAAAAGAGATCTAAAAATCAATCTGCGGGAGTTTCTACGCCCTTCTTCTCCCACAGTGGTCCAATGTAGAGAAGAGGCAAAAAATGACGTTTGCTAAGTATATGTAAATATCTACAGTAATAAAGTACTTTGACTTTGACTTTGTCAAACTGTAACATAAAGTGTGATGCTCGGATATCCGCGAGGCAAGTAAAGTGACGACGCGGTACAGATGACGTGCAGACTCAAGTGGAAGTGGGCCGGTCACATCGTGAGGACAACTGGAAGCGCGTTCTTAACTGGAAGCCGAGAGACGGCCAGAGAACCAGAGGTGTACCCCATCGGCGCTGGTGTGACGACAAAGGGCATTCTGTCTATGATTAGCTTATACCATAGACAGTCTGCCGTGGTTCAATAATAAAGGGAAATAAGAAAACGACCCAATAAAAAGATAATTGAGCAAACGACCATGAACAGCAGAATTTCCTGAAGTGAGAAAAAAAAATACTGAATTGTACTACAAAATTACTGATTTAAGCAATGAAATTACTGAATGGTTAAGCCACCGCTGTTTGGTTTTATCGCAAAATGCCTACTATCGCGCTTAGTTAGTTTTTTGATAATGTTCATACAATTAGTATCACATTGCCAACTTTTAAGGAATCCCATAAAATAGATCGCACTTCACATACTATCTCATTCAGTTGCACATTTACAACTTTTCATGAAATACGCCATTATATTCGTGTGATGCCAGAATTACTTATTGATAGTACTTGTGATTCTTAGATTACCAACAAAAAGTACAATAACAAACAAAATGCTTTAAATACATAAGAAATATTTTTATTCTCATTGAATTTTTATCAAAATGAAAATAACACGTTTAAAAATAAAAATATCTCCATTTAAAGTAGGTTAAAATTCATAAAATTCTCAATTTTATCAATTTTAGCCTACTTTAAATGGAGATATTTTTATTTTTAAACGTGTTATTTTCATTTAACATCTAAATATTTTTTACTTATTCCCAATCGTTGTCTAGGATTAAGAGCTCCGAACATTTTAACGGTGACGACGAAATTGAAGAACAATTTATCTCTATAACTTTCTTTGGGGCACTTTTTCCTCAGATGGACATCTTGAAAGTGAGGTAAAAATTTTTCAGAGCTTTTTTCAGACCCTTTTTTCAGAGCTCATATCCTAGATATATATTTTTTATTTTATTTATTTAACACAAATCCACAGCCTGTCAACTATAGTAAATTAACAATATATACTTAAAATATGGCCAATAATGGATTTCACTATGTATTAGTAGTTTGTGTGACTGCTACATAATGGAGGGCATTAACACTCGGGAGTGGGCTTATAAAACGAGCCGAAGGCGAGTTTCTTAATAATATCACTCGAGAGTTTTAATGCCTAATAATGTATATTTTCATACACTAGTTTATCTACACACATATCATAAGCTCTCTTTGATGTGTTCAGGAACCACATGTTTGACCGGCATTGTGGCATTGATCATTGTTCTGCAGTTGTTTAGCTTGTTCTGTAGTACCAACTTCACAGACAAACTAGGGGCGGCACGCAGGCGGGTGTCGTGAGTGTCGCGGGTGGGTGTGAATGTCATAATTTGACGAATTTTCAGGTGAGAAATGAGTTTTTACCAAATAGTTTTACATTATGCTGGTCTTAACATGCGGTTTTTAGACGCAGTAAAGATGGTTTATGATACGTGTGTAAATAAACATTAATATAAAGACAAACAGACTTTTTATATAACATGAAATAACATTAACAGCTTTGGTAGAAGCTAAGTATGAGCCTGTTAGTAAATGGTGAAGGTGTGTTATGTTGTGCATAGTGTAAAGACTGTTTGTTTGTGTATGTATGTGTGTGTCTTACAGATACACCATTTTACGAATTTAAGGACAACATTAAATGATAGGTAATAAGTAGTTGTAAGTTTAGGCAGATGGCAAGCGCAACGGATGGTTCAGTATTATTATCAACGTTTAAAGTGTATGATAATTTCAAACCTTTCACTATGTTTTAGTACAACACCAATTCCCATTAAGCGCATCAAACCTAGTATATTGGGCAAACACTTTAACCGCTTGCGTGCCACGGTCAGCTAGAGCTGACATTTCCCCGTTATAGGTATTGAATTTAATTACCATGGCATTAGGTTCAAAATTGCGATGCTTCAACGGGATTCGCTAAAGGTATATTGAGTAATTATGAAGTTTCTTCATATTAAAAGTGCTTATATTTATTATGTAAGCGGACTGGGCTGATCTTATTTTTATCAATCTTAAATAGTTACCTTTTCTTCCTATAATTATCTTCTTTCTAGCCAACAAAATTATCTTCTTTCTAGTTGAGATGTTTTATTAGGATTTACTATCGTAACAATAATGCTACGTTTAGCTCACTTATTTTAACAAAATTTGAATTTATTCGTGAATAACCCAAAAAAGTAATGTACTTGGAGGGAAGATATTTTCTAGACATATTTACCTTTATGATTATACGTTTATTTAAAAGCAATTGGACCATGAAATTGACTAAAAAGTATATTAAAAGTCAATCTAGTCCAGAGTCTAGAGGTTTCAATACATTTACTCAAATAAGTATAACACGTCCAAAGCTTTCAAAGTTTCAACAAGAAGCGAGAGGTGATCTAGACTAGCTTTAGCTTCATCCTTTGGCTCACCACAAAAAGCGTTCCATCAGTCAATCTTTATTTTGTTAAAACTATCTATCAAAGTTTTTAGGTAACACAAGCTTACCGTCCCTTGAAAGTGGTCCGAACCCGAAATTGCTTTTCATTTCACGCTATATGGACCAGGATTGTAGCTGTAAGGACAAAGTCGTATATTTCTAAATTAAACTCAATATTGGGTGTGACAGAAATGTAGTAGTGTGTAGGCAAACAAATTTAAGAGGATATTAGAGAACATGTAATGTAAACATATCTGATATTAATATTGATATTCTGATTGATTTATAATACAATCATATCTGGGGGCTTTTTGGGACATCATTATACACGTCGTGATAAAAACTAGGTATTTTTATATTACTCTAATCATTTCTTATCGTATGAATATGAATATTTTTTTCAGTTACATCCTCTAACTTCGATAATACGAGAGAATGAAATCATATTTTTCACGCAAAACTAATACTGGAATGTTTTTGGCAGGCAAAAACAAACAAACTTCATGCTGCAATGTGCTTCAATATTTCCAATTTCGACGACCCGAATGGCCGAATCAGCAGTGACCCTGCCTACGAAGCCAAGGGTCCCGGGTTCGAGACCCGGTGACGGCAAAATTTTGTTTGATGAAAACCGATGTTTGTATCCTTAGTCATGGTTGTTTATCTATCTAAGTATAATATTTATCGATATAAGTATGTGTATCGTAGTCTAGTACCCAAGATACAGGGATTCCTAGTTTGGTGCTTAGATCAAAGTGTGTAAATGGTGTCCAATGTATAATTATTATTATATATTTATTAATTTATTACTGAAGACCTCTCTGGCTGTGTGGTTGAAGCTTTGCCTAGCATGCAAGAAGTTCAGAGTTCGTTTCCTAACCGAGGATATATTCACAAATAAAATTGTAACACTAATTTTACTTGTCCTGCTCAGCGGTTAGTTGTGGGTTACTAGGCTTGCCAAAGTGACTAAAAGACTATAAGAGTAAGAATAAAAAAAATATAACTTTGTAACTCTACTTCGGCACCCTATACGAAGTACGTTGACTGGGTATTGGAAAGATAATTAATATAGCAAAATGGCGTACAACTCATAATTCAAATATTTAGCGATAATTCTTGTTACCGAAAATTTATATTCATATTACGGTATTTGACAAGGTAGTCTAATAAATCTAGAAACGTGTCTCAAGCTGCACCTTTTCAACAAAAACGTTTGACAATATCAGAATTGTATATTTCCAGCAGTTATATTTTATAAACTCAATTTCATGTAAAAATACAGCAATTGACAATGCGTCACATGCTAGTATTTCATAGAAATCGTGAGCAAAACTACCATTTTGACAGTTCCTAAAAGGTATCTATTTTTACAAGCAGTCAAATACCTTATTGTACATGGCTACACGGCTTAAGAGTAATTGGCCCCGACATGTCATCTCAAAATTCCGTCAAGCCCCGACGTCATGTCGACATAACATGCGTACGATTTTTCTGTTTTGTTAACTGGTATTCCTGAGTCATTGCCGAGTATACTGTTAAGATTTGTACGTTTGTGGACGCCCAATGAACCAAACTGGTTCAATCATTAGTCTGTGGCCCTTTCAAAGGAAAAAAAAAAGGAAAAAAATCCCGAGCATGCACCATTATTTCACGGACTTAGCTTTTTGAAAATTTCAAACGCTGAAATATTGAATCGTTTCGAATCGAAAAGGTGATCTAGTGTAGATTACATAGGTATCAAACACAACATATTTGTTGTTGTTTTTTTTCTCATGATAGCCGATTTGTTTGGAGAGGAAGCTTTTTCTTAATAGTCTGATATCTTCGCGTCGTTGTCGGTACAAAAATAAACTAAGGCCACAATGGCATTTATTTATCAATGTGAATCAACAGGTTTCATTTAACACAAATAGTAACGAAACGCCATATTTTGTATATAATTTCATTTCTTTAGTATAATTGCATATTTATTCAATAATAAACCTATTACTTCGTAACGATATTGAGTTCATGAGATTGAGCCCTAGCTCAGGGCTCAATCTCATGAACTTTATATTTTTTTCAAATCTTAGTCAACATCGTGATAGCTTTATTTTAATTCAATTTACTAGGCGTCTTTTGATAAAAAAAGTACCACAAATTTTAAAATACATAAATTTGTCACGCAAGGCCACTTAGGTCATTCTTGGTAGAAATGCTCATAGACTAAGAGAGAGTTTGTCAGCTTCTCAGATGTACAACTCTATTAGTTCTAAGAGTTACCATTCCAACAGAATTACTTGATAAGACAGTAAAGTTACATATAACTTGGGCTTTAGCGGTTTTTCGCGCCGCGAGCTGGGCCTGGGGAAAGTTACAGTTATGTTCAAGAAGTAATATTAATAGCTATTTTTTATACCATTATTAATATGGCCATTATTCCTTCTTAAATAAAACACAGATATCTTGTTATTAAAGCTAGCGGGAGAGACGAAATAGTAGGATAGTAATCGTATTTATTTAAGTATGGTAAGATATGGAATGTTGATTGTTTCTTTCCCGATGAAAACCCGTGTTCCGCTACGGCTATTTGTACTACACGAAACGGAACGCATCGTTGAAGGTGGGTTCTGAAATATAACGAAGTGCGCTCATAAAAAGAGTGATAACACAAAATTTTGCGTGTTACAAAATTCAAACAAGTTCAATATAAAAATGATTTACCAATGGCCGCGTTTTTCGAGCCCAAGACCTCTCGTTTGTGAGACAAACCTTGAACGCTACGCCACAAAAGTCATATCAAATGTACTGCTCGAATCATAAACGTCATATTACAGGCAAATGATCTTTGTGAGTGACCTCTCTTGTGTACCTTTTGTAATTGTGTTGCGATGTGTACAAAAACCTAGTGTCCAACTGATCACTTAAATGTACAGAACAGCTAAACGACCAATCTGTCTTGGTCTTCATTAAAATTCAGTAGTGTGTCGGAGAAGGGCTTTAATATTCAATAGACGACCTGTATCCCGCACTTTGTGTGGTGCGGTACATACAACAGACTTGATGCTTACTTAGCAATTACTAGTAGCAGTTACGTAAGGTAACCTACTTATGTATAGAATGTTGTTTTGAAAAGTTACGCCCGACCAGGGACGATGTTTTATTTTTCGCTCGCTTAACTTTGATTGACAAATTACCGTGTTCAATTTGTTCTGAAAAAGCCGCAACGTGGGACCAGGCCCCGGCCGGTCCACAAAGCACGGGCGCGCCGCGCGCCGACAGCCGGTTATTTCGAGCGCAATAGCAAGCGATGGAAGCAAGGCCAGAATTTAATGAGTTTTAGGTATATTTTAAAGTTTTTCACTGGTTTTATTATATTATTTTTTGTTTCAGTGTCGTGAAAATAACGACTCCTGAGTCGGGCGTAACTTTACAAAACAAAAGGTTACCTTACAACAATGTTTGTTTGTTTGATGACGATGATGATCTTTGGGATAAAAAAAACAGTTTTTCAAAACCTCTTACCGGGCGAATTGTGCCTCGTGATTAAATCTCCGGTTCCATCAATGGAACCGTTAATAAAAACTATGTAGCTTCCTGAGTATGAGTTTAACCAAGAGTCATCTTGAATATTGGAGTATTATGAAAATAATATGCATATGCGCACTTTCACATAATAAGAGGTCATCTACAATACATGCGAATTTCTAGGGCTCCGTACCCGAAGGCTGCCAACCGGGACCCAATTTAGAACACATTTTTGCTTTGACGAGTTGATTCCATAATCTTAATAATCCTCCGCTGTCTGTCCGTCAGTGGGCTGTATTTCTTGAACCGTAATAGTATGCTAAAACAGTATTTCTTTTGCCACTGCAGCAACTAACGCAATGCAACGCAACTAACAATAAACTAAACGCAATTTAAATAAATAAGCGGGCCCCATACAATAGACATAACAGTTTACTTTTTTCTTGTACAATGGTACGGAACCCTTTGTATGTAAGTCCGCCTCGTACTTGACCGATTTTTTTAATATTGCCATTACGATGACCCTCTGCTGGGCAAAGGCCTCCCCCTCATTAACTTATTCAGGTCTATTCAGTTTAGACTTGAAAACCAAAAGGTAAATTATCTAAAAATATTCAAGTCAGGCACTTCAATTAATTTATTAGGGATAGAGATCCTTTCAGACTTTAAGTCAATCATTTAGGGAATGCCAACGCAATTGGAACGCGATCGCATTTGTTTTGTTAAGGAGCTACGAAGGGGTCTTCAAATTAATGTATGGACGACTACCCCAGCGATGTACAGATATTGTACCAAGCAATACACAATTCTGAAGATTTTTTGGACCACTTCCGCTAAATCTTTTTCCCGTGCAGTGGCTGATTAGTATTTTATCATTCAAAAGTTTCAGGGACATATCAGAACTGCACAATTCTGAAAAAATATTGTTACAATCCTGTGAGAGAATTCGTTTATTATTTATATACATGTCATAAAACCGCAAATTATGACCAGCTTAAAGATAAACTGTTTTGTTAAAACACATTAACATTCTCACAGATAAGTCTGTGAAAATGTTGACCTTAAAGTTTGATTTTTAAAAGATCGAAGGGACCACAGACCTGTGTAATTAATATTAATTTCAACTCGGTACCTCCAAGCGTCCCTGCTTAAATGTTCTTAACAGACTGATGGATGCAAAGACAGATGGATAACGAAGTGGTCCTATAAGTGTTCCTCATTTCTTTTTGAGGTACGGAGCCCTAAATTATATTTTTATGACAATTATCATATTTTAATATTAACGGAAAGACGCAATATCCAATAATACCTGTTATTGGCTAATACATGTGCAAACTATGAAATTAATTTAGTCCGAGAAAGACTTCGACCTTATTACAAGTAGACATTAATATTGCTCGCTACCTATCGAACCGCACTGTGACAGTGAACCAAACGCATGATAAATACAACAAAAGCAAGAACTTTTGCAGACCGGGGCACTCAGCAAAAATATTCCTTTCACAATATCCAAGTCCACTCTTTTATAATTAATGAAAGCTGAAACATTCCGAGGCATTCGGGCGTGCTAATTGGATTTTTTTCCGTTTCATCCTCGAATGTTTTCTCTGCATTTTTTCATAATTAAAACTATGAAAATTTTGACACGTTTCGTGTCACCAATTTCAAATCAACGGTGAGTCAGCAAGAGTTAATTAGGAAGAAAATTATCTACTCAAATATGTTTGCGCAAACGTCTTCTTGGTATATGGGAGCTATAGTTAGAATGGTACCAACAAAGTAATACAATTACTTTGTTGGTTCAATTATAACTAGTAATTTATTTTTGGAAAAATTTAATTAACAATATTATTTTTAGGACGCTTATAAATGTAATTAGACATGTTCTATTATTTCATTGATGTGGAAAGCTAATAAAGTTTCTTAGTAAAACGCCATAATACAGTACATTTAAATAAAATAGGTCTTTCTTAGTCACTTGTAATCGGTTGATCGGACCAATAATTTGATGAAAGGTTGTTCATGATGACAAGTACTATCATTCCCTAAAATTTGGTAATCTAATTAAAATGCATCTTGTATCAAAGAACAAGTCTAAAGTGTAACCGCATTCGTGAGGTAGTGCCAGTATTCATTCAGCATTCGATATAAATGAGCTTTAAAATCCACAAATCACAACCAGAAACCACAGGCACAGTGACATAAAGCCACAGTAAAAACTATGATAACATCCTCTGCATCACATGAATGCTGGCATCATTTTGAGACTTTCACTTTGTAGATATTTCTGAATGTTTATCATGTGTAGATCTAATTGAGAAGCTTGCGTGCCCATATACAACGTGTCAATGAATAAACGCATAGTGAGAAACTAGTTTGTTCAGAATCACGAGCAGAGTCAATTTCACTGACTTTAACTAGAGGTCATATTTTTGAAGAAAAAAGTTATTTATGTTGCCCTGTCTATTTATTGCTAAGCTAACTTAGGCGCAACCATACAGTTTAATGAACCCTAGCCTATACGCTACTCACGCTGAAAAGAAGCTCACACGGCTGGCCGCCCGCTTATCTTTGCCAAAATGAAACCTAATTTCTTTTTTTAGGGTTTCGTACCCAAAAGGTAAAAACGGCTTCTATTACTTAGACTTCGCTGTCCGTCTGTCTATCTGCCCGTCTGTCACCAGGCTGTATCTCATGAACCGTGATAGTTGGACAAATAAAATTTTCACAGATGATGTATTTCTATTGCCGCTATAACACAAAAAACAGTTTTTTTTTTAAGGGGGCTTCCATACAACAAATCTTTCAATACCACATACAAACTTAGTAATTGGATTGTGAATGTAGTCGTAGTGAATCCAAACTATTCACTCCACACCATCTCTACCATTATACAGTGGTACGGAACCCTTCGTGTGCAAGTTGGACTTGCACTTGACCGTTTTTTTTTTACTAAGCAAAACGTAAGAATACATTCGTAGGTTCGCTTTCTTCATCCATATGGAAAAAAAGAGTCGAGCGATTGAGCGAGTGCAAAATTAAATCACTGAAGGCGAAGGGCTAGGAGTGGATGTGGGGGATGCGGGAATCTCTTTGTTTGTTTGTTTTGTTTAGTCCGTCAGTGCTAATCTATCTCCGTTCAGGTACGCGAGAGCATGCGCGGCGCGTGCTACGCAATGGCATTTCGATACACAAATGTGCAATCAATGTTGTGAAATGGTGATGAAATGAAATTGTCAATCAAACTGTATCGGTGTTCTTTGAGCGGTTCGGGGTACGAGTGTACGGTGCTTTCAAACAAACAAAGCCCGTTGGTTCAGTACTTACATTTGGAGTGCATTCAACTTGCGGGCGAATGGTAGGTACAGGTAAGTATAGTACGTCTGAAATTATCTAGGCATTTGAACAATTGTACGACCCGCGCTCTCGTCCTGTTTTATATAAGCCGAGCCAAGACTAAATGGCTCTGAGCGAGCGGGGACTCTCTTTCACTCATAGGATAAGGGTGTGGTCAGTGAGAGAGAGATACTGCTTGCTCAGAGCCAAAAAAACTTGGCGTAAACTATACGGTTAGAAAGGGTAGGGGCGGGGAATTCGAATTGCCTAGATTTTTGCGATGATTTGTATTTAGTAGGTCCTTAACCTAAATTTTATTTTTAAATGGTCTATCCATTGATTTATGTCTAAATAGGTACTTACTATGATTTTGGTATGGTAACCTTACTAACCTAAAAACTGACCTACTTTCCACAGAGTTGTGGATTTTTCAGAAATGTCACAACAACTTAAGTCTCAAATATTTTCGACAAAATCAGGCAAATGTTAGTTTTTTCTTCCTCAATAGATTTTATTATACCCCAGACCGAATAGCTGACGATGTAAACAGCTCTGTAATTTTTATTTCAATTAAATTAGTCAAAATTGCTTTTCTGCACGAGTAAACTTAATTTAAGTAGTAATTAGTGATTAAATAATGTGTAGATAAGAAACAGCTGTGCAAACATACAAGCTCTGGAAAAAACAAGACCGATTGTACCGGCCGATTGAACTGTCAGAATCAGTTCAAATAGCAACGACGTAAACGGGGGGGAAGTATCGTTTTATTTCTGTATTTATATCAATAATCTCACCTTTCACACCCGTAACAAACTAAACAAACCTTCATATAAGTGAAACACTTGCCGTACACTCACTCAGGTACCGTTTTGTCTCTCTTTACTTGGCAAAAGCGGAAGCAAAGTTGAAGACGCAACATTCTGCCACATTCAACAAAAACACACACTTAACAGTTTTTTCAGGCGAAAAAGGGTGCAATGCTGACCCGAAGCAAGATGAGAGCGACCTTGCTGGAGCTCAAGAAGAGCCAAGAGCTTTGTGAACTACTTCTACGAGAGCGAGATGAGTGTGAAGAGGAGATAGGAAAGCAAATTAAGAAAAATTCGGCGCTAAAAGAAGAGCTCAGTGAGTTGGACATACAATGCCAGGATCTCAGTGCCCAGAGAGATGAACTACAACACCAAGTGGACTCATTTTACAAGTGTCATGATGTCCACCACGTAGCATTGCAACACATAAAATCACTTGAACAACAGCTTGCAGAGGCACACCACGAGCTTCAAGTTTTCAGCGAGCGGGAGGAACAGCGAGACAGTGCTACAACCAGGGCCTTGTATAATGAGGTCATGAGCCAAACTGGCATACCAACTATTGGCCTAACAGCTTGTGATCTCACGTGTGATAGTCCTAATAGATCGCAATCAGTTACCACTATGAGCTGTAGTAAAAATAAATTAAAGAAATATGTTAAATTGAATAATTATATAAAAAAACACAAAAACTAGCTAATAAAAATATTTTTTTTGTAAAAATGTAAATTGTAGCAAGGAACGTGTCGAATTAATTAAGGAAATCGATGATTGTAGATTATGTTTGGAAAAAACTACAGAAAAGTACGAATGTGACACACGGCGACTCCAGTCAGATATGCATATTTTAAACTCATCATTACAAAGTATTACACGTAAATATGAGTCAGCACAATACGAAATTAAGGAACATGTGTCGGCTATGAATAGTTTGTTGGAGACGTGTAAGTATAATTATGACACTTTCATATCTTTGACCGACAATCACATCTGTGATTGTAAACAAGCTCCAGCGGACTGTTCCGTGCCGACCGTGTGTCCCGCCGAGCAGCCGGCCGAACAGCTGATACTGACCCAGGCGCCGCCGTCAGTCGACTTGAGTACTAATAGTGTTATCAATAACGCCTCCTTCTCTCGGACAAAGGATAGGTATATAATGTACAGCGATGAACTTGGAAAAAATATGGGTTTACAACTTAGTCAGCGCGTGGGCCAGGCAATATTAAATAAATGTATGCCTGGCGCCACATATTCACAAATATTAAACAAAGTGTTGTCATCGCAGTTTTTAGAACCAACCACCCTAATTATTTTAATTGGTAGAAGGGAAAATGTATCTAAAAAACTAATTACTAAATACTTTTCCAAATTAAATTCTTTACAAAATGTAGATAGAATAATCTTGTTTGCGTTTCCCTTCAGCCAATCTTTATCACAACATGAAAATCATATAAGACATGATTATAATACATTTATACACACATTGACATGTCGTCATACTGAAAAATTTCATTTCATAGACACCAATTGTATTGGAAAATATTTTTATTTGACTAAGGATAGGTATTACCTATCTAGGTTTTATAAAAAACAGATAGCACAGTCACTATCTTATTTTATTTTGAACTCAGTCAAGTTTTTGACTAATGAAACGCCTGCTTCTATTGAGCAGTGTAATAATAATGACATGTACTCCTTGGAATCTGTTCCAAGCTCTTTAAATTAACCCATAGGACAACAGAGAGTAACTCTGGCAGTAATATTAATATTTGTATAAATATACCTTCATCTTGCCCATTAAATCAAGTTACTAGTAATGAAAAATGTAAAAGTAAGAATATTTTAAACGTGGTTCATCAAAATATACAGGGCATGTTAAGTAAAGAACTGGAAATTGAGTTATTCATGAACTGTAATAATATTGATATTTTATGTATAACAGAGCACTTTTTAAAGAGTTATCAGTTCATGTTCAACTTTAATAACCACCACGTTGCTAGTTCGTTCAACAGAAAAACAGCTGATCGCGGTGGCTCCTTAATACTTGTAAATAATAGTTTTAAATATAAGGAACGAGTTGACATAGTGAGTCTGTCTGTTGAGCGTACCATGGAAATAGCCTGTATTGAACTTGAACAACTTATTGTAATGAGCGTATACAGACCACCAGATTCATCCTTTGATTTATTCGAAAAGAAAATGGATGAAGTGTTGATTAAAATCAGCGATAAAAACAATTTTTTTATAATTTGTGGTGATTTTAATGTTTATCTGTTAGAGGATAATAATATTTGTACTAAATTATAATCTTTATTTTTATGTCACAACATGAACTATCTGTTTTTGGAGCCTACTAGAATTACTGCAACATCTGCTACCTGCATTGACAATATATTTACTAACATTACGCCCATTTTCAAATCGGTCATCAATAAATTAACCTCTGATCACTCTGGTCAGATAGGTATATTCAATATTAAAATAAAAAAGGACCAAAAAGAGGATATTACATGTGTGCCCGTTAGTGACACTCGGCTTGAACACTACAGGAATAATATTTTAGATAAACTATGGGAAATACCATACAGTGACAATCCAAATTTGTTGTACAACTCAGTATTTAACCTTGTCAAAAATGAATATGATACGGTATTTAAATCAAAAACTATAAAAGTTAATAACAAAGCTTTGTTTAGTGATTGGGCGACAGTTGGAATTCATAGGAGCAGACGAAGATTATATGAACTCTATGAAGAGAAATCATATAACAAAAATACGGCCTTTCTAGATTATGTTCGTAGTTATTCAAAAATGTTTAAACGCGTTTGTGCCGTAGCTAAATCTAATTTCATTAAAAACAAAATTGAATCTAGTAGCAATGTAATGAAAACGACTTGGCAAATTATAAACAGAGAGACTGGAAAGGCCAAAGCTACACATAATAACTTCAAGCTTAAGATAGATAATCAATTGCTAAGTACAGACCTAGAAGTAGCAAAAGCTTTCGAAAATTTCTTTACGGACATTCCAGTTTCAACAACCAAGTCTTTAAATTCATCTCCCGCTGCTGCTGAATCTATACTTAAACAAAACTTTGAGGATTGTAAAACAGATTTTAAATTTAGGCACGTAAATAATGAAGACATTGTAAAAGCGTTTAAATCCTTGGAAATGAAAAAGACAGCTGACGCCCATGGTTTATCAGTAAAAATTATTAGTTCCATTGTAGATTGTATTGCACCTCACCTTTGTTGTATATTTAATCAATGTATAGATAATGGTGTGTTTCCTGACTTGATGAAACTAAGTAAAGTTATACCTTTATTCAAAGCTGGTAGTACATCAGACCCCACCAATTTTAGACCCATATCGATACTACCAAGGCTTAGCAAAATATTTGAAAAACTCATACTTAATCAATTGCAAAGTCATTTTTATCTCAATAATTTAATTCATATTGCTCAGTTTGGTTTCACAAAGGGTCGTTCAACAGCCGATGCTGGTGTTGAACTAATAGACAATATTTTTGATGCCTGGGAAGACGCAATGGATGCAATAGGTGTCTTCTGCGATCTATCCAAGGCTTTTGATTGCGTCCATCATGACACTCTTGTCAGGAAGTTACGCCATTATGGTGTAAAAGATCAGGCACTTGGCCTTCTGGAGTCATATCTAACAGATAGGGTTCAGATGGTCGATGTTAATGGGAAAAGATCACCTGGGTCTTCAATAAGTATGGGCGTACCGCAAGGTTCAATTCTTGGTCCTTTCTTGTTTTTAGTATATATTAATGATTTACCTTACCTTGTTAAAGCAAAACATGGGTTAGTATTGTTTGCCGATAATACTTCTTTGATATTTAAAGTTAAAAGACAGCAATCAAATTATGACGAGGTAAACAATGCTATCTCTAGTATAGTGAACTGGTTTACTGTTAACAATTTATTACTTAATGAAAAGAAAACTAAATGTATTAAATTCGTGTTACCCAATGTGAACCCGGTAACTACAGACATATTTATAAAAGAACAGAGATTGGACCTTGTGCAGTCGACTGTCTTTTTGGGCATTACTTTAGACGCCAAACTACAATGGGATCCTCATATAAATAAATTGTCGAACAGACTGAGTTCGGCAGCGTTCGCAGTTAAAAAAATTAGAGCTCTTACCGACGTAGACACCGCTAGACTAGTCTACTTTAGTTACTTTCATAGTCTAATGACCTATGGTATTTTATTGTGGGGTCACGCTGCGAATGCTAATAGTATATTTATTCTGCAGAAACGGGCTGTTCGTGTAATTTATAGATTAGGGCCTAGAGTGTCACTGAGGGAAAAGTTTAAAGAAATCAATATTCTGACATTTGTGTCTCAATATATCTATGACAATCTTATGTATGTAAAAAGAAATATAACTAATTTTCAGAAGTACAGTGATATACACAATTTTAATACTAGAAATAAAGACAAGTTGGTTGCTTATGTAAGCCGACTACATAAAATTAGTAATTCTTTTAAAGGCAATTGTATACGCTATTACAATAAGGTCCCTACTGATATTAAAAACTTACCTTTAGACAAGTTTAAAATAATAATAAAACAGAAATTGTATAAAAAAGGTTACTATAGGATATCTGATTATTTAGAGGACAGATGTCCAAGGGAATAGATTGTTTGAGTAACAGGCTGTTTCGATATATAATTAGCATTCATTTTGTAATTTGACAATATTTTATTTAAAAAAGGAAACGCAAAAGATGCGACGACTGTGGAGTTTCTTCGGTGAGCTCTTCTCCACAGATTCCGCCATTGTGTTAGTGAACTCACCCAAAAAAATGTAATGACGGATCTAAGTGATGTAGCAACATCCTATGGAAATAAATGATTTTTGATTTTGATTTTGATTTTGATTTAAAAAATAATAATTGGGGTGTGTAAGGTTATGCGTTTATTTATTGAAACGTTGTATATCTGATGCTAACTGTACCACCTTAACACGGCAACTCTTTGAACGCGTAAAACTTAATGAGCGCCGTAGAAAGCTAAAATATGGCTGAAATTCAGCGCAACGCCCTCGAAATTGCGGAGCCTCTTGAATTTCAAGCCGATGATGGTAAGAAATAAATGGTATCTCCTGTTTTTATAAACTGCCCACTTTTGCTCCTTAAGATGGATGTGATTGATGGCTCATAAAGAATATCATCATCAGGCTTTCTACTTTCAACCGGAAATGAGGCAACTGGTTTTTAAGCGTTTGAAGCGTCTGTCGGATGTGACTGTCTGTATGTTTTTCCGTGGTACCCTAGCAGTCAAACGGGTTGACGGATTTTAATGGGATTTTCTGTAACTGGTAGTAGACTTTCCTGCCATGGTTCTTAGATATGGATTGTGAAATCGGTTGAGCAGTTCGAAAGTTATCAGCTTAACAAGAAATAGCGGTCAAGAGGATGGACGGATTTTAATGCAGATTTTTAGGTAGTCACTGCGATAGTTCTTAGTTACAATTTATTAAAATCGGTTCAGTAGTTCGAAAGTTATCAGCTTGATAAAGAATAGCGGTCAAACGGTAGAAAGGATTTTAATTTGGTTTTTCGAAGTTGGTAGTAGACTTTACTGCCATGGTTCTTGCATACGTTTTGTTAAAATCGGTTCAGTAGTTCTGTGTCAGCGGTTTTTATTTTTTTTACATGGAAAATTAGAGCTGTAGTTTTAGAACAACTTAGTTTTGTTGCTGCTTTAGCGCAGAGACCATACCGTGCCCACCTAAGTGATGTGGTTCACATGCATATGACAAAAGGCCACGTTTGCACGGCATGTTAAAACCGTTCTGAATTACAGGATTGGGTACCCAAAAGGACATGCCGTGCGTAGCGTAATACATGAAACATGACACTCGGTACTTACTTTAAACCGGAATGAGAAAAGAGCCTTCTGAAGTTTTCTAAAATAGTTGGTGTTTATTTCCATAAACACAACATTTATCATTTTATGTGTTTTTGCACCGTATTATCTGATGTTTACAAATAGATAAATGTACTACAGTCAATATTTTCGATGCCCGGGGGTAAAAAGTACCCGTAGAAACGAATTATCAACTCAAACCATTTTTTTACTAGTGTGTAATCTTATTTGCGTGCATTTGTTTCTAATTTTATAAATAATAGTAAATAAATTCTAAAGTCCTGATAAGGCTGACGCGTCCGCACAACATTTTTCCATCAATCTTCTAACAAAACATCTACTTATCACAGGAAATCAAATAAATAATTTCAGATTTCACAAGATCAGATTAGTTACTGAATAAAATAACATGATATGTATCAACACAGAAAGCGTACTTTTATTTAAAATCGAAGTCAAAGGTTTGTCCTGGACTAAGTCTTGATCGGGCTGGCGCATCACTAAACGTCGCGTACATCCCTAATGGGACGTTGTAGGTACTCGTATGTGCGCACGCATTGTTGGCATTGTAGCGCGAGCTCCAGTATTGTTCTGTGCACTGACGACAATTGCGTGCACGCACGTACCAGTCGATTTTATGCATAACAAAGGGTTATAAGACAAACCGTCTCATTTTATAAAAACACGTCAAAAGGTAATAGTTTTGATGCTGAATTTATTCAAACAAGATGTTCTGTATTTTTCCCGATATCAAATTAAGGGTGACTAGGCAACATTTAAAATTCGTAAAAGCAGAAGCTATCTTGTATGACTTTTATGAACAAAAAACCCATAACTTTGATAAAAAAATTCATGACTATGTCAAAAAATATTCCAAAACTTTCAAATTGGTTTGTAGAACTCCAAAAACTTTACTCATTAATTGAAAAATACAAAATCCAAATAAAAGATTGAAAACGGTTTAGCAAATCATAAACCGTGAAACTGGCAAAGTAATACCAAGCGACAATTATTTCTGCTTAAAGATAAGTGATGATGTTGTTAAATCCAACGCTAAGGTTTGCTAAGCTTTTGAAAGATTTTACACCAATGTACCCTTACTCATAAAAGAGCGTCTATATTCATCCCCATATGAAGCAGAGATTTTGTTAAAAAACTTCAGTAATGTAGATTTTAAAACCATGTATATCCCCAGGATATTGCCAAAACGTATAGATGACTTAAATTAAAAAATACTGAAGACCTGTGGATCAGTCAGTCATTGGTTCAATTATACTAGTTATAGCCAACACCTAGTTTATATATTAAATAAATGTGTTGACGATGGAGCTTTCCCAGACCTCATGAAACACCGTAGGTTGATACCTCTGTTCAAGTCGGGAGACAAGGGTGATCCTTTAAATTTCAGACCAATATCTGTTCTTCCAGCACTAAGTAAAATTTTTGAAAAGATTATACTCAATCAAATGCTCTCACACTTCAATCGTACAAAACAACTCCACGCCAAGCAATACGGTTTCACTAGGGGTAAATCGACTACGGATGCAGGTTATTACCCTTATATCTTATATTTATTCTGCATGGGAAGCCGCACAGGATGCTGTCGGTGTTTTTGCATGTTTTGTTCTGTCGAAAGCATTTGGTTGTGTTGATCATGTTAACGCTACTAATTAAATTAAATCATTAAAGAGTTAGAAATAAAGCGTTAGATCTACTAATATCATACCTAAGCAATATAATTCAACAGGCAGAAGTCAACGGCGTTAAATCTGATGAATCGGAAGTAAAAATTGACGTCCCACAAGATTCCATATTGGGCCCTTTCTTATTCCTGATATATATTAACGATCTGCCTTTGGTGGAGAAATTGACTGACATAGTGTTGTTTGCTGATGATACTTTACTGGTCTTCAAAATTTAAAGACAAAAGGAAGATTTTGATACTGTTAATGGAGTCTTTATACTTGAATTTATACTTTATATTGGTTCTCAGATAAAAAAATATTGTTGAATTCTGTTTAAACCAAATGTATTAAATTCTCACTTACAAACGTCAGGCAAGCTTAGAATTAGAATTAGTAAATGACACGAAGTTTCTTGGAATAACCATTGATAGCAAATTGACAACATTTCAAATTATTAACCCCCTAATTTTAATAGCTAATTCAAAAGTTGGTCGAGAGCTTAAGGGATTTCTTTTTACCAATTTCCAAAATTTAGATTTTTCATATTTAAATAAATTTTTAAATCTTGAGTTTTTGGAAAATGTTGATGTTGGCATAATGGACCGTCTTACCTTTGCCAGAACATAAAAAATGTTATTGTCACAGCTTTGTCTTTGCCTGTATCAGAAAGTTCAAAAATACCAATTCGGTTTGAACGTCTCAGTTGACGCCCGCCATGAGCTACATGCTATCTCTTTTGCAGGCGTTGAACTTGCATAGTGCTATTCTTCTGTTGGTTTTATGCGGGTGTGGGTGGACGATCAAACAAATTGAATGCTCGGTTATGCTAAATACAATACAAGTTAGATGTTATGGTGACATTGATAGCTGGTGTTAGCTCATATTTTTTTAATGCTAGGCAAAGGTAATGTAGTTCTTCTGCCTAAATCATCGATATCTGAATTATTTTCAAAGTATCTTTAAAACGAATGAATAGAAAAATATATTCAAATGTGTTTCGTAATAAGCATTCAAATATATCTCAATAGACATTAAATATTTTTACCTGAACAAAAATGAAATGTTGTCAATTGCAGTGGGGAACCAACATAGATAAATAAGCTGGTAAATTTAGTTTAGCTTACGCTGTTAGGAGCATCAGACAAAATACGGATGTGGCTATATCCAGGCTAGTTTATTTTAGTGACTTTCATAGTGTCATGACCTATGGTATCTTGTTGTGGGAGAAAGCAGCGGATATTCAAACTATTTTGATTTTACAGAAAAGAGCTATACGAGCAATTTATGATTTAAAACGCACAGACTCCTTAACAGAGCTTTTTAAAGAAATTGTCAATTTATTTTCGAAAATATAATGTATGTACGTAAGAACCTTACAACATTTTCCAAACTTAGCCATAGCTGTAATGTTCACCTAAGAATTAATCACCGACTTATTGCGCACTGGTTTAGACCAGCGAAGGTTAGCAATTCTTTCAAGGGTCAGTACATTCTTTACTTCAACAAGATACCTCTGAAGATCTTGAAATTTTCTTTTTAGCAATTTCAAAACCATGTTAAAGCGCCTTTTATTGAAAAAGGGATATTACAATGTTCAAGATTACTTAAATGACGGGCCTGTATGGGGTAATCTAGCTCAACATAGTCTTTGCTGTTAATAATTTTGTAAATATTTATTCCTGCTTATTAATTATAATAATTTGTATTTAAATATTTATATTAGTTAATCTGTGGGAGTTTCTATTCCTTTGAAAAAATCGCAGTTATAAAATTAAAAATTCATCAGACTAGTTGATGGACTCACTGCATTAAAATTAACAGTTATTTATTGATGTTAGACGGGCAGCACGTGACAGGGTGGCAGCTAGTTGTAGTAGAGCTCTAGCTTTACCGTTAGTCTGTCTGTCTGTGTGTCGTACCACTATCCTGCTCAATTTTATCTAGGGCGGGCGGATATTGAATCCGGTGGTTGTTCCGAGTTTTTTCCTGTAGAACTCAACATTCCCTTACTAAAAAGACTTCCGACTCATCTTGCTACTCATCTTGATGTGTTCACCAAACAGTGAATAAATACCTGATATATGAAATACCGTTAGAACACGAAGTGAAGAAGTTTTTATAGTGATATTAAATTTCATTAATATTCATACTCAGCCTAAATCGACCCACTGCTAGGCATAGGCCTCTTATCTAAAGCTTCAATTCTCTCCGGTCCTATGCCAATCGCCCCTAGTGGGATCCCGACTTGATGATATCGTCGAACCATCGGGCTGATGGTCTGCCTTGGCCTTAGTCCTGTAGTGTATGCACACCTGAACCCTACTTACATCTATAAATAGCCTCTTTATTATGATTCATGACTCAATATACAACTGTCTTTCGAACATGTGACTGTCTCATTCCACACCTAATAGGCCCATCCTTACATGGCGACCGTGCCAGGCCAGCCTACCTCTCGCGAGGTAGTGCTGTGCCGAATGGCGATTAAATAAATTCAAATAATATTTAAATAATACTTGAAGAACTTGGAAAAGAGAAATATAACGAAGATAAATATATAGAGAAAAAGAACGGGATGACCTATGAAGAGACCACGACATTAGCGGATTGCAGCCAGAAGAAGACGGATAAAAAGAAGAAAGAAGATAATTATAGAAGAAAGAATATATTTACACAAGAAGAGAAAATAAAATATTACAGAAGATTTGTGCTGCCGGGTGCCGGGCGATTTCCTAAGCCTGATGATGTGGAAGCAGGGCGCTGGGCGTAACCGTACGGGTCAAGCGCAGCTGGGAGATGTACGGATCCCAGGATGTGCTGACTCCGAGCGAGCTGCATGCGACACGGGCGATGACGTCGTGGCGTCAATGTGTTTTTTGGACAATGGGTTTTATTATACGTATGACATGTAAGTAAATTAAATTATTTGTCGATTAGTATATTTAAGTTTTGGCTAGATTTTGTATTGTCAAAGGGTTGACGATACGATCAATATTAATATAATTATTTTTCCAAATGAAGATAGCATGAAGTAACTAAAATAGTATTATGATGAATGGCATAGAACGAAAAGTTAGTAGTACAGTATAGTCAGCAAGAGAAGTGTGAATGAACGATTGATATTATTTTTTAGGAATGGAGATATTTTTGAAAGCCGAAAAGTAAATAAGTTAGACACGAGTTATTTGGGATGAGATGATTTGACAGTAGTTTTTTTTTTGAGGAGATTTTGAAAATATGGGAATAATGTGATAAAAAGTGTGAAGTAAGAAGTTGAAAGTATTGTTATTTTTTTTTGTTTTATAAACGCTAGTATTTTTTTTATATTGCATCATAATTCTGATTTACTCCAAATGTACAATCAAGTACATAAATGATTCAGTTGTTCATTTGACTTGGTAACAGTCAAAGTTATCCAAAAGTTAAGTATAGAAATTCAATCCAGTGTTCGCAGGCGAACCAAATATGGACATGCTACACTGCAGAAGAAACCAAATTAGATTAGAACATAACACATGTTTTGATTACAGAGAAACAGAATTGTTATTATAATAATTAGTAGTTCATGTTACCGCAGTGCGACTTGTATAGAGCGAAAGATTTTAGTTTCATGCGACTAATATGGGAGATACGTAAAAGGTGATGAATGATTGATAGCAAGCTTAGGGTACCGCAAAGAGATAAAGTTTGGAACCATTTTTAAATTACAGTATGAAATGAATTTTAATAGTATGAGTATGTACGAAAATCAGTTGAGTGTGTGTAATAAATATTTAGTACGCTAAATAAGTACGTCTTAGAGAGAAGATAACTAGAGTTAATTTTTTTTGTGTGTTCAGATTTTTATGTTTCATTAGTTTTCTGAATAATTTACAGATAAAGTAGTTTAACCTCAGATTTAAAATACATTACTAACGACGGAACTACTTACGTTAGTTTAATACAAAAGATTGTTTCGAGATTGCATTTACGTTTATTTTATTTTACAGATACAGTGTAATCGAGTCTATTAATAGAATTATAGTCTGACCAGCGGATATGGTCACTTCTTCTTGTTTTATATTGAGAGTTGAAAAGTATGGAAATTGAATGAAATTAAAAGTTAATCGTTGTTATCAAGGTTTATTTCATATTTGATATTTTTGAGTTTTATGATAGTATTACATAGGAAAGTTGATTTTGTTTGGATTTGGGAATGTTGGTTTTTGTTTAGGAATAAAAAGTATGAATTTGAGAGAAGGTGTGGAATGTGCAGGATTGTTACTCTAGGCCACAGAGCAAGTTAGTTGGGAACACTTCGTTTGTTAAGTTTTCGAGAAAAGTTGGAATGATCATCCAGTCTTTACAGAATATCTTAAAATTCGAAGGATTCGTATTGATTGAGTATAAGTTATGTTTTTAGTATGGTACGTAACTATTGGCGAGTCCGATATGTTATTGTATTTTCATCAAAGTCTCAAAGGTACAAGGTACAAGGCACGAATCCTTCCTCTTCGATCATGATGTGAACGAGTTTCCTTCGTGAGAAAGTTGGATATCGATGACCTAATAAGCTCGCGAGCAGGCTCAGGCAGGTAGACCTGGAGCCAGGTACTAGTAGTCTATGTATTTAAGTATTATTATAAAAAGTACCTTATAAAGTAAATACCAGTGTGTATAAAAAGTACCTATAAATGTGCACTCACTACATGTGAATATTAAGGGTCCGGATCCCGATAATTAAAGTACCTATATGAAGTGATAAGGAGATTATAATAAAATAGAGACTTTGATTGATAGCGATTGTTTATGAAAAGCGAGTATATTTTTGATAGTTTTGCAATGAAGATTTATATTTTTATAAGATGTGACGATTTTCTTTTGAGATGGAAGTAGGTATGTAATGGATAAAGAAATAAAAAGTTGATAGTGATTATGGAATAAAATTTGACAAAAGTAAATAAATGCGTGAAGAAAGGAAAGAGATTTAGAAGGAATGAGAAATGTGGAGTTTTGAAATTGCAACTGATTAATTGTTATAATTTTGTGTAAAAGTTCAAGGTGTTAAAAATAAAACGTTCTCATGTTTGATGAAGGATTGAGAAATATGTACTTTTGTTTTGCGTTTCATTTATTTTATGATTTTGTGTTATTTTGTTTAAATGTATAAAATTCGTTCATGTCGTCAACCCTACCCCTAAAACAGATAGATATTTTAGTTTCGTGTATTTACTTGTGTATGTACTTATTCGTTTATTTCGTGTATTCAAAATTAGTTTTAGAAAATATGTAACCTAATGTTCTTATGTAATCATTATAAATGTACTTTAATGAAGTTGTTAAAAATAGGTGTTAAAAAGGGGTGAGAAATAGTAATAAATGGTTATAGTTGATTTTGATAGTATTGAAAAAATTGTATCCAGCAAACAAAAATAAAAAAGGTTTTCATTTGTTATATTTTTTACAGATTTTAAATTTTCAATTGATATTTTACACAGGTGATTTATTTTATTGTTATTTTTACAGAAATTAGTTACTTATTAGATTGTTGTTTTGATGTTATTAGATCTAAATTGTTAAATGTCATAAAAATTATATGCATATTTTTTACTTTCAAAAAAGGGGGAAGGTGTAGTGTATGCACACCTGAACCCTACTTACATCTATAAATAGCCTCTTTATTATGATTCATGACTCAATATACAACTGTCTTTCGAACATGTGACTGTCTCATTCCACACCTAATAGGCCCATCCTTACAGTCCACTGGCCTTGTCGCTCCCCGTGGCCACCACTCTGTGACTGCTTTGGTCCACCGTCCGTTTTCCCGTCTCACCAAGTGTCCCGCCCATCTCCACTTCAATCTCGTTACCCGTTGGCCTACATCTGCGACCTTCGTTTTCCGTCGAATTTCGACGTTTGGCATACGGTCAACGAGAGATATAACCAACATGGAACGCTCCATCGCCCTTTGTGCTACTTTTATAGTAGGTACATTATGCTTTGTGAGCGTATATTTTTCGTCTCCATAGGTGAGTATGGGCAAGACACATCGGTTATATACCTTGGTCTTCAGGCATTGTGGGAATGAGGATTTGAAGGCATCACTTAGTTTCCCGAAAGCAGCCCACCCTAATCCGACGTGTCTTTCGATCTCCTTCACCTGTGCATCTCGGTCAAAGTATAAACGATGTCTAAGATAGACGTTACTGGAAAACGAATAACATAGGAAAACATATTTTGTACAGTTGTTACATTGGATGGAAGATTTTGGGTATTTTCTCCATAAGATGGGTATTTTCTTCAACCTTAAGAAAAACATATTTCCACCACGGCGCAACTGAGGACCAATTTGTTTATTACAACCGCTTCTATTTTCTCCCCAAAAATGTTGTCTCACCTTACTCCAAACACCTGTATTTGCATCCATTAACCAATCACCCTGCATAGGCTTTCTCAATAAGGGTCCGCTTGGCATCTAACAAGAAAAACACGTTTCTTGATCGAGTTGTAATAATTTAATTGCATTGTAAAGTAGACATGTTCCGATTTAGTATGGATTAAAATATCCGGCGAATGGCCACCGGGGTGCTCATGACAGGCCATGCTCTTTTTATGAAGTTTTACCCTTTTTAAGACTTTTTAGAAAGATTTTTACCCACGACTTACGTAATGGAACGGAGGAGGTATATGCTTTTGGTGTTAGAGGTTGATTGTTTGCATGTGTTTGAGTATTATGTGTAGGTACATTGTCCGTTACCATTTTTCTGGTAAAATGCTGGACCGATTTCGATGCTGCAGCAGCCAGGATAGTTGACGCTTGAGGGCTTCTCAGAAAGTATTTTCGATGTGTTTTTTGTATTATACAGGTGACATTTAATTAGCTAACCATACTTTGGGGACTAGATAGTACCCATATTTATGAACAACTTTCCACAAGAAATATGGTCGCAAACAAAAAAAATGGGTTTCCCATAGCAAATTGTAATCTGCTCATCGGGTCAATCATTAAAGGGAGGAATTATAATGTTTCAATTTCAAGGGTTGTTTTTCATATTGATGGGTACTATCATTCCCCTAAATATGGTTAGCTAATTAAATGACGATTCGTATAGATGTCATCTCATAGCAGATTTCGGACATGGGTTTTATGTATATTTAATTTTGCTTTACTTGTTATTATGGTTTTTGACAATGCTAAATAACACATATATTTATCGTATCGCGTGGAGCGCTCCATTTTTAGCCACGACGACGGACGAACGGAACGGAGCTGAATATGCGTTTGTTTTCGTGTGTGTATGTATGTCACTAATGAACGGATTTCGATGCGGATTATTGTATTAAATGGCTATAATTTCACAATAGATTCTAACATATGTTTTACGATTGTATACTACCAGAGGGCGCTGCAGAAGCCAGAATGGGTGACGTTTGAGGGCTTCTCGGAAACTATTTAACCATTTTTGATGCGGTATTTTGAATTATATTACCCATAAGGTGTCGGGGTGGTATTTTTTTTAATTTTATTAATAATCGACACAATAATAAGTGAAAGCTGAAAAATTACTTATATGGGAAAATAAAACTCATTAAACAGTGCAGTATTTATTACACATCCTATATAGTACTTGTTTGATTAAAACAACTTTATTATAACATCAGTTGTGTGATGTAATGATATAGCACATCAAATTAGATGGATGTAATTCCTAACATATTATTTTTATTTTGGTAAAAGGTTAAGCTTGTGTGTACCTCGATACTTCATTGACTCTAGAACTTAGCTGCAATTTCGTTAATGAAATCTCGATTCCCTATTTCCTCTCCAGAAAACTACCAGGCCGACATAAATTATGAGTAGCTGCCTACTTGACAGGCTCAACTCAGCGCTTCCCAAGCCGTCCCTCTTAATGAGCTGTTCGGCCAATCCAAGGGCCTCCAGGCATGTTAATATCCCCCTGGCACGTTCCAACGTGAAAATTCCCGATAAAATTATCATAATGATGCCTAACAAAATGTTCTGGGAATGATGGGATAATTTCCTGAAGCACGTATTAAGTTGCGTCTACGTATTAACAGGTATACTGTGTGTATAAGTAAACAATGCCTTAGGCAGCGTTTTTGTACGAGCCTCTTTTCTAAAACATTTTACCCGTAATACGTGTAGGTATAATACTTATTGGAAGTTATGAGATCCTGGTAGAATATTGTCCGTGTTCATTCTGTTGAAGAAGCCCTCCGTGGATAGGAAACAAAGTCAAAGTATAGGTACTTGGACCCGAATCCAACGATGGGTTAAGAATTATTTATCTTTTCGGTTTCGGGGAGTTTTAGTCTTTTTAAAGAAGTTTTTTGGTTTCTATTTTACCTTTATTTGTATTATAAATCTATAAGTATACCTATATAATGTATGTGCCTGTATGTCAGTGTTAAATGTAAATGTTAAAAATATGGTACCGGTAAGCATACTCATAGTCGTAACATTAATAACAGTCGATTGGTTACCAGGCCATCATAAACCCTGCATAGGTGGTTGGGATGCCTACAAAATAGTGAGCAAATTCTCGAGTCACTATGAGTAGGTACTATATAGAAGCGACGGAACTCCGTATCATAGGCGAGCAGGCCCCATTAACTTGTAAGGGGTGTATCAGGGTGACGATAGGGGAGCGAACTCACACTTCATATTCAAGATAAATGACAATAAGTATTATGTAAATAAAACAACGCGTCGAAATTGGCTAAATCGTTTCTGAGAAGACCTCAAGCATCAACCATCCTGGCTACTTTAGCGCCTCCTGGTGGTCTACAATCGTAAAACATATCTTAAAAACTGCTCTGAAATTATTTCCGTTTTATGCAAAAACTGAATTGAAATCGGTCCAGTAGTTTTCCAAGAAAATGGTAACAGACATACACTAACAACCTCTAACCCCAAACGCATATACGTCGTGGGTCCGTCTATATTGTCGGCGGCCGATCGTAAAATGCCTCGGCATATTATGATATGGCGGCATTTCTTGATCTGCCATGTTAAACCCGCCATATCGTTTCAAGACCAACGTTCAACCATCTGCCAGCGTATAACTCGGCATATCAAAAAGTAGGGTGAGAATAGATTTGGCTCGTTAGGTTGGGTCAGGTTAGAACATGTATGTGCAACCAGCGGAACGAGCTTGCGACTGAAACTAATGAAAAGCTAAACTTGGCTGGAGTAGGTTATTGTGGCTAAATTTCAGTTGTTTTATAGGTTAGATTGGAACTAAGAAGAAGCAAAAATGGAGAGTAGCGAAGCGGAGCGGAGCGAAGCATATGTAAATAAAACAACATTTAATAATGAGGATAATAGAATTCCCTAAAATATCATACTCTGATACCCAATAGTAGTCCACTGACTCCCGTCTGATGGTCATCCTACATTTCTTGATTTGGTTTATAACCAAAAAATATATATTTATAGTTAATTATTTTTAAAAGTATACAGAAATAGTCATCTAGCATAAGTGTAACAACAAAAAACATTGTAAAAATGAAATAGATTTGTTTTTTTGTGAAATTTGAACTATTTTACCTTTGGCCATATCATGATATGGCGAAGATTTAACTGGGAATATTGAAAAACGTTTGGTTCTCATAGATCTTGGTTTGAGCGCATCATGATGTGCCCCATAGAAAACGGCGTATTTAAAGAAACGCCGCCATATCTTTATCAATCGATCAATATTGTATACAATCGGCCGCCGACCTATACATCTTCATATAAATTATGCACCTGTTATAACAGCATCATACATACGATTTGCCGTATTTTGAGTTGATGATTAAGGTTTAGGTTTAGTAAGGTAGGCTTATTTCTGGTGTATAAGTCACCGTAAGATTGTTAAAACCGTAGATTTTCAAACTCATGGTTTTGACAATCGTACGGTGACATATACAGCTCGTATGTGTTTTTATTAGTAAGACTGCACTAGTAAGATATTTCAAGATTAGGCAGTAGTAGCACTAGTACATGTCACTTCACGAATTATGAGCGGTGGCCTTGAATGCGCAGTACTTAGTCATTTTTTGATAGCTGTACATATGCGCAGTAATTCCCGCGAATGTCGCCCAGCGCTCTTTTTACATGACGCTTACTGTACTACGTAGTAAAGTCTGGCCGCTGAGAGAATGCGATCCTGACAGCTCAAAACCCATATTTTTTTGACATCTGCAATGAAAAATATTGCTTATTATGTAAGCATAAAAAATGTCATAATCGCATTCTAAAAACGGCCGAAGGTAGTAAGCTCGATTCTGTATCTTTGACAGCTATTGTGACAATGAGACTTTAGCAATCATAATGTGCCCTGAAGGTGTTTAACATCCTTCAAGTTGTCATTTTGATTGCGATCCGGATTTATGGCAGAGATGAGAATCGAGCTAGTCGCTGTCCCTTCGGGCCTGTCATCCGCTGATTCATTCCTACCAAAAGCCCAGCTTGCCCCCTGTCGTAGGGCATAACCGTGAAACTAATGAACTACATAATGATGCTGACGTATGCACCATTCATTCGACGTCTTTAATACGCTACGCGCGTATTTCTTTGAGCTTAGTGTTGACCCGGAGCACAGAATAAGTAGTAGTACCTAGCGGTTTACATAAGAAGTTGTACAGAAGGATCACTCCGCAAAGACACTTAAATAAATAGCTACTCTCGCTGCGGGGTAATAAAGCGCAATCTAGCTCGCACCTGCGATACGTCCAATGATCGCTAAACACCTACAGAATCGGTTCCCCGCCCGTGCAGACTAGCGTGCGAGGCGGGCCGCAACCTATTGATACCCCTCCTGGAGGCCTCCTCTGAAAAACGCTGGGACGTGATGTGCCCCACGGGCTTTTCATTACATTACACACATTACATCTAATAGATCAAGTATGTCCAATTTATGGCAAAAAATACATGTAATTTCTTATTTTTGGCGATAATGTAATTTCTTATCTTGCGATATGTTGCGATAGGTCCATCATGTCCAAATACTTAAGTTTGGTTATGATATTTCACATCCTTATGCGCGACCTGGAGCCGAGCGAAGCGGAACGGAGTAAGGCGACCCCATGTGGTTTCACAGAACCTTGTTGGTTGCTTATTTGGCATTAATTTTCAACCAGCAAATTGATTGATGATTTGTCATTTAGTCATTATACGTATTACGGTATTTAATTATCAGTAGGTATATAGGTAGGTAATACCTACTGTTAATGTTTTTTAAAAACCTATAAGAAGTTTTTTTAAACTTTAAACACTTTTTTGGAGTCAATGTTACTGATGTCATTCACGTTGATACACCTGCGAACTGATTGTTTTATAATAAATAAATATTAGACGACATTCTTAAACTAATCGAACTAGGCCCTTATTAAGCTCAACAAGGCTTGTGTTATGCTAGAGGATGATATATTTAAAAGAGATAAATACTTTTGTAAATACATATAAAACATCCAAGACTAAGAAACAAATATTCATGCTCGTCACTCAAATATTTGCCCTTACCGGGATTCGAACCCAGGATCGTCAGCTTCGTAGGCAGGGTCACTACCCGCTAGGCTAAGCCGGTCGTCAAATATACTTTAAATACCAATATACTTCTACTGCAGCTCTTCAATCGCCGAAACCTACATATGGTCCTCTCATCGGGTATCCTTAGAGGAGTTAATAGTGTGACGTCAGATACGTAACCGTACGAGCCGTTGAACTTTGGACCGTCTGCAGACAAAGAAGAGCGCTGTGCGACATATGCCCTTCAAAATGGATTCACCAAAGGATAAGGTCCAGGGCATTTGGTGAGTTCGTCCCAATCAGATATCCCTTCTATATCCTATCCTCTTTTTCATTTATTTAATTATGCCACGGTTTGGTATACGTTTGTCAGTCTTTAATTACGTTAGCTCTCTTCTTAAGTGCGCTTAGCCTGAATTGCATTACATATTACATAATCACCATCCTTTGTTTGTCTACTAACCAGCCCGCCGTACGAATGCTAGATACCTAGGTATTTAACAAGATGATTAACCTATCACCGCAACAGGTACCCATTCAATTATAATGCTATCGTGCTTACTTATTTATGATATTGACCTAAATGTAAACAGCTGAATTTGGTTTGTATATGGTATGGTATACCTTTTCTTTAAAAATCTATCATCTTTCTTATATTGTTAGCCAATTACGCTGTCGCTTATTTTGCGATCATAATCATATTATCTATTGGAAATGTGCCTACAGGCTTCAGTAATCACTTGGCTACTCTAGGCGAATGTGACTTTTTACCTAGACTGCAACGCTTCTATCTGGAAGGCCGCGTGAGCGAGTTTAAAAATTCATTTGCAGAATTTGACAATTTACAGGTGGCTACCAAATTAATCTACGCAAACCATGACAAGCGTTATACATCACACGCCTTTTGCGCAACCAATGCTCGCCGAAACTGTCATGACCGGGGGCTACAACGTCGGAGACCAGCTCGATGGGAATATCAGGTAAATCATGCAAACGGGGAATTTTATGGGTCTTCCCATGTATTCACTTAACTTATTTTGATGGTGGTTTTGATTGTTGGCTCGAGTACGAATAAACACCTTTATCACCTTACTAGCGGTGGTTATGCCGATAGTTTAATCTTCTAATGTTAAAAAGTTACGTAAAAGTTTAGCTCAATGCACCGCTCATTAATAAATATTGATTCTCCATTTATTAATAAATCATCATCGCTATTTAAAAACATTACATACAGAGAATTTAATTTATTATATTACACAGGAATTTTATTTTATAAATGATATTTCGTACTTTAAATCCTGTTAATACATTTATCAACATACGTATACGTATACGTCCAACAACCGCACGTTACGACCTGCATAATGACATACTACTAGGTAAAAACTAATTTCTTATCTGAATATTGATACATTATGACGACAATGTATCAATATTTAGACACATTATCACATTCTAATTTCGAACGCCAACGACCGCTTGCGTGCCGCCCATAGTTTGTTTGTGAAGTTGGTACTACTGAATAAGCTAAACAAGTGCAGAGCAAGGATCAATGTCACAATGCCGGTTGAACTTTTGTTTCCTGAACACATACATCAAAGAGAGCTTATGATATGTGTGTAGATAAACTAGTGTATGTAACTGTACATAATTAGGCATTAAAACTCTCGAGTGATATTAATAAGAAACTTTCAGCTCGTTTCATAAGCCCACTTTCGAGTTTTAATGCCCTCCATTATGTATTAGTCATATAAACTACTATAAAAGTATACATATTTTACACACTTTCATTTTATCCTTAACATTACATTGCATTATTGCCTATAACGGGCCAGTTAACGTTACTGACCAAAGGGGAAAGGGTGCAGTCTTATAAAATACTACCTTTGCATTTTGTCTGTTTTGCAGTTCCCATCGAACTCGTCATGATGCTTGGATATAGGCCATGCTGCGTTCAGTCTTTTCGTGGCTCACCTCACGATTACCTCGGCACAATTTCATCTCACATCGAGGTCGTCATATTATTAAACATTAAGGACTACAGTTGCTTTCAGTCTGTTCGTGACTAGATCACCTCTGTTGTCTTTTTTCTGTGTTATTGTCTTCGTTTTAATGATATTCTGTCGTCCCTAAACTAAGCACTATCTTCAAAGATTGCTTCAGTCAACTTCAATTATGGAGAATTGAAAAGTCGTGGAATCATTGAGGCAACATTTACGTCCCTTTCCCGCTCTACAGTAATTGCTAAAACACTCGCTAAAGTCGTTTACAAGGCTGGACTATTTATCAGAACTTCATTAAGCAGTCAAATAGCTCAAGAGCGGTGAGAGTCAAGACTTTATTCACAATGAAGTCCTCAAAAAGTCCTAAAGTCACAGGTTATGCGCGATGCTAATATTGTCACCTCATATAAAAGAAAAAATGACTGCGGCGACTGTAACTCGTACCGCGGTATTTCCCTTCTTAGCATCGTCAGCAAAACGTTTTCCCGTGTAGTCCTGGGCAAACTCCTGAAACTTGCCAACCGCGTGTATCCCGAGGCTCTGTACGGTTTCCTCTTACAGCGTTCTACGGTGGATATGATGTTCACTATTGCAATGGTACACGAGAGTCAGTACATTTGATACTTCATTTTGCGTGACAGAGGGCTAGCCCATCGCCGCGCTGTATTTGAATACAAGAGTCGATTCATTTAACGTTTGGGTTTTTGAGTAGCTCAGGGTAAGGAGGCAAAAACAATGAGCCGAGCGCGTGGGATGGTTCGAGGAAGGTTACAGGTCAGGTTTTTTTTTTGCGCATTCCTGCGGAATGTGTAGGGATCAGAGCCGATTTGGCTGCGCGCTGAATAAATTATGAATAACTAAATAATGGAAGGTTATTACGGAACGATAAGGAGAAAGCTATTATGTTGACTGCAAATATACAATTGCGTTTGTTTGGTATGATATGGCAAGTTTGACACCACGAGTCTGAATATCATTCTAGTGGTCTTTGTCTAGCGCGCTAGCGGTCGGGAAGGCTTAATTAATCAAAACCACTTTTATAGCCAGCGATCGACAAATTCTGTGTATCGGCGATACCAAATGATTTGAGTGATAGCCAATGGTTGATTAGAAACTATGCGTACACACAATTTGTAGAACGGCTGATCTGCATGGCATGGTTGAAATTAGACCCTGTGTAGTTAGTGATAAGAAGCTTTCGCTTGGGCAGCGCGTGTTCGCAAAGGACGTCATTTTTTTCCAGACATGTGGGGTGTATAAATACGATTGCGTGGGAAGGGGAAGCCATTCAGTCTCAGCGTCAAGCTACTGTGACAGTCGTCTTTCAGCAATTCTAAACAGTTTTGCTCTGCCGTTTTACGCGTCGGAACTGGATGAATTGTGATTGCGTGTTTCAGTGGTTTTTCGTGAGTGTCTGAAGCGCCGAGATATACCTCGGTTCCTATCCTTTAAATCAACCTACCCAAAATTCCAAAACTATCCTTGGGTTGTTAGATAAGAACTTGTAGGTAATTGATCTGAGTCTGAGTCTGGGCTTGGAGCGACCCTAAATTCCTTTTTCCTTCACCATAGGGTTCTTGGATTGGCTCTTAGGATATTCGCGGGCTAATCCTCTCCTCATTCCTTTCGAGTAGCGAGTTTTGAAATTCCCACACACACAGTCATTAAACATACAAGCACATTCAAATCAAACTCAACCATTTTCGAGTGGTGTCGATAATGGACGTGGTATAACACTAGGATTTTAGACTAGGCTAGACAGGAGTTTAGTTGCGGCTAAACCTAGGTTGGCAGGGCATAGGGAGACTGCTTGATCGATGAGGTTCCGCGGATGGAAATAACAAATTCAGAACAAAGTTAAACCGGTGTCAACACAGATAACCTATTCTGTAGATATTTTGACATTTGAGTGTTGTCGGGGACGCGCGACGAGATCAAATTACAGTCTAAAGTTCATTGTTTAGGACCGGATAGATTGTTTTGCTTTGCCTTGGGTCGGTTTGGATTCAAGTTGCATCTTTAAATTAAATGTAAATTTCGCTGGAGGTCTAATGTGTAGGCTGAGTCAAATATATATGATTGGGCTCGGCCGAGGACGTGCTAAGGTCAGTGAGGTTCATAGGTCGGTATTTACCGGAGTATGCACCTCGCTATGGTGAGGGATAGATCTCAAAAAGCGCTAATGACAACGTTTCGATAACATCCAGCTCAAATTGCGCAGAGTTGAAGGTTTCAAAACGTTACGGACCTTTTGAGGTAAACGCTAGTTCAAACCCATTTCGGAAACTCAAATCGCAATTGTGTAAACCCGGTCTATTCGGATCGTTATTGCCGTGAACTAAATATATAATTGGAACCACCACAAGCCGCTACTAGCGAGCACATGAAATATCATTGAGTACTCACGTCGTAAAACTACGACGGATATCTATACGATATCCCAAATAAATATTATAAATTGTGGTCGACCACTAAAAGAAGTTCCAAGCGCCTATATATACAAAAATAAATGGTACCATCACACAAAATACAACAATGATCGATCTGGCGCAATACACCGCTAACTGATGCGAAATACCGGGCATATATGCTTTCTCTGTCTAACTTGAAACTGTAGCTTCCTGAACCAACCTTCTGTTCGACTATTGTACGCCTAACAAACTTCTCAACGAACGAGGAATTCAGACTTATCATTCTTACTTACAATTTTTACAGCTGAATCGGGACATCTCTTTTGGGGTGAATGGAATAGACGATCATAGCTACTGATAGCGGTGGCTCGACCTTAGCCTTTAATGCCGTTACAGATTTTCTGGTGCCGTGACCAGGATATCCTAGATAGTCTGATACCTAGATATTCTAAAAGAATCAAGGTCTAACGCGTTACTTTTAAAAATAACACAACGTAGAAACGATTTTAAACAGTTCAGTTTGTAAGTAAGAAATAAGCAACAACAAAAAATGGGGCATTGTTTTCACAATTCTTCGAACGAGCTTACGGTTTAGTGTTCAGGAATTAATGGGCCGGCCTAGGTGGGTTGTACAAGACGACTCACTTTCGCAGAAAAGTGTTTTAAATAATGAGATGGCGTCAGGACAGGTGACTCAATTGTTATCTGAAATAGTGAATAGATTAGACAGTTTGGAAAGGGGTTCGAGTACGAGCAATGCTAGTGGAACTTCGGACAGACAGACTGACAGACAGGAACTAGAGACGTTTGAACAATCGGTAGAAAAACTTCAAACATGCATAGTGAAAATGACACAGAAGTTGCCGACATTCGATGGGCGGAGTTCGGAAAATCCGATGATTTTCTTAAGAGATTTAAAGGCCTATATTAAAATCTCGGGAGATAGTTCTAGAGCTTTGATATGGGCAACGGATAGTTTGGTAGGAATTGAAAAAGTTCAAATGAGCATATACAGAGACTCATGGCGAACTAATTCGGATTTTTAAAAAGATTTCAGAGAGGTATTCTGGGGAGATAATGAACAGGAATTAATTAAACAAAGATTCCTAACTGCGAAGTTCGATTCCAAGAAAGGTCAAAGTATGGAAGAAATCTTTGCCTCTCAATTGAATAGCATATATGAGTTAACGATACCGTTTACTGATACGGAGAAAATTAACACGATTTTCAGACAGTTGCCGCGCGATATTCAGGTAGCGTTTTTTGCCAGAAAGGAACCAATGACTATACGAGATGCGGTCGAGTTCCTTCGGCATTTAGAACGGAATGTCGATGGGGAATTAAGTGCGTTGCATGGTTCGGAGACAATGAATACGAATAACGTAAGGCGGAATAGCTACATGCGAGGGCAATAGCGAGCTATGCGAGTAAATACGATGCGATATAACGCGGTGAGTCGTAGGGATAATTATAACGCGGGAACAAAGGCACGAAACGAATTTGGGACGCGCGCTCGCGGTTATTTTCGCGGTAGAGGTAGGCAGCCTCAGGCTAGTTTCAAGGCAATAGAGTTCCAAAAGGGCAATGATAGTTCAGATAATACAGAGGCAGGGCAAAGTTCAAGTGACAGGAATAATGCGATAAGTTCGAATTCAAAAAACTAGTGGACTCGCGCGGGTCGTTCGCGCTCAGATATTTATTACGCTTTGGGTGGACAGCCGATCAAATTGGAAAAAAGCATAGACTGTATGATCTGTGTAATTTGGATTTGAACGTGGATGTGAATGAATTTATTCAATTATTAGCGCATAAAGCGCACGGATATGCCGTGTGTTTAGATGAAAAATCGATATTGAATTGTATAGGCCGCAATGACAGGCGTTTACATACGATATTCAGAGACGACGATTCGACTGAGTGTGGGGGCGATTTATGTAGTACCTTGACATTACCTGAGTGCGTATTGGAAATATTGTTGTAAGGAGTTTGATTGATTCGGGGAGCGAAATCAGTGTAATAAGTCGGAGAGTGTACGATGAAGTATGCAGGCAATTGGGAAAACCGACGGAAATACCGATCCCAAGTTTGAGAATCACAGGTGCATTTGGGGTCAGTAAGGAAAAGGTTGATAAGTTAGTTACGTTACCATTAACAAAAGGTGAATGCGTTATCGATACTCCAATGCTAGTATTAACAAGGGTGCCTAAAGATTTAATTTTAGGGTTTGATTTTATACAACAGACGCGAGCCAGTTTAATGTGTGAGGGTAATAAGAGGCTAATTATACGAAGCGCCGGGCGGATGTGTGAAATACCATTAGGTACTGGCCCTAATCAGGATTCTTGCTGTTGTACAATGGAAGTACAGAACCAAGATACCAGTAGAAATATGATAGAGGAATATGTGAATAATTCATCAATACCTGTTGAACACAAAACAAAGTTATTACCGGTGTTAAATAAACATGCAGAGTTGTTAAGCGATAGGGTAGGTCGGACAAATAAATATATACATGAGATAAAAATGAGAGATAAAACGCTTTTCGTAAAACGAAGCTATCCCATACCGTTCGCTTATCGCGATAAAGTAACAAAACGATTGGAAGAAATGGAACAGATAGGTATTATTAGCAGGCAATCTACGGATTTCAGCAGTCCATGTGACTTGTGCACTAAAGAAGTCAGGGGAGGTCCGTATATTGCTAGATGCGCGACAATTAAACACAGGAATGGTTGGGGAAGTTGAAACTACACCTTTATGAGTGAGATATTGCAGTCGGGTCGCCGGATAAATTACATAGGGGTTATTGATATCAAAGATGCGTATTTTTCTATACCATTATCAGACGGATCTAAACAATACACGGGTTTTGTATATCAAGGCAGAAGTTATGTTTACAACGTTTTACCTCAGGGGTTGAAAACCAGTGTGGGTTCATTTTCGAGGGCGATGGACTTAATCTTAGGGCCAGAGGTTAGGTCATATTGTTTAAATTTTGTTGACGATTTGGCGATTTTAACTGAGGGGGACTTCGATCAGCATTTGTCTCAAGTGGACACGGTTCTGAGTAAATTGAAAGACGCGGGCTTCACATGCAAAATAAAAAAATGCGAGGTCGCGAAAAAAAAGTCAAGTTATTGGGGCATATTTTGTCTAGCCATTGCCCGTAGGTAAATTCGGATATCAATATATATATGTGATTCAAGACGTGTACAGTAAAGTAATTAAATTGTATCCAATACGAAAAGCGACAGGTAGGAGCGTGCTCGCTTGTACAAAGAGATTTCATAGGGAAATACCTATCGAAACTATAATTACGGACTCAGGACCACAGTTCATATCGAAAGTTTGGGAATTTGGTCTCAAACAGCTAGGGATTCGGGTCACTCATACGTCGGTGTATTGTCCAAATTCTAATAGCGTAGAAAGAGTAAATCGCGAGCTAGGTCGACTAATTAGAACTTATTGCGGCGGAAGTAATCGAAGTTGGGTCGACGTGTTACCGGACATTCAAAATTGCTACAATAATATCGAACACACAAGCACAGGCTTTGCGCCCAATAATTGGCGTTTGGTAGGCGGGAACCGTAAACTATTGACAAGGAATTAGGCGATGAATGGTTATTAGGTCATAGTGTGCGAGATACGGAACAGGTGCGGAATGTAGCGATAGAAAACTCTAAAAGTTCTAGTGAATGACGTAAGCGACAGGCAGACAAACGGCGTAAGTTAGAAGTCTATCGTATAGGTGATTATGTGAAACTTAAGACTTTTGTGCGTTCGAATAAAGAACATAAAATCATGCGGAAATTTTCATTGTTGTATAAAGGGCCTTATGTTATTTCGGCAGTGGTATACCCGAACTGTTATACTTTAGTAGATCCGGTTTCAAATGAGATATTGGGTAACCACAATACTATAAATATAGCTAGGTACTATGTGAGGACGAAAAAGGGCGTAGATAAATAAGATAGTGTATAAAGGTTATATAATTAAGCTGTAAGCTGTAAATTTGAGTAACTACTTTGTAGATTTAAGGATCTTGCATGGTTTAGAAAGGAACAAAAACAAAAAAAAAAATAAAAAAAAAACAAAATTGTATATATATAGTAATACGAATTAGGATAAGTTGCGGGTAAGCGAGGTTGTATAGTTAGATAGATAAATAAGATGAGACAGGAGAGAGCTCAATCGAGTTGTGTAAATATTATATACATAATTGACAGATTCATCGGTCTGTGTACATGATTTGAGATGTCCGTACATATAGAGTAGATATGGACAAAGCATGGGTAGCATAGTGGTAATGAGATCCTTGCGCCATGTTAAACTGAGATAAACAGTGTCTCAAGGTCTGGGAGGGGGCTGTAATGGTACAAGAGAGTCAGTACATTTGATACTTCATTTTGCGTGACAGAGGGCTAGCCCATCGCCGCGATGTATTTGAATACAAGAGTCGATTCATTTAACGTTTGGGTTTTTGAGTAGCTCAGGGTAAGGAGGCAAAACCAATGAGCCGAGCGCGTGGGATGGTTCGAGGAAGGTTACAGGTCAGGTTTTTTTTGGCGCATTCCTGCGGAATGTGTAGGGATCAGAGCCGATTTGGCTGCGCGCTGAATAAATTATGAATAACTAAATAATGGAAGGTTATTATGGAACGATACGGAGAAAGCTATTATGTTGACTGCAATTGTTTGTTTGGTATGATGGCGAGTTTGACACCACGGGTTTAAATATCATTCTAGTGGTCTTTGTCTAGCGCGCTAGCGATCGGGAAGGCTTAATTAATCAAAACCGCTTTTATAGCCAGCGATCGACAAATTCTGTGTATCGGCGATACCAAATGATTTGAGTGATAGCCAATGGTTGATTAGAAACTATGCGTACACACAATTTGTAGAACGGCGGATCTGCATGGCATGGTTGAAATGAGACCCTGTGTAGTTAGTGATAAGAAGCTTTCGCTTGGGCAGCGCGTGTTCGCAAAGGACGCCATTTTTTTCCAGACATGTGGGGTGTATAAATACGATTGCGTGGGAAGGGGAAGCCATTCAGTGTCAGCGTCAAGCTACTGTGACAGTCGTCTTTCAGCAATTCTAAACAGTTTTGGTCTGCCGTTTTACGCGTCGGAACTGGACGAATTGTGATTGCGTGTTTCAATAGTTTTTCGTGAGCTTCTGAAGCGCCGAGATATACCTCGGTTCCTATCCTTTAAATCAACCTACCCCAAATTCCAAAACTATCCTTGGGTCGTTAGATAAGAACTTGTAGGTAATTGATCTGAGTCTGAGTCTGGGCTTGGAGCGACCCTAAATTCCTTTTTCCTTCACCATAGGGTTCTTGGATTGGCTCTCAGGATATTCGCGGGCTAATCCTCTCCTCATTCCTTTCGAGTAGCGAGTTTTGAAATTCCCACACACACAGTCATTAAACATACAAGCACATTCAAATCAAACTCAACCATTTTCGAGTGGTGTCGATAATGGACGTGGTATAACACTAGGATTTAAGACTTGGCTAGACAGGAGTTTAGTTGCGGCTAAACCTAGGTTGGCAGGGCATAGGGAGACTGCTTGATCGATGAGGTTCCGCGGATGGAAATAACAAATTCAGAACAAAGTTAAACCGGTGTCAACACAGATAACCTATCCTGTAGATATTTTGACATTTGAGTGTTGTCGGGGACGCGCGAAGAGATCAAATTACAGTCTAAAGTTCATTGTTTAGGACCGGGTACATTGTTTTGCTTTGCCTTGGGTCGGTTTGGATTCAAGTTGCATCTTTAAATTAAATGTAAATTTCGCTGGAGGTCTAATGTGTAGGCTGAGTCAAATATATATGATTGGGCTCGGCCGAGGACGTGCTGAGGTCAGTGAGGTTCATAGGTCGGTATTTACCGGAGTATGCACCTCGCTATGGTGAGGGTTAGATCTCCAAAAGCGCTAATGACAACGTTTTGATAACATCCAGCTCAAATTGCGCAGAGTTGAAGGTTTCAAAACGTTACGGACCTTTTGAGGTAACCGCTAGTTCAAACCCATTTCGGAAACTCAAATCGCAATTGTGTAAACCCGGTCTATTCGGATCGTTATTGCCGTGAACTAAATATATAATTGGAACCACCACAAGCCGCTACTAGCGAGCACATGAAATATCATTGAGTACTCACGTCGTAAAACTACGACGGATATCTATACGATATCCCAAACAAATATTATAAATTGTGGTCGACCACTAAAAGAAGTTCCAAGCGCCTATAAATTCAAAAATAAATGGTACCATCACACAAAATACAACAATGATCGATCTGGCGCAATACACCGCTAACTGATGCGAAATACCGGCTTGCGGGAATATATGCTTTCTCTGTCTAACTTGAAACTGTAGCTTCCTGAACCAACCTTCTGTTCGACTATTGTACGCCTAACGAACTTCTCAACGAACGAGGAATTCAGACTTATAATTCTTACTTACAATTTTTACAGCTGAATCGGGACATCTCTTTTGTGGTAGATAGAATAGACGATCATAGCTACTGATAGCGGTGGCTCGACCTTAGCCTTTAATGCCGTTACACTATGTGCCAGGTTCAGAAGAAATGTAGAGAACAACAATCACTTTTACTCATCGCCTTTGTGGACCTTAACAAGGCCTTCGACACAGTGAGTAGAGAGGGGCTATAAACAGCGTTCGAAAGGGTTGGACGTCTGCCTAAGCTATTTATTCTCATCAAGTCATTCCACGAGTATATGCCAAGAGCTGATGTGTTCAATGGCGACACATCTGCTCCGTTTGAGGTTCTCAGAGGTGTCCGCCAGGGCTGCGTCTTGGCACCTAACCGGTCCGGTATTATGTTCTCGCTGCTTTTGAAAGTTGGTGTTGGCGAGGCTGACCAGGGTATCCATCTATATATGCTGACTGATGGGAAACTTTATTACATCGGCCTACTCAATTATAAGCGGTTTCACGAGGACATGCAAATAGACAGTTTTCTATCTGCCGATTTCTCGGGTTTTGTTTCACACAGCGCAGAGGAGCTCCAGTGCCTCATGGACAAGTTCCCAAGAGCATGCGCGATGTTATCTATCTCGATCAACACGCAGGAGACAGTAGTGCTTGCCCAGGGTGATGCGGGACCAACAGCATTTTAATGGACGGTACTCCGCTAAAGGTAGTTGACAGGTTTTGGTACTTGAGGTCACAGATGTCAACCAATCTTTCACTTAACGTGAAGTTCGATTCTCGCATCAGCCAAGCGACCACTATGTTCAGGAAGCTGCGTACAATAGTAGGGGAAAATAAACAACTTACTGTAAGGACCAAAATACTTGTATATGTGCCCCCCCCCCCCACCGATGACGTTTTCGATCGACCATCTTCATTAGCTCAGTACTGCTTTTGTAATTACGAAAAATTTAAATGAAATTCATTACTGGATCAATTATATGCTTTATTGAATACTCCTGCATCACCTTCACCTAACAAAGGATAGAGAAAAGACTTAAATCAGGACAATTAGCTGCATAACAACCCCAACACTAGGCATAACGTGGAGGGACCGTATCACAAACGAGGAAGTGCTCAAGTCCGCACAATTGCACAGCATCACCGCCATGCTAAAGCAGAGACGGCTGCGGTTGCTCGGACATGTGCATCGTATGCAGCATACACGTTTTCCTTGGCAAACTCTACTGAGTGAAGCGGCGCACGCCAAGAGACCAGTCGGATGACCCCTGTTGCGTTTCAAGGATTGTGTCAAGCGCGACATGTCCGCATTTAAAATCGAAGCCAACAGGTGGGAAGAGGTTGCCGCTGTCCGAGAAACTTCGAGAAGAAGTCTCGTACCCTTATAAACATGATTTGTTTTCTTGAACTAAAATGTTTACTATGTTTAGAATGGAATTGGTTCAAGTAATAATTATTACAATAAATATGCATTTATAACTGAAAAAGTTAATGAATTATGCAATTTTAACTTTGAAAACATTAAAATTAATATTGCGTGCCCTCTAAATTATCAAATTTGGATGGAAAGTCACATAGGATATTTTATCTTGGCCCCACCCACTATCGAGAACTCAACTGGCAGCATTAAATCCGACAGCTGTAATGTGATAGCCATTGGATCCATCTTAAAAAATCTTGATTGAATTCGTTTAGTGGTTAGCCCCTGGAATCGTTTCCACTAGTTAACTTAATTGATCTACCCATCTCTTTTTGCTCCGACTTTTTCATTAATTATGTATATATAAATAATGAAAAAGTTGGTCGCAAATGAGATATCCAGTGTTCTTTTTTCACCTTTCTAACTAAGTGGAGCCTTTGTTTGATTAGAAAAGTTAGCTAGTTCCTATTTCTCGGTACTATGATAAAAAGGTTGTACCTTTCCTGAATCAATATAACATAAATAAGTTTTATAGTAATTTCCTCATACCGTGTCCCATAAAAAAACGGCAGGTGATCAAAATCAAATCATCAATTAATGTTTTTGCTGCAGGTTTAAGTTTAGACTAGTCATAAATTTCCTGCTGATAGTGTGGATGTCGCAGTTGGTTGGTTAAATCAGACACTTAACTAACTCTCTTAAATACCAACGTTTAAACAAGACACTAGCACCGTCGAAAACGTTTAACAATCTGTCTTACCGAAAGCCGGCGTGTTGGAAAACAAGATGGCATCACGACAACAGCTGATTTGCGCCTTATATCAGGGAAAAATACTGCGGTAGCTTTGGTGAAGGGTTAAGAGTGTGAGCGAAGCGAAGCCCCCTTTATCCTTCGTGTCAGGTTGAACATCTAAGGACAACAAAATAAATTAAAACATAAACTTAAGTACACATAAAAATATATTTATATTGTATGTGTCTTGTTTAAAGGAATGTTAAAGGAACGTTTAGACAACTCGTTAAACGTTGCGTTCACTCACTTGTCTGATGGAATTTTAGTGACTTGGTTTAACGTCGGCATTTAATTAACGGTCTAGAGAGTTCGTTAAGTGTCTGGTTTAATCAACTAACTGCGACATGGATACAGCAGAGGGAGCAGTGACATGAATGAGCACAACGGATAAACACTTCAAGCATTATATTGTACTATATAGTGTGAATCTTCATATAGTGCACATAACTATTTGAAAAAAGATAAAAAAATCTCATCCCTCCCAATTTATTTTAAAGCCTTTTTAATATAGAAATGCGCTATCTGAGTACCAACTGCAAAAAAATATTATAAATTCGGAATGGAAGTTTTTTTTTGTAGTGAAATTCACTGATTCGTGATGATGAAAGACATATAGTGCTGCCAGTAATAAAAAGTTGCAGAAAAAGTGATAACTGTAAACTTAACTTAAGCTTTGTTTATGAAAAATTTGTGATTTTAGAATAATAGTGAAATAATAGTTATTGCAGATTCCCACTAAATTTGGTTCCCAAAATGGAATTATTTTATTACGGAATATTATTCTTAATTGTTTTAGCTTTCACAGGACACCAAAATTAAGTTTCTTAATAATAAACTTATTTTTTTAAATCATTACATATTAATATATACAAATAATATGTACAGCTTAATCTAGGACCTAGAGATTAGTGTTTTTCCGTGAAGTCTTAAAATAGTAAAAAATAAATGTAGCCGACATTAATGTCCCTACTGAGAGGCACAGGCCTTTTATGGATATGCGTAAGATTCAACCACACCTCATCAACCTGGCTTAGTGCGGGTGGATGGACGAAGATAATAAATAATTATATTTTGGGACACATTATTATTATTATTATCATTAGAGCCCACCATGTCCCACTGCTGGGCAAAGGCCTCTCTCCCCCTCTTCCACTTTATCCGATCCTGAGCGGTCTCCCTCCACTCCTTCTCCCATAGACCCAACTCATCACTCCATATCTTCCTGGGTCGGCCACGCTTTCTCTTTGCATTTTCTGGGAGCCAGTCTGTGGCTCTCAGACACATACTAGCTACAAAAAATACTTGTTTACTGATTAAGTTACGTTAAAAATTAAAAACTAAGTTACGTTATTATAACAAAAACAGATAAATGCATCAGTTTTTCGGAGCAAACACACTATTGTGAAAATAGTGTCTCAGAAAATAGCTCAGCATAGTGTCTTCGACGACAAGGGGGAAACTTCGGAAGCCTAATGCATTAATTAATTTTAATTGTAATAACTCTACTTATTTTCTTTTTGTGACGGTGGTCCCAGAAGTTAGCGGCCTAACAAAGATAACACAAAATAATTCGAACAAAACTTATTGACTTCTCAATATAATCTCCTATTAACGCAATACACTTTTCCTAGCGATGTGCGATAGCTTCGATACCCTCTTTATAGTGGTCTGTGTCTAGCTCCTCAAAATAGCCATGAACAGCTACTTTTTCAAGTTTGGGAACAGAAAATAATCCGAAGGAGCTAGATCTGGCGAATAAGGTGCATGGGGAAACAATTCAAACATCAACTCATTACTTATTGCCATTGCAATAGTGGACTTGTAAACCTGTGCATTGTCCTGATGAAACAGCACTTTCTTTTTCGCTAACTACGGCCATTTTTTCTTCACTTCTTTACTCATACGCTGCAATAGTTTAACGTAGTACTCACCGTTAAAGATAATCAATAAAACCATCCCATGCGCATCCCAAAATACTGACGCCATTCCCTTGCCAGCAGATGAAACTGACTTCGCCTTATTTGGAGCCGGTTCTCCATTTTCAGTCCATTGTTTTGACTGTTCTTTCATCTCAGGGGTGACTTTGTGGACACATGTTTCGTCCATCGTGATGAATCGTCATAAAAAGTTGGCTTTGTTGCGTTGAAATTTCTTCAAACACTGCATCGAAACTTCTTCAAGTTGCTGCTTTTGTTCAATGGTGAGCAATCGCGGCACCCATCTTGAGCACAGCTTTTTCATGACCAAGTTTTTAGTCAATATGCGATGTATAGCACTTTTTGAAAACCCTACGTACGTACGTACGTAATTTATACGTACTTTAATATATTTATTGTATTGACAGTATGTATACAAGTATTATAACAGATGAGTATTTATTAATGTATCTACACACCATGGTACCACGCTTGGCGATGCTTGTGGGTCACCGCTGGCACTGACTGAAAACCAGCGCTAAGGCGTTTTCACCTTAGCATTATGCTGAGTCGTATGCGAGAGTATGCGGTTGAGCATGTTGACTATATGCGCCTCCATCAGCTGTGAATAAACGTTTCTTTCTTTATACTTCTTTCTGATTCTTCTTTTTTTAAATTTACGCGCCAAAATATTCGAACTTAAAATTAAAGAAATAAAAATCAGCCTGTATTGCTATTTATATGCCAGGTCGGTTACTTTTGGGACCGCCTACGTATTTCTGCTATAAATAAATAATTAAATGATAAGGGACAAATATTTTCATTGTTTTATTATCTTCGGTAATTCACCCGCACTGAGCCAGCCTGATGAGGTATGGCTCAATCTTACGCATATAATAATATAAGAGTCCCCGCAAAACGGGCCACCGGCCACAGCTACCAAACGTCGCTTCCAGCATATTTCCTGTAGTTTTCATACATTTTACACAAAACGCCACCACACTTTACCCACGCGATTCCGTTTATTATGATACGGCGCGCATGTGTTAAAAAGTAGCAACCATCGGCCTCAAATGGCTGACGCGCGCTTGAGCTTCCTTTGTGGCCGCTTCTAGATTCTTGTGGCGGCGTTTGTGGCTGTGGCCGGAAACCCGTGTGCGGCAATGCTTAGAATTACGCCTTTTCCCATTCGGGGAGGAAGATGCACCATTGGCACACTCAATTTTGCGTGACAGGGGACTAGCTCACCGCCGCAGCTATGGAGTAACAATCAATCAAAATTCAAAATTCAAAAAGAGTTTATTTCCATAAGAAACACATAGGTAACATTTGGAGAATGTCAAATCTTAAACTAACACATGTATATGGTACAGGGAAATGTAGAACTCAATTTGAATTCCGTCACCTCAATGTTTTAGATGCTGGAGGCAAAGAGGCGACTAGAAACCTCCAGCTTTATACGTTATTTTTTACAGAATTGGAGCAGACACCTTCCCAAGCTTTCTTTTCTGCTACATAATCTGATATTTTGTAGTAACCTTTTTTACATAAGTGATTTTTAACAACATTTTTAAATTTATTTACAGACAATTCTTGTAACTCAGTCGGTATTTTGTTGTAAAAGCAAATACATTGCCCTTTAAAAGAAACATTAACCTTATGGAGCCTAGTAGTAGGTATAGCTAGTTTATTCCTATTTCTAGTGTTGACATTGTGCCTGTCGCTATTCTTAGGAAATTTATCAATATTTTTGTGGACGTACATTAGGTTTTCATAAATATACTGACACGGCACTGTCATAATGTTAATTTCCCTTAAATTTACAACGCAGTGACTCTCTGGGACCCACATTGTAGATTGCACGAACAGCCCTCTTTTGCAGCACAAATATTGTGTTAATGTCTGCAGCGTTCCCCCACAGCAGTATGCCGTAAGACATAATGCTATGGAAGTAGCTGAAGTAAACTAGTCTAGCTGTTTCCACGTCCGTAAAAAGACGGATTTTTTTAACTGCATAAACTGCGGAACTGAGTTTTTTTGATAGCCTATCTATGTGTGGGCCCCAATGAAGCTTATTATCTAAGGTGATTCCTAGGAATACCGTGCTATCTACAATTTCTAAATTTACACCTTTAACATTAATATTAACTGAGACTTGTTTAACATTGGGGAGTATAAACTGAATACATTTAGTTTTGTTATTGTTCAGTAAAAGATTTTTAGCACTAAACCAATTGACTACCTTTGAGATTGCATTATTCACATCGTCAAAGTTCAAACTGCGTCGTTTCATTTTAAACAAAAGTGAAGTGTCATCTGCAAACAGTACAATCTCATGATTATCTCTGACAAGATGTGGCAGGTCATTAATATAAACCAAAAACAGGAATGGCCCGAGTATGGAACCCTGCGGTACACCCATAGTAACAACAGACCCTGGAGATCGTTTTCCATTAATATCAACTCTCTGTATCCTGTTATTTAGATAAGAAGAGAGAAGATCTAAAGAGTTATCCCTAATTACATAGTGATGTAATTTCCTGATCAATGTCCCATGGTCAACGCAATCAAAAGCCTTAGACAAATCGCAAAATACTCCTAGAGCATCATGCGACTCCTCCCAGGCATCATATATATGTGATATTAACTCAATACCGGCATCAGTAGTTGATTTGCCTTGTGTAAAACCAAATTGTTTACAGTGGAGCATGTTGTTGGTGTTGAAATGTGTAAGAAGTTGATTTAAAATTACTTTTTCAAATACTTTACTAAATGTAGGCAATACCGATATCGGTCTGAAGTTAGAAGGGTCAGATGTACTACCCGATTTAAACAAAAGTACTATTTTACTGTGTTTCATTAAATCAGGAGACACGTCAGATTCAATAGATGCATTAAATATGAGAGCTAAATCAAGTGCAATAACATTTATTAGGGGCTTCACAACATGAACTGAAATATCCCAGAGGTCTGCAGTTTTCTTAACATTTATTGATTTAAATAATATCTTTATCATCTACATAATTAAACGAGAATTGATTTTCACATCTAGGTTCATAGTCTTTTAGCAAAGATTCAGCGACTACTTTGGAAGAGTCTAAAGACTTTGTAGTAGAGATTGGGATGTCAGTAAAAAAAAATCAAACGCTTTAGCTACATCTATATCATTTTTGAAAGTAATATCATTAATTTTCAATTCATATTCATTGTTTTTAATAAACCTTTCCAGTCTCACTTTTAATTATATCCCAAGTTGATTTAATTTTGTTATCACTTTTTCTTATTTTAGATCTGATATAATTTGATTTTGCAATGTGACAAACTTTTTTAAAGATTTTTGAGTACTTTTTTACTTTATCCATGAACTCTTCACTATGATTCCATTGTTTTTCACTATATAATTCATATAAATTTTGTCTACTTTTAAGTATACCTACTGTGGCCCACTTACTAAAGTTAAGTTTGTCTGAGACCACAATCGATCTGGTAGTAAATATGTACTGCATTGAACGCATTGCTGTATTTGTAAAAAAAAATACAATATGACTCATTAGGGTTATTATTAGAGTAATTGATAGGTAGTTTGCTATCCCAATTCAATTTAAACCTTTCAAACCGATGTGCAGTCACAGGTATGTATTGTATCTTTCTTGTAGAACTTTTTTTAAGTTTAATTTCTAGTCTAATGTATTGAACTAAATGGTCTGACTTTAAATTACTTATAATTTTTTTAAGTACAATTTTTTCATTTGGATAAGCAAATATATTGTCTATACAATTTGCTGAGGTTTCAGTTATTCGAGTAGGTTCCATGAAAAGTGGCTTTAAGTTGTAAAAATTAAATAAGTTAGTTAGTCTCGTACTAAGGGAGTAAGTTTCTAATAAATTTACATTGAAGTCTCCACATATCATAAGAGTTTTATTACATTTTGATACTTTAAATAATATGTCATCCATGACTTTTTCAAAAACATCAAATGAACCTGATGGTGGGCTGTAAACGCTTATTACAATTATGCGCTCCAATCCAACACATGCTACTTCAATGTGGCTTTCAACTGATAAACATACTATGTCATTACGATTTTTGAACTTTATGTGTTTATTTAGAAATATTAGAGAGCCTCCACGAACAGAATGTGATCTGCAAAAAGAACTACCAACCTGGTGGTTACTGAAATTGAACATGAGCTCATGGCTTTTTAGCCAATGTTCTGTTAGACATAAAATATCAATATTAAAATAGTTCATGTACAATTCCAATCCTAATAATTTACTGCTAATACCTTGAATATTTTGGTGGACCAGATTAGTAAACTTTGCATTTATTATACAATATTGAATTTTTCTGTTTTTATTATGTACTTTATTAATATTATTTGACGGGCTAGAGACTTCCTCTATTGTCGTTGAATCAATTTTACCCATATCCATAAAAGGCCTGTGCCTCCCAGTGAGGAAAATTAATGTGGGCTACGTTTATTTATTTACTGCCTTATGATTTAATGGTATGTTACTAATCTCTAGGTCTAATGATTATGCTTAGCTCCGAAAGTGAAAATAGGTACCATACCGATTTTCAAAGTGAACAGTGAAAATATTTCGAAAGTGGAAATAGGTATGGTACCTATTTTCACTTTCGGAGCTAAGCATGAGATGATAAAAAAAGTTTATTATTAAGAAAAATCAATTCGATGTCGTCTGAAAGCTAAGAAAGTTAAGAATAATATTCCGTAATAAAATAATTCCATTTTGGGACCAAAATTTTGTGGAAATCTGCAATTACTAAAAAGAACTCGAAAAATCACTATTATTTCTTAACAAAGCGTAATTTTAGTTTACATTTACTTACATTTACTACTTTTTCCGTAACTTTTTGTTACTGGCAGTACGACGTGTCTTTCATCATCACTAATCAGGTTACTACGAAAAACCCTTCCATTCCGAAGTTATATTTTTTTGCAGCTGGTACCCAGATCACATAGCGCATTACAATATTGTAATGGCTACAAATCAAAATGGGAGGGGGGCTTTTTTTTTGTCGATGAACTGTGATGTTCTTCAATCCAGATCGTTATGTGCACTTTATGAAGATACACACTGTATATAATATCTTGTAACAAAATAATTAGTTAAATATATTCCTATATGCAGTGTTCAATAGGCATCGACAAAATTACACTTGTCTCGTCTTTCGTCACTACAAAATAAATGGGTAAGCGGTAGGATTTTGTTTATCAGGACAAAAAATAAAAATTGTCCGGACCCCACTTAAAATTACTAGCCGATCCCTGCTAACCCACTATCGTTTTAAACCTGAAAACAAAAATATTTTTGCAAACATGCTGCTGGATTATCCGTTAATCGATTGTTAACCTGTATGATTGGAATATTTTGTAAGTGCAATTTTAAACGCATTCTGAATAGCAATGCGATGCACGCTCATTGGAATATATAATCCATAAATTATATGTCTAACTTAGGGCATGTCAGGCTCAGCCATGTCATATAAGGGATAAAATCTGACAGTTGTCGACACAATAGTATTGTAGAGCTCCGTGGACTTTTTTTGAAATGTTTTTACCGAATTTTTGTTCGACTTCAATATGGAGTTAATCTAAATAGATAGATAAAAGATATACTTACCTACATTGGATTCATGCATGTTTATTTTTGTTGTAAACTCTCTTGTCATTCATTCATTCGTTAATCAATCACATTTTTTGATATCAGTACATTGTTCGAAGTCAGAGCCGGGAGATATAATTCTTCTGTGATTTAACTGTCAAGGCTGCAGCGCCATCCAGTCAGAATTGAGGCCAGTCACTAAACATTCCCACTGAATCCCACGGGTAGTATCACGATCACCCGCCTGTTCAGCGAGCATCCCAACTCATCGTCATCATCATCATCATCATCTTGCACCACGGCAATGCTAGTTCCCACTCGGCCGGATAGACAAACGAATTTTTGAAGGTTTATGAGCCATCCTGCATACACTCTCGACCTGGCACGTTGTGACTTTTTTCCGTTCCCAAAAATTAAGGATCAGTTACGCGGTCAATGACTTTCAGCACCAGAAGAGGCTGTCGAAGAGTATGAAAAACCTGTTTACGAGGTCACCACGAAGGAGTGGCACTTTTTTTCAAAATTAGTTCGTATGTAAAAGAATATTTTGAGAAACAAAACATTAACTTTTGACATTTAATAATATTTACTTCTTATTCATTCCGCAAACTTTTAATGCGCTCCAAATTTCGCCTTCTTTCTTCTTTAATAGGTTTTTAGCCCACTCCGTCTACTCTAAAAAATTTCGCAATTTTTGTTCCAATTGAGTGATTTAATTCCATTTCATTAATTGAGGCGGCGAATTCTGTTTCAGATTTTTCGATAGTTTTTTTGGCATTCTACCTTTGGTCATATGGGTACCAAAGGTAGAATGCCAAAAATACTATTTACGGAATTGCGTTTCATTTCGCGAAAATATTTTAATTTTATTTTTTATCGTAATTAAATAAAACCTCATCTCCAGCATAAACAAACTCTAAAAGGGTTCACCTACATCGTAACAACACCACCCCATTTACTTTAACCTTCAAAGCATGTTTGTCCGGCCGACGGATGAAAACCCGTTAAGGGTTTTGAATTTCATTACCATGGCTTAAGGTTCAATATCGCGCTGCCCCATTTCAAAATTCTCGGTGAAAAGAATAACATAAATCCTGAGTCCGATATCTATAGCTAACTCACAATTTTATGTAATATTAAGGAGGACTTTACAGGCCTGACACAATATATTGTATAAATTATAAATAAAATTACTTTTTACATTACTTCCCCGTTCTTATTTGAATCATTATACAGGTATATAGGTCCAGACCATACTACGTTACAATCCAGTTGCCATAAGTCTATCATTGTAAGTGGCAACTACACTCCCGAGCAATAAACTGGAATCACATCATCACGCGCTGCTCAAAATAAATACCCAAAATTCCATGCAATGAATCATAGTTTGTGGTACATCATTAAAAAAAGTTATTTGTTCAACAAGAGAGCAAAGTAGATTTTTGCTGCGAGTGTTGATGTTGAGTCCCGTGCAAGCGAAAGATTCTATAATTGAATCACGAGCGTAGCGAGTGATTCAAAATTAGAATCTTGAGCGTAGCGAGGGACTCAAAGGCACGAGATGCAAATATCTTTGCTCTCGTGTGATACATACAACTCTTCACCTCAGCGGCGAGAACATAAATAAAACACAAGAATAAAACGCCACATAAAAGCAATTAAATCATTTTTATGTAAAAAATAAAACAACTAACACATATGAAATAACAAACATTAACTACAATTACTCTTTCCCATAAAATTAACTTTACATGACGTTAAGAAAAAGTTAAGTCCGTTTGTTTATGCATTTTTCTGATACAAACTTGTCCAATGTCCAAGATGTACTTACTTATACTTAAAGAAAAAAAATATAAATGAAAAGTAAAATTAGTACAATTGCTTAAGTTATTTTGTTTCGGAACGATTTTTTCGTTCCCACTTTTTGGGCGCCTACTACGAAGTTTCGAAGACGAATGAATAATCGACATATTTTATCTCTCTCTTTTTTCCCAACGGAGTGAAAGTGACGGAGAAAATGAAGTTCAAATGTTCCAAGTTTGTATTACACCCCGCAGTATGGAAAGATGACCTGCGTCTAACCTACGATATGAAAAATTAAAAAGTTAGTTTTTTTCACGCTCGCAGCAAAATTGCATTTTCCTCACTGGTTTTAAGCAGCAAAACCGCCATGTTCGAGCCGCTGGGGTGAAAAAGTAATTTTTTTAGCTTTGAAATAATATAAAAATTAAAATCCTATCTAAATTTAGATAATTATTGCAATACGTCGTCGAATTATTGTAGAAGTCTAATAAATAAATAATAAATATATATAAATAAATAAATAGGAAGGATTATATAAATAAAAAAATAAAAAAACAATTTATGTTATTAGCCTCTCAGTATTTTGTGTGACCGAATGAGCTTCATGATGGAATCCTGTGGGATTTCCTGCCATTCTTCGACTAAAGCAGTTTTCAGGACTTATCGAAGCCGGAGCTGGAGGTCGTCCTCGTACCCGCCTATTCAGCTCATCAAGTCAGGACTGATGGCTGGCCAGTCTAGTGTAGAAATCCCAATTTCTTCCAGGTACTATCTATTCTCAGAAGCGGTCCACACCGCTTCTGAGAATAGACAGTACCCGCTACCACTAGCGGGCATTATAGTGCATTAGCAGGAAATCTTCGCCAATAAATCTGGCGAGGGGAGCACATGACCTAGCAGAAAATCATTGATGTATCTTTGTGCGCATAGCCCCCCTCCCCGACCTCCACCAGGTATGAATTGATATTGATGCTCCATTTTTCCTTCAATAGGAATCCCTGCCCACGTCATACTGGGTCCACCCCCGTATGCCACTGTTTCCGCAAAACATTGTGCGAATCACTCCCCCGGTCTCTTATAGACTCTCCATCGACGGTCGCTACAATGCAGGCACATCCTGGTTTCGTCTAAGAACAGGACTCGGCTTCATTGGTCCAAATCACAATCTAAGTGATCGCGAGCAAACGGTGGGCTGTAGACAATTTTGGTCCTGTGGCTGGCTTTTTTGGGGTCAAGTTCACTTCTTTGAGTGTTCACCTCGTTCCCACTCAGTGACAGCCTTTCCTCCAGGTGTCGATTTTGGAGAGAAGTGGTAACAGTAAAATGGTCATCCCTCACCAGTCCAGCTCCTTGTCTCCGGACTAAGTTTTCAGTCTCCCTGAACCTCTTGTATACGTACCAGACACAAGACTGGCTCAGATGAAGCTGTCAAGTGACGGTAAGCTGAGACAGCCTTGCTGGAGTAGGATAATGACTTGAGTGGCTTCTATACACCAATTTTCATAAAAGCCTACTTTTTATAGGGTTTTAGGACTCCCTATTGTCTTTTGTTTTAAAAATTGATGTCTTTTATTTTCACGTTCCATGAGGTGAATAATTTTAGGTTATGATATTGTTAGAGGTTGAAATCTAACAATTTTTTCTTTCAAATGATTTACCACATTCCATATTTCATTTCATGGAAACTGCTAAAAATTGTTCCAAGCAAAGCGTGATGAAGTGATACCAGTTTATTGCTCGCGAATGTAGTACTGTGGATTTGACACGACTTAACCTTTAAGTTTGTATTATGATTTGAATGACAGGCGTGTTTTCTTATCTTTTGGTAAAGTGTCACAGACATAAAATATATTAGATAATAAAACTTAACTATTTGGTCTCACGCGTTTTCGTCGGGTACGTAGGTTGAAAATAAAGATAGTCTGTAAATAAATTAACATCAGATATATTTTTAAATGGCCTCAAGCAACAAATATTTTGGTTGACCTTATGAACAAAAAAAAATCCAATAGGACGATTCTCTTCACTTGGTCTATAATATATTGCTTCTTGCCAAATTTCATGACTTTATGCTTTCCTTGCTAGTTCACCAAGCAAATTCAGCCATAACACTTTGTTAAGCGATAGTAGTTTTTCTTGCATTATATAGGTTTAAATGACATTCAAAAAGGGTTCGTTAGAATCTATTTTTAATTAAAAAAATATAAGTTTGAAGTTTCAGCAAAATTATGACATAGACGTCGGACATTAATATCTCTACAGTGAGTAATTTATATTTTTTCCGATTCCGCCATTCCTATAGACGAGGGGTTAAAAATATGTGACCGATGAACAGATAAACGCATTTTTTTAAAGCGCATTGATTTTAAATGTTTTTTAGTCAGGTAGATAGAGTGTTTTTAATTTAATTCGTATTAGAGAACATCAATAAGTTAACGTTAACGTTAAATATATTTTATTAAATTCAAACAGTTTTGTTTTTGGTGAAAATGCTGCGGACAAACGTTTTATTTTTATTTTATACTTCTTCCATCTGAATAGGCTAGTCTTTCGACCATTCAGCCATTTTTTATTATTTATTTCTTTGTTTATTAGATTTTTGGATCTTTTCTTTTTACCCGACTGGATATAACACATACATTTTCTGAGCACGAATTCTTCTTCGATGACGTGTACTGTGCTGCATTGATATTTTTTTACAACTTCAAGAAACCACAGACTTGAGTAATCGATATTTATTTCAACTTGATATTTCCACGCGTTCCTGCAAAAAGGGTCTTGACAGACGGAGAGAGGACAGACGGACAACGAAGTGATCCTACAAGGGTTCCTTTTTTATCATTTAACTATAAGAAAGACTAAAATAACAACCCTTCCTTTACAACAGACTGCTCGAAATCAACAAGAAACAACATTTAATAAACAATCACTCACAGGATTACTGACCCACAGAAAACTCACCAGAAAAGAATGAAACTGGATTATTTGGAGCTTTGGAAGAAAGTAAAAAGTTTCGCAGATCTCTCAATAGAAACTTCGGGTCGGTTATTTTAGACAGTTTTATCGCGAACGATCTAAAAGACAAGACAAACGGGGTCGGAGTAAACAAAACAGCGGAAAGAAAAGAAGCTGATTTGTGTTTGAGCTTTTCGTGATCAAACTACCTACCTACAAGCATAGCGCACTGTGAAAGCGCATAACTGCGATTATACTATGTGGTTTGGTCAGGTCATAGCCCTTAAACACGGAGGGAGCTGCCCACTATCACACTAATGCCCTAATTACTGTACACTAGGTATATATTTTTACTTTATTTAGAGTTGAATACCCTAACTGTGGTATGTTAGTAAAATGCTGTTTCTATTAACTTAGACTTTCTCTCTGTAGTTTTTGTATCTTATATGAGTGGTTATTATTCATCTACGATATTCTATGAAACTGATTTCTAAATTATTGATTACTCGATAATTTGGTGTTCATTTGGCAACGTTAAAAAAAATGCTATTTAATGTGTATTTTATCTGGATAAATCCGAATACCGGATTCGGGTAAGTATTTATATATTTTCCTGTGGTCTTCTCTCCCTACAGCAATGTATCTGATGGCCAAACGTTTCATCACACGCAGCCTCCCAGCTACTCCGTTTGGCTGCGGTGATGCAGGAAACGTTTCAAGAGCCTTCCCTTGTCCCAGGATCTAACTCTCCGGCTCCGCAACCCCTCCGACCCCGGATCTACTCAATCTATATTACAACCTGCATCATCACCTTCTCCGTTTCTAGCTGTCATGTGACAAGCCTCTACTCTGCCTGGCCTTTCCACTTATAATGAACTGTCTGCAGGAGAGTGCTTGTGTTGTGATAATATGCTAAACCAATACCAATGCGTTCTATAAACCCTCGGCCTAGCCACGGTATTCTGTCGATGTCGTCCCACAGGGATCTATTCTGTGGCAGCTCCTTTTCCTCGTGTATGTAAATGATTTGTCATTCATGGTATAAAAAACATGTCAGAGATAGTATTCTTTACAGAAAACACGTCACAATTTTTTTTAATTATGAGACAAGAAAATGACTTGCAGGAAACCAATAATGCTCTCTCGCGACTACTAAACTGGTTTGCTAGCAATGACTTGCTTCTGAATTCAAAAAAGACAAAGTGCATAAAATTCACTTTACCTAATGTAAGGCAAGTTGAGAGTAACATTGAATTGAGGAAAGATAAACTAAAACTAGTAGATGAAACTGTATTTCTCGGCATCACCATTGATGCCAAACCACAGCGGGGTCCCCATATTGTAAAATTAGCACATATTATTGTTAGACTTAGCTCCGCAGCATATGCAGTTAAAAGAATCAGGGAATTGACTGACGTTGCAACTGCTAGGCTTGCATATTTTAGTTATTTCCATAGCATTATATCCTACGGCATACTACTATGGGGAAGGGCTGCTGAAATTGGGACCATCTTCATTTTGCAGAAGAGAGCAATCTGATTTATTTATAAGCTCGGTAATAGAGAGTCTCTGAGAGATTTCTTCAAAGAAACCAACATCCTAACAGTTGCAAGTCCATATATCTATGAAAACATAATGTATGTGGAGAAAAATATCAGTAGCTTTAAAACCATTGATGGCCGCCACAATGTGCAAACTAGAAATAAACATAAACTTTCTTTTCCAATATTCAGACTCACAAAAGTTAGCAGTTCATTTATGGGATACTGTATACGTTTCTACAATAAAATTCCGCAAGAAATACAAAACTTAACTGAAGCTCGATTCAAAAAATGTATAAAGCACACTTTGTGCACTTTGATCCTACTACAAAATTAATGATTTTTTATAAGACACCGACATCTGGAATTAAACTAGTTCATTGCTTAATGTTTTATTGTCCTTGCTTGATTATGTTATGACGTTCAGTAAGTCTCAATTTTTGTGCTATTATGAATAAAAATCTTTGAACTTGAACTTGAACTTGATTATTGTTTAGGTATTTTGTGACAGCTAGCAGCACAAAGAGGTATCGCAGTGCGCTTGTATGTGTACAGTCTGTTGCTTTACTGACGACGCCGACTAAGCAAAGTTAATACATTATGCAGCTGCATGCTCTTTTCTATGGGTAATAAATACCTATATTCATTGAGTGGGTGATATGAAATTAGCTCACCTTGCGCTTTTAATATTTCTAGAACGATATATATTTATCATCTGATAGGACTTTTATTAAACTAGGTAATATGACTATAGGACCTAAGTTGATATATTCTGGAACTGTTTGTTTAGTTTTATTCTAACATGTTTATATGGAGCCTGGCATCCACATATTCCGGCATTTAAAAAAAAAATAGAAAAATGCGGCCACATATGTTACCGGTGACAATCAACGCAGTAAATTTTTCGATAGTTTATATTTGACAAATGTTGAGAAATGTCTTTTCTGGTGTATGTCAAATTTCTCGCAAAGCAGGATAATGCAGTAGTAAATAATTAATTACTTGTATCGGGATTTTCTGTGGTTACTTGAATACATAATACAATATTGTTCAACAGATCATAACTGTTTTCTATCAATATCTTTGGTAGAAAATGAATAAATGTCGAAATAAAAAATCCTTTTGTCCAGGCAAGACATCAATTGACATATCAGAAATACAGGTAAAGCCATTTAAAGCGCAAAATCATCGACAAAACAGTTTTATGTGCAGTGGTACGGAACCCTTCGTGCTGGAGTCCGACTCGTAATTGGGCAGTTATAAAAATAAAATAAATAAAACCCGACTACTAAAACATCGCGCACTTAAAAACTTTCAACCACCGGAAGGTCAACACGCTTATTACGATGCAAGTAAATGGAATCAAAGCAGCGAGGAAAGGCTAGTAATTTTATATTTTCGGAATGTGCTTACTAAGATCTGTACTTTGTTAGTCAACACGGCCCTATGTTTTATCCACAACTTTAAGCTCTCTAGAGGGTGCCACATTGAAATTAGTGTGACGTCACATGACCTTCACCTTCATCAAGACACTTCTTACAATAACCTCACTTGTCAAATTCTGATAGAATAGATATAAAACTACTAGAGTTAACATCTAAACAAAATAATAACAGAATGTAAAAAAAAAAAAAAATTACAACTCTCTACACTCAACATACATACATCTCACTTCTCATCTCCTTTATTACACACACACACACCCACATATATAACGCACTATGATTTTGCCTTTTTTATTTTTTATACTTTATATTTTTTTAATAATCTGCATTATTTTTAATCAATCATTAACTCAATTAACTGCTTCATTCTGGACAGTGTAAAATATTTTTTCAAAAACTAATTATCTATTGTCTCATTTACTGGTGGGAAGGACAACTAATCATTCTATACCACAGGGACCGCCGTGTAATCGGGACTAGTGAATATCCCAAATGTAAAAAAAGTGATTATACTGAACATTTTTTGGTGAATTAATGATTATTATTGATTTCATTTGTTTATTTCCTAAATACTTGCTATCTAGTAAAGCTTTACATGACTCATTTAAATAAAAGTCATAGTTAATGCTTTCCCAGCACATGACGTCATCTGAAACTACGAAAAGGTTATTGACCCACCCGTATATTTTTTACTTTCATATCGCCATAAAACGTTGTATAACATAATATTCCCGTCCCTCTTTTTGCCGGAAATCTCATAAATTGTGTTAGGGCGTAGATGACAGTTCAATACTTGCTCCGTGTCATTAAAAGTACATTAGCCCAGAGTATGAACACGGCTTATAGGTCATTAACTTCAGAGTCTTTGTGCGAACTTAATCCGTGATGTATTGTTGAGGAAAAAGTTGGTTTAAAATTCAACATGTGTTATCAGTTTCTGCACCTGGGGCTATTTTTTTATATTTACGGAATTTTTAATGTTTTTCTGATGTTTTAAGGGTGGTTCCAAGAACTCTTAAATGTACTTGGCTTTTTTCTACTCCCGAACGAGTCGAGGAGAAAAAAGTTGAGAATTTTTATTAAAGTCTACCTGGACGCAGTCGAGATAGTTTTTGTGTAAAAAAGCATAAAAAATAATGGTGTTGTGGTAATCATCTTGTGAACACCTGATGCAAACCGCCTGAAAATAAATGTAAGTACCTCTTTGCCGAGCAAAGGAAAGCTGCAAGCTTATATCAAGCACAATATATAGTGCTTGAAGTGTGGCAGATTCTGCATCAATCTGAGTTTGAATTATAAATTTATTTAAATCATTAAAAGTGTCTGTTTTCTATGGGTAGTTTTTAATGGAACATCAACAAAAGTCTAGCCTAACCTAACCAATTCATAACTCAGTGGCAAAATTAATAAGAAATCGAATTATTCAGGGGCAAAATTGTAAATTTGCCCCTGAATATTAACATTCGAGGCTAAGATATTTAATGATGTGTTTATTATTATTACCCATGGACTATTTATTGTCTGGTGAATTTTAAAATGTGTCTGATTATAATTGAATTGAAATGTTTCTGTTATGCTGATAAAATTTACATTAACAGTAAATAAATAGATAAATAATGAGTTGTAACGACTAATCCTATCAGCTGTTTTGATTTTCACTTATGCCATTTCCTTAACTCATTACTATTCGGACAATTCAGGAACTCAGGCATAGGTAAGTTTGAGTGTGTAAAAAATGACGCTGCGATGATAGCGAGCCAAAAATATATGAAATCCGAATAAAAAATGCCCGAAGTTTTTCTCATTTCGTGCAATGCTTCTTCGTCGTTTATTGAGACAAATTGGACTTGTTTGAACTCGGAGAGTAGGAGAGGGAGTAAACAAAAATAGAAACATGCTACAAGTCATATCCGATGTTGTTTTACAACAATGTCCTTTTTTTAAGGGCAGGCGCTTCTTTTTAGGTCAAGCTTCCAACCGGTACACCGACTATATACAAGATCTTGCAATCCCGGCGAGTTTTCCTGACATCGCATGATGTGACTTCCATTTTGCACGACGACGCGAGGAAATACTTACACTGAATGTAATTCTAGGGTAAGAAAAGATAGGAGTGTTTAAATAGCAACCTTTAACATTTCGGTATGAAAGATTGCGATTGGTAACCCGTTTGTTACTGTAAAATATAGGCTTAGTATTAAATACATATTTTACACTATGTTTTTATTACTTTTTCGGGCATGTTTTATCCTCCAAACCCAAAAGCCGGATATCATTCGTCTGTGTCATATGTTTCTTTAACCCAATACACGTAACCAAGCAGAAACAGGTGCCCATACATCACGCTGAGCCAAAGGATTGATGCCCTCTCATTACCGTAACGACAAAAACTGGAAGTTTTGCCATTTTTGGTAACGAAGGCTTTTCTTTATGTTCAGTTTGATAAAATGCTGATACATCAACATTATGAATTCGGAAGGGAAATTTAAGGTCTCCAACTTGTTTTTGTACGAAATTTATGTTGGAAGTTCATCGGTTGCTTCGAGAAAGTCATCAATTTCAAAAATATAATTTTTGGGTAGGTTATTTATTTTGAATGTAAGTCATTTTCGTGCTAGATTTTATCTCCAAATAAGTTTCGTGATGATGTAATAGTTAAATCAGTTAAGTGCAGATCGGACTCGCACACGAAGGGTTCCGTAGCATCGTACAAGAAAACTTAACCAGTAAAAATAATAAAATAATAATGGAATAATATTATGTCTGAAAGTGGATTCGAACCCAGAACCCTTTAGATTGCGAAAGCGATATAAAACCAATTGCGCTTCCACAACCATGTGATAAGCCGCGAAATCTACGATCATATTTGAATCATGTTATGGTTTGTTATTTCGCGGCTGGTGTTAAAAAAGGTTTCATGAATGGGGACCCCTTAAATGTAAAAAATCTCGTATAGTTCATTGTTTGTTGCTGCAGCGGCAACAGAAGTACACATTATATGAGAATTTCAACTATGTACCTATTTTGGTTAGAGCCCGCTGAAGGATGGACGGACACACGGACAGACGCACAGGCGAACAACGAGGGCTTAGTAATAGGGTCCCGTTTGGCACACTTCGGGTACGGAACCCTAGAAACTAGAAACGGGCAAGATTATCCTACACTTTAACAGCCCGATCTAACAAATACTTGTTAGCTCGAAAACATGTAATTATCGGTCCCATCCGGAAGAAAGCATGAAACTTGGCATACAAATTGCTTTTATACGAGTATTATGTGTTTAAAAATATTGTATTCCCTCCCTCCCTTCTTTTGTGTCCACATTCGCAGTATTTTTGTAATTGTACTGAAGCTAGTAGAAAATTGATGTATGTCATGAATATGTATATGTCACCGTAAGATAGTCAAAACCGTTAGTTGATATACTAACGCGTCCGTTGACCAACTATCGACAGATAATAAACTAGACCGATAGGGTTTAGAATTTACGTTTCTTTTGGTTCTTACATGTCAACCTAACACGAATACTATTCTCTAAGCTTCCGCCTCACCTAAGCTACCGCAGTGTTTGCCCTGGTATTTCGTTTGCAATTGAAGTTTAAACCAGTTTACTATTTAACGGTTTTAACCGTTAGTTTATCAACTTACGCGTCATATAGTAAGCAGTACGTTAAAGTTTACTATCTGTCGATAGTTGACCAACTACTGAGAAAAAAACGTTAGTTATCAACTAACGGTTTGACAATTTTACGGTGACATAGATAACACCCCATTTCCCCCACTTAAGGAACCCTTGTACAACGTTTCATGACTCTAGTTCCACCGGTTTAGGCTGTGCGTTGCTTCTTAGTCAGTCAAATAGTATTTTAATAAGTAACTACTGCTAGCTATTTCCAGGTCCGGCTAGGCCACTTCTAGTGTTTCATCTGTTATAGTGATTAGTGTAAACTCTCCAGCTGAATGTTCCAGAACAACTTCCAGGTCCAAAAGTATTTAGGGCCTTACTTTATAAGGCTTTTAATATCATTGAGTTAATTTTCCACCTACACCATTGAATGTTAGCATTAAAGCTATAGGTCCTATCAACATCGAAATATTGTATTGTAGATATTTTAATAGAAGATGTTATCTTTTGTAGGTTTCGCAGTTCATTTTAATTGGATTGTAAACGGCTAAAGCTAGTTATTCAATGATAAAAAAAACTGCGATGGGGGACATAAAAGAGGAGGGAAATAAAAGTTTTTTAACGCGTTCCTCTTTCAATATTGAAGCACATATATAAAAGCTTTCTTCCGAATGGGACTACTTCCGGTTAACAAGCCGTGCTAAAGAGCGTCATAGAAAGGTTTTATCAGCAAGCTGAAATCTTATTTTTTTATTTATTTACTTACTCTACTATCCGGTTTTAGGCTGCTTAACACGCTTCATAGCCTCATCCTCCTCAAAACTTTACTGCAACGTTTCATTACGCCCTAAACAAACGTAAGACGCGTCCTCAAACAAAAGTACCACACTGTTCCTTTTTTTTAAATCTCCTTTTTCTATCTTTCTCGGACAAAATTTATGAGCCGACTAATTCAGTGAGGGCGAACTCCTCGACGTCTTGTTAAGGCGAAGCTCCTCAGTAATTTATGTTCAAGTATAAATTCATTCCGCTTCCCATTCGGAGATGGTGTGTAGAGAGGAATGTTTTCGCTGAATTTATTGCGATATGTTGGTTTCTGCTGCCATAGCTGAATGAGTTACACTAAATATCGATTACTCTATTTCTTAGAGACAGTTTTTTTGCCTTCTTACAATTGTAAAAACACGATTGAAGTAATTACAATACGACCACTCAATATATGTCCCGTCAAATCTAGACTGATACAGAAGTAATAACCTAGTAGATGAGTCCTTGAAATTTGGTGCGGTCTTCGGTATGGTCTTGAGGATTTAAGACACCACCGCAAGCAGCTTGTGCGGGACCTGTGTTGGCCTGTTTGATATAAATCCGCCATCAGTGTGAGTATTTTTGATAGATGGGCTTTTCTTATAAACAAAATCTTGAGTAATACCATTTTGTATGAATACTACGATGCAAGAAATCAATTTATTAGGTCTAATCTGTAATTAGATAATCACGATATTTCAAAGAATTGACGGTCATCGATATGTCAGAAATTAAAATCTGTCTAGTGGTAAGAACATTTTAGGTTGCTAGCTTTTGTAGCCAGATTCGGCCAATTTTAAACCAATTTGCCAGATGATGATATATCAGAAATGATGCTCTCTGTCATAAACATCATTAATCAACCACGATGTCAACCACATTTTGGGTTATTAGCTTTTGGACCCAGATTCCGCCATTTCCCAACCGTGATGCCTGTATATAAAAATCATCTGCTCTGTGGTATAAAAATCATTAATCAGTTAGGATTTGTCAAAGAATTGGCATTCTTCGATATGTCTGAAATGAAAATCTGTCGAGTTGTAAGAAAAAAACTAGGTAATATAAAAATATTTCGACCTTGATATTTATTTTTAAACATACCTTAAAAATTAATTCCTTGCATCCTAGTACCTATCAAATGTAGAATCGGTATTACTCAAGATTTAATGTCTAATAGGAGCCCATATAATAAAAGTGGCCGACACAGATAGCGGATTTATAGCAAACAGGCTACCAGAGGTCCCACACAAGTTGCTTGCAGTGGTTTTCTAAATCATTCAATCCATACCTAAGACCCTACCAAATCATAAAGACTTGATACAAAGTGCATGATTGAATTGATGCTATGAATTTTGATAATTCCTTCTCAGCAATCTGTTGATTATACAGAGCCATTGGTTTTCCACTCATACGCATTGCGTAACTTGTCAATAAGTCAGAGAGCGCAGATCTATTGTTTAATGGCAACAAATATAATGATCACCAAAATATTTTTTTCCTACACAAAATGGATAACTGAACACCAAAAGTTGCAAAATATATCGGGACAAAATACTTCGGTAGCTTAGGTGAAGGGTAAAGGGGGTGAGCGAAGCGAAGCCCCCTGTATCTTTCGTGTTAGGTTGAATATGTAAGAACAACAAAAAAAAACTTAAAACATAAACTTAAGTACACAAAACATAAAAAGAAGTTTGGTGATCATTTATCCAAATACAATTTGGTGGACATTTATCCATTCTGGCATTCATTTCGAATTTATTGGTATATAGTAAAATATATGTAGTATAGTATTTTTTTTTGGGTTTTTGGTAATAGTTTTAACCCAAGCCTTGTTTAATTAACCGAGTTAAACTAAAAAGTTTTATTCCAAAGCGACCTTAAGTTTTAATGGGGAATGATTAGGTAATTGATTATCGAAATTAATGACGAAACGAAAATTAATAGCGTAGATTTTTCAACGATGTAGTGCCAAGAGCTGAAGCAAAATCTTCAGTTTTTGCTACGAACACTCAATGTTTCTGTCACGTCCTATATGAAAGGTGTAGCTGTAAATAATTTTGCTTGATATTACGTTTGCATTTGGTATGAGGTTTAGATATGGCTTCTGCGGTAAGCCAAATCATGAAACTAATATCGCAGTCTTAGTACGTGGTACTATTATTTGAAGACAGTTTCTGGTATATGGCTATCAGTATAATATTTGTTGATCATATTGCTACAATATATCTACGTAAGTAAATGGTAGATCATATTCACAGTATGGTTTGGTTAAGTTCGCCTTGCTAGATAAAACGTTTGCAGGCTGCAACAGAAATTCGTGGTCCAAATAATGGGGATATTAGAAACCTAATTCTGAGTAATTCTGACTTTGAAACTGACACTCCCAGCATTTTTCTATTCTCTTGACAATTCGGCTCGAAACATATACATACACCGACAAACCCCCAGCATTTTTCTATTCTCTTGACTACTTGACCACTTGGCTTGAAACATATATGTAAGAGACGGGAAGAATGAAGTTGCGCTATTTGCGTAATTCATGTTCGCAGTTCCAGTTTTCCTTTGCTTTGCTAAGGCAAGGTTTAAATCGGGATCTCTAGCACAGGCTCAGCCTAGTTTAGGTCTTGATAATTCCAGACACACTGTAACAATAAGTAGCACAGTAATAATCTTATTTAGTTTAAATTCTATTATGCTGTACCTCTGTGGCGCAGCGTTTGTGGCTCTGCCTACCATGCGAGAGGTCCCGGGTTCGATCGGGCCAGAAGCATTGTATGCGACTGTATGTAAATGATTATGTTTTGTTAGTGGTAACAATGAGGAAAAAATAAAATGAAAATGAATTTTTTTCACCAAGATTAAATACAATTGAAAGTTACATTCGCACCTTAGTCTAAGTTTGAAAAACTTGTGTTTTAAGGTCTATTGCCTCTCACATCGGTCACTATTTCATGTGTGATTAAATTGAGTAACGACTAGCCTAGGAATATCTAAATTAAGTGTATGAATACTAATAAATGTATAACATGACGTAGTTGTAATATTGAACTTATTTATCATGTATATGATAAATAAGTTCAAACGAACTTATTTATCATGTATATGATAAATAAGTTCAATATTTTGTGGAGAAATTATAAAAATTGAATATTTTATTTCGAGAAAGTGTGTATGTAGATAAGAATAATGATAAAAAATAAAGATAAAAATATTTCTGCAGGTCGTTGGATAATTTAATATTAAGTTGGAGGCTTCAACTCAATTATTTCTAGATTTTTTTCGGTTTGTTCATAATTTTGCTTTATTAACCAGTTCCTTATTAAGATTTAAGCTTTAAATTTTGTGAGAGGGTATACGTTTAGAATTTTGTTGAGTTTATTATACAAGCGAGTTGCTCTGCCTAGATACCGGTTTCGGGCAAAGGAAGTATTTGTTAAGGGCAGCTTTTATACTATATCTAATCCTCTTTTTAATATGTGTATCGCGTCAAAGGTTGTAGTTGTGTGTACTTTAAGTATACGTCGCGCCACGAGTTATGAGCGGTGGCCTTGAATACGCAGTAGTCACTTTTCAATACCTGTACAAATGCGCAGTAATTCCCGCAGCTACGCCCAGCGCTCTTAATTCGTGGCGCGCGGTATACCGTGTGCTCAAGAAACAATTATCGTATAGTTTGTAGTCCGCAGTTTTAACACGTTAACAGTCCAGTGACTCCCTTAAGAGTCACAAATGGTCTTGACTGAGACGTCTTTGACTCCATACGGAGTCACATACTTCAGGTAGAATCTATGTAGGTTATTTTACTGGACGTGTGAGTTACTTTAAATTTTTTACACGGACGTGTGAAGTAGGAATTGAAGCACATATTGGGTAAAAAATCCGTCGTATTTTCCAATTTTTTTGTATGAAGTAAAAATTTAAACAGTTTTATCTAGACAGTTTTTATTAAATATGAAATAAATCAATGAAAAACATTGTAACATGGGCGACAAAAAGCTTTTTTACATTTTGGGCACCAAGTTGTCACTTTTGAAGCCTTTGCTCCGGCAGTTTTTGATGTTTTTCCTTCTGAAATCAGCTTACTGTAGCAACCGGAACAGCGTTTCTTGTAAGAAGATCGTCCTTCTGGTTTTTCAAGTTTTTCGAAACTGTGTTTACTTCCTGATGCTTCTGCAGAAGTCGAGGGTCTGCTTTCGTTCTGGGAGGGTAACACTGGCTGTCAAACGGCAAACAGCTGATTTCACTACGTCCCTAGAAAAATTTATATTTTAATATGATTTAGTGTAATTCTGAGCCCAATTTAGTGTTATTTTAGGATTATAGTGTAATGTTAAGTATTTCTATTGTTTGCAGTGTGTTTTAGTGACGTTTACTAGTGTCTCGAAACATGTTAAATTTGTGACCGTTGCAGGTTATAAATTTAAAAGTATTTGTTATTTCCGTACACTTTCAGCGCTTTTTGTTACCTTATTGTTAAATTATTATATTTAACAACGTTTAAAATATATTTCATAGCAATTAGTGATGTGCAAACGCTGAAAAACGTTACTATTCCACGTAAGTAATTTCGCATTGTTTTGGTGTGCAATTCCTTGATTCTTATCTCAACTGTAACCATGATGACCCGCAGAGCTGCTGCTGTCGCCTCCCGACAGCAGGAAAATGACAAGCTCAAAGTTACCTTACTAGAATTAAAAAAATCAAAGGAAATGGTCACCGAATTACTCTGTGAAAGGGAGGAAAATGAGAAAGAGCTATTATCAGTACTTGAAAGTAGAGATAAGCTAAAGAAACAATTATGTGTATTAGAACAAGAATGTAGTGATGTAATTGTTGAGCGGGACAAGCTGCAGGTCACCGTAGATAGCTTCACTGTATGTAGTGCAGAGTACGAGCAAGCCCTGAAATCGATTGATTCCCTGGAGAAAGCATTGTTCGATGCCCATGAACAAATACATGCACTCCAGGAGGAGAAGGAAAACACCGCAGCGTTGCAGACCCAGAGCCTCTACAGTGAAGTCGTAGGGATCAGCCCGCAGCTGGTTACTGTTGCAACTGGAAGCCTTGATGATGTCATTGATTTAACTAATGACACATTGCCCACATCAAGGTTATTAAGTTGCAGCAATAACAAACTAGGTAAAATAAATAGGTATATACGGAAAACTCAGAAATTAATAAAACATAATAAATTGTGTACTAAAAACTTAAAAGTAAGCAAGAAAAATGTAAACTTATTACATGATTTGAATATGTGTGTATTAGAATTAGAAAGTAATAAGTTGATGTATGAACCTGACACACAAAACTTACATTTGAAAATCCAAAGCTTGGAGGATTCATTGAGATCACTAAACAGTGCATATTTGAACTCTGAGAAAGTTATAAATGAATACTCATTGGCTATGGATGATTTAATTCAAGAAATGAACCATAATTGTGAGCGGTTTGAGTCGCTGACCAACAACCATACTTGTCGCTGTGAGCAGAAAGGTGGTTGTTTGACAGCGGGCAACTCTCCGGGTTTGTGTGACAGTTTACCAACACAAGGTGTTACTGATAATAGTTCTGCCAAGTCTGATATGACCACAACACCTGATATTATAATGTACTGTGATGAGATTGGAAGTGGCATGGGCTCAGCACTCCACTCATACTCTAAGGGACATAGTGTTATTAGTAATTGCTCACCTTTTAGCACTGTAGATAATATTATAAATCAAATTTTGAATGACAGCACTATCACAGCCAGTGCCACACTGATAATTTTCATGGGCAATAGGGGAGATGTGAACAAAAATAATTTAATAAAATTTTATGAAACATTGAATGGTCTTAGTGTGAAAAAAATTATATTGTTCACATTTCCCTACTGCAACCAATTGACACAAAATGAAAATGTATATAGACATGATATGAATATAACTATGTACAATTTATGTACATATAATAATAAGTTTGATATTATTGACACTAACAATTATGTTAGTAATTATTTTACTATGACTAAAGGTACATTTTACCTTTCAAATTATTGTAAACGACAAATAGCTATGTCACTATTATATTTATATGACATTACAGCCAAAAATTTGGCTTCTAACTCTGCTTTTACTGAGCAGCCTAATATGAATCTGGTATCAGACCAGAATAACAGGATGCATTTAAATTAGTTCATAGGACAACAGAGGACCCAGGCTCTGGCAACATATGTTCTAGTATATTAGAAAACCCTAAGAATAAGGGAAGCTCACATGCTAAGTATATAAGCCTGGTTCATCAGAATATTCAATGTATTAGAGGCAAAGATCTACAAATAGAGTTATTTTTAAATTGTAATAAAATTGACATTTTGTGCATAACAGAGCACTGGTTAACTATTAATGAAATTATGTTTAGCTTTAAAGATCACCAGGTTGGTAGTTCGTTCACCAGACTTAATTCAATACATGGTGGGGCATTAATCATACTAAACAATCATATGAAATTCAAGGAACGTAAGGTCATTGTTTCCTTATCTGTTGAACGAACTATAGAACTTGCAGCTGTGGAATTAGAACAGTTCATCGTTATATGTGTCTATAGGCCACCCTTGAGCGACTTTGAAATGTTCGAGAAAATAATGGAATCCGTCCTAACTATTTCATCACACAGTACGAAACGATTAATTATATGTGGTGACTTTAATGTTAATCTGTTAGAAAGAACTACTCTCAGCGTTAGATTAATAAATCTTTTCTCATCATTTAGGCTTAGCCATTTATTTATGGAGCCAACAAGAGTGACTGCTACTAGTGCTACATGCATTGACAACATTTTTACTGATGTTATTCCAATCAGTAAAAGTGTTATCAGTGAATTGGATTCAGATCATTTAGGTCAATTATTTCAATTTGATTCTATTAGAGAACCTGTCATTAAAAAGAAAATTTCGTTTGTGCCAGTAACTGCTGACCGGTTAGAAAGAATGAGATACTCTTTAGCCCAGGAACTACCGTTTTTGGCTGCTGAACAGTCTCCTAATATAATGTATAACTTATTCTTTGAAACCTTTATGAAACAGTACAGCGCGATATTCACTTCAAAATCGGTTGTGGTTAGTGGTTCAAACGACTTTAGTACGTGGGCTACTGCAGAGTTGCATAAACGCAGGCAAGCATTGTATGCATTGTATGAGGAACGACGGTTCAACATGAGTGACGAATTTAAAGAACAAGTCAAACAGTTCTCCAAACAATTTAAATTAGACTGTCATACAGCTAAACGTAATTTTCTGAGTAGTAAAATTAAGAATAGTTCCGATGTTATAAAAACGACTTGGAAAATAATTAATGAGGAGGCCGGTCGTAGTAAAAAAGCGAGTCACGATTACGAACTAAAAATCGCTGGACAGCTTACGAGTTCTAGCTTAGAAGTTGCAACTGAATTTGAATTTTTCATTTTCAATTTTCCAACGCAACTCTCGTAGATTTGTCACAGGTCGTAGGTGAGGAGATTATAAGTAGGTGGGACATGACTAAAATTCCCATAAAACTGACCATAAGTAGACTTATTCTAAGGGAAATATTAGCAATAGTTTATAAATCAAACTATGACAGTTATGTGAACAAAACATGCCACAACCCCAAAAGCAAGCCCACTAAATTTAAAATAGTCACAAACCTAGAAGATGAATCCTCGATTCGGAAGGGCACTATACCCTTTTTCTTTAAAAAAGTGACTCAGAAGAAAATGACGCCAGTATGCACGAAATCAAATTACAAAGTTATAGATAAACCAAAAAGGGGCACCATCCCATATTATTTCGCAAGTGACTCAATGGTGAACAAACAAATGGATCTGCAGTTTTTTCGTCCAGAACAATGAAAACTACAATGTTTGCATGACTGACCACCAAGACATATCGAGACAATCAGGTAACACTACAGAAGTCAGTATATATCATCAAAATGTATGTGGAATAACATCAAAAAGGGATGAGTTAGAAGTATATCTGCACAGTCATAAGGGTGTTGTACAGTACGTTTGCATTACTGAACATTTCCTTAATAAATATTCAGCCCCTCTATTTAAATTGGACAACCATTATGTGGCCACCCACAATACTAGAATAAACATGACAAGGGGCGGTTCTCTTATTTTAGCTCATAATCAAAAACAATGTGCAGACCTTGCAATCTGCAAAAAGCTGTACAAAAATAGGTGTTTCGAAGTGTGCGGCGTCTTAGATCACGATACAGGTCTTAATATAATCTGTTGTTATCGGAATCCTGACTATGACACATACGATGACTTTTTGGTTTGTCTGGAAAAGCTTCTGGAACATTTTTTTGATAAAACATGTATTATTTGCGGTGACTTTAATATAGACACTCTGTGTGAGAATAATAGACGTAATGATTTTTTGTCTCTGCTAAAGTGCTACAATTTCAGGGTTTTGATAGACGTCGTTACTTTTGTCAGAAATGATGCGTCCTCAAGTCTCGACAATTTTCTTACAAATATTCCGGAGGAACATCTAGAGGGTACTGATGTAGACCATAATGGTCTTGCAGATGGTCATGCAGCAATATTCTGTGACCTTTCACTGCCGAACCTAAAATTGGTAAATAAAGAGGACCCTAAATTAATAATAGAACGTAGGCTGTTCTCCGAGAATAATAATAAACGTTTTAGGGAAGAAGTGATACGAGAAAACCTTAACGAAAAGGGGATAAATGGGTTCTTAGCAAGTTTTAATAACATATTTCAGAGGTGCTTTAGCAAGAGGAAGAAAAAGATCTCATTACGAAAGTCTAGCAAAATTAAATGGATCACTCCAGGTATCAAAACATCTAGCAAAATGAAGAGGTTTTTAGTAGTTTCGAGCAATTGTGATGATTCTATACGGAACTACCGTAACAATTATATAAAAATATATAGGAAAGTGCTCACAGTAGCAAAAAAAATAGCGGTCAGGACTGAACTCGACAAAGCAAAATACTCATCAAAAGCCTTATGGAAAGTTGTAAACCGTCACAGAAATAAGAATCCTGTCTCTGTAACAGACAAACTGATATTAAAGGTTAATGAAAAAAATATTGACAGACCAGTGAACATTGTAGATATTTTTGCGGAGCAATTTGATGCTAAATCAACAGGAGTCGCAAATGGGTCTGAAACAGCAGTAGATCTCTTAATGGACCACTGTCCAAAAGTAATGCGTGAGATGGACTTTAGACCAACGTCTAAAATAGAAGTTGAGAAGATGGTGAGACTCTTCGAAAACAAACAGTCATGTGGTTATGATGATGTTCCAATTACAGTGATCAAAAATAATATAGATTTATTAGCAGAGCCCATTTCTACTTTCCTGAACAACTGTCTAGAACTTGCTATTTTCCCTGAGCAGCTCAAGATTGCTCGCGTACTGCCAGTATATAAAAAAGGAACAAAATCTGATCCTACCCACTACAGGCCTATTTCGTTGCTACCCATCTTATCAAAAATATTTGAAAAACTTATCAAGGCAAGGTTTCTAGCACACTTAGTTACAAACAAAATATTAAGTAAAAGACAGTTCGGCTATCAGAGAGGTCTAGGAACCACTGATGCAATAGACACTCTGGTAGAGGACGTATTAAATAAACTAGACAACAAAATTAAGGTAGCAGCATTGTTTTTGGACTTAAGCTCGGCATTTGATCTTGTGGATCATAACATATTAATTATTAAGCTGGAACATTACGGTGTGCAGGGTAAATGCTTGGATCTCATAAAATCTTACCTACATAACCGAAAGCAGTTTGTCGAACTGACCACGAATAACAGTGGATGTCAAGAGGTAACAAGGTCAAGGATGGTCCCGATAACTAGAGGAGTACCGCAGGGCTCTATTTTGGGTCCAATTTTCTTCATTATGTTCACCAACGACTTGTTCGAATTTATTGGTAAATCGATGCCTGATAGTCAGCTCGTAGTTTATGCCGATGACACAAATGCTGTTGTTTCGGACAATGATCTTGAAACACTCGAACTCAAAGTAAATTTAATTCTATCAATGTTTCATAACTGGTTCACGAATAATAATTTAAAAATAAACACAAGTAAAACCAACCTACTTTTATTTAAAACCACGGCACGAAACAGTGACGTTATAAAAGCAACGCTAAACGGCGATACAGTGACAATGGTGGATGTCATCAAGTTTCTGGGGGTTCACATAGATTCCTCACTGAACTGGAAGCCCGAACTTACTGCCCTAGAAGGAAGCATCAGCTCAGCGTGCTATGCTCTGAGGAGTTTGAGAGACGTGGTGGATCAGGAACATCTTAAAATGGTGTACTATGCTCTGGTCGAATCCAAACTACGATATAGTATAAAACTGTGGGGAAATAGTTATGCTTACAATGTCACAAAGGCTTTCGTAATGCAGAAAAGAGCAATCCGTACGATAGTTCGCATTTCACAGATGGAATCGTGCAGGCCGCATTTCATTAGGTTAGGAATACTAACGGTTCCTGCGCTCTACATACTTGTTTTAATGGTCAGTCTATCTAAAAACATTCACAAATTAGAAAACCTCGATCAGAGGTCTAAACGAGAAACTTCGCGTCGGAAGGACTTCCGAATTGAATCCGCACCGAGGTTAGAGATCGCACGGCATGCTGCTGGTTACCAGTCGCTATTGTTATTTAAACACCTACCAGTGGAGCTAAAGACTTTAGTTACACACAGCAGCTTTAAACAAAAGCTTAAAGTGTACTTGTTACAAAAGAGCCCCTACAGCATAGAAGAATTTATTAATTTAAAGTGATTTTAATAGTACTTTGACATACATACCTAATATTATTATTGTTTGTTATTGTAATTTGTAGATTGTATACTGACTCGAAATTTTTGTTTATGTTTTATATGTTGTATTATAGGAAATTTAACTTGTGACGGCTCTATTAGTTTTTAGGCTATGGTCTTTTAATCCTATTTAAAAAAATATTAATATTTAAATTTAATTATTTCTGTGACATTTTAATTTATTTTTTGTTCTTCATTGTACCATATTAATTTGATATTATGATTAATTTTAATATTATTTTTGTAATTTCATACACAATTTATGTATTGTTTTTGAATAAAATACTTATGACTTATGACTTATGACTTAATCGTTTTTTACTAATGCACCGGCTTCCACGACTAAGTATTTGAATTCGTCACCTTTGTCTGCTGTTGCAATATTAAAAGATAATGTCTCAGAGTGTGCTTCATACTTGAATTTTAAGCACGTCACAAGTTCAGATGTCGTAAAGGCATTTAAATTGATAAATGTTAAGAAAACGAATGATCTTTGGGGACTCTCTGTTCACGTCGTTAAATCCCTGATCGAATTAATTGCACCTGACCTAGCGGTCATTTTCAACAATTGTATAGACTGCGGTGAATTTCCTGATTTAATGAAACAAAGTAAGATAATTCCCCTCTTCAAAGCAGGTAGTACTCAAGACCCCACCAATTTCAGACCTATATCAATACTACCAACTTTTAGTAAAATTTTTGAGAAATTAATCTTATCACAGCTATTACATCATTTTGAATCAAATAAGCTAATGCATAACAAACAGTTTGGATTCACTCGCGGTCGTTCAACAACAGATGCCGGAATTCAGTTCATTGAAAGTATTTTTGATGCCTGGGAAGAGTCACAAGATGCCCTAGGCATTTTTTGTGACTTATCTAAGGCTTTTGATTGCGTTTGTCATGAAACATTGATCAGGAAATTACATCATTATGGAGTTAGAGACACGTCATTGAATTTGTTAAAATCTTATCTGAACGGAAGAATACAAAGGGTAGACGTAAACGGAGAACGATCACCAGGATCATTGGTTTCTTTGGGCGTGCCACAGGGCTCAATATTGGGACCCTTCCTATTCCTCATCTATATAAACGACTTACCCTATCTAGGAAGGGACTGTCATGATATGGTACTGTTTGCTGATGACACCTCACTTATTTTTAAAACAAAGCGAAACCAACACGCTACTGATGATCACGTGAACAATACCATATCAAGAGTGGTAAATTGGTTTAATGTTAATAATTTGCTATTAAATGAGAAAAATACTAAATGTGTTAAGTTTCTTACTACTAACGTTAAAAATAATCAGACATGTATAACAATTAAAAATGAGGAATTGGAATTGGTAACCAGCACAGTGTTTCTAGGTATAACGTTGGATTCCAAACTCCAATGGGGTCCACATATTGATAAGCTATCGAACAGACTGAGCTCTGCAGCTTTTGCATGCAGGAAAATCCGTCACTTGACAGATTTAAAAACAGCCAGATTAGTTTATTTTAGTTATTTTCATAGTATTATGTCCTACGGTATTCTGCTCTGGGGCAGTGCTGCTGACATAAATACTATTTTTGTGCTGCAAAAGCGGGCTGTTCGTGCGATTTATAAAATTAATAATAGAGATTCTCTTAGAAATAAGTTTAAAGAAGTAAATATATTGACAGTCCATAGTCAATATATTTACGAGAATATTATGTATGTCCATAAGAACATTGTTAACTTTCGAAGAAACTGTGATATACATAACTTTAATACTAGAAACAAGGACAAACTTGCAGTGCCCACTACTCGGCTCCATAAAATAAAAAACTCGTTCAAGGGTAATTGTGTAAGATTTTACAATAAACTCCCAAGCACTTTGACAGATCTATCAATTAATAAGTTCAAGAAATACATCAAGCAAAGGCTTATTTCTAAAGCTTACTACAGTATTAAAGAGTACATAGACGATAAAAATGCTTGGGACTGAATTGTTCTAATTAATTGTGAGCATCCTCACTGCCAGAGTTTCTTTTACTGGACACTTGGAGGCCTTTTACACCTCCAAAGATTAATTTAATTATACAACTCTTGACTGTGGGGACCATTTACATCTCCTATTATCATTGTATTATTGACTAAAGAGACTATACATCTCTGTTATTTATATTTTAATTATTTTATTATGACATTTGAGACTCTTTACATCTCTCAGAAACAATAATTAAGTACTTTTTTTTTCTGATAATATGATAATAATACCAAATGTTCTGTAAAAAATGAAATGAAATGACATGTGAAAGTGCCCTTGTGGCCTATTTACAGAATAAACGTTTTGAGTTTTGAGTTTTTTTTGAGTTTTGAGTTTGTAATAGTAAGAAGATGTTTTGTTTGTTTTGTCGCTGTTCTCCAACACTTGCAGAATATCTACGTCACGGAGACTTCTTTCCATGATTACACAAATAGCGAGATTTTCTCGGACAAACACTTTAGAACACACTCAACTTAGAAAGATCAACAAACAAAGTGATAAAAAACGTGAGGGTATATGAAATAAACTTTGCAAGCAAAGAATTTTAGATCCATACGTCCATGACTCTGCATGGATACACACATTATTATATTGATAAGTCCATGACTCCAAACGGAGTCACACGCGATTTTCCGGGAAAACCTATGACTTTTCCATTTGTAACAACATATTCGGAAACGTATATAACCTGTGTCCAGATGTATAGCAAGAAATAATTTGGACTTACGGGTATGTTCTTACATTTTATATGGGGACAGGGAACGTGTTAATATAGCTCTTCTGTAGACGAGCGGTATGGTTTGAAGGTGGCCACCTTTAAGAGCTTAACAAGCACCAGTGCCCTTGAGTGTTTGATCTTTAAGTTACAAAATTATGATTAATGCCATCTGTTCTTTTTCGGCTGAATTCAGCCCTAGTCCGTAGATTACATAAATAAAGAAGTACCTTTAATACCTTGGGCACAATTTACACACATTGATCTAGCCCCAAACTAGGATTTCTTGTATCTTGGGTACTAGACAACACATACTTATATAGATAAATATTATACTTAGAGAGATAAACAACCATAACTAGGGTACAAATATCCGTTCTCATCAAACAAATATTTGCCCCCACCGGGACTCGAACCCGGGACCCTTGGCGTAGTAGGCAGGGTCACTGCCGATGATACATATTTATAAATATAGCATTATTTTAGTATTATGTAGATATTGGTAAGTAGTTTCTTATTTTTATCAACATTTTTTTGTTGTGCACATAGTACCTTTAGTTTCTTACAAATATTACCATTCTTACCATTTTATTAAATGTTCTAATAGTTTCACCTATCTCTGTTTCCACCTCATTTTTATTTCTACATTTAACTATTAAATTAGTGTCATCTGCAAATAATACTCACTCATTCTTAGTTACGTCAGGTAAATCGTTTTTATATAGCAGGAATAAACGGAGACCCAAAACACTCCCTTGTGGGAACAAAACACCAAATTTATTGGCGCGATATTTTGAGTGGAATGAGTTTTTATGTTAATCATTTATCAAATTTATCTCTACACACTGAGTCCGTTGACTTAAATAAGCTTCTTCGTGTCTCAACTGAAGGTTTATTCTGTTCATGATTTTTAAGGCTATTTTCATTAACTTTAATTAAGGTTTTCAATTAACTATTTAATGAATCGTGGTAATGTTTGATGATATTTAGTTGAACATATCATAGTTGTTAGTTTATTAAGCTCTTCATCGATTTGTTGAATAGATGTATAAGTTTTACTTGAGAGGTATTATCTCCTCGTTTAGGTAAGACCGAAAACCTATCCAATCAGCCTCGTTATATTTACAAAATATAACTGAAAAGGAATATTTTTTAGGGTTCATTGTTTTCCATACCTTTCCATTTGGAAATCTTAAGATCCCGAGCTACGGCTCTAAATGCTGGTCATCAGATCCTCATCAAATGCCACTAAGATGACGGTAGATATGAACCCATTATTTGGCCCGCTCGTTCACCAGAACTGACCTCTGACTGAAAGAGTAGTAAGTTTCAAAAATAAGACTTGCTTTCGATATCACGAGAGAGGAGATTAAGTTGAAAATTACAACCACAGAAGTCAGAAGGTGGACTCGTGCATGTGTGAGGAACCTAGGTATGTCTGAAAAAAAAACTATGCCTCTCACTTCATCTGGTTTGTAGGTTTTAATTATGTGTAAGGTATCTGCTTGAATAACAGCTTAAATGGTAGAACAATAACCAAGCATGTTTTTAAAAATGATTTTCACATAAAGGTTTTTTTAATTGGGTCCGAAAAACTTTTTTTTGTGATTAAAATTAGTCGTGCACTTCAAAGGTCTGTAAAACTAAATTTGAAGTAGCAGATGCATAAATAAAGATTTAGAAGGGTTTTATTACAATTAATTTTAAAATTATCCAATTATTTTTTTTAATTTTGCAGTTATTATCGACTAACGCAAAATCTGGGAAAATTCGCCAATAACAATCAATTATTAATAAAAAATAAATGGTAAGACTTCGGCAAAGTCATATTTGGTTTAAATGGTTTTAAATGGTCTGTACTAGCTTTGCTTTAAGTCTTTGCATCAATCTACCAAACATTTTGCATATTCAAAGAGGAAACCGTGGATGACATCTAATTACATTGAAGTCAAACCTATTTTGATAATATATTCTTATGTCAAAGGTATTCTTTTTGGATTTGAGGTTATTTCAATATGTTTTCAAACTCATTAAATTTTAGATAACATATTGAGATATTTTTTGATTGGAACTTAGCCATTCATTACATAGGCCGGCAGCCATTATTATTGGCGGTCATGATGATTGTTGACATTGTAAGTAGCAAATGGTGCAAACGAATTAGTCTGGTTAGATCGAATAGAATAGATTTATTTGGTCGTATGGCTTATCAGAATAGGTTACAAAGGAATATTATTTAGTGATCTGAACCAGTTGCCTGTGTGACGGGTAAATTCAAACAGATCTCTGGGAGTCCATTATACGATGTCAGAGGGCAGCGCTGGATAATGTGCTCCATGGTCTGGATTTATTCGCCGCACTCACACGTGGCATGGCATCTCTCCAACCCAACTTGTGTCGGAATTAGTTACATCGACCGTGCTCAGTCCGGAGTCTGTTTAGGCGGCACCATTGGTTGCGCGGTAAGACAAAACCTGGAAACATTGACGTAGGGTCGAGGTCATTTACGATCGTTCCGTCAGTTTTTTGGTTCCACTATTTCCGGGAAGGTTAAGCTCGAGTTATTTTTTGACTGAGGGTGGGTTTTGAGACTTAAGCCGATATGGGGGAGGTTTGCAGAAGTAACTACTTCCATCCATAACTATGGATAAGAAGACTGGGCTGTGCTCGTATTTTGTTTGCTCTTCTGTTCAGAGTGCGTTCTGCGGAGGTGTGGGTAGGCGATGTGGCTCAAGACGAGAAGCCAATGAGTAGGAGTCTATTTGACAGTAACAGAGATAGAGCGCATGGAATCATTCAGTTTTGCGTCTAGTTTGCCCAAATGGGCGCTAAACCAGACCGGAGCACAATACTCGGCAGCGGAATATACCAAGGAGATGTTGGGTGTAGGCAGGCAGTCGGCGGTCGCACCCTACGATATACCACAAAGATTATGAATGATGTTATTCCTTGTGGCAACCTTTTGAGATAGGTTGGAGAGGTGTTTCCTATATGTCAATTGAATAGATAATCCGAATCAGAGTACCCCACTTCCCGGGCAGTCCTCAGTCAGCCTTGTGGCTAGACTCTAGATTATTTTTACTAGCCGACGGCACGGAGGGACGGAGGCGACCGCGCACTGTTGCGCACCAAGCGAGACGGAGTCGACCGTGGATGCACTGCAGTGCGGGGGCATTGTAATATAATGGTGATCACGCTGGTGTTTGTGGTAGAATGGAATTAAAACACGTAGTTAGGTAAACATGTTTATTGTCTGTTTTCTAAATCAGAGTGAACATGGATAATGGTTGTGCATAGTACTTATGTCTAACATATTGCTTGCTATGCTACCCTAAATTGATGTTGCAGTCAGTAGTGACATGCTATAGTTAAATATACAATTAGTTATTTCTACACTACACCGCCCCCACGTAGTAGCCCGGGCTAAGGTGATTTGAAATCTAGTAGCGAGAGGAGGAGGGCTTAACTCCACCCCTCCCGCTACCCTCTCGCCTCCCCCCATAGTCAAGCCGGAGTGATCAAGTTCTTAAGTCCTTCCCTTGGTTTATTTAGAAATTATCAGATTCATATATTTTTATTATAGAATTGTCATTAGCAATGTCTTTCATTGGTTATATAAAGAAGAGAGATATATGAAACGTATGAGACGATGAGGTACATCGTGGGTTACCCCATTAAATGGTACCATGATATTTTTAAGGGAATCGACCTGAAGAGCTTATTTTCGTGTTATTGTACTCAATCTACAATCCTGTTTAACACATTATATCATAGCATCACTCCTTTACCCATACGGGGTGGCCCTTAGCTTTGCTAGTCACGTTTATTCAATACTCAATTTTGCATCCTGTATAAAATTGAATTTTGATAAAATAAAAGGTTTTGTTTCTCTGGCCGTTTTACACAACCGTGATCATCATTCTTGTCGATCAATTTCAAAAGTTTTCCAACAACAATGGCAAAAAAGCATACAAATAAACTACTTAAAGCGCTACACGACAATGCTATTTATTACAGTAAATTGGAAGGAAAAATGAAGGTCTCCGGGCGACTCGTTAAGGTCCATGTTTGTGCCAGCGAAGACCTATAGGTTGAATAAATTACCATTTTATTTTCTGACGACTTGGGTCGCGCGCGTTATTAATAGAAAATTTATACAGCAAATTAACACGGTCCTCTTGTAGAGGACTGGGCTATAAGTATCTAAGGCATTTTCTGAGTAAGTATATAAACATACATAAGTGGTCTTTACAGCGCCACTTGAGCTGATTGATGATATTTCCATTGAAGAGAACATTTTGAAGCGGTTATTTTTAATCCCGGACGCAACATAAGAGGTGTTAAAATGCTTGAATCCTATATCTATATATTTGTTTGACTGGGCGGATAGATTATGATGCGGTTAATATTTATTGATTGTATTCTTCACTGCGATAGTTCTTAACTTTATTTTGCTTTAATGGGTTCAGTGGTTCGAAAGATATTAGCTAAATAAAGAAACCAGTGAACAAAATTTAAGAGTTTTTTATTAATTGTGTCGGGGTCCGAGCTCCGGGCTCTATTAGGTATAGCACTTGCTTCTCACGCAGGCGGTGCAGGTTTGTATCCCGGTGCTGACCATGAGATAAGTATCTTAAGTATCTTAAGAAGCTGACAACTGAATGAACAATGATATTTCAATACAAACTTAATACCATGATAATTTTAAATTCGAGAATATTTCAACGTATATATGCTGTTATTCGTATTAATACAGTATTTACCCAGGTTATATAATTTTTCTAAAATATTCATCCATTTAAAAATATATGAGATTAGATTTCATACATTTTTAGGACGTAAACGACGTGTTTTCCACCTGTTTATTTTGAATAAAAAAACTATACCATTTATGATGTTATTATAATAGAACCACAGCTTATACTGTCAAGCTGCATAAAGTAACAAAGAAATTTAAAATATTATCAAGTTTAATTCATCATATTCAGTATTCACGGAACACAACCAAATTTGGCCTTTATTTTTGAACAGCTATCTATCTATTTGTCTCTGGCCACAAGGGCGAGACGGCCGCGGCGGGGCGCCAATTGCAAGGCAATCTTATAGTCAATATGTTTTCAGTGTATTTTTTGTATATGCTATAATTTACGACATAAACTTATTTAATAAAAAAAATGTATAGACTGATAAATAATTTGCTCTATAAGTACCAAGTCTTAAAAGTGATCAAGCTGATTTTTATAGGTTTATCTACGGGTGTTGGTGAACAACACCACATATATAATCCACAGGGTCGGAAGACAAAAGGAGATTATGCAGCATGTCCGCATTTGACGCATACCTGCTTAATTTTCTGGAATTTCCTTCTCCATATTTTTAAAACTCTTTGTTTATCGCTTCTGAAGCATCATTAAAAAAAAACGAAGGGCATTGACAGAAAATTTTCAAATCAAATCAAATTACTTTATTACTGTGGATATTTACATACTTTTGGCAAACGTAATTTTTTGCCTCTACTCTACATTGGACCACTGTGGGAGAAGAAGGGCATAGAAACTCCCAAAGATTGATTATTAAATCGCTTCTAAAAGTTGCTTGTGTTTAACTAATACAAATATTAATTATTATAATTAATAAGCAGGAATAAATAATGGTAAATATTACTGCACATCTACAACTGCACATCAAAAATACTGATTTGCACTGCATTATTTGAATATCAGGGCAAAATGCTGCGGTAGCTTAGGTAGCTTCATGTAAGATTGAACATGCAAGAACAACAAAAAATACTTAAAACATAAATTCAGTTTCAGTTTATTTATTCATGAACAATATAAAATTGTATTTGAAATTGCTTACAGACTAAAACATAAAATAATTAATTAACAAATCATGCAATTAAAACAATACAATATACATTTTACTATAAAAATTAAAAATGTCAACAAATACATTTATCAAATTAATTACTTATATAATGTCAAAATTGTAAAATAAAACCTAATATAAGAATAAATTTGTCAACAATAAAAACAATAAATAATATCAATTCAGTCAACTTATATCCTCAAAAAACTCATCAACCCTGTAGTAACACTTGTTCAAAAGGAATGTTTTAAGCCTATTTTTAAGTATACTTCGTTTAAGGGCTCGTAATTTATCTAAATTCTATTGGTAACATATTATAAATTTTTATCGCCTGATACCTAGATGAGTGTTGAACTACATTCAGTCTTGGTACAGTGAAACTCTCTAGGTGTTTCCTTCTTGTGTTCAATCGTCTTTCCCGTTCTTCCTCAGACTCTACTTTATTTAATCGCTTAAGTAAATCTACAGACTGAATTATCATGAACAGACTAGGAACTGTGAGGATACCTAATTTGATAAAAAATTCACGACACGATATAACCTGTGGTATTCGTACCATTACTCTTATGGCTCTCTTTTGGAGGATGAACGCTTTTTTGACATTATAATCGTAACTATTTCCCCAAAACTTTATACTGAATCTCAGTTTTGACTCTACCAGGGCATAATATACTGCTTTTAAATTGTAAATTTTTAGTTCATCTCGTAGACTTCGCAACGCATAACAAGCTGAGCTTAGAGTACTTTCGATGGCTTGCAGTTCAGCTTTCCAGTTTAAGTTTTTTATTCAATAAATGCGCCTCCCAGGGCACTTATCCTTCATCTCTGAAGCGAATAAAAGTGGTTCCCATATGGAAAGGCAAAGGCAACAAGACGGAAATAAAAAGTTACAGACCTATTTCTCTCGTTCCAACCTTCTCGAAGATATTTGAGATGGGCTTGTGTGAGAGGCTAATTAACTTTTTGAATAAAAATTCAGTTCTTTCGGAACACCAATATGCTTATAAGGCCGGCCGGTCCACGGTGGGCTGCGCACGCGTACTGCATCGAGAGGTGCTCGAACTGCTGAAACGAAAACGCCACGTGGCGGCTGTGTTCTGCGACCTGTCACGAGCGTTTGACCTTATTGATCACTCTCTTATTGGAGCCAAGCTGGAACATTATGGAGTACGTGGCCTAACTCTCCAACTATTTATGTCCTTCCTCGCTGACAGGACGCAGATCACGGTGATAGACGGTGAAGTTTCTGAACCCGGTCTGGTCGGGGATAGATCAGTGCCGCAGGGGTCCAACGTAGGGAATACCACGTTCGTCATCCTGATGAACGACCTACCCCATATCGTCTCCGGAACAGCCAAGTCCCTGATGTACGCTGATGATGTCTGTGTTATCGTGGACGGTAAAGATGAGGCTGAATTAAAGAAACACCTCCAATCGATTACCCTATGTCTAACTGAATGGTTCACAGTAAATGGCATGCTACTAAACCTTGATAAGACCCAGGTACTGAGATTCTCGTTGCGCAACGTAGGTGGGGCTCCCCAGGTTCCACTCGTAGTGAACGGGGTCACTCTGCCTGCCACCGACACTGTTCGCTTTGTTGGATTCACTTTTGACGCAGGATTGCAGTGGACTCACCACATTGACTCTTTGTGCAAAAAATTAAACAGTGCGTATTATGCACTATCGAGACTCTCACCTACTCTGTCTAGAGAGCACTTACTAACTACATACTATGGCTACTTCCATTCGATACTTTTGTATGGTATAGACTTGTGGGGAATGGCTGCTGAACGCGACAGACCATTTCTCATTCAGAAACGTGCAGTGCGTAGAATTGCCGGAGTACCTAACGACACCCCGGCTCGGGAACTCTTCATTAAGCTAGGTATTCTCACACTCCCCTCTATGTACATCTTGGAAGTACTGAAGTATGTGAGGCAGAACCCATCGGAGTACCCAAGCTTCCAGAACCCAGACCGTAGGTATTCTTCTCGACGGCCCCACGACTTGTATTGTGCGACCAGTCGTCTTGCTAAAACCAGCAAATCATTGAAGGGTATGGGCCCTACCTTATTTAATAAACTACCAGTGGAGATAAAATCCATCAACATGCTAAACATCTTTGTAACAAAGGTTAAAAAGTACCTCCTAAGCAAAGCATACTACTCAGTGTCAGAATTTATTGACGAATAAGTTAACCACTGACTTAATTAACTTATGATTGTAATAAAATTGTGACCTATTTTATTTTTTATTTATTTTTTTATTCTGACATGTAATTGTATTAATTTTTACCTGTAGTGGTATTATTCTTATTATTATGCGATTTTTACATTATTATTCTTTTTGACATAACTTTTATTATTGACTTTTATTAGTGAGTGTATTACTATTGTATTATTGTACTATCCTGACATGTTATTCATAATCATTATACCTGCTAATTTAATTTATTTTCGTTTATTGTATACTGTTGACATGTAATATCTTATTATCAATAAAATATGAATATGAATGAATATGAATAAGTTAGCATCTATTTGAACGCCCAAGAATTTTACTGTGTCTGTCAAATCAATACCCTCTCCAAGCATTTTCAGATCAACCCTATCATTATTAGCCGCTGTTGTTTTAAACAGTATTGCACAGGTCTTATTGCTGTTCAACTTTAGATTATTTGAGTCAAACCATTGGTGGAATGAAAATAGCGCTGCATTTGCTTTTTCCTCAAGAGTGCTGAGGTGCTCTGCGTAAATAACAGCATTTGTATCATCAGCAAACACAACTAGCTGAGTGTCTAACAGATTTCGTGAAATATATTCTACCAAGTCATTTGTAAAGACAATAAACAGTATTGGACCCAAAATCGAACCCTGTGGTACACCTCTCTCGACGTTGGTAATTTTTGACTGATGTTTCGCTTTCTTACCATTTTCCCACAATGTTAATTCAACATATTGCTTTCTGTGTTTTAAATATGATCTTAGTAGCTCCAGAAACTCACCACGGATGCCATAATGTTCTAGTTTTCTTATTAGAATAGTATGGTCAACCAAATCAAAAGCAGAACTGAGATCCAAAAATATGCCTAGAACCTTCATCTTAACATTAAGTTTAGAAACAACATCATCTATGAGTGTTTCCACTGCATCTGTGGTGCTAATGTTCATCTGGTAACCAAATTGTCTCTCACTTATCACTTGATTCTGCTGAAGGTGTCTTAAAAGTCTAATTTTAATTATTTTTTCAAAAACTTTTGAAAGTATTGGCATAAGAGAAATTGGTCTATATTTACTAGGATCAATTTTTGACCCCTTCTTGAATGTTGGTACAACTTTTGCCAGCTCAAGTTGCTCAGGGAATACACTCTCATTAAGGCAGCTATTAAAAAAGTTAGTCAGAGGGACAGCTAGGATGTCTATGTTTTTTTGTATGACAGTTATTGGTATACCATCATGGCCACATGACTTTTTTGGTTCCATATTTTTTACAATATTTGCAATTTCGATCGAAGTTGTTAACTCACACATTATGCTGCATTGTACTCTGTCCGTACTAGTTTCTAGTAAGTATATTGCTATGTCATTCCTATCTGATGTGGAGCCCTTTTTGTAAAATTCACAAGAGAAATGTTCAACCACCTCACTTGGTTTTTGTAGTGTGATGTCATTAACTTTCAGCTGAATAGAATCTACTTTACAATTTTTAAGTTTGTTTCTGTGTTTGTTTATAACTTTCCAAATAGCTTTGGTAGAATTTCTAGCTTTTCCTATTTCATCTCGAATGGCAATTTTTCTAGCATTCCTCAATACTCTTCTGTATATTTGTAAGTAATTTTTAGTGTAAGTATGGTTATAATCTGCATCCTTCACTCCTTTTAACGGCAATAGAACACGTTTCATTTGACTAGAAACCCTAATTCCTTTAGTGACCAATTTCAGTTTTTCAAATTCTTGCTGTTTTATTTGCTGACTGACTATTTTAAAACTATTTTTAAACGCTTCTTGAAATCTTTTCAGAAAAATATTTATACCCATATTTGTCCAGTCTTGTTTTAAAATGTTATTTCTGAACATCATGTTATTTCTTTCATTAAAAACCCTACGCTGTACAATTATATGTTGTTCCTTTTTTACTGCTGCTATTGGATTTTCTAGTTGTACAATACAAAATACTCCTGCATGCCCATCTCCTATATTGTTTTGATCCACAGTGTTATGCAAAATATTATATTCAGGTATATTCGTTAGGAAATTATCTAGACATGACTCATATCCTTCCTCAAAATATGTAGCTGAACAAATCAAATGCCTAAAACCATAGCTTTCCAGCAAGTTTAAAAATTCTTTTTTTCGGTTACTTTCCGTCAACATATCTATATTGAAGTCTCCACTTATTATGCACTTCTTGTCAAAAAAATGTTCCAATAGTAATTCCAATCGCTCCATAAAAGATTCGAATAATGCTTTTTGGTTTTTATTTTTTGAATCTCTATAACAACAGCAAATGTTTAGGTTGGTTTCTTTGTCTCTAATTCCGCATAATTCAAAACTGTCTTCTTGATACAACTTTTTACAGATTTCTATTTCCTCAAACTTTGAATTATTCAGTGCCAGTACAAGCGAACCCCCCCTTGAATTAGAATCTCTATAATTATATGCTGCTAAATTATAATTTTGAATACTAAATAGCGATATTGAACCCTTATTAAGGAAATGTTCGGTAATACATACATATTTTTGGTTACTTCCAAGGCTTTCAAGATATAATTCCAACTCATCTTTTTTGTTCGAAATGCCACACAAATTTTGATGAAAAATGGAGACTGTAATGTTGGTGTTACTTGATATTTCTTTAAGAGGCACGAAAAAACTCTAGTCCCACTGACTTTGGTCTTTTTACAATTAGTCCTAATTTAATTTTATCAAACAGGTATGGCAGAGTACCTTTTTTTGAGACCAGGTTCGTAGCCGCTCCAATTTCATTTACTTTTGTTCCTTTTTTAGCAAAATAGTAAGGAATAGTACCCTTTTTTGCTGCAAGGACTGTGCATAAGTCTTTTGTCTCATGTTTTTTTGTGGCAACAATATTGGATTGTGACTTTGACATGACACTATCTATAAACTGTTTTTTATATTTTATGTAATCAATTTCCGTGTTAAGTTTAGCGCACAGTGTATCCAAGTAAAATTCCTGGTAGGAGTTATCATTCACATTATTTGATTTCAGTGCTAGTTGGATGAAATCACAATTCTGGAAGCCTCTTACAATTGATTTTATCTTAAAGTTTAGAAGTTTCTCATTCAAATGACAGGTTTCCTGCACATTAATAACAAAGACCTTATTACGTCTTAGTTTGTATAGGGCAATGCTCAGTTCTGATAGAAGACTGTGAGGGTTTTGGTCATGTTTACCTACAGCTAAAACATATATGTTTTCACGTTTCTGATTACTTCTGTCCTCCAAATCATGGAGAATCTGGGATCCTGTGGTCTTCGGCTTAATTAGTGCCGATACTTTATAGGTATTATTCAATAGATTTTCTTTCCGGGTGTTGATCATCTTGGCTGCTAGTCCTTTCACTTGTTCATCGCCAATTATCAAAATTTCCGCAGTTTTCAGGGTGAAACGAATTGGCTGTTTTGTTGGCTGAATTTTGACGTTTCCAGTTCCAGTCTGTGCCTCATTTGCGGAGACTTGTTTCGGTAGTAATGTGCCGTGGGATGGTCCAGTGATCCCAGGTTGTCTCGGATTTAGTTGATGGTCTGGCTGGCCCATCAATGTCATGGGCGTTAAACAGGTCTCATTATAATCACTGTTGACAGTGGGTCTACTGGTCCCTTTCGGCTCGCCTTCGGTTATATGGATCACTTTTCTTAAGTTGTAGGTGGTCTGATTCGAACCACTAAACGAGGCCATTTGTTCGATCACTCCATTGGTGAATTGTCCGGGTGATACACGAGGGTACCCCATTTTCATCATACTATGACGTTGTCGTCTGAATTGGGGTGAGAAGAATTTTGGTGGGGAAGTTTCGCCACCACCTATTCCAACAGACCTAAGGATCTCGATTTTCCTTTTGTGTTCATCCAATGTTTTCTTAATTGTACTATTTTCCAGGGTTAAGTTATCTATTTCACTATTAGCAACTAAGAGTTGCAGACGCAGCATTTCATTTTCCTGCCTAAGCTGATTCAGCTCCTGGTCATTTTCTAATATAATTGGCAAGCTTTGGGAAGACAGATTTACGAACGACTCATTCGCTTCAGAGTGTTCCATTATTTGTCTAGGCTTTCTATAGGTGACATTTTCCTGCCTTGTTGATAGTGGAAAATCTGTAGAAATATGTCCGTTACCATCTATAATTATTTCTGTGTTTGGGGGAACAGCATCACGTTATGAACCTGAACATTGTTGGCATTTAAAATCCAATTTTAAATCGTTGATATTTGCCATATAGTATGCCGATGTAATATTTACAAAGTTATGGTGAAATGTATTATTGCAGACCACGCATCTTAAAATTTCTGAGGGATAGATAGCTTCCAAGCAAGTCTTGCAGTTCTTCGTCATGCTTAGGTACACCTCTTGTCTGCAGTTTAAAGTTTTGAACGGATGTTACTGGTGGCGCCGTGTATGTGGTGGCCAGGCACGGTACTAATCCATTTGTTTTATGGCGCCCTCTATATTTTGAAGGTGGCGCCCTCTTTTATTAAGTAGCACGAAGTATTTGTTGTAGGTTAGTAACGCCCTCTGTTAGTGAGCAGAAGAATCATTTATTGATTTTATTAGCGTCATCTGTTGGTGAGCGGATGCGACTGTTCTATTTCTGGAGTTGGGTGGTGATGTCGTCTACCGGGCGTTTGCAAGAAATTTTGAAATACGCTTTGTTTTGAAATATTGAACGGTTATTCTGTCACTTTTTTGGGCATTTCTTTGAAATTTGATCACTGTGTTCACTATTGGTTGTCCTTTTACTATTCTATTTCATGTCTTGTATGTTTATTTTAATTTCAGCACTGTGTCCTTGTATCTAATCGTGATTTTCACAGAACATTTAGTCGTGATTTAAGTCCGATTTTTCCGAAGAACAATTTTGCTTGATTTTGGTATTTATTCTTGTTTCACTGACTTGCCTACGTCTGCACAGGGGAGTTGTCACCTCAGGTTTACACAAGACTAAGATTTTTATTGAAATACACTGGTTTACTATTTTAAAACGTCTTTTATTGTGGAGTGTGTCACAATTTATTGTTTACATTAGCAGCGCCCTCTGGCGTTCACATAAAAACTTGAGTACACATAAAATATTTAAAAAATAAAACGTGTTTTTGCTGATCCTTTTTTGCTGTGCATATCAGTATTTTTGATGTGCGATTAAATACTAGCCATCAATAATTACAAAACTATTAACAGCAAGGTTTAGGTTGAGTTAGATTAACCTCACACAGAGCCGTCATTTAAGTGATCTTGAAAATTGTAATATCCCCTTTTCGACTAAGTCGCTTTAATATGCTTTTTAAAATGCTCAAATGGCAATTTTAAAATCTCCAGAGACATCTTGTTGTAGTAGAGAATGTACCCTTGAAAGAATTGCTAACCTTCGCGAGTCTAAACCGGGGCGCACCTAGTCTGTGATAATTTCTTCGGTAAACATTACAGCTATCGCTAAGTTTGGAAAATATTATAAGGTTCTTGCATACATACATTATATTTTCGAAAATAAATTGACTAGCTACAGTGAGTATGTCATTTTTTGAAAAATCTGTCTTCACCTCTCAAAAACCGAGGGTATTTGGTACGGGTCGCGATTTTGAACTTTATGCTTGGTAATAAAATACCTTTAACGGAATAGTGGCGTTAACTAACTCCAGTGGTATTCAAGAGGATAACGAGTCTCTTGTCTGTAAAATAAAAAAGGGTGAATATCCGCTGCTTCCCCCACAACAAGATACCATAGAACATGACACTATGAAAGTAACTAAAATATACTAGCCTGGATGTAGCCACATCCATGTTTTGTCTGATGTTCATAAAAGCGTAAGCCGCAGAAATAAATTTACCAGCTTATTTATCTATGAGGGGTCTCCACTGCACTATCAATGGTTATTCCAAGAAACTTCGTATCATTAACAAATTCTAACGTGTTGCTGTTTAACACTAAACTCGTCTCAACTTGCCTGACATTAGGAAGTGAGAATTTTATACACTTGGATTTAACAGCGTTTAATAATAAATTATTGAAATGAAATTGAAATTGAAATAACTTTATTAACACACATTATACAGAACAGAAATTACATTATTATAGCATCTTTGTGCCAATAGAACCCGGCTCAGCAATGCGGAGCTGAGACCGGTCTCGGTTCAGCGCTGGTTTTCAGCCGGGCCTTCGGAACACAGGACTACTACATACACACATAATTATGATAACAGTATTATAAAAAATAACGATAGAGAGAACAAATTATTCCCACCAATTATAAAAAAATAAACACACACCATGAAAATGAAGCGTAGCTTAGCACATACAGACACATAAACACTATTGTAATACTAGAATAATTAAGTTTAATAAATTAATAAGGGTAAGGTTTTTTTGCAATTAAAGATGGTGGCCTTACATTTCTTTTCTCTGCTCATCCAGGAGATATGTTTTTTTTTTAATGTATATAATAGGCAACCGCAAAGGTGGTGGCAGATCATTTAAAATTTTCGCTGATGCAAAACGAAAGCCCCCGGTGAATCCGCTAGACTTGTGCCTAGGGATAGACAGTTTGTTCTCCTCCTTCGAATGTGTCCCTCTATTATGAATGTTTTTTGTAAAACTTAGCTTTACGAATTTGTAGCCTTGCCTTTTTGAGTGTATTTATTACTTTATGTTATAGGTATGCACTGTGAGATTTTCGTCGGGCTGACATCTTTAGGACTCCATTTGTGTTTAGATAAGGCGTAACGTGGTCTGTCCTCTTAATATTGTAGCAGAAACTTGCACATGCGTTTTGCACCCTTTGTGTTTATTTTCAGACTTTTTAAAGAGGCGAGGCCCAAAGAGAGTATCGCAAAAATTTAATAGTGACAAAACCAGGGTCTCTCTCATAGTTTCCCTAGTCTTAACACTAAGATTCCTACATAACCCATACAAAATCTTAGTCTATAAAAAGCCGTTCTAACTTTAGAACCTATGTGGTCCTGAAATCTAAGGTCCTCGTCCATGGTCGTGGTCATCACCAGGCCCAGATTTCTTGCCTTTGTTAGACGTACAACCTTCTCATTATTTATTTGGAGTTGGGGATTTGAGGACATTTTGTTCCGATAATCTTATATTTTGATTTGGTTGGGTTCAGGACCACATTGTTGCTTTCAGACCACCTGTTGACATTATCTAAGTCGCAATTAATTGTGCCTACTGATTCTAGGGCGACTCAGGGGAAAAAAATATATACAATTACGGCTCTAGAATCACGTACAAAATACAAATACAATTGTTTCATTGTTGTGTTAGAGTTAGTGTTTAATATACTCATGCAATTGTAGCTTAAAATAGCGGATATAATATTAATTGATAAATTATGTACTTAGAATAAGTTTTACCATGCCAAACAGTAATATAGACATCACTCGTTAAAAGGCGGCAACTGTTGGTGGTAAACATGTGCCGCCATTTTGTTTTTAAAAACTATAAAAGGGACTGTTTGGCTTGGTCTCGAGTTAGTCGATGTACGATTGTTGAAGAATAAATAACTAAAATAGTTCTGTCGGTTTCATTCTTTTAAAATACGCCCCTGATCTTTTACCAGAAGTGGCACGAATAAATTAATCATGAGTGATGAATCAGACTATGATATCCCTGTGGGCCATAACCGCAAAAGGCCAATAAGAAGAACTAATCGTGTTTCGCGTTCGAGACTACGTAGTCTCGAGACTATATCAAATAAACGGAGAAGGCGACAATCCAGTTCATCATTGTCGACAACAACAAGCAGGTACACCCCAGACCTACCAGACGAGATGAGGATGCCACCTCCTCATAATAGGAGTCGGCCTACGGATATAGCTACTCTTCACGTGGGAGCTAACCTGACCATGCGGCCGTCAACCGCAGGAAGCACCGCTTCCACACGAGATAAAGAATCAAGGACCATCATAGCAGATGTGCATTGTGAGCCACAGAGTTACAATCACGGAGTTTACCGGCCTTCAGCCAGCAGCAGCGAAGAGATTTATGGCTCCGCCCTGGGAAGCCAGGCTCCGCAGTATGCGGCAGCTATGAGTGGCCCATCTGCTGCTCTGGTAGCATCCAGCCCGTTGGATCAAGGTACGCACCAGAATTATACTAGCGATAGTAATATGAATATGAATTTTGCTGAGTTTTTTAAATTCATGAATAATTACATAAAACCACCGCAATCTCATAAAAATATTATACCAGAATTCGATCCATCAGCTAAAAATCAAAGGATAGGTACTTGGTTGATCAAAGTAAATGAATGTGCCCAGATATATGGTTGGTCGGATCGTCAAACCTCTCACTTTGCACTTCCGCGTCTGGTAGGGCATGCCAAAAAATGGTATGAGGGCTTACAAACCCTCATTCACACTTGGCCTGAGTGGGAAGAACTCTTGAAAAGAGCATTCCCTTCGGAGAGTAACTACGGAGTTCTGTTGTCGGATATGTTGGAGAGACGTCACAAACAAAACGAGACAATCGATGAATATTATTATGATAAATTGATCCTATTGAACTCCTGCGACATATCCGGTAAAAAGGCCGTTGACTGCATAGTCCATGGTATTGATGATCGCACCATACGTGCCGGTGCTTCTTCAGCCCGATTTACGGATCCGGAGGATTTACTGAACTATTTGAAAGAGGTTTGGCGTGATCAGAGAGATAGTTCAGGAAAATATTTGAAAGGCAAACCGAAAGTTCAAGAAAGTAACAATAGCACAGCACAGAGCGGTATTAGTAACAATTTATTTTGTACAGCATGCAACCAGGGAGGTCATCATACTAGGCAATGTTAGAAAAAGTCAGAAAACAAGTGTTTTAACTGTAGTCAAACCGGTCATAGGTTTTACCAGTGCCCGAAACCGATAATAAAATGCGAACAATGTTCTAAATACGGACACAAAAGCGATGAATGTACTAACAAAGGAGTCGCAAAGCCTGTGCAAGAAAAGCGCGTCCTTGTAACTGACACAAATAAATCATTAAAATCAACGCCATCGAAATTCTATAAAGAAGCCACTATCGATGGCTGTCAAGATAAAGCAATATGCTTTATAGACTTTGGCAGCGACTGTACCCTTGTTGGTAAAGACACCGCTGATAGATATGGCCTACAAATAACAAAAGGTTCTGTACCTGTTATCAAGGGAATCGGCGATTCACGTTTATGTCCGATCGGTAAAACCGAAATGACACTGCAAATTGACTCGGTTGAGGCTTCCATTTCAGCCTATGTTGTTGAAACGGAAAAACTGCACGTTCCCTTGCTGGTCGGTCAGAACTTCACCGAACTACCACACATCTTGGTGGTTAAAACGGACACTTCACTTGAAATATTAAACCGCACATTTTTACCGGAATTGCCAATGACTGAACACGAAAAAATTCGTACGGTAAAACTGTATTGCAAAAATGATATAACGGTAAACAAGGTCAGCAGCGTTCCGGGCTACACAAAGGATTTAAAAGATTGTTCCATCTATGTTGTAGGCTATATTCAAACTGTGAATACTGGGTTCAAGAAGGCGTTTACAAAGTATGTAATGGCGAATGCTATGTTATAATGACTGCGTTGTCCAAAACAAGTATTCACTTGAAAAAAGATGCCTTGCTATCGCGCGCCGAGATTGTAGCGGAGGTAAATTCGGATGAGACATCGGTGGCACACTGTTACCGAATTCAGGGTTGCCAACCATTTACGGATAGCGAAATTCATGTTAATTCGGAATTATCAGGCGGTGAAACAAGAAAAGTATTAACGCTTGTAAATAAATATAGACCTGTTTTCGCTCAAAATCTCTCAGAAATAGGTTGCACGGATATTTGTGAAATGGACATTAAGTTGTCAAATGATACGCCCGTCGCATATAGGCCATATCGACTGAGCTATCAACAAAAAGAAGAAGTTCAGAAAATGATAGACGAACTAATGACTAATGACATAATAGAGGAGTCGACATCGCCTTATGCTAGCCCTATCCTGTTGGTATCGAAGAAAACAGGTGGTCAACGCTTATGCGTTGATTATCGTATGTTGAATAGTCGCACCGTAAAGGACCACTTTCCTCTTCCCAGGATTGAAGACCAGATAGATCAGTTAAGCGGAAATAAGTACTTTAGCTCTTTAGATTTGATTTCTGGCTACTATCAAATACCCATAAAGGAAGAATGTAAATATCTCACGGCCTTCATAACACCGAATGGTTTGTTCCAATTTAAAAGAATGCCCTTTGGGCTCTGTAACGCGCCATCGGTGTTTCAGCGCACGATCTCGGAGGCATTAGGGGCGCACAATTCACGAAGTTCAGCGGGCGCTTTGTCAACTTGTATAACCTCGGGTTTGAGTCAACCCGCCATGGCATACATGGATGATTTAATAATACCATCGAAAGATTTCGACGAGGGGTTATTAAAATTGGAGGAAACCTTTCAGCTGTTGAATGAGGCTAAACTAACACTAAACGTGGATAAATGCCATTTCTTCCAAACCACCATAGAGTATCTGGGATATGAGATTTCTGGGAATGGTATGAGACCAGGTAAGGCAAAAATAGAGGCAGTGGAAAAATTCCCACAACCAAAAAACGTACATGAGGTTAGACAATTTATGGGCTTGTCGAGTTATTTTCGTAAATTCATTGATAAATTCTCTGTCATAGCTAGACCCTTGACAGACCTCACAAAAAAAAACTTACAATGGAAATGGGGTGAAGAAGAGTCGTATGCATTCGAAACACTAAAATCTAAATTGACTGATAGACCTGTTTTGGCATTGTATAATCCAAAATTCTTGACCGAGGTACACACAGACGCGAGTAAAATGGGTCTGGCAGGCATACTATTTCAACGAGAAAATGAGAATTCCCCCTTGAAACCAATCGCATTTTACAGTAGGAAGACGACCGGTGACGAGCAGAAGTTTCATGCATATGATTTGGAGACTTTAGCTGTGGTGACGTCACTGAACAAGTTCAGAGTGTATTTGTTGGGCATGAACTTTAAGGTCGTCACCGATTGTAACGCGCTGCGAGCTACATTCTCTAAAAGAGACATTCTGCCGAGAATCGCTCGATGGTGGTTATGCTTGCAAGAGTATGACTGTGAAATAATATACCGGCCTGGACACAGTATGGCTCATGTAGACGCGTTAAGTCATAATCCTGTCGATTCGGAAACATTAGTAACCGACCTAGAACCGTGCCGCGTAATGAGCGTATCCAAAGAAGACTGGTTGATGAGCCTTCAGCTGACTGACCCTAAACTTTGTCACATACGCGAGGTTTTAGAAGACAAAAAATACAACGAGATAGTGGATATAAAACAACATTTTGTAGTAAAAGAAAATAAACTGTTTCGGAAAATAGGAGCAGATGAATTGAGATGGGTGGTTCCTAAAGGGGCTAGGTGGCAAATATGCCGCTTAAATCATGATGACATAGGTCATTTTGCTGCTGAGAAAACCTTATCCAAAATTCAAAAGGATTTCTGGTTTCCAAAGATGAAAAGGTTCGTTGCAAAATACGTTAAATCATGTTTGCAGTGTGCCTATGGCAAAGCTCCTACTGGTAGGAAGGAAGGGTTTTTACATCCTATACCAAAAGGAACTGAGCCATTTGACACGGTGCATATCGACCACCTCGGGCCTTTCGTGAAGAGTTCACGTGGGAATACATACCTGCTGTTGATAGTAGACGGGTTTACAAAATTCTGTATTCTAAAACCTTTGCGTAACCTCAAATCGGCCTTGACAATAAGAGCACTAGATGATGTTTTCTCCACCTTTGCATATGCTCGGCGGCTAATCTCGGATCGCGGTTCTACATTTACTTCGGCCGAGTTCAAGAAGTTCTGCGATAAATCTAACATTTCCCACATCTTGAATGCAGTTGCTTCACCTCGTGCCAATGGCCAGGTGGAGCGCTATAATAGAACTGTCTTAGGAGCATTAGCGTCATACACGGAAAAACTAGGAGAGACAAGATGGGATGTCGAATGAGGCAATCTACAGTGGGGACTCAATAATACTCTAAATAAAGGCATAGGAAAATCACCTGCAGAGGCATTGTTTGGCAGAAATCTAAGCCACAAAGAAGAAAACATATTACGTGAAGTTTTTGAAAAGACGAGATCACAGCAAGATAACATAGAGGATATTAGGTCGGAAGTAAGTGAACACATTGAAATAGATCAGGCAAAACAAAAACATAGGTTTGATAAAAGTAGAAAAGTTCCAAAGGCTTATTCCGTTGGCGACTTAGTAAAGATAAGAAAACAAATTAAGCATAATGATGGGCAAAGTAAAAAGTTACTCCCAGTATTCTCTGGTCCTTACCAAGTAACCAAAGTGTTAGAGAACGATCGGTATGAGGTTGCGAGCATTCCTGGGTCAACGATAGGTAAAAAACGTTATAAAAACGTTTGGGCCGTAGATCAAATCGCGCCTTGGATAAATATCGCAGTTAATTATGAGAATTCTGAGAGTGAAGATGATTTATCAGAATAAGAAACTAAATAATAGAGTATGAGCTAAGTGAGATCACCCTCTGCTCAGTTTTTGGGTAATCAATCCATTAAGTAAATTAGTTGTAGATATTATTTGTTACATTTTTAAGTTAAGTAAGATATGACTGTAGTGAAACAGGTTCATTGATTAATCATCATTCATTCATTCATTGAGTAATTTAGGTACACAATGTAATTAGTATTCAAGCAATGACTTAGTTAAATAAACTCCGTTCTTTTCGGGAGCAGCATTTTGTGCTTATTTAATTAAATAGATACAATATATATCATTAAACTTTGATTTAATTAAGCAGCTACAAAGTAATGAAACATGATATTATATCTTACACACATACACATAATAAGAAAATAAATAATTTTTTGATTCTTTGATACTCCGAAAGCATCGGCGGAGGTCACAGGTAATTGAGGAATTACACTGTTGACTCTGCGTTGCTTGTAGTGCGATTATGTATGACTGGAAGTCGTTGAGTGGTCAGCATTGATGAAGTCCGTGGTGCAGCTGTAGACAGCTGGAAGTCATTGGGTGGTCAGTATATTGGCGAAGCTCCCGGTGCAGTCTGCATACATGAATGTTTATGTGGAGATGTCAATGAAGTCCGTGATGCAATCAATAGAGATTGGAAGTCACCGGGTGGTTGTCATTTCCGCAATTATTTCAATATAGAAACTAGAATTAGACAAGAGCAATATTATGATTGTATGTGTGTGAGTGTTAGTCAGGATTGTTTTTTCGTGAATCGGTGAGAGTCTAAACAATTGGAAAATATAATTATTCCTGATAATCTCATTATAAGGCAATTTAGGATTATTTCCCGATGTACTTACATGGTAAAACAGCAGTTTGTTAAATGCAAATTTTTAAAGACTTTATACCGATATGGAGATATTTATAGACTACATAGATACTTAGTTTGAGGACAAACTCTTGGTCAGGAAGGCCGAATGTTAGAGTTAGTGTTTAATATACTCATGCAATTGTAGCTTAAAATAGCGGATATAATATTAATTGATAAATTATGTACTTAGAATAAGTTTTACCATGCCAAACAGTAATACAGACATCACTCGTTAAAAGGCGGCAACTGTTGGTGGTAAACATGTGCCGCCATTTTGTTTTTAAAAACTATAAAAGGGACTGTTTGGCTTGGTCTCGAGTTAGTCGATGTACGATTGTTGAAGAATAAATAACTAAAATAGTTCTGTCGGTTTCATTCTTTTAAAATACGCCCCTGATCTTTTAGTTGTATCTACAAACAAATGTACATTGAGATCCCCACCAATATTTTAATTTTTTCTGTTATTACATAGTATAGTGAAGGCTTCTTCTATAATTTTCTCAAATATTTCGAAATTTCCATGGCCTTTTTCATCCCTCGGAGCTCTGCAGACACAAACAATAATATGGCTATCTAACTCAATTCAATTATTTTTGATCCATGTAAAAGTATTTTATGGACGATTGCAGGCATATTATACCACGGGTAAATATTTACAAACAAGGCTGCTGTTTCAACGGCAAAACTGAGAAAACAACATCATTATGCAACATCTACACATGATAGTGTTTGCAGTATAAATATACAACTTCATTAATGTAAATATGTAAAAAAATGGGGTAAGCGAAGACTCTGTACTCGACTTACACTTCACTTTTCTGTAAAAGCTCGTCGATAAACGAAACCGTTTCCGTTGATTATGACTCATAGTTATGAATAATTTGCAGACTGATTTTTACAGCAGAACTAAAAACAACAAAGACTTGAGAACTACTGCTTTTTCTGTTTGGTCAAATACAACACTTCCTGTCGTGACCGTTACAACTCTTTTACAACTACGCATTTTATTGAAACTTAGTTGCGACAATTCATCAACAATTTAATCGTTATATTTACACATACATCCAAAGTAAACACATAGTGGTGAGATTAAATTAAGCAATATAATCTCGAAACTTATTAAAACAAAGAGAACACATAGATACCGTATTACTTTTCAGTGCACAGTTTTGTAATGGTTACCACTAGTTACTATATGGTGCATCCAAAGCCCAAATTGTAATTAAGTTAAGTAATAGTTACGACTCTAAATATGAATTGTGACTTTTTGAATATTTGGCGACCGAAAATGGTTGTATGGGGGAGCTTATCTCTAAAGATAATTTTCTTTCAGCAAACCTAGGCAAGACAGGAAATTTTATAAAACATGACAGCGCATCATTGTGCGCAATAAAACTGTATAAATAAGTAGGAAAAATTACTTTCAGAATATAAATAAAGTTTACCTAACCAACAAAATATATACCTCAACACATACATACAAAAATATAGTTCCTATTATGGAAGAGAAAGTAAATGATTAGTGTGTAATTCAAAGATGATAGCCTGATCGATGTATCGACGACTGCCCTAGATATGTATAAGCATTGTACCTAGCGGGTACACTTTTCTGAATGGCTGAACATCAGTATAACATGTTTCGAAAGTTTTGGGAAATTATCAGATTTTCACAATTGCAAATCAAAGTCGTATATTTCCTGTGAAGGGAGTTGTTTATTTATATACATTGTCGATATAATGACAGATTATTTAATAATCACCCAGTTAAAAAAGTCAAAAACACCCTTATCAACTACTCACCGAGACGATTCTAAAGAGCCCAGACTCGGTAGGATTGCGTTATTTTATCAGAGAGTTCCTGTGGCCTCCGTCCAGTTCAATCATCAGAACAGCTTGTTATCCTCACTACTAAGAGTATTTGTTACGTTAAAACAAATCAAACGAGTCCAAACTCGAGGGGCTCGACCTTCAGGCCCCATCATCAGCTTGATACCCTCACTAATCCATCAACTACTCACCGAGACGATTCTAAAGAGCCCAAACTCGGTAGGATTGCGTTATGACAGAGTTCCTGTCACCACAATCCGGTTCCATCATCAGATCAGCTCGATGGTGTCATATTATTGCATTGTCACCAAACGTACATGATTATTCAAAATGTATGCTCAATCAAAACCTGGGAAGTGGGTCAAATTTAACTTGCAAGTTTCCTTGGGTGTTAAAAAAGGGCTATTATTTAATCGAACATCAAAAATACTGATTTGCATAGCAAAAAAGGATCAACAAAAACACTTTTTATGTTTTATAGTAGTTTATATGAGTACTACATAATGGAGGACATTAATACTCGAGAATGGGTTTATGAAACGAGCCGAAGGCGAGTTTCATAATAATATCACTCGAGTTTTAATGCCTAATTATGTACAGTTACATACACTAGTTTATCTACACACATATCATAAACTCTCTTTGATGTGTTCAGGAACCGCATGTTTGACCGGCATTGTGGCTCTGTATTTGTTTAGCTTGTTCTGTAGTACCAACTTCACAGACAAACTAGGGGCCGCACGCAGGCGGGCGTCGGCGTTCGAAATTTGAATGTCATAATATATAGAAAAATTACACATTATGGTCATAATGTGTAATTTTTCAGATAATAAATGAGTTTTACCAAGTAGTTTAACATTATGCTGATCGTAACGTGCGGTTTTTGTATGCAGTAAAGAGGGTTTAATTTTATGTGTACTTAAGTTTATGTTTTAAGCTTTTTTTTTTATTGTTCTTACATGTTCAACCTTATACTTACCTTATACGACCTTATAACTGGTATACAAGGCGTCAAATACCTGATCTGCCTAGTATAAAAAACAGCGGCCTAGTGCGAGCACCGAGAGAATTCCGCTCGTTCACATTTTTTTCACATTGAACTTCAAATTTAAGCTTTTGATAGTTGTCCTTTAATTCCTATAAGACCAAGCTTCTTACCAAATTTCATAATTCTACGGGAAGTACTAAGACTATTCCCTTGCGAGTCGCAAGCAAATTAAGCAAAGCGGCAGGCATAATGAGCTATATCTTTTTATTGCGTTGACCTAGTATTTTCATATTATTCAACTTCAAGGGACCACAGACCATAAAATTAGATATTAGTCTCAACTTGGTACCTCCACGCGTTCCTGATAAAAAGTTCTTGACAGACAGACAGACAGACAGAAAAACAGACAACGAAGTGGTTTCTTTTTTTTCCATTTATCCTAACAATGAGCTGTTAGAGCCATGCTCTAGGTGTGTAGAGGCTTGAAAAAAAATACGCATGTTATCTAAACGGATGAAGTACTAATCCTGCTCAAAGGCTTTTGAGTCCATACGTGTCGCTGATCTGTTCAAGTCGGTTATATAGTGTTGCTCAAAATGACGTCCCTAAAAAAACAACATAATTAAGATAGCTTAAGAAGCTCCACGGTCTAGTAGATTTCACGCTTGCTTCTCTCACAGGAAATACAGGTTCGAAATCTGACCATGAACCAATAACATAATTAATTTATCTTAAGGACCTTAAAAAACAACATAAGTAAGATAGCTTAAGAAGCTCCACGATCTAGTAGATTTCACGCTTGCTTCTCTCACAGGAAATACAGGTTTGAAATCTGACCATGAACCAATAACATAATTAATTTATCTTAAATACCTAAAAAAACAACATAAGTAAGATAGCTTAAGAAGCTCCACGGTCTAGTAGATTTCACGCTTGCTTCTCTCACAGGAAATACAGGTTCGAAATCTGACCATGAACCAATAACATAATTAATTTATCTTAAGTGCCTAAAAAAACAACATAAGTAAGATAGCTTAAGAAGCTGTACGGTCAAGTAGATTTCACGCTTGCTTCTCTCACAGGAAATACAGGTTCGAAATCTGACCAAGAAACAATAACATAATTGATTTATCTTAAGTACACTATTGTGGACTATCGCTACGTGGAGGTATTCGTTAAACCGCTCCATCGAACTGCTCTGTATCCGAGCACAAGACCTGTACCCCTTGGTGGGGAAATTCATGGGCTACTTTTATTTATTATTTAAAAGATAACGTCACGCCTTTTCCCTTATGGGGTGGCAGAGACACAGTTGTGACAATAAATGTAACCCATCAATCCCCACAACGAGGGGCACAGGCCCTCTTACATTTTTATTACACCTTTCTGATACACCCGACTATACAGGGGTTATAGCTCAGTGTGTAGGCAGCTTAATTTGGAATACTTTAATCTCAATTTTAATTCGAAGAACTCCAGTGAAGAGAAAAATACATTTTCACAACTCCTTTCTTTTCATGTAAATTACTGAAAGTTGGAGCTCGTTTTCATTAAGACTTAAAACTTCACTCGGAGGAAGTGGTTGGGTGCCTTTTTATAATTTTTAATTAGAGATTACAAAATAAACGGGACTTAACTTAGTTTGGGTGGATACGGCCTTAAGTGCTGTTTGGACTTGAATGTTTCCCATAGAAGTCTATATATTTGTGCTATTGTAACAAAATGGCATAGTGAATGTGTCCACTATAGGTAATATATCTCAATTAGATTAAATTGTGAGGGATTCTTTACCAAGCTGCTAGTACACTGACCTCGCTCTAACAACCGCCTACAGCAATCTTACCCCACGCTAAAAGCCAACATTTCCACAATCACAAAACCCCCTCAAAAAGCCCCCAAAGAAAACCTTCTTTAAAAAACCTTTAGTAGGGCCCCCGAAAAGGAATTTCTAAGGGCTCTCGCAACAAAGAGTGGAGAGGTCAAAAGCAGGGCCAAGGGCCCCGAGACGTGTTCGAGCCCTCGCGATCGTCATAACCGCAATGAAATTGTCAAGAGGCCCTTGGCGAGTTGGGGGAGGGCTTCTCGTCAGTTACGATATAAAGGCGCAATATTCAGTTGCCTTATGGACTTTGTATTGAACCGCGCATTTCGTCAGTCAGTGGAATTACGATCTAGTGCGTAGCGCATAAACCCTCTTTGAATATTGATACATTATGACCATAATGTGTAAACATATTATTACATTCTGTTTAATTCCACGCCTCAACCGAACGGCGTGGAATCATGAGGGGCTGGGTTTTTGCCAGCACGGGAGAGAAAATCTTGATTGCTACTTTACCTTGCCGTCGCAGACCGGAAATCGAAGGCTCGATTCGAGGCAGGAATACGGGATAGGAGCACAATTGGGATAGGATAGGAACCGAATCTCACTATTTGCCGCCGACGCTGTTGCCGGCGTGCTGCTTGCCGACACGAGGAGTCGCCGTCCGATATGACGATGTCCTTCACAACACGAATCACTCAACCGCTGACGCGAATCTACTTATTTCCCGACGATGTTGATGATTAACACTCCGACCAGGCCCGACACCTGTATTAGACAATTGTTACACCGAAATACAATCAATGGCCCGACGCCATGAGCAGACATGTTTTTTCTCACGACAAGAAAAGATAACCTCTAATTTTTCATCTCGTTGGTACGAGTGACAGCTGCGGTTCCGTTTCCGCTAGTGATGTCCCGATTACTCGCGGTCGATCCGCGCAACAAAAAACCGGTGCGTTCCGAAGCATAAATATTAAACACATTCAAATTTCGAACACCGACGCCCTCCTGCGTGCCGCCCCTAGTTTTTCTGTGAAGTTGGTGCTAATGAACAAGCTAAACAAGTGCAGAGGAATTACCAATGCCACCATGCCGGTCGATCATGCGGTTCCTGAACACATTAAAGAGAGCTTATATATATATATGTGTGTAGATAAACTAGTGTATGTAACTGTACATAATTAGGCATTAAAACTCTTGAGTGATATTATTATACCATATTCATAAACCCACTCTTGAGTTTTGATGCCCTCCATTATGTAGCAGTCACATAAACTACTATTACATATCTGCATACACATTGCTTGTCACCCAACTGTTATATATCCTAGGATACCTACCTTATTTCGTGGGAACCAGAAACAGCGATATAGCAAACATATAAACATAAACATTTTTTTGCAGGAACGTAGATTTCTTCTGGCCCCACACTAGGATACCCTGTATCCTGGGAACCAGAAACAGCGAAGTCATTCACATACCTATATAAACTTAGATGTATGTTATCTGTAGTTGAACTACACACACATACTATTATGACTAGATCAGCCCGATTTGACAAATGTGGCCGGCACAGAAAAATACACAGTGATTTTGTGTCAGACTGTCATGTGCCAACTTAATGCTATCGGGGTGTATACTCAAGGAAGTTGCCAAAAATAGTTGGCGAGGTATTTGTTTGAAAAAAGCCGGTCAAATAAGAGTCTAACTCGCGCACGAAGGGTTCCGTACCACCGTTCAATAATGGTAGGGATCGTGTGGAGTAAATAGTTTGGATTTTATACAAAATGTTGTTTACAAAGTTATTGGTGTGGCTATTTTTACACTCCATGTGCTTAACCAGATGCATTCATAAGTTTGTATGTGTTATTGAAAGAATTGTTGTATGGGAGCCCCCTTAAATATTAATTTAATTCTGTATTTTAGTATTATTGTTATAGCTGCAACAGAAATATTTCATCTGCGAAATTTACATCTGTATAACTACCACGATTCATGAGATACAGCCTGGTGAAAGACGGACGGACGGACAGCGGAGGCTTAATAATAGGGTCCCGTTTGGCACCCTTCGGGTACGCAACCCTAAAAAGGACTCGACCGTATACCTACGTGGACCAATGTCCACGTATACGGTGGCAATCATAAATATTTATTTACACAGACATACATTGCTTCTAGCCCTACACTAGGGTATCCGGTGCAGTGAGAAATAAAAGTAGCGACATCACAAATATATAAAGGTAGTATTTAAACGTGTGACTGTAAGTATAGTTTTTGTTTGGAAAAACTACTGGTTTTGCCTGACTGAAATATTGTATAGCGACAAAAAATGAGCGCGACTAGAAATACAGGCTTCGTCTGAAAGCATTACTGAATTCGCGTAAAATAGACATCTAAAAACAGCTACTTAATTCCAGTAACATAAAATACAAAACGAGCGTTGGATGTTGTTGTTCTTACTTGTTTAACCTAACTCTCGATTGTGACCCATTTTGTCCATGCTACCCCGTATAGAAAAAGCGAGAGGTGCATCCTACGGTTTATTTAAACGTGTTACCTACTACAATAACTTAATCATCTCCGTTTGATTCGAAATTGCCTAAATGGCGTAAGATATACAACTGTTAGATTTACAGACATAAACTTGTAATAATGAAGTAACATTCTTTTGAATTTCTATTTCAATTTCATTTTTTTTTATTTTTCAATTGCATCCTACAGCAAAAATACCATTTTGAAACAAAGGTGTGTTTAAATATACATAATTACATACTTAGAAGTTAAGAATCTTGCATACATCTTTCTATCGATCTCTTATACTCTCTCTTGAAGCATGCTATGCGAATATATCACACTGTGGGGATGCAGCGAGCAAGGAGTTGATCAGAGCCTGCGCCGACGCGAATGAAATGAAATTGAAATCTATGAATTTATTGACTGTTGCGAATCAAACATGATAGAAAGAAGGTCTAAGTTAACTAATTAAATTTGGCACTGTTACTTATCTTATTGCGAGAGCTATCACCGATTACCAAGTTATACAGGAGGGCCAACTTTTTTACGTTTTTTTTATTGATAGTCCGGCAGTCCGGGCCAATTGAGGTAATCTTTTTGAATTTGTATGAGTTTTTAAGTAATAATTTTCACAAAATTTCGTTTTACATACAGGCTGTCTATTAATTAACCTTAAGTCATATGAAAACTTTAAAATATTATTTTTTTCAGAAAGAAATCTTTACCTCTCCCCGCAGCTCTTTATCTAATTTAGCACTATTGAAAATTGTACGAGCTTTTCAGTAACTTAAACATAAATATTTACATACAGGCACATACATTTCTTCTGGTCCCACACTAGGATACTCTGTGTCGTAGGAACCAGAAACAGCGACGTCACACACATATAAACATCCAAGACTTGGGTTTTAATTCCTTTACCCCCAGGCGGGGTTCGAACCCGGGACCTCTCGCATGGTAGACAGAGCCACAATCGCTGCGCCACAGAGGATGTCTGCCGGCCGGCCGGCTGAACAGTTCGGCCCATACGTTCTTAGACGCCGAATTATTGGGGTGTTCTTGGAACCGTCAAATGATACGTTATACCCTCTGGACACAATAATCACTCATTTCAGTTGATAGGCACTCGTCTCCATTATCACAATACAAGTTTACCAGTCTATAATTAAATCTAGCCTCACTTGTCTGTCGCACTAAACTGTCGAAAGATTGCGTCGAGGTAGATCTTTGGTTTTTAAGCAGGGTGACTTCTTGGAGAAGCATATAAAGCATAATTCAAAAGGATCAATGAAGAGACCAAGACCCACAAAGGGCTGTAGTTGTAGCCGTACAGGATGATGATAATGAAATTGACCTTGTGCTGTGGGTTGTATCTGAATATTTCGTACATGTCTCGGTGCAATTTAACTGAGTGCAGCCTCTGGTCGTCCATGTTGAAGTGACAGCTTAGCTTATCACCAAAGTTTTTCATTGCTGCGAATACGTCTGATTTGTACATACAAATTACTGTGTGGTATACCTAATAACATTATTAAGTATACCACACTGTAATGCGTATATTAGTCTTCAAAGAGCACATGTTAATTTTGATTGTCTATAGTAGCAGGTGTGATTGGCCCACATACATCAGAATGCACTACTTGCAGTGCCCGATTTACATAGCCTTTATCTTGAGTTTTATTAAACGGTAGGCGCGTCTGTTTTCCATTTACGCACGCATCGCATAAATCTTCGTTTGGCATCATAATTCTTTATTGTTCATAATTCTTTATTGAACACAGTTATTTAAAAAAGATACATTAAGAGAAAACATATGTACAAAGGCGAGCTTATCTCTAAAAAGAGATTTCTTCCAGCAAACCAAGGCATGACAGGAAATTTTATCAATAAAGGGTAGGCAGTGCACAATATCTAAACAATAATAAAATACATATAAGTAAATTACATATCTATAAAATACGGTAAATAAAATACATACTCGTATCTAACAAACTACTAAATACGTATCAATAGATACATAAACCTGTACATAAAGTTTACATATAATAATAATATACATACTACAACTATCACAAAAGAGAGAGGAAGTGCTCTTTTACCCGGTTTTTAAAAGCGAAAAGAGTCGGGCTGTCTCTTATCGCACAAGGAAGTGCGTTCCACAGTCGGACCGCCTGCAACCTGAAGGAGTGCTCATATGCGGAAGTGGTATGCCTTGGAGTGGCTAAGAGTGAGACCGTGTGAGATCTCCGTTGCCGATCTCCTGAATAGATACTCAAAGCGGTCTCGAAGGTAGCTGGGGTAGCGCGGATTTTTCAATATATTGAAAAGACAAAAAAGAATATGGGAGTCTCGGCGACGACGAATCGGAAGCCACCCCAACTCTTTGCGAAATTGAGAGACGTGGTCGAATTTGCGCAGCCCGAAGATAAAGCGAATCCCGAGATCATCATCACCATTTTGATCGTATCTAAATCATCAACCATTTTATTTGATTCTTATTCAATGAACTTATTTTTACTCATGTTTCCAAGTCATTGATGCCACAATTTGTAGATGTTTTCACTGCTGGTGCAGCATGGGGAACAGGATGCTTTGCAGAAAAATCTAAAGCAATTAAATTATTCAATGTCATACCACCTGTCATAACCACATTACCGTCCTTATAAATTTCGGCGCCATGCTCCTCATATATGATGGTCATGCCAGCACGCTGCATCTTGGACTCAGACAGTAGATTATATGGGAGCTCTGGACAGAAAGGTTCATCCTCCAGGGCACCGTGGATGCCAGGATTGCTGGTAAAATGGAAATTTTCAAAGGAATATTCAAGTCGGTGCAGATAGTGAAGAGATCATCCCTTTTTAGGGTTCCGTACCCAACGGATAATTTCGTTCGGACGTTCAATAACTATCGTACTGGTATGTTTGGTTTTAATAATTCTCCTAGGCAGATTTATAAAAGCAAAGTCGACCCGAATGGCCGAGTCGGCAGTGACCCTGCCTACGAAGCCAAGGGTCCCGGGTTCGAGCCCCGGTGGGTGCAAACATTTGTTTGATGAGAATGGATGTTTGTCGGAGAAGTCTTGGTTTTTTATCTATCTAAGTATAATATTTATCTATATATGTTTGGGTATCGTTGTCTAGTACCCAAGATAAAGAATCCTAGTTTGGGGCTAGATAGATAGATGTGTAAATAGTGTCCAAGGTATTGTTAATAAAAAAAAAAGTCAAGAAACCCCAGTTGCTTTGCCAATTAATAAATTTTACCATATTTGCCTATGTGAGAGAGGTTATTCTGAAATCACCCCTTCTATTGTTCAAACATATGTACCCATTGGAAATGTTCGGTTAAATTGGAACTTAAAATATACCATTTTCGAGTGGTTTGGGAATTAGGAATCTAGTTAAATTGGGTAAGATTAGGAAATGACATGAATATGAGTTAAAGACAGCGAGTTCTCAGGTGTAATGACTACAGAGCTTCTATCTTATCTGTCCAAAATGTGATCTAAAGTAGACAGTAGGAAATGACATTCGTATTCCTTTGACTCCAGTAACGGCGTTTTCTGGTCAGTTAAGTGGAACTCTAACTAAGTTACGAACTAAGCTGACAACTTTATATCTGACAGCTCTGGTCGTATTTGCAAATAAAATATTAAAATATTCGTTTAGTTTCGACACCTGCAACATTACTACAATTGTTGACTTTAGTAATTTGCATTCGAACCCCAGATCAACCATTTGAAATAGAGAAATATCTTCTTGTCCTATTAGCCGGGGTATTACTTGAATATTAAGTGCTATTCGTGGAATTTGTTAGGCTAAAGGTAGGTTATCTAAAAGGTCCGATGTTGCATATTCATGTTGGTTGTTAATTTTAGTATTGTTGTAACAACTTGACTTGTGAAAATGTAAATTATTTTAACGCTATGCAGACTGAATAGGTGATAAATCATATAAAAGACTCTCGTTATAGAGTAACTATATAATGATGTACATTTTTATACTGACCCACGAAAAGTAAAGTTGGCCGAATCGGTCGTATCGGATACCTAATGAAACTTCTTCGGAATGATATTTATTACAAATAAGTACGCTTCGTATGTGATTTAAAAAAAAGTAACTAGTCTCCAAAAGTGCCTAAAACCCCGTAAATATATATATATTTTTATTTAAAGCCACATTAAACACTTATGACGTAACATTTCTGTATTTTTTTTGATAAAACAGCTCTTATTTCTGAATACATACTGTCCATGAGAGTTCACATTCGTTGACGTTATGTCTCTAGCGTTTCATGGGGGTTTACAGTTTAAAGATAGTTTCTGCAACTGGCTGTAAACGTTGAAGTTAACTCTACAAAGAAATTCAACTACAATTTCTCCTACAACTAGTAAGAAACGACACTGGGAGCATCATCGCCACACCGTCACAGAACGCTTACGTTTCACGCCAGGCGTTTATGTGGTTAACTCGAGAATTAGCTGATGCTACACACTTACCGTGACATAGCCCGCCCTCTCGTGGATAGAGAGGTATGGACGGAAAACCACCTTCTAATATAGTGTATTAAAAAAGAAATAGAATTACTGGCTAAGCCTGGGCGCCATTATACCTCTGCCTTTAGATTTTGATTTATTTTTAAACCATATCACACTTACAGTTTACACCAACACATGTGAATATATATAGCAGTATATATTCAAATGTGTGTATACATAGTATACCTATATATGGTATAGCAATAATACTACAAGGCTATTAAAAATAAAATTAAAAAAGAATCGATGATGTGGTGAGTCGCGTTGCCCGTGTAGAAGAGAGTGATGAAGATGCAGCAGACTTGAAGTAGAGGCTGTCACGGTTGGAGGAAGCCTCCGAAACCCGTGAGCGTGGCTGCGCTCCAACAATGCGGAGGTTAAGGGTATTCCCCAAAAGAAAGACGAAAATCTATTCGACATTCTTGCTAGTGTTGGTTCTGCTATTGGATTTTCGCTTCAGCGGGACCGCATCAATTTCGTCGCAAGAGTTCCATCGCGTGATGAAGGCAAGCCAAAAAGCTTCACTCATCGTTATGAGAAAGAAATCTTTGTTGCTGCCGGGCGAACCGTCAAAGACATGTCGTTAGCTGACATTGGTATGCAGGGGCGGGCAGAGTATTCATCAACGATCATCTAACTATTGAGCAGCTTCTGAACTCGGCGAAACGGCTGGTAAAGGAGAAACAGTTTGAATTTATCTGGGTACGGCATGCCAAAATTATGGTACGACATAACGAAGCGTCTTCAATATTTCAAATTAAATCCAAGAGGGACCTTTCTAGAATTAATTAGTCAGCTTTCGAGTACTAATGTACACCGCTCTTATGTTTTACTAGCTGTTACCCGCGACTATTGTATTTGCCCGGTATTGTATTTGCCTGGTACTATACTCACACCACTGCACTGTCTCGCAAACATCTTCCTTACTATCGTGCCCACAGACCAGATATCGAGATAGACGCAGCAAACACGGTCGAATGTATGAGAACCAACCGTGTAACTTTTTCACTACCTACTATGACGTCACGAGCGCCTTTTAGTGATGGGTTGACATGTTAATCGTGAAACAGAGTCAAAGGCGCGCCGCCAAATCGATTCAAAATGAGCGCTGCTGCGGGAATCCCCTACCTACCACGTTCGAGCGGGAGATCGTATCATAGCATCGCACCCGGATATCACATCACAGAGTGTTAAAGTATGTATTTGTCTGTAGTACCTATTTACCTTTCATTATTCATGTGTAAATCCGTCCAGCCCCCTTATTCAGTAACTCGAATCGATCTTAAACTGTGGAATAGTATCAGATTTCCTATAGTTATATACAATCAATTGACACTGCGTTGCATTTGACCTGGCTCAAGCAGGAATAATAACCAGAGCGAAAAAGTTTTCGAGTTCAGAAAACATGAACCTTATGTCATTGTACATAAGAGTCACTGACAGTTCGATTCGCATACTTTTTCGACGCGTAATTATTCCTGCCTCCTACACTGGATTAAAGTTACTAATTAAGGGGGCTGACTAGAATAATGTAGGTAACGTAAAACGGGGTGTATTGATAACCAAGGGTAAATAGAAATAACTCTTAGGCCCACTACTTCGTAAAGTATTAGAGAAGAGAGATTGGGAGCTATCTCTTTTCTCCCCTGGGTATCAAAATACACTCAGTTTTACTACAGTACTATCTACTTACTTGTTCAGTCTTGTTCTACCTACCTACTTATCTTTTTTTAAATCATTCCTCTGTCTTCTACTCATTCCTCTCTCGAAGTGAATCGATGTTGTATCGACAGAGGAATGAATTACTAATCGATTTCCTATGTAATGCTGAGTTACACGAAAAAAGCTTAAATTTTAAGTCATGATTAAACTAATTTAATCACGAGAATCCATTGTGTTCTCGAGATTAAATTAGTTTAATCATCACTTAAAATGAGGATGGGCAAAAATGATTCAAGAGCTGTCACGGATAGATATATTTTTAAAAGCTTTTATTTAATTTGCAATGTTGTTTGTTTGTTTATCCCATCTTTGGAGGCTCTTGGACCAAGTTCCATACAAAAATGCCCATCCTCTTTTAAGTTTTTTTTCGTGCAACTCAGCACATATAAAATATGTTATTTTAAGAAAATAAGAGCTCCGTGGGTTTCACATTTGCTTTTTAGAATCATTGTTGTTTTCGTAATCAGCCACCCAATAAACCATTCAAACGATACACTTGTTAATATTCAGACTTTGTTACCCCCTATCCCTCCTTTAGGGGTGAATTCTGAAAAAAACCTTAAATATATTTTTACTTATTTATCGAGAGGAATATCTGTAAAGTTTCTAACAAAATAGATAATCTAATCTTATTTTCCCATACAAACTTCGGACACCCATTTCATTCAACCCCTTAGGCGGTACATTTTTAAAAATCTTGTCTTAGTGCACCCCCAGACCTCATAAAAAATCTACTTGCGAAATTTGGAATCTCTATACCCAGCGGGTTGGGCTGTGCTTTGATATGTCAGTCAATCAGTCACTCAGTCTTCTTTTATATATTAACATAAAATTAATACATAACAATCTCACATATACGTTATTCTACTACTAAAATATAGATTGCAATGAAAATGCAACTCAGAATTATCATTCTTCCGTCAACAAAATTGAATCGTCCAGCGATTTTGCAAGAATCATCGCATTGTACAACACTATCTGATTAAATCGACAGAAAAATGAGCAAATCGACTGTACCATGCAACTGTAAGGTTAACGAAAGTATAGTTTGCTTCACTGTTCATTGAGGGCTACGAAAGAGATATCCATGAATTGTGTAAAGTGGAAGCAGCAGTGGATGAAGTCCATGGGAAATATACGCTATGGTTCAACCTATCTCAGTAAAAACGGAGACGCTACTCGAAAGTAAAAATAATTGATTATTAAATAAATTAGGCGAATTTCAGAAATAAAATTACTTACGTATGAAAGGTAACGCCGTCGCTTTCTTTGGAAACAACATTGCTTGAGTGGTTGCAATTCACAACGGCACAGTGAGGCATTTTTATCTTTATTAGTACACGGCTTACATTCGAACAGCCAGAGAGCGACTGAGCCGGGATGAGCGAATTTCGCCTATTAAAACACGCGAAGTAGGTAGACTTTCGCTGTCTATCTCGATATCTGGTCTGTGATCGTGCCTTTTATAATTCTGAATGCAATAAGTCTTATGATAATGAGCCTTGCCGCTATGTATTTAGTGTCCGATTCGCCTTATCGCCACCACTCACCGCACTCGCATGCTATAAACTGCTACCCTGACACCAACCAGATTTTTATCTATAAATTTGAACGCCGGCGCCGAATTCTTTTTTTTATTTATTTATTATTATTAGTTGTTTCACAGCATATAAATACAAATACAAAAAATAATGAATATAAATACGAAATGCCAGTTACGAAACAAACCGATAAGAAAGTTGGTAGGAGGAAAAGTAACCTTATACAATTGATAATTATGGAATAAAATAATAACTAATAATTACAATAACATTAAATTCAATTAAGTTGGCATTAAATTAAAATTAATTAATATTTAAGTGTGGGTGTGTGTTTGTGTGTGTGTGTGTGTTTGCGTGAGTGTGATAAATAAATAGTTCCCCGGATATCAATGTTGATCGTTGTGTATAATCTGACCGATTTCTGTACAAATCCTGGATATAAATTGAGGACGGCTTAGGCAAAAGACATCGACTTCCGCAAAGTATTTCTCATATATGTATATGCTCCTATTCAGTGCCGAATGCAAAGCATAATTGGTGCGTATGTGCGCGTGTCCAAGCACCGCCAGGACGTGCCGGCGCGAGCGCGCAGGTGCGACCCTCAGCAGCACCGAGCTCACCAGCGAAGAGCTGTCCAGCCTGTTGTTGATCACATCGTATAGCAGTTTCTGATCCGCCAGCATTCTCCTGCCCTCCAGTGACATCAAGGAGTTTTGCTTACCAATGCCTATTGCAATGCTTTGTTTATAATTATAATGTATTAATATTAATATTTAATAAATATTGAGTGTGATATATACCTATGCTCTCGTATGTTTGAAGCCACTAATAATTTTAGTCGTGTTGTTTCGCGAGTTCACTTAAAGACAGGCGATGGGCTTGCCCTCAACTGCAATATAGGGATGGCGTTTTCGTCCTATATCTTTTGTTTGTATACCTATTTAGTTTTTGTAATCTGTGTCCGTGAGTAATCTTACCATGTACTATCAAAACGTCCGGGACTGCGTACCAAGACTGATGTTTTTATTCGAAATATCATGTTGAACGATTTCGATATTATTGCTTTGACTGAGACTTGGCTTTCTGATGCGATCTATGACAATGAAATTTTTGACGATAGGTACCTTGTATGGCGGCGTGACCGGGATTATGTCTCAACACAGCAGACCAGAAGTGGGGTTGTGTTGATAGCTGTTAAGCGTGTGCTCTGTTCAACGATGAATGTAAGCTGGCAGAGGAAGACATATGTATATCTCACTATTTTCTTGAAGCGTAACGACAAAATTAGCACTACCCTCCACTTGTGTTCATTATACTTATGGAACAGTAATCTCGGTAACAATTTTAGGACTCAACTTGATAACTTTTGCAACAAATTAACTTACCTAATGACACAGTATGTTCATGATAAGTTTGTAATAGTCGGTGATTTTAATATTAGTAGTATCACATGGTCGCCGATTGATGGAATTCTTCGTCCATGTGATCTGGTAGGTGAACATGTAAAGGACTTCATTGATACTCTTAACGTTTGTAGTCTACAACAGTATAATCATTTGGAAAATAGAATGGTCGGATTTTAGATTTGTGCTTTCTAATCAAAATGTCATGGTAAAGTGGTGCTCTGATCCGCTGGTGCCTGAGGATCCATACCATAAATCTTTGCACATCCATATGCCTGTAGCTGTTATCACTACTTTGAAATCTACTCCCCACGTCATTTACAACTACGCTAAAGCGGACTATGCACAAATAAGGAATGACATCAGCAATATTGACTAGTATGACAAGCTTGGACGTGGCAGCGTAGATGATGCTGTTGATGTTTTTTACGCTGAAAATTTTAAACTTTGTGATACTTATGTACCTATTCGAAGTCCTTCAAAAAGTAATTACCCACCATGGTTCAGCACAGCCCTAATTAAAATCTTAAAAGAAAAGTTCAAGTATTTCAAAAAGTTTAAAATCTATGGTAACCACTCTGACAAGTCATCTTTTGCAGTTTTGCGTGACAGAGCAAGTAGGATGGAGCGTGCTTGTTATGCAGAATATATAACTTTTCTATTGTAAAAAATCCCAAAGTTTTTTGGTCCTACATCAAATCTAAGCGACATGGTAGTGCATTTCCCTCCAATATGACGTACAAAGGTGTCACATCTGGTGAAGGTCACAAAATCAGTGATTTATTTTCTAATTACTTTAACTCTAACTTCCTTAGCCCATCTGTTGATGCTCTCGGGTCTGATGAGAATTTTGGTACTTTTGATGAAACGCAGTGCTTATGTGACTTTTTTTAAATTCATGTAAATACTTCCCAAGTACAAAAACTCCTCCAATCTCTTGACCTTTCCAAATCAGCTGGCCCGGATTCTATCCCGGCCAAGTTATAAGTTTCCTGTGCTAAGGAGTTATCCACTCTAGTTTCTATTCCATTTAGTAGGTCACTTAATGAAGGTGTGGTGCCATCTCGCTGAAAATCTGCTTTCATTTCTCCCGTACATAAAAAGGGATCCCATGAACGTGTTGAAAATTATAGACCCATTTCCAAACTATGCCTTATTGCTAAAATACTAGAGCCTATCGTTTACACTCAACTGTATGAGGCGCTTAAATCTAGTTTTAGTCCTAATCAGCACGGATTTTCAAAAGGTAGGTCGACGGTCTCTAACCTGGTACTTTTTCATGATTACATAAGTGAGCGTATGGACAATCATGATCAAGTTGATGCGATTTATACTGTCTATAGCAAAGCTTTTGATCGGGGTGACCACAGTATCCCCATTAAAAAAACTTAATATGATTGGCATTAGAGGTGATTTACTTAAATGATTTTCTTCGTATGTTTCTCAAAGATCTCAAGCTGTAGTTCTCAACGGATTTTCATCGTCATGGACGAGTGTACCATCAGGAATACCCCAAGGGTCCCTTTTAGGGCCACTTTTATTTATTTTATTTATCTTCGACATTTACCAATGCTACAATAGCTCAAATTTTCTTCTATTTGCCGATGACATGAAGATTTTAGGGTTGTGAATAATGTCTGAGACTCTGAACTCCTACAAAGTGACCTCTTGAGGCTTGATACTTACTGTGCTGTCAACAAGCTGGATTTGAATGCTGCTAAGTGTTTTTTGTGACATTCACTCGTAGTTTGAATCCTTTTCTTGCGAACTACCAAATAAAAACCCTGCCACTGATGAGAGTGTTTGAAACCAAGGACCTCGGTGTTGTTATTAAAAGCAAACTTATTTTTGATCGTCATATTGATTCAATTGTCACTAAAGCCTCTAAATGGTTTTCACTGGGTTTCGTAAAGAGATCATCGAAATCGTTTAAAAACATTAAAAGAATTAAAATACTGTACTGTGCTTATGTTCGCAGCCATCTCGAATATGCGTCGCAAGTTTGGAACCCATGCTATGACGTCTACAGCAACAGACTTGAACGTATTCAGAGGAAGTTTACAGGGTATCTTGGCTTCAAGTTCAAGCTGCCAAAGCTCAATTAAGACAAACGTTGTCTTAAAATGCATCTACTTCCTCTGAATCATTCCCATTTCAAAAACGTCATCGTCAGGGAACTGAGTGATACACGTATTCATCAATGTCAGTGCCCAGAAGGTGGGCGCTTAATGAGTGTGCTCTGTGCGGGCAACACCCGCCGCGAAAAACGGCTGGGAGCACACCAATGTGTAGCCGCTTGGACCGCAACATTGAGTAGCCGCTTGGACCGCAACATTGTGTAGCCGCTGGGAGCCGATAAAGCCTTGCAGGGCTATACGATTGTCCACTTTATTATGCATAAGGAGATAGTAGTGCACTAGTAACGCTAACTTACTTCTTTACTTAAGGGTGTACCCCCACCATTCCTGCCACGAACAAAGACGGAAATAAGTGTGGGGAATACCCATACATCCTCTTATATAGAGATCTAGCGAATTTACGCTGAACATTTTCCAACATGAACTTGTATTTGTCCCCATGTGGGTCCCAGATGGTTGCGTTATGTTCAAGCCTGCTACGGACAGCTGCAGCTGCAGCATTCAGCAAGCTGGATACCAGGGTCTTCTGTTCACGTGAACAGGTACGAAGGTCGCAGTGTATTTGGCAATCATCCTGCCGAATCCTGTATGCTGCGGAAACTTGTCACATCCGCCTGCTTGATCGTTTCCACCTCAGTTGCCCACGCAAGATCATGAATATCAGATGGGTTGATCACGTGCGGAACACTGAAGTGCTGCGATGTGCCTATGTGGGTGGTATTGGTGCCTACCTCATACGGCAACAGCTTCGGTGTTGCAGACAAGTGTCAAGGATGCAGAGGATCGCGAAGCACATCTTCTACTCAGAACTTGAGGAGGGCAAGCGCAAGGGTGGCGTACGACTCCTCAGGTACAAAGAAGTACTGAAACGGCACATGAAGGTGGGAGATGCAAGCCGCCCTCAGACCCCAGTGGAGGGCCTTGGTTAAAAAAATCCGCCGGCGCACCGAGCTTGACACCAAGCACAATGAGTTAAAAGCCGTCGGGCCACCTGCGCTAACTCAGTATAACTATATTAATGGTGTACTCACATGCCTGCAGTGCGCGAGGGTCTTAACAAGGAAGATTGGCTACACAAGTCACATGCGAGTACACGAATGAGTTCAAAGCTCATGAAGCGGTCGCCGTGACCGAAAATCGGTCGGGCCAGTTATCGCTGTTTCTGGTTCCCACAGCACAGGCAATCAGTGTGGGGCCAGCAGCAATTTATGTGCCTGTATATAAATGTTCATGTTATGTTTATGTTTATTCAGTTGGCTTAACTGGTTGCACCTAACCGATTAGGTTGAAATTCGTGCAAATGTGCATCAACCACTTGCTGCTGCCGTTGACTGACGCTGAGCTAAAGATATTATATTTAATGGGCAAGATAACGCAAAACTTTTTGATAGATGGCACTGTGTGTTTCTTACACAGAGTTTTTCATTCGTCTGAGGTTTTTAACTTATTAAACATTGTTAACAGTGCAACGTTTTATATTAGAGGAAAGCTGAATAAAACTTTTTATTAAAAGTTAACTCCCAGACAGCCTTTATTTTCGTTTAACGATCGAGATTAGATATTGAAAGCTTATATTTACAAAACTCAAAATATTTTCAAAAAAACTCTTATATATTTACAAAAACTCTAATTATGTTTAAATTCGCTATTTAAGATAGTTATAAGGTTAATAATTATTATTAAACCTCAGGAGGGGGGGGTTTTCTTTATCTCATTTACAACCGACTATCGCGATTAGACAATACACTAAACTGCGATTTTTAATTTGAGGCCAGAAATGTATGTAAACAAACAACTGTCATTTTCTAGAACGAAACAGTTGACTTTGACATTAATATTATACTTTTTGTACTGGAAAGTTGTTTGTTTCATAATCACAATATATAGTTAGTTAAATGGTGTGAATATGCCCGGATATCGAAACATTTACTTTTTTTTATCCAGCATTAAGTTCATTTTGTATGAAGCTACACACACGCAAAAACTGAACTGAAACAAATAAACCACCCCAGCACATGCCCGACCCAAAGGTACCCATCACACTGGCAGCATTACCGCGCTGCACGGCGAGTGAGATCCTTTGGATCAGGAACGCTCCGGAACGATTGGCAAAACCTCGGTCCCTCAAGCGTCGCCCAATGTCCTTGACAAACATCCTGCCCTGAGCACCCCAAATACCCGTGGTCTCGACGTATGGAGTGCTTGTATATCTAGGAGTAGATATGTTGATAGAAGACTTTCTGATGCATCGATTGGCATAAAATTGAGCTTATCGACGGCGGTGGTGGCCGCGACTCATAAATACATGGCGTTCTTTAGCCAGATTCTGTATCTTTTCATTATCAGGCTCAGTTGTTAGTCCACATCTATCCGCTGGCGGGTCTCTCGCGCAGCAGAAATTGTAGTGTGGCGGCGAGTGCCGTCGAGGGTTTATTACGTAGTTAGGCGACGCAGAGACCTGCACTTTTGCACGTCTGCGGTCGGCCTTACGCTGCTTCTGTGGGGGCTATTCTAGGTATTCTTAAGTTTTTCATCACAAAGTAATCATTCGGAACAGTTTTATCTTTGATCTTTATACCCACATGTTATGAACACAAATATTAAAAAACAGGCATATACATTTATGCTGGCCCCACACCAGTGTCTATGCCTACACAGGTGTAGTGGGAACTATAAACAGCGACGCCATATTGACACCTAAAACCTGGGGATTTTTTATTTTGCTCTTCAGCTGGGTGATATAGGAGTTTTGAAAATTGGGCCGCAATTTTGAATCACAACATGTACCTTTAGATATTTAATCAATCCTTTGAAATCACGCTAGTAAAAGTGGCATATGCTCCGTTACCCACATACTTCATATTTCTAGTAACAGTAGAAAAAATACTGGCTGATCACTTGCACCACAAACAAAGCTATATTTAGAGATATGGAACAGTGTGCATATTTCAAACTTCACCAAGAGCAACTTAGTAGAAAATATCAAAGACACTCTTCGCAGATTGTAAACTGCAAAGTAGAGATTTCTCAAAAGTTTTATGGTCCCTCTCAGTATGTAAATTCAAAGTAACAGAAGCTATTTGTTGCATGAAATCTGATAAGAGTCGTTCCGAAGAAAGATTGTCTGAAGTGAACATTCACTTTCCTTCTGTAAGTTATACAAGATCTACTCTTGAGATGCTTGCTATTCATTTTGGTGACTTCCCCTGCAAGTGACGTTGTTTTAAAGTTCGTATTTTTGATAATGGGGCAATGTTTTAAATACTGACAACCATCTCCGAGAAACAGGCTACTGAAAACCATGTTATATTAAAATAAATTCACCAAAATTAGATATTGCAATGACTGGTTCGACTTCAAAATCTGGAAAGTCCATCCATGTTTGTATATATGTGCATAATATTAATTTATTTCTATATAGCACACCACATTTGGTATTTTGTTTGACCATAACGAAGCTGTTTAATTTTTCTTTCATCTTTTAAGAAATAAATTGTTTACAAATTTTTATTTAGTTCTATTTGTTGTTATAAAGTTCGCAAAACAATAATAGTTCGGCTGAAGGTTCAATGACTTCGTTCGTGCAGAGGTCGTTGAATACACATTTCGTTACCCGAAATAAGCTTTGACAAAGCCTTCTGGAAACTCTACTCGGAAGAATTGTATATGAGTCATTTCTGTGAAGCGTCAGAAGAAGGGCAATAATGCTTTTCGAGTAGGGATGGAATGATACTTCTATTACGCTCCCGATTCGAAGAACAAATGCATAGTAACAGTGATTACGTTATCAAATTCGATAGCGAATGAATAACGATTCTTGTGATCATTGTATTGTGTAGGACCTGAAAAATCTACCTTATGTATTTGTGGTCATTACGGCCAAACGGCTTGACGGAATTCCAATTATAAAGTGTCGTTGGATTTTTCTCAATCATTGAAGAGTTAAAGACCATATATTTTTTTTGTGGAAGGGAACTTTTAAACCATTTAAATATGGATTCCTATCAATCAAAGTAGATAGACTTAACTCTTTAAAAAGCGTTAAAATGAGGATTTTTGCGCTTTTTTGATAATATTTCTCATTTTAAAATGCATTCGGAATAGCCCCCCGGTCTAACCTGCTCTAGGTAACTTTATACCCCTTAGAAGCGGTCTTTTTGGTAAACATATTTATTAGCATGTCGAGGCACTAGCCTCATGAACCCCGGATGTTGCTGCGTTTCGAGAAACCGTTGTTTCCCGTTTGTATGAGAAAGAGTGTTTATTACTGTTCTACTGAACCGAAAAGAACACGGAAATAACTAAATAGACATAAAGTTTCATACGCATATAAATTTTAGGAAGGAAGAGAAAGCCTGGTTTATGGAACAGTAGGTACGAAAAATAGAAACGATTTACTTTCTCAGTGGATGATAAAATCGCTTTTGATTTCGTATTTTCTGTAGGATCAATGTGGGATCATTATGTGAGTATTCGTTCAACTTTATTCAAGCTATAGCCGTGAGTATAAGTTATGTTATGGTTCTCGTTTATTCAATAACAATTTGTGCCTCAGCCAATCCTTAAAGGTAATGGTGGACCGCATTCTTATATTTTCATATGTACATAATTTATCCCTTCCTCACTTTTCTGAATATAAATCAGCTTCGCTATCTCAGTAGTTTTCTGAAGTTTCTTCTGATACGAGTACATAAGCAACATTACCAACTCTGGAGACAAAGATCATAAATCAGAAGTGTTAATTCAAAATGGCATGCCAAAATATAGTCCATAATATAGCCAACGAAACTCCTTGGTGAAATAATCAGACCGATCCGGAGTCGAAACCATCGAAAACTAATTAAAAAAAAACTTTGAAATGGATCACCTCACCAAGACGAACAATACAAGTTTGTATGGATACGTCACGGCAGAATAGTTGTCAAAAAGACCGATGATAGCAAGATTGTTATACGTAACCATAAAAATCATTTTTTTTTGATCTAACTAGAGAAAGACCCATAGAAATATACGAATGTCAACGTAATTTACAAAGACACATTCCATTTCTATTATCAAAATCTGAGAGGTGTCTGAACCAAAATCTTTACCATCCTACAAGAAGATGGTATCACTCTCACTCAAACTTGTCTAAACAATGAAATATTTGGCCACGAATTTATTGACCATCGATACAACGTATTCGGAAGAGATCGTTAATCGAGTGCTTTAAATCCTGAAAAGACGGGCGGAGGAGTACTACTAGCAATCAAAAAGGAGTTAAATTAGCGCGAGTGCAGGCCTGGGAAAGTGCATGCGAGGATACTTTATTGCTTATAGACATTAAAGACTCCTCGGGTTTCCAGAGAAAAATTGTGTTGTATACCTTCCTCCCCCTGTCAGATTAGATGTTCTTAAAATGTTTTAACAGTTGTTATCAATTTTGTGAATCAGTAGATCAGATCATTATTGTAGGCGATTCCAATCTGGGCTTCATCAATTAGACTGATAATTTTGAGCCTTTGAACCCAAGACCTGTTTTTTTTTTCTGTATCACAAGCTGGGGATCGAACCCGGGACTTCTCGCATGGTAGGCAGAGCTACAACCGCAGCACCACAGTGGTTATGAAAATTTAGATATAATATAAATACAGACACATAAAAGCAAAGACTATCAGCAACATGAAATTTCTTCAAGCGAAACCTACATGATGGGTAGGAAAGAACTTAATTAACTTCTGATTAGCGTTTTCTTAGCAGCTCCGTTCGTTTTGGATTTAGTATTTAACCCAACTATAGGTAAAACCGTACTACGTACCTATGTATATCATGCCTAATATGTACAGTCACGATTCAGTTCCCAATGCCGCACGATCATAGTCCTTAAGGTATACGGAATAAAATTCACGAACTGTGTACGTGATCGTCTGTACATAAAAACCGATTTGTGCACTGCTACGTATTAAAACTGAAAATCACTCGGACTTTCAACGATTAAAGGCACAAGTAAGTGGCCGAACCGGTTTATGAATTGAGATGACCACGTAGACTTTTAGCACATTTGGCCAACCCATCATAAATTACTCTTTTTTAGGGTTCCGTACCCAACGGGTAAGAACGGAACCCTATTACTAAGACTTCGCTGTCCGTCCGTCTGTCACCAGGCTGTATCTCAAGAACCTAGCTAGCTAGAGAGTTGAAATTTTTACAGATTATGTATTTCTATTGCCGCTATAACAACAAATACTAAAAAACAGGATAAAAGAAATATTTAAGGGGGCTCCCATACAACAATTCTTTCAATACCACATACAAACTTATGGATGCACCTGGTTACGTACATGGAGTGTGAAAGTAACCGCACCAATAACTTTGTAAACAATATTTTGCTGTGTAAAATCCAAACTATTCACTCCACACCATCGCTTCCATTGAACGGTGGTACGGAACCCTTCGTGCGCGATTTAGACTCGCACTTGACCGGTTTATTTTACTCAATGTCAAAGACTTTCTGATGCGCCTTTATATTGCTTTCTTTAGGGATATAATAGCGACAGTATGACATTTAAGTTCCACTTTACTGGTGTAATTTAGTTTATCCATTGGGCCATCAGTTAATTTGAGTTCAAATACTATCGATCCGAAATAAGTAAATTTTTGACAAATTTTATATGATTTGGACGTGATTCTAATAAAGAAGCTGTATCTAATATTTTATTTCCTCCCGTATTGCAGATAAGTTTCCATTCAAAATGCCTTCATACATTAAGTATGCCTGAAAAGCGGAAGTCCCCATTTTGCTCAGACTACTGCAAATGTGCACATTTTAATAGGGCTGAGGCTGAATCCATTAATTGCTGTTCAGAGAGCTACGTATTTTGCTCGCGACCTCTTTTCGAGATTCCCGGTGGCCAAGCATAGAGTTTAGCTCTTGAATTAGAGGAGCAAATTAAGCCACAAGTACCGGTTTTTCAAAATGTCTTCAAATCAAAGTATGTAGTTTCAGTTTCAGATTTTGATTGCGTTATGCTGGTAGTCGTTTTTGTAAATATATTTTTATAGGGCTTTGGAGCTTGCAATATTTGTCTATATGTGATGAACGAATTTTTACGATCACATATTTTTGTAGTTTCTTCCGTGTCAGTGATCTTTATAAACAAAGAAACACTTTAACTTTTACAGACCGAAAATAAATCGTTTTATTATGCAACATTTGACACACATCTGAATAAATCGGTAAAATCATTCAGCTGTTTGTGATTTATTTCTCTCTTTAGTAACATTAAGGTTACTGCCAAATCCGGTAGCTCTATTGGTTAATTTTTGAAAGCGACTGAAATTCCTAGATGTCACAATCACACGATAAGTATACCGATTATTTTGCTGATTTTACGATCTTGGCCTAATAAACAATCCAAGTGTGTGACCACGAGCAATGAACGGAACCTTGTCATAAATCGGAAAATTTGCCTTTTTTAGGTTTTTGACGATTATAATCCTAAAGGACTAGATTTTTCGAATACAATACAGTTTTTTAAGTATAGATAGACTAAATTAGCTACAACATGAAACTATCTTTATCTGAGAAATAACCTTTAAATTTATTTTTTTATTTGCGTTTTTCAGCTATATTCTGTTGTTCTGTGTGAATTTTGACCCTGTTTCGGAACTTCCGCCTCCTATTATATTCTAGTGCATCCTAAAGAGTTTTGAGGAACCTGCAGATCCACCCCGCCCCGTACCTGTCGCAATTACTCTATACTGAGAAAACGGGCCGTTAGCAAAACGTGATTTTCACTCTGCTTATGGCAAAACGGTTATTTCCTACCGAATACACGTTTAAAATTGACAAAAATGCTCTGCTATCAAAACTGTAAAAAATAGCATAGCACTATGCATCTAGCAGTTAAAACTGTGGATTTCAACTACTTCAAATACTCGGTTAAAATCTACCAACCCGGTTAAAATCTACCAACCGATTCTTTTAGAATCAACCGTACATTTGTTCAATATTGACAGTATAAGCATGCTAACATTGTGACAGTAAGAAGAACGCTAATATCTGCAGTTTGAACTCTGCTATTTGAACCATAACTCTGTTATCAGTTTAACCGTATGTCGGTTAATTTTCAACCGTAACTCGGTTACAGTTAAACCGTATTTATTTTAAGTTCTGTTAGCTGATGTACGGTTGAACTCAACAGTGACTCGGTGAAAACGATGATGTTAGAAGCAACCGTACATTCGTTTAATATTAACAGTATAAGGATTGACAGAGAGAAGAACGCCAATATCTACAAATTGAACTCTGCTATTTCAACCTTATTGTTGTCTCTGTTATCATTTTAACCGAAGCTACTATTTATAGCAGAATAACACTAATAAACTTAACAGTTAATTTCCTGGTTAGTTAGCAGAGTTACTCTTCTAATTTAGCAGACAATGTATCCTAATTTAGCCGAGTAGTTATGATAATTTAGCCTAGTAGCTCTGCTAATATTGCCGAGTAGGTCGGCTACTGCAGCCCAGTAGATCTGCTAATCTAGCCGAGTAGATCTGCTAATATAGCCGAGAAGGTATGCTAATACAGCCGACGAGCTTTGCTAATATAGCCGAGTAGCTCTGCTAATATAGCCGAGTAGCTCTGCTAATATAGCCGAGTAGCTCTGCTAATATAGCCGAGTAGCTCTGCTGATATAGCCGAGTAGGTATTTTAATAAAATTGAATAGTTCTGTTAATATAGCCGAGTAGGTCGGCTACTGGAACCGAGTAGGTCTGCTAATTTAGCTTAGTAGCTCTGCTAATTTAGCCGAGTAGGTCGGCTACTGGAGCCGAGTAGGTCTGCTAATCTAGCCGAGTAGGTCTGCTAATCTAACAGAGTATGTCTGTTAAGGTAACTGACTAACGGCCGGTTTCCTGGGCGCTGATTAAGAATACATCCTGGTTAAAATGATTTGAGCCAATCACGTGCCGCTAATATTCAAAATAGCTACACGTGATTGGCTGAGATCAGTTTAACCAACTTAACCAGTGCCCAGGAAACCGGCCGTAAGTCTGCTCATCTAACCGGGTAGGTCTGCTAATCTAACAGAGTATGTCTGTTAATGTAACCGAAAAGTCTGCTAATCTAACCGAGTTGGTCTGCTGATCAAAAAGAGTATGCCTGCTTATGTAACGGACTATAGATATAGTCCGCTGTTTAATATTTATGCGTCGGAAACGCACCGGTTTTTTGTTGCGCGAATCGATCGCGAGTAATCGAGACATCACTAGCGAAAACGGACTAGCAGCTGTCACTCGTACCGGAACGAGATGTAAAATTGGAGGTTATCTTTACTCTTGGTCTTGTCTCATCGGTGAGAATAACATGGCGGCTCGGGCCCCGTGGCATTGATGGTATTTCGGTGTACCAATTATCATACAGGCATCGGGCCTGGTCAGAGTGTAAATCTGCATCGTCGGGAAATAAGTAGATTCACGTCATCGGTTGAGTGATTTGTGTTGTGAAGCACACAGTCGTATCGGCGGCGACTCCACGTGCCGCCAGCAGCGCGCCGGCGACGGCGTCGGACAGCGACGGCAAGGGTTCGATCCCATCCCCCATTCCAAAACTGTCTCCTCTCCCGCATTCCCCTGTCTCGAATCGAGCCTTCAATCTATCCTGTCTGCGGTGACAAGGTAATAACAATTTCATCAATTCTTTTCTCTCACGTGGCAAAGGTACATCCCCCTTAGGATTCCACGCCGTTCGGTAGGCGTGGGAAATTAAACATTTTGGTAGCAGAAGCGCGGTTTCCTAGTGCGAAATCATCGATTCACGGAGGGTTGGCTTTGTCACATTGTAGTTGGGAGAAAAGAATATCCCAGATTGGCTCAAGTCGGCAATGAGTCTGTGGTCGGTATACCACGATTAAAGTTCATTTTCGGTAAGTGAAAGTATAAGTGCCAATTTAGTTAACAGTTGTTATAAATTGTAGTCGGAAACTACTGTTTGTGCGCATAAAGGATTGAACAGTCATTCAGCGAAGCCTAGATTGTATTACTTGCGATAGAACGTCGGGTTCTATAGTCCTACAGTGTTATTTCGGTTTACACAGCAGGGTCGGGCTATTTAAGGGGTATTAAGCTGATTTTGCTGACTTCAAAGGAAGTGTGGTTCCTATCGGAGGGGCCACTGCTAGAAAAATAGTTTTTTTTATAATAACCTTTTGTGTGTTATTTGTATTGTACCACATGGTGGCATTCTCTAATTGATTTAGAGTGTATATTATAAGGTGTATTTCCACAGGGCGACCATATTAAATATTGTTTATGATTTAATTGTTTAGTGGTTGCCTTGGGTTTTACAACTTAGTTTTAATTTCTGTGTCCAGCTCTGACGGGAAAGTGCTGGTATCTGGCTGTGCTTAGTTCAGCAGTGAAGCATAGGACCAGGAACAATTAAATCGGTAACCATGGCACCTTCGCCCTTGACGGTACTGCGATATGGTGTCCGTGAGGAGATGAGATGGCTCGCCCATACTCACAAGTATGTGGAGCGACCCGACATGGACGATGTCCTGCTCAAGCGTGTGGAGGACGCAATGACACGCGTCGGGAAGGTGTGTCGGCTGGCTGCCGAGGCTGAAGCCCTCGGGCTTACGGATGAGGCCTCGGTGGCTGCAGTGAGGCAGCTCTGCGCGGATGCTGACCAAGCGATGGAGTGCTTGGGCGACATCGAGCGTCGCGCCGAAAAAATTAAGCGGTCGCGTCGGGATGACCGCGGGGAGGGTAGCGGAGACCCCCCCCCCCTAAGGGTGTGGTTGGACGGCTTCCACACCTGGAGATTCCGGCCTTCGGTGGGGCAATTGATGAGTGGCCGGCATTCATCAATTTGTTCGATAGCCTGGTCCACGGTCGGGACGACCTGGACAGCGCCTACAAGTTGGCCCAGCTATTGATGGCACTGCGGGGTGAACCGAAGGAGTTGGTCGGTCACCTAACGGTTACGGCGGGCAATTATGAGATTGCCCGGGTCATATTGTTTGACCGCTACCAACACAAAAGGCGGTTGGTTGATGCGCAGCTGGGGAAGCTGTTCAGCATCCCAAGAGTAACCCGGGATGTTGACATCCGGGTACAGGTGCTCAACCCTGTGCTGGTGGCCACTAAGGCCCTTCAGAACCTTGGTCTGCCGGTAGACCAATGGTCATATATTGTGTTATATATGGTTTTGTCACGGTTGCCTGCAGCTGTTCAAAGTCGGTTTGAACAGCTGCATGGGGGCAGTAGCTCGGAACTGCCCACGCTTGTCCAATTAACGGAGTTTTTGGAGGGTGAATGCAGGCGATGCGACACCATGGATTCGGAGGCCAGTGTGCAGCGCCAACCCGCGCGGATGCGGGAGGGGCCGCGCCCCCCACCCCCACGGGGGGGTGGTCGGTCAAAACAATTTGGCGTTTTGAGTGCCGCGCCGTCGGGTGACGGCTGTGTGCACTGCGACAGTGCCGGTCATGAGGTGACCAGTTGCGCCAACTTTAAGGCGCTCGGTGTGGCTGCCCGCAGGAAGGTGGTCTTCCGCCACCGATTGTGTTTCGGTTGTTTGGGGCCGCACCCGCTGAGCGAGTGCTCACGGGCGTCCCCCTGTGAGGGCTGCGGTGGCAGGCACCACGTCGTGTTGTGCCTGAACCGGTCAGGCCCATCGGACGGTCACCAGGGCCGGACTCAGGTTGGTCGGTCACAGGGCCCAACCAGGGCCGGACCCAGTCCCCCTCCGGGCAACGGGAGTCACCAACGGGGTGACTGGGGTACCCGCGGACGGGACCACCCCCGAGGGGAAGGGGGCAGCGCGGGGGTGGTCCCGTCCGCGGGTACCCCAGTCACCCCGTTGGTGACTCCCGTTACCGCATGGCCCAGTCTGGTGTTGACCGAAACCAGACCAGTCGCCTGCAACACGTGGACACCTGGCACTAACAGGTATCCTAAGGCATCGACACCCAATAAAATGTCTACTGGGCCCGGAATGTCGAACTCCGGGTCAGCCAGTGACAACCCAGCGACCAACTGTCGCACCGAGGGCGACAACCGTACGTGAGGGTGTGAGCCCATCACATTAGGCATGACTAATGCCGTGATTCACCGATGAATCCACCCGTGACGAGAGAGTAATCCGACATACTCACTTAACGGAACCGACTTCCGTGTTCCCAATTCTCCGAATGGAATGTGGGTACTCCCTTACCGAAATGCCCAACCGTCTTACAAGGTTGCACGAGACTAAGCACCCCTGGGCCCCCGAGTCCAATAGTGCTCGTGCCACACAAGATTTGCCGTCCGAACTCCACGCTATCACCGAGGCGGTGGGGAGCATGACCGTCTGTGGAGTGGCGGCACCCTGTAAGTGGGCGGCGTGTCCCTAGCGGGAACCTCCGCGGGATCCGAAACCGCTGGGACCCCCGTCGGCCTGGTAACTCGGCTGCTGATATGCCACCGGTGGCATATCAGACCGCATGTACATCAGGGGGTCCCAACCCGCATAATAGGCCCCTCGCTGTCCCGGTACCCGACCATACCGGACTGTGAACGGTGTGCCCGGTGGCCACCATGGATGGAGGGGGGAGAGCGGATCCAACCTGGGGCGCTCTAGGAATGGGGGAGACATCCGACTGTTCGCCTCCCTGTTCGCCTCCCAGAGCGACGGGCAGGGTGGCGCAGGAGGTGGTGGGCTCCCAGCCTTCGCGCCACTCATAGGTGCCATCTTTCACCCGCCCGTAACACGCGGTGAGCCAGCGGCCGAAGTCCTCGCTGACCCTGGATAGCGGCGACCGAACCCCGGCTATCCCGCCTGTTACTGCGCGGGGGGAGATGTAAAATTGTAGGTTATCTTTACTCTTGGTCTTGTCTCATCGGTGAAAATAACATGGCGGCTCGGGCCCCGTGGCATTGATGGTATTTCGGGTGTACCAATTATCATACAGGCATCGGGCCTGGTCAGAGTGTAAATCTGCATCGTCGGGAAATAAGTAGATTCACGTCATCGGTTGAGTGTTTTGTGTTGTGAAGCACACAGTCGTATCGGCGGCGACTCCACGTGCCGCCAGCAGCGCGCCGGCGACGGCGTCGGACAGCGACGGCAAGGGTTCGATCCCATCCCCCATTCCAAAACTGTCTCCTCTCCCGCATTCCCCTGTCTCGAATCGAGCCTTCAATCTATCCTGTCTGCGGTGACAAGGTAATAACAATTTCATCAATTCTTTTCTCTCACGTGGCAAAGGCACATCCCCCTTAGGATTCCACGCCGTTCGGTAGGCGTTGGAAATTAAACATCTGCTAATCTAACCCAGTAGGTCTCCTAATATAACAGAGTATGTTTGCTAATGTAACTAACTATGTCTGCTAATCTAGCCGAATAGTTCGGTTACTGGAGCAGTGTTAGTCTGGTAATCTAGCAGAGTAGGTCGGCTAATTGAGCAGAGTAAGTCTGCTAATCTAGCCAAGTAAATATGCTGCTAAAATTAATCAAACTTTGTAAATATAAACAGTTTATCTGTTAAAAGGACTATATACATAAAGTATATAATGATAGCAGATTTTTTTTTTAAATTAACCGTATAAGCATAACAGAGATGGCACGGTTGCTATTAGTAAATTATACTATAAGCTGAATCGTAACCAAGTCACTCGGTTGTAAATAACAATTATACTGTTGCATTTCACCGTCGCGTTTTCTCAGTGTATAAGTGCAATCCCGACACCCTTGATGAAATCTGGTACCAATATGGATAGTATATTTAAAATATATCTAAAAGCTTTCTATATATAATGTTCACCCTACAGCTCCCACAGTGATCCAATATAGAAAAAAGGCAAAAAATTACGTTCTAAACATATGTAAATATTAACAGAAAATAAAGAATTTTAAAATTGGTTTTGAATGCTTACATAATTATATTTATCTACACACGTATCATAAACCCTCTTTACTGCGTTCAAAAATCGCACGTTACGATCAGCATTATGTTAAACTACTTGGTAAAAACTCGTTTCGTATCTGGAAAACTACACATTATGGTCATTATGTGTAGTTTTTCTACTTATAATGACATTCAAATTTTGAACGCCGACGCCCACCCGCGTGCCGTCCCTAGTTTGTCTGTGAAGTTGGTACTGACATTCAAATTTCGAACGCCGACTCCCGTGAAGTTGGCTAAAGAACAAGCTAAACAATTGCAGAACCACAATGCCGATCAAACATGCGGTTCCTGAACACATCAAAGAGAGCTAATGATATGTGTGTAGATAAACTAGTGTATGTAACTGTACATAATTAGGCATTAAAACTCTCGAGTGATATTATTATGAAACTCGCCTTCGGCTCGTTTCATAAACCCACTCTCGAGTTTTAATGCCCTCCATTATGCAGCAGTCACATAAACTACTATTTTAACATCCCAACATAAAACGTGAGGGGCTCGATAATATAATTATAACAGGGGTATTTGAGTATTGAGTATTAAAATAAACTATTGAGTATTGGGGTAGAAATGGGAAATGTGAAAATGTAAAGGGGTATTGTGGAAAAATCATATTAAACAATAATGCGAAACGTTTTATATGAAATAATTATTATTGTACTAAATTCTACCATTGGTGTGATTTATTTGTCTACCATATGACTCTACTTACTTGTCCTCTTTATTCTATCAATAAAAATGTAGAGAATACCTATTAACTAACTGGATGATTATATTTTCCGTTTTAGATTTTATAATTTTCTCGATAATAAAGCCCACTAATCTTATCATGAAAATACCAGCGCGAATGTCACTTTATCATAAGTGAATCTTGACGTGTTGTTATCATTCCAGCCAAAACTCAGAAACCCTCGTCCGCTAATTAAAAAGTTAATAGGCATAAAAAAGAACATCAAACACAGGTGTCCCCAGAGGAATCTGGTTATTGTTGAAATAATGAGTTTAATTTTCAGTCCCCGTGCAAAAAGTAGTCAAATAAAAAAAATGTCTGACCGATATTGTGAACCGGAAAACCGTCTAGGTTAATATCTGCACTACAAGGGTTTAAACATTAATTAAAACTATTTTTCATAGCAGGCATTCAATTATTAAATATCTTCTTTGAAAATTCTTGTAAACCTGAACTTACATTGCCATGCTTTTACGACATAGTAGTTGTCATTCAAGCCTATCTCCTATTACGATACGCATAGGTGACGATATTTTTACGCGACTCTCGGAGACTAGGTAGTTGCTACGAAGTAACATTTGAATGGAGGCTCGGACACTATGCTACGGTATCCTGCATGTTTATAAGATACATCGTTGCGACTAGTGTTAGGGACTCACGTTGCCTTTGCCTATCGTTAAGGGAGAAGGGCCTAACCTAACAGCAATATAATGACCATCCCAGTCTTATTTTTTTTGTGCTCATCCGTCCTATACCCAAAATGTTCTCGAAGAGTCTCTCAGCAACTAATGATTCTGTCCGGATTAGTTCCGGAGATAATTGAGAGGAAGTATAGATACCCGGATTACTCCCAATAAGGGTGAGGTGATAATGTCTGTTTGCAAAACCCGGTCTAATTGACTAGGCCTGCTTCAAAACAAGCCCGGTCCAGGGGTATTTACTGATAGTCTGGAGTTGGGCGTATAGGGGTTTCTAATAGGGGTTATTTTGGGTACGAGTATACGGGACTGTATTACAGTTACAGTTTTCCACAACAAATAATTCCGATGATGTTTCCTGCGCAGTAGACCATTTTATGAGCATGGGAGTCTAAGATTTACCAATGGCAAACATTGATATTGGTCTATAGATTTCGCGCCAAAAGCCTTCCTTAGGGATTGATTTGATTCTGATAATCCGTTATTTATTACAAAAACCTTTGAATGTTATTGAACTTACAATTTTCTGAGTTGTGAGTGTAGAGTCTGGATCGCAACCTCCATACCTGTATAAGATGCAGTGAACAAGCACAGTAGATAATTTACGATAAGGTGGTGACGTGTACTCAGATTTTTTTGAACAAACTTCAAATAAGGAGAGTTTCTCAATTATATACCTATGTATATAATTGAGAAACTCTTGTATTATTATCAAAAAATGCAAAATATTTACACATGTTATTCTTTTCGGGCTACGAAATAAGTATACAAAATTTCATAAGTGAATGTTTGTTTATATGTATGTTTGTATTCGTGTTTCTCCGAAAAGATTGAACGGATTTTAACTATTTTGTGTTATTGTCTTACATTTACTTCAACTAAGAGAGCAGCAATGTTTATCAAATTCGGTTAAGAAATTTTCAAGATATGAACTACTTTGCGTAAGTTTAGTAGTCTAGCTTAATATTGCGAGCTGAGCAACAAACAGACGATAGAAAAATAAGAAAAATGCTAGTTCCATTATTGAAATAATTTGAAAACAATTGGTTCAATTGTTTTCAAACTATGAAAAAAGGACTGAAAAAAAATAGCTAGAAAACTTGACAAATTGGCGATGTTTAATCCTTTCTGAAGCTCTGAATATAATAGGAGTGTATCAAAAAGGTAAGGGGTTTTCCGCAGTACTTACAAGACTCACAGGGGCCCATGAAAGACTTATCATTACAAGTATAAAACTAATAATAACAAAAAAACTGTTAAATTGAGTCGACTTAAAATTAACTCAAAAGTAAGAAATAAAAATGGTTCTTCTTGTTCCTTGTTCCTATTGATCAATTTGGTGTTGAAGTAAAATGTTTTTGAAGTTTCTTTTAGGTTAATTTAAAGTCGACAATCTTTTTTTATGATTTGATTTACTTCTACAAAGACAAGCAGGGCTAACACAGTGACTAACTTCTGGTCCATGACCAGCTGAATATCATCGCTGAATTTTAAAAGTGCTGTGGAGAGCTGAGAATGGACTATGGATTCAAGGAATTTGGAGATGATAGGTAAAATAGAAATAGTAGATAGTCTTTGAAGAAGGAGTATACTATGAAGGAGTGATTGGAAATTTTAGGCAATGAGATGATGAGCGTTTTTGCCACAGATCGAAGATAAAAAACAGCTGCTGGGTTGGTTTTTTGCGCAACCGAAAATTAATGGGGAATATATATTTCATATTTATTTATGTTTAGGGAATCAAAGATGTCCCGTTTCTTAGTGGCATTTTTTAGTAAAACCAGGCATTTCTCCATTGCATAGAACACTCATAATACTAACAATGTACGTAAAATAAGATACATATTCAAAATCGGCACAACACTTCGTCAAAATAAAATACATGCAACAAATTACACTAATTAATTATATAGGTACCTACAAAAATCGCCCACCCCAAAATTACCAAGCTCACTAGCTGCGTTATCGAGCTTCACAGTGAGCGAGATCCTCTGGCAGGTAAGCCCGTGAGCAGTAGTCGAGTCGAGCGGTATTATATGTTGAGGAATACTTTAGGCGGGGATGCCCAAACATGGTTAAAAAAGGCCTAGGTCTTGGACGTTTTCATGTCTTTGACGTGTATTTCTGGTATGCACGACACAGTGTATCCTTTGAGGGGCCACAAGCAATGTATGCTCCTATAAGTGAATGTTATGTTATGTTTCTACGATGGTTGTCCGAATGACGCGGAAATAAGGAAGTTACAAAGTCCGCAAGGCGTAGCGGAGCAGCTGAACGCCATCGAGGGTCTAACTACAAGAAAATAAACCCTCGTTCATCACTTATTTATGGACAATGTATGGGGGTTGACGTTTGTTTTGAGGTTAATCTGCGTTTAATATTTCGTGTAGTATGACGGCGGCACGCTACCAATTAACGTATAGTTGTAATGTACACATAACTAGTTAGGGACCCGAATGAGTCACGAATAAAATTGCCTGAAAGAATACGCTAAATGTAATACTCGTAGGAAAGAAACATCTATTTAATGTATTTGATAATTAAACCACATATTTGTAAAAATATAACCCAGAGTTTATTCAGCACATAGGATGAAGAATACGACATTAACCAGAGTCACAATGACAGTTAATTCATAACACTACGAAGTTGGCCAGGATTAAAGCAAGGAGGCTACAATGAAACCTCCAACACGCCCTCTTAATCTTGGACGACTTCCAGCATATCTTGAACAAACAGCTGGTGCTTACAAGTAGGCAGTGCCTTCGTGAGCACATCAGCAGTCATCTGCTCTGTAGGCATATATGACAACTTAATGATTTCATTGTCAACAGCCTCACGAATATAGTGATACCTAATGTCTACGTGCTTAGACCGTTTATGAAAAACCGGATTAGTGGCAAGCTTCACCGCAGACTGATTATCACTATACAGGGTTACAGTGTTGCTCTGACCTGTTAATTCAGTAAGAACCGCACGGACGTATACCGCCTCTTTGGCCACTTCAGACAAAGCTATGTACTCCGCCTCGGTAGACGAAAGTGCGATACAAGATTCTTTGTAACAACCCCAGGAAATTACATTCCTACCTAGTTTATAGATATATCCCGTGTATGATTTACGATCGGCTCCGTTAGCCCAATCAGCATCGGTAAAACCATAAACACGAAACTTATCATGCTCAACATTTTTCCTGTACACCAGACCCAAATTCATTGTGCTTTTCAAATAACGCAACACACGTGTGGCCGCAGCAAAATGTTCCGCTGTGTAGCGGGTATTATACTGACTAAAAAAACTTACAGCAAATGAAATGTCAGGTCTAGATGTCACAGACAAGTACATTAAAGATCCTATCAATTCCTGATATGTTAATCTACTATCGTGGTTAGTGCTATCAGAAAACTTCAGACCTACGTCCTAGGGCGTCTTTGCGCCTTTACAGTCGCTCATACCGAAACGTTCAAGCAACTTTTCAATATAGTTTTTCTGACTCAGCTTCAACTCACTACTAGTACGATCTACTTCAATGCCTAGCATATGTTTAACCTCACCTAACTCCTTAATAGTAAAGTGAGACTTCAATGACGTTTTCAGCTTTTTAGCAAGCTCGTCACAATCGTAGAAAACGAAAAAATCATCTACATATAGTGCGATAATAATGGTTCGCTTACCCACTCGACGACTGAAGATGCAGCTCTCATGCTTACTCTGCGTGAACTTCTCTTCGAGTAAAACTTGCTTTACCTTATCGTACCAGGCACGAGACGTCTGCATTAAACCGTACACGGCTTTCTTGAGTCTGTAGACTTTATGCTCATCGCCTTGTCTTATGAATCCTTCCGGCTGTGACATATAAATCTCCTCGCTCAAGTTACCATTCAAGAAGGCAGTTTTGACGTCAAGGTGATGAATCTTCAGATCTAGCTCCACCGCAAGAGACAGCAACATTCTCAACAAACTATGCCGAACAACTGGAGAGTACGTATCCAAGAAGTCAATTCCGAACTTTTGGGTAAACCCCTTCGCAACTAATCGCGCTCTGTAACACGCTATTTTTCCATTCACGTCGCGTTTAATTTTAAACAGTTACCGATTCTTGATAATGTTCTTATCCGCCGGTCTGTCAACGAGCTCCCAAGCTTCATGCTTATTGAATGAGTCAATCTCGTCTTGCATAGCTTGCCGCCATAGCTTGCTATCGCTCGATTGCAAAGCCTCCTTGACAGTTGTCGGCTCATTCAACTCTATCTCGAGTGCAGACATTGTCCTCGGTATTCTAAGCCGTAAATTAAAGGCAGGTCCATCTGCATGTGGCTCCCGTGGTCTACCGCCTGTATCAGTAGATGAGCTCGGTACCTGCTCGTTCGTCTCGAACCAAACTTCAGGCGCTGCCGGCCTCTCCGCCTCAACCTGAATCTTTACATTCTGTGGGAACGGTAACTCCGCATTCTCCGCCTCAAGCTCAACCTCAGGCTCATCTTCCACGTGACTCTCGTCATCAATGACACCGTCGTCACTTGTCGGAAAGAATATCTCCACGGACCGCTTGCTCTTGACACCTGGAAAGATTGTTTCATTGAAAACAACGTCACGACTACGAAAAACTTCATTTTTCGCCAAATCGTAGAGCCTATACCCATTGTTCTCATATCCAAGAAATATACAACGCTTGCTCTTTGGTTCAAGCTTATTCCACTTCACTTTATCAATGTGAGCATTAGCTTCGCAGCCAAACACTCGTAAGTGTTTCAAGCTCACCTTTTTACCGGTCCAGGCCTCCTCAGGAGTTTTCCCCGAGAGCCTTTTCGAAGGTGACACATTCACTAAATGAGCTGCAGTGTTGGTAGCTTCTGCCCAAAATTTGTGGTCTACGTTTGAAGTGTATAACAGGCACCTTACTTTTTCCAGGAGCGTCCTGTACAGCCGCTCCGCGCAGGCATTCTGTTGCGGACTGTACGGCACAGTTACCTGGTGGACAATTCCCTTACCCTTCAAAAAGTCTTCAAGGTCCCTATTTACATACTCCGTCCCGTTATCCGACCTCAAAACCTTGACTTTATCACCAGTTTGTGTTTCCACTAGCTTAATAAAGTTTTTAGTGTATTCACTCACCTCGCTCTTACGCTTCAGGAAGTACACGAACACCTTCCTCGAATAATCATCCAAGAACGTCAGGATGTACCTCTTGCATCCAAGCGAATTCACTGGCAACGGACCACACAAATCGGCATGGATTAAATCCAACCGTTTTGCAGCCACAGACTTCTCAGGATTGCTAGGAAAAGGAAAACGGGCTTGCTTTCCTTTCAAACAAACCTCACAAGCAACATCTTTACAAGGGTCCTCCTGAAAACTAATGTCATTAGCAAGTCCCTGCCTCAAAAGCTTCATATTATGGCCGCTCAAGTGACCAAGTCTTTGATGCCAAGTTGCAGTGCTAATCGTTAGATTCGCCCTTAGACTGCAGGTCTGAAGTTTATATGCACCTCCTACGTCATTTGCTTTAATCAAAACATCGCTCAAATTTGAAATTGTACAACCCTTAGTATCAAAATTTACAGTACAGCCGTTCTTAATAAATTGGGAAACAGTTATAAGATTCACAGACAGCTTAGGTATAAACAACACGTCAGTCAACGTCGTGTCATCCGACAACATAACGTTACCTATACCTGTACACTGAAGTTTCTCTCCACTAGCAATGATGACGAAACCACCACGCGATTTAAAGTCTGTCAGCAAATCGCGCCTGCCAGTCATGCAATTTGTCGCACCTGAGTCTATGTACCACAAAGATTCCGAGCCCGTACTAGTACTGAATGCTGTCAACACAAAGTTTCCTGAAGAACTCTTCTCGTTCCGACAGTCTTTCTTCAGATGTCCTTTCTGTCTGCATTTCCAGCACCACGGTTCTCTCTTTCGATCAGAACTATCCTTCGTTTTTGCTTCTCCCTTGTGCTGCTGCGCTTTTCTCGTCCAGGAGTCACTCGTAGTAGTGCCTTTTCTGGTAGAATATAAGTACTCACTCGAATCTCCACGAGTAGTCCAACGTTGATCCTGTAGCAGTTTGGATTTGACTAGATCAGATGTGATGGCAGCTCCCGAATGCTCTAGTGCCATGATCATGGGCTCATACTCTGTCGGTAAACCTTTGAGCATCAGCGCACCAAGAAACTCGTCGTCAACAGGCTTGTTCATGTTCGCCAATTGCTGTGCTAATGACAAAACTTCATTGACGTAAGCTTCCATGTTCGCGAAGTTTTCAAATTTGACAGCGCATAAGTTCTGGAGAGTTCTTACTCTTGAACCGAGTCCCTTATCATCATAAGCACGTTCCAGTGCATTCCAGGCTTCTTTTGCCGTCTCCGCCGACATTAAATGAGAAAAACATGACTTTTCGACGGCCAAGCAAATTTTAGATAGCTATTTCATCACGTCTATTTCTCACCTCGGACGTTGTTTTATCATCCGCACCGTAACCACTGATACAGATCCATAAATTGTCGTGAATCAATGCATTTTTCATAACAAATTTCCATTCGACGTAATTTTCCCGTCCACGTAATTTTTCATGTGAAAAATTTTGATTCTTACTTTCCGACATATTTATTACAACGTTATACTATTTCTGCGGAACCATAACCTAATGTATTTGATAATTAAACCACATATTTGTAAAAATATAACCCAGAGTTTATTCAGCACATAGGATGAAGAACATGCTGGGGTATCTTAGAGTATGGTTGTCAAAAAAGTTCGGTCGCGCTATCTACCGGCTAGGCATAGGACTAACATGTCATTGGCACAACGTGGTCTTGCCACTATACAATTATTTTTTTCTAGGGTAGAAAATATTATATACGTTTTTTTAATGTTTATGTTGTATTTAATAGATCTCTAATCTGAAGTTTATCACAGTTTATTCATGATTATTTATTTGTTATAGCTAACCATGTTTTTAACAAGATATCGTTGGGTAATAAAAGTTTAGGATAATTTAGTAGTAATTCTGTTTTTTGTTCCTGCTTTGTTTCATGTATTAGTCAACGAGAAAAAACGGAAAAAGTTTGAAAGTTTTGTTTGGCGATTTAAAATTTTTCATTTCAATTTTATTATTTGGTGTTGAGCAGTTTGTTCCTCCAGTTCAGCGTTTTGATTAAAAACAGGACTTTCGGTTGGGGTTTAGATAAGGCGGCGGTAGTTTTGAGATAGGACTACCCGTGCAGTGCAGTGCAGCGTAAATACTTTTATTAATAAAGACAGGTCTCTAATTATGTCTAGGAATAAATGTTGCATGCCTGGTTGCACAACCAGCAACTCTGACGGTATGTACATACAACATATAATAACGTAGTAACAAATTGAACCCACTGAATTCATCGTCACCACTGATTTTTCCTGGACTCAGGTTCTTAACAACAACATTATTTCTGTTCAAGGTGTCCCGATGCATTATTTTCCTAATCCATCCAATGATAACGACCGTTTTAAAACTTGGAAGGCAACAGCAGGATTAGTCGGTTTTGAAGACTCGTATATTTTCTCGGAGAGAAAAGTGTGCCACAGGCATTTTGAAGATAATTACCATGGCAGCAAAAACAGACTTGTTAGAAGTGCTGTACCAACATTACATGTAACAGGTTAAACAGCTATTTTATTTTATTGTAGTACCTGGGGCGCTCCTAAAAATATGCAATTAAATGATAAATAAACCGAGTTTCTATCTAAGTAAGTTACTATCACCATTTTTCAGGAAGGAGCTTAGATACCCCTAAAGATGTTGTACAAGCAAACACTTCTGATATTCATCAAACCGCAGCTGGAAACAATAAAGGTATTTTTTTACAATAATAATAATAATTAATTTGACTAATTTAAAGGAACCCTAAAAATAAAACAATGATATAACCGTTCTTGTTTTCATTTAATTTCAGGAATTAACCGAAGATTCAAGGCAACAACTGCAAAGGAGAGACAACTTATGAAGTCAATCTGTAAATTGAAAAGGATGTTGCATAAAAAAGATAACCCAAATAGGTCATTTAATAGAAGATTGAAACTTGCTGAAAAAATAAGCTCTTCTACAGCATATAATATCTTGAGCCAGAAAATGACCAGACCAGCGAAATTGTTTTTTGAAATGCAAATAACGCAATCTGAAAAAAAAGGAAAAGGCAGACGATTCACACTGGATCAAAAAAATTTGGCAATATCGCTATATAAGCCCAGCCCAAAAGCATACCGACTTTTGAGTCCAATGTGTATTTTACCAAAAAGATAAACACTGCAAAAACTCCAGATCTAAAACCAGGCATTCAAGACACAACATTTGACCAGTTAAAACGGAAAGTCGCAAAAATGCTTAGAGCGCACTGCACTCTAGTTTTTGATGAGATGGTGATAACTCCAAGTGTCAACCTGGACAGGAATAACGATTTTATAAATGGTTTAAGCGACAACGGAGTAGAGAGGAAAAAGACCTTTTGTGACCATGCTCTAGTTATAATAGATAGAGGCGTTATTAAAAAATATAAACAGCCCATTGCTTATACAAACTGCCAAAGCTGAACATCGTCGTTAGATATGAAAAAGATCACAGAAGGCTGCATTAAAAAATTGCAGGAGACAGGCCTCAAGGTAGTAGCCACAGTATGCGACTAAGGGGCGACTAATGTAGCTGCAATCAATTCCTTAATACGCGACACGAAAGAAAAATATCTAAGAAGGGAAGAAGAATACAAAGGAGGGTTCTTCGAAATAAATGAAGAGAAAATCTTCCCCATTTATGATCCACCTCATCTCATGAAAGGCATAAGGAATAATCTAACAAAGAAAAAACCTGGCTTCAATACACAAACAGGCATTTTTTTGACTTCTTCGTTCAAATTGAGAATGTTGTGCAAAACATTTTAGAAACGTAATGTAACCTAAAAGGCTTTACTAATTACCTAGAGATTGTGGTTTTGACTAACATTGATTTCACCTTTATAAATTGTAAAGACCACAAAAATGCACTAACCGAATATATAATAAAAAAGTCGATAGAATTTTTTGTTACAAATTGGTGCAGAGAAATCAACAAAATCCTTACCAATAAGGTGATTGTCAGTACAAATAACATTCACGGCGAGATGAAATTAGCCGCAAAAAAATATGTGGACAACAAAAAAGGCTAAGGCAAACGGAAGTTGCACTTGCAGTTTGATCGACTGTATTGTTTTAATTATTTTGTTTGTAAACTTAATTGATTACCTCTGTAAAGTTACTTCCATAGTATTCATATATGCTGCCAGTATACTGTGAACAAGGTTATTCTACTCATGACAATTAACAAATTTTGTCCTGCAAGTTTTGCAAAAAAATATCAGTAGTCCAAACAAAATGTCAGATGACATCGGCACCAATTGTATGAGATATCATATTAAAACACAGAAATATAGATTTTATTTGCTTAACATGGTTTGCAATTTGATCTTAAATATTTTACTTTAGTTTCACATGATACAACCTTAGATGGGTATAAAAATGATATATTTACTTAACTAGTAGTTATCAATAATATTTACATGAGAATTTTGTGCATAAAGTTTAGAATGTTAGAGACCATATCCGTTTTGGTTATGTATTAGCTTGCAAAAGAGGAAATTAAATTTATTTTGTCAGGACTGCGATTTAAAAAATGTGTAACCTTCATAATGTATTAAACAAATACATCTTGTATATATCCAAACCAAATTGTTTTATTAACTAGGTAGACAGTTTTTTAGTAATGTGGTGCTACAAAGTTATGCTGAGATGAAATTAGTAAGAAAGTTTTTAATTAATATCAGTACCTATAACTAGAGTACCATGTTTATAAGTTCCATAACGGTTATGTTAAGATAAGGAACTTATAAACGTGGTACTCTAGTTATACTGAAAAAATACAAAAAACTTTCTTACAAATATCATGTTAGTGTAACATAGAAACTAGTTGAAAAAAAACAAACATTCAAAGCTTCCTTTTAGCTTTTCGCGCTAATTTTTGTTCCATGCCGGTCCGCCGTCAGCAGCACTGTCTACGTACCACTGAAAAATGTCAAGATGCCCATCTATTTCCTACTATACATTTTTATCTATGATGAAGAATACGACATTAACCAGAGTCACAATGACAGTTAAGTCATAACACTACGAAGTTGGCCAGGATTAAAGCAAGGAGGCTACAATGAAACCTCCAACACTATTTCTAGCGCATCGCCTGACAGATAACAGTCGACTTTCACGATACGTACATTTTAGATATATGTGATGTTTGTTACTTTCTTATATTCAGTACAGGACCATAAAAAAATGCCCAAAATTCACTCTACTCCACTAAGAGGGTTAAACAACCACATTCAGTCGGTTGTATACGCTCACATTCTTCATTTTACTGCTGAAATGCCAAAACTGTAACTCCCGTGCTCTCCTCATATAAAAAGGGGGTGTGAGTATTTCGGTCACATCGTAACGACAGGGTTGTGGGGGTATGCGTCCTGCTAAATTGTACGGAAATCTAATAGTTCTCCCGGCGGCGCGGCGCGTGTAGAAATATATTTCGTGTTTACGGAAACAGGTTCTTGTTTTGTAAGGTTAAACGTCGGTTTTTTTTTCTATCATAATACATAGTAATCCATATAAAAAATAAGAAACCCCTTTTCTCAGGAACGCGTTGACGTATCAAGTTGAAATTAACATCACATTCTCAAATCTGTGGTTCCTTAAAGTTGCGAAAAAATCAAACTTCTGTGTCAACGGAGTTAAAATGTGCGGCAGTTTATGCCGCAAATTTGCTGAATTTGTTTGGTACTCGCAAGGGTATCAACTTACTTTTATACTTGCCGTTGACCTAGAAACATTAAATTCAGTAAGGAGCAACGTCTTATAGCACAAGTAAAGGAAAAAACTTGAATACCGTTAAGCAATTCCATCACTAAACGTGAGATTTCTATGGAAACCTCGATGCGCGAGTCCGACTTGCACTTGGCCGTTTTTAGAGATCCGTACCTTAAAAGGAAAAAAGGAACCCTTATAGGATCACTTTGTTGTCCGTCTGTCTGTCCGTCTGTCCGTCTGTCACGACCCCTTTTCTCAGGAACACGTGGAGGTATCATGTTGAAATAAATATCAATTACTCAAGTCTATGGTCCCTTGGAGCTGTAAAAACTTTTAACTTCTAGGTCGACGCAATCAAACGATACCGCGATATTATTTCATGATTTTGCTGAATTTGTATGGACTCGCGTGGAACTCGCAAGGGAATCAAAACCTATAGGGTACTTCCTGTTGGCCTAGGGTCATGAAATTTGGAATGAAATAAGTTTTTGTAGCACAAATAAAGGGAAAAATCCGAAAATTGTAAATTTCTGTCTATCTGTCTGTCTGTCTGTCTCACCGTCTGTTAAGACTTTTTCTCAGAAACGCATGGAGGTATAAATTTGAAATTAATATAATAGGGTCATAATGTCAGTGTACGGAACCCTTGGTGTACGAATCCGACTCGCACTTGACCGGTTTATATTTACTTATGCTTATTCTTTAATACGGATAATACCTACAATTGGCAAATATATTTTTTTTATTTGGATTTTATTTGAATAGTTTTGTGTTCATAGCTGGAATAACAGATGTGGACGATAATATTTTTGAGTCTGTTTCGAAGAATGAGGTACCTATACAGAATTCCGGTGTAGTGACAAATATGCCAAAAGCAAGGTCATATTCGTAAATATGGATCAAAATCTGAATATTCTGTTAGAATACACGAACATTGAGCTAATAGGTTGTAGTTATATTATATTATCAAATGAATAGAGTGTTCCCATGCATCCATGATTCTAAATCTATTTTATCTTTTATAAAAAGGCTAACATCAGAAATGGCTTAGTTTTCATGTCGTATGTGTTTAAAATTTCTACCTCTACACTATATAAATCTCCCTTTACAAGTATAATTACTCGTACCAGAGGTCGGAATAGGTCGAGCTGTTTTGGTTAATTGACGTAATTTGACGTCAAACATAGATATTAACATGTACATGTCCCCATGTGAAATCCCGGGATAAAAAAATATATATAAATAGGGTGCTGCCGTGTATCTTCCGGATATCTCCTTTGACGGTACATATTGCCTTGCGAGCTAAGACAAACAAATGAAAAATATAAAAAATATGTTTTTTTTAATTATTCGGAATACGCGGCTAAACTGAAAGACGCGGAATGACTTTATATTTGTGTAAATTTGTTGTTGTTGTTTTATTCAACTAATTGTATTCAATCTAATTGCTTTATAAAGATATTTCTATTTATTTCGCTAACCCCATAATCCATATTTTCATTAAATATTGCATATTTTAAATCCCGTATTCTGGAGTGTCAAAAACTGCTCCGCCCATTCAAATGACATATACGAGCTCATATGCAGAATACTTCGTCTAGTCGGACATTGAGAGACAAGATTTTTCGAACCCCAATATTTTCGAGGCAGCTTTATTGTATAATACATAAATATTATATCACATTTATTCTTATTTGTTTTAACGTTGTCATGTATAAAATTTATTTTGGAACTTCAACAAACCTCGATTTAACATAGTCTCGGTGCAAGCCAAATAGTTCATCTAGTTCCTAATCGATGCAAAAAAGTTCGGCTGTATCGAGTTAAACCTCAGTAAAAGTCAGAAACTGGACGTAAATACCGATTTGTTTTCAATATTTGAATGTTTCGCTAACAGGTAGCCCCCTGTCAGAAAAACTGATAACAGGTATTATTAAAATTCAGTAAAAATAATAAACTGATTTCTGATGAGGTCCGAAAAATCATAATTTTAATACCTTTAATAATAATAAAAGGGAAGTTCACATATTAAATATCCAAAGAACTGTTACTACCAAGAATCATCCAGTCAACTATCCAGCTTTATTTATTATATATAATGTTTGAAGAAAATCTGCCAACCCCGCATCACAAGTGACGCAGAGAACCTAATAAAGAAAATAATAAAGAAAAATAGTCGTGCCCTCAAAAGAACTCACTGTGCAATGGTGAGACATGATCCAGAAAGAAGTTTTAGTCTTCATTCGCAAGAAAGTCCTCAAAATAAAGTGGTATGAAAGTGGGATACAGTGGTTTTTATATAGCAATAAAAAAGCCTTTGCTGTCAGCCCTGCAAAAGAAAAAAAGATTAAATCTCGCTCTTGAACATCAGAACTAGACTTCAGATTAGTGGCGTCAAATAATTAGGAGCGATTAATAGAAATTTGGGGTGACTGTTGGCGATGAACGAAAAAAGATCATCATTAATAAAAGTGAGGCCTCACATCTTAAGGACTTCTTGCATCAAGCACAAAAGTGAAGCTGCTACCATCAGTAATCATATAGGGTTGCATGTCAGCACATGATTTGGTTCGGCGGAAATATGTCAAGGGAAATGGTAATGCTACAAAGTTCCCAGACATTTTGTAAACGAGTTTATTCCCGGCCGTTCAATGTTTGCAACATCAAGATACCTTCATTATTCAACAAGATGGGGCTTCATGTCATAAGTTCAAAGGCATGTTTAATTTTAAGCAAGTTCATACAGAGATTTGGCCGCCAAGCAGCCCAGACTTGTCCCCGATCGAAACTTTATGATGAAAAATGAAGAAAAGATTGAAGAAATATCCATCCAGATCAGAAAATTATTTAAAGCAGAAGCTTCAAGCACTTTGGGATTCCATCACCTCTGAAGAGTGTGCAGAGCTGGTGGCGTCAATTCCACTGCGGGTAAAAATTATTATTGACAGCAGGGATACACTACTAAGTGATAGACGAACTGTTTTGCATGTGTGGTTAGGGTGGACGGACTCTTATGTTTAATTAAATCAGAAGTTATATTAAGTTATACGCAAGAATAAAGTAAAGTTAATACTGGAACATATGAAATGAAATATATGAACGCAAATTATACAGATTTTTGATATTTAAACGGGTTATCTCATTTTCAGACTTTGTAAAAATGTCTAACACATTTTACCCCAGACGGACGCAGTATTCTGCATTTCGGCTCGTAATCACATTGTGACTATAAAATGGCGATTACTATCATACGCAATATATTTTATTTTCCTGTTATCATAATTATGTGTGTATGTGTTAGTCCTGTGTTCCGAAGGTCCGGCTGAAAACCAGTGCTGAGCTGAGACACCTCTAAGCTCAGCACTGCTGAGCTGGATCCTATTAGCACTATGACGCTGTTATAATCTATTGTCTATTCTGTATAATCTGTGTTAGTAAATTTTCAATTTCAATGTCAATTCAGCTACCCAAAAATTATAAAGTTGGTGTCTACATACTCTACTAGAGAGTGTTTCTAAAAATACTGGTTAAAAATACGCGTCGTTACGTAATTGAAGAAATTCATTTTTGATGACTAAGTAAAAATTCATATAAAAGTTAATGTTAATAATAAAATATACAGGCACATAGGTTGATTCTGGCCCCTCACTAGGTCACCTGTATCACGGGAACCAGAAACGCCAACGTCGTACACATGCATATAATCATCCAAGAACCGGGGATCCATGCTTCTGCTCCACAGCCGTGATTCAAACCCGGGACCTCTCGCTCGGGAGGCAAAGCGTCGAACTGCAATGCCACAGAGGTCGTAATAAAATACAAGTTCGGCCCGATGACCTACTCCTATCTGACTGTAACGTGAATTTAAATATCTGCGGTGTCATGTCCAAGCCGCCGAATTTGTGCGAACATTGATGTATTTAGTGGACCATCTAGATGGGATAAAAGTACGTAGAAACATCTCCATACGATTGTTGACTCAAAACCCATATATTAATGAAAATAAAATTGTTTTGATTCAATCGGTGTCAGAATTGTATCTTATCTTAATACACCCTTCAGCCTATTTCTAAATTCCCTCTCCCCATCATAAAATTAAAGAGCTTCAGCGCCTAATTAATTTATAATTTCTTTTTACCACTGATTTCAGAGATCCACTCTATATGGGTGGTTAAATGGCTGCCACCCTTACGAAGAAGATGCTAAAACCTAAACTAAACTAACCTTATTATATTATTAATACGTAAATAAATATATTTCGTAGTTCGTTTTTATGTTGTGCGGAGGCGACATTAAGTCGCTTTTTATGCTTTAGTATATTATTTTTTTTCGAAAAGTAAGCTAATCAGGTGCTCTCGTCCGTCAGAATTCGTTCTGAAAGGGTGTGTTTCACATCGCTCCGACTTGAAAAATAACAAAGGCTATTTTAAGTTATCTTGTGGTGACAAGTTTTGGTTGGCAGGCGCCTAAACAAATCCGCAGTTAATTTGGCCATTTGGTTTGGCGCAGTTCAATGTTTTAATCTTATAAAACTGTGTGAAAGTGCAAGTTGCAGAGGGCGGTTGAAGTGTAGCGGGTAGTTGAAGAACTTCTGTTCTTGTAGTTTGAGAACCGCCCGCCTACACCCTGGTGTACTCTCACCAATTGTTCGGGTTTTTCGCATCGTCGTCAGCAAGCGTCCGTGGCGAAGTGGTAAGCCGTGTCGGAACACCAAACACCTCTGTGAAAATGACTCGTGGTTCGAGACTCAGACAATTATATTAATATTTTAGTTTTTATTTTCGGACAGTTTTATCTTGACATATTGTAATTAAGTTTTTTTTTGTTTATTTTTGACATTAAGTTTTGATCTTATTTTGTTTATTTATAATTTTTGTTTTATTGACATATATTGACTTTTGTAATTAGGAATATTATTTGATGACATTTTATATCGGAATAATGTTTTGTTGACACTTTTTTTTGACTTGTGTATATATTTATTTTTTATTGTATTGTATACATTTTTTTAATAACATGTTTGTAATTTATTTGTTGACATTGTTGACAATGATGTTTATTTTGTGTATTAATAGGGCAAAGTGTCTCCACTGCCCCGGTTCCTCGAGAGATTTAGTTTATCCGCATGGTTTGAGCACCCACATTGGACGTGTGCACAAAGATGTACAGATTGTACCGACTCAGCAGTCACAGGGGCGGGGGGAGGCGCCGACTGATGTGGGTATTTGCCCACCATCGCCATCGCTCAATGACTTGCCTTCCTCAAGAAGAAACGTCAGAGTCCTGAAGCATGTCCCCAAGGGGGCCAGAAGTCTGGCCGCTGGGAGGTTGTCAGAGCTCATTGAGAGGTGTGTTCAGGACAATGGGACTAACGATTGTCCCATCTTTTGATGACAGAAGCCGATCTCTTACCTCTAAGGTAAAGGAGAATATTTTAGCCGGCAGTCAAGATGGCTTTCAGTCATCGGATGTTAGTCTGAGGAGCGGGAGTGGTGGTTCTAACCAGCGTGCTTTTTATAAATACGTCGAATCCAAGGTTCACGACGGCGACCTTGGCGGTGCGGTGCGGATCCTCCTCTCTGACTGCTCAGTGGCAGATGACAGTGCGGAGACTTTGGAGTCACTACATCGCAAGCACCCGCCACCGTCGCGTGTCCTCCACTTCCCTCCGGAACCAGTCCTCTCAAGTGAGTCATTGGCGGTTGAAGCGGCTGACATATTGGAGGCTATTATGTCATTCAATAGCGGGGCCGACCCGGTGCTATTAAGGAGTTAACTTCTGCTGTGGCTGGAGATATTGGGGCAACCCTTTTACGATCGCTAGTTCACCTAGCGAATTTTATGCTGAAGGGTTTAGTCAACAGGGAGGTTTGCCCCTTCCTTTATGGCGCTTCCCTGTATGCTCTACGTAAGAAAGACGGGGGTATCCGTCCTATAGCAGTGGGGAGCGTCCTCCGTCGCTTGGTGGCCAAACTCGGTTGTAGAGCAGTTAGGGGCGTTGCATCCTCCATTCTTCAGCCGCAGCAGTTGGGGTTCGGAGTTCCCTTGCGTTGTGAGGCCGCAATTCACGCCACCCAGTCATTTTCGTTCGACCGGGAAAACTCTGACAACATCATTATGAAGGTTGACCTACAGAACGCTTTCAATACGGTTGAGCGTGACGTCATGTTGTGTAAGCTCAACGAATTGGTTCTGACCCTATATCCGTTTCTCCGAAATAGACTTTATTCTCATAAAAAACATCAAACATATATCAGACGTCCACGTTATGAACACATCCTTCCCGTCAGACCACAGAATAGTAAGGGCAAACTTGTTACAATACGGAGAAAACTCACGGAAAATCACGGAAATACTACGGATTGAAGATGACGAAATTAAATCCACTCGAGCATGATTCCCTGAAAAATATATTTGCAAATAAAACAAGTAACATTGATTGTAATGACATACACACGGCGCATACACAAATCATACAAATCTTAAAAGACGCCATGAAGCAGCTGCCAAAAGACGCTAGCAAGGATAAACTATCACTTTCGCCGTATGTAGAGATACTTATAAATGAGAGACACCGATTAAAATGTAAAGAAAATAGAACACGATCAGAACGAAACCGACTGAGTGCGCTCTACAAACTAATAAAAAAGGAAGTCAATAGAGAACTGAATGCTCATCGCTACAAAATTATCGAGGAAGAACTGGAAAAGAGAGCATCTGTTAAAAGAGCCCAGAAAAGACTGACTCTAAATAAACCCTGGATTATGACACAAAAAAATGAAAATAAAACAGTATCCAGTAGAGATCATCTTATAAACACTGCAACTGAATTTTATAATAAATTTTACGATGGCAAGGATATACCCCAGCAGCCCAGATGCGACCCAGTAGAATATGAGACAGTACCACCCTTCCTGGACAACGAGATTCAACATGCCATTAGAAGTTTGAAATCCATGAAAAGCCCTGGTGATGACGGTATTACAAACGATATATTAAAAGCAATTATTGAACCGCTCACACCAATATTAACAAAAGTTTTCAACAAGATATTGGAAATCAACAAATTACCAGAGGATTGGGGAACATCCATCATAACTCTTCTGTATAAAAAGGGCGACCCGACAGAACTGGGAAATTATAGGCCAATAAGCTTACAACAGACGGTGTACAAAGTATTTGACAGGATGACAAGCACCCTAGATAGCAACCAACCCAGAGAACAGGCAGGTTTCCGACGAGGATACTCTACCATAGACCATATCTTTACACTTACACAACTCATTGAGAAATACTCGGAATAAAGAAAAAGTCTCTACATTGCCTTTGTCGACTATTCGAAGGCATTTGACTCTATAGAACACGAACATTTATGGTTAGCACTGAAGCATCAAGGTGGGGAATTCACCTACATAGAGATTCTCAAAGAAATCTACAGAAATAGTATAGCGATGGTCAAACTGGAACGCAAAGGAGAGCCATTCTATATTAAAAGAGGAATCAAACAAGGCGACCCGATTTCTCCGAACCTGTTTACCGCTCTGTTGGAGTATATATCCAGACAGTTAATTTGGGAAAATAAAGGTATAAATATAAATGGCGAATACCTAAATAACCTTCGATTTGCTGACAATATAGTTATAATCGCTGAGAATCACAAAGATTTAGAATACATGTTGAACACTTTAGGCAAAGATTGCAGAAATTGTGGATTACAGATGAACAAGGATAAAACCTTTGCTATGACAAATAGTGAAGAAATACTTATCAAAACTGAATCTCACAGTATATTATATGTAGATAAATATATATACTTGGGACAAACCATATCTTTCGCCGAACAGACGTCACGCGAAGTCGACAGTAGAATAAAGAAGGCATGGGGCAAGTACTGGTGGCTAAAAGAAATTTTCAAGACAAAATGTAATTACTTAAATAATAAATGTATCTAATAGATGGGAAATAAAAGGCTTTATTATTATAATTATTATTATTATTATCCGTTTCTCCACCAATGTTACTCGGGTGTAAGTAACTTGTTTTTTGGCCAAAACCTAGTGGAGTCTCGGGTGGGCGCGCAACAGGGTGATCCCTTAGGGCCACTGTTGTTTTGCTTTGCGATCCACGACGTTGTAAAATCAGTAAACACCCCATTGAATATTTGGTACCTGGATGATGGCACCATCGGGGGACCTGGGAATCTGGCCCAAGATTCCAGAGCGGAGTTGGATTTTTTGATGCCAGGGGTGAAGGTCCTAACTAAAACAAGTTTTACTTTATTGGGCGCGTCCATTTTTCCGGAAGGTTTACCGGGGGTTTTAGGGGATAAGTTAAAGTCCTTGGCTGGGGCAAAACCACACCTTAAGGAGCTTTCCGCTCATGTGGCTCTAACAATTCTACGGAGTTGTCTGTCCCTGCCAAGGCTAACATACACCTTGCGAACCGCTCTGGTTTGGCTGTGTAGGAGGGAGGCAGTTTCATATGATAACGAGTTAATGAGTCTGTTGGAGATGATTTGAAACGTGAAAATGTCTCCCTCCCTATGGGATCAAGCGGCCCTTCCAATACGGTTTGGTGGTCTCGGCGTTCGTCGCCTACAGGACACAGAGCTCCCAACTTTCTTGGCCTCTTCGCATGGGGTGCTTGAACTAGTCACTCGCATTTTAAAGTTTAACGGTGACGGTTTTGGCATTCCTTTTGCGGACGAGGCTCTTCAGCGGTGGCGGGCCCGTCGTCGGAGGGGAGATGCTCCGGAGAAGCCCGGCGTGCAGTGCCCCTGGGATGAGGAGCTGTCCAAGGTGTCCCTTGACGGGCTGTTAGCGCAGAGCTCGGGAGCGGAACTTGCTCGTCTGCGAGCAGTCTCCAAGCCGGAGTCAGGTGCTTGGCTGCATGCGTTGCCGTTTCCGCATTTAGGAACCCTTCTGGATGACAACTCCCTGCGTGTAGCCGTGGCGCTTCGTCTGGGTTGCGATATCTGCGAACCGCACCACTGTGTTTGCGGTGCGTCGGTAGATTTGCGGGGACTTCATGGGCAACACTGTGCAAGAAATGTAGGGAGACTCTCTCGCCACCACTCGATCAACGATATCGTCCGGAGGGCTCTCGTCTCTGCTGATATTCCATCAGTTCTTGAACCACCGGGTTTGAGTCGCAGCAATGGGAAGCGTCCGGACGGTCTCACCTTGATACCATGGGAGAGAGGTCGTTGCCTTTTGTGGGATGCTACTTGTGTATGCACGTTCGCAGCATCCCACATTGGCTCCACCATGGTGACACCTGGGGCTGTAGTGGAGTCGGCGACGAGGCATAAATGCCTAAAATACGCGCAGCTGATGGGGAGCTACTTGTTTGGTCCCTTGGCCGTCGAGCGAGACCACGGGTATTTGGGGTGCTCAGGGCAGGACGTTTGTCAAGGACATTTGGCGACGCTTGAGGCACCGAGGTTTTGACAATCGTTCCGAAGCGTTCCTGATTCAAAGGATCTCACTCGCCGTGCAGCGCGGTAATGCTGCCAGTGTGATGGGTCGGGCATGTCCTGGGGCGGTTTATTTGTTTAGTATTTTGTTTTTTATTGTGTTCAGTTTTTGTGTGTGTGTAATATTCCAATTCCAATACGAAAAAAAAAATACCTAATCAGGCACAATAAAACGTCGAAGAAATAAGTCACATTTTTTTTTCATTTGCTTTATTTATGTCACTTCCGTGTTTTATGTCATTAATTTAATAAGACCAGATACAATAGCGGTCATTTATTATTTAAAAATGCAAAGAAACGTTTTTATGTCTTGACAGTACGAAGTACCCAAGTCAAATAACATCTTGTAAATTTAAAATAAATAACCTTTTCTAAGTTTCGTGGCGGGCATCAGCCATTCTCTTCTACAATTTTGCTACATTTTGTAAGTTAATTAACGTGAACAGTGAAAAGTGATTAACAACAACATAACATAGCGTCACGCCTTTGGGTGGCAGAAGCATAATTGTGACCACTTTGAGCCAGTTAATCAATACTCCATTTTGTGTGACAGGGAGCTAGCCCATCGCCGCAGCTATGGAGTAATGAAGGTTACCTCACGATATTTTCCATATAATCTACTTAAGATAAATTCATTATATCACCGGTACATGGTCAGGAATCGAACCTGCATCTCCCGTGTGAGAAGCAAGCGTGAAACCCATAAGACTACGGAGATCTTTATCGGAAAGTGATTAAGCAAACTAAAACAATGGAACATTAAAGTGGCGACGCTTCATTTTCTCGCAATCAAAGTGAAAAGCAGAGTGTATAAACTCGGGCATAAACGGGCCATTTTACCCCTCGACGCGGCTCAGGTGGATATAAACGTCTCGGGGTAAAGTGGCTTCTTTTAAGCACTAATTGTAAAATCTACTAATATAATGCATTTGCTCGAAAATATGCGATTTCCAAGCAGCCAGTTCGTGTGGAAAGTGCCACTTTAACGCACTTCTGCTTTTACTTTTAATGTTTTTTTGAACTCCGTCGTTAGCCCGATGCAGAGTTTTTATTATTTGAGTAAAGTTTTACAAATTAGTCAAGTACAGATTGTCATTCATTTACAAGGTACAATAAAACCAATACTTCATTAAACGCGTTAATAATTATTGAAGATTTTGATTGTAGCCAGTAAATTAATTTTTTATTATTCTGTAAAAATGTTTGGCTGAACGTATTTTATCTACAGTCTTTTTACGATACTCGCGACAGCAATTTGCACATGCGCATTAGTAGAGTCCCCGCCACGTACGCCAGTATGTCGTCTTGCCAGTGATATTAACGTATTTAGGTCCACTTTCCGTCGCAAGACATGAGTGATGGCACGGACTATAGATATTTTGAGCGCACATGTGTTGAAAAAAAAACCCGCCATTTTACTTATTTTGTTTAGTTCATATTTTTTTTATTTCTACATACAATACGTAGTTAAACAAGTTTTCCGTCTCGTGTCGACTAAAAAGAATCGCTCGCTTAGCTCGCTCGTGAATAAATGCCACTCGTCGGAAAAAACTTACTTTCCGCATCCCTATCAGATCACCTTGAAAGCCTTTTTGCTCTATACAACATTCTACTGATCAATGGCCAACAATAACACCAGCACGCCAGATGGCATCTGTTGTGATACTTTATGTTGAGCTGTTTTGTATTTTTAAGCTTTATTGAGTTACGTAATTTTATTTGCTGACATTATGTTAGCGTTATTCCTTTGTACAACTGTGTTTTGGTATGATATGGGTCAGAATAAAGGAGATACTGTGTTTAATGTGTTTTCTTAAATCCCCTTTTAGGCTGTTCGTGTGTTTAATAATTGTACCCTCGAAGAACTGAGTTTACACCAAGTATTTATTTATTTATTAGTTGTTTCCCAGCAATCATAAACGTACGATAAAAATAATAATAATATAAATCGTGGAATGACAATAACGAAACAAAACCAAAACAATAATAATAAGATATCAACCAAATACAGAATTAGCAATTAGTAGGTACGTAACATATTACATTGACAAGTGAGGTAAAGAGTAAGCTGCGTGTAGAATGGTGCATGTGAGTGTGGGTGTTTGTGAAATTTAAAAAGTTATTATAAGTTTTAAATAAGTTTAAAAAAAGTATAGGATGTATGTAAACACATTAACCTGTTTGCCGGTTTAGGCAATTCCTGATGACTACCTTCGGGAGACGTAATAAAAGGCTTGGAATATGCACAATTACTATCTAACTTTATTATTATAAATACTTGGTTTATATACAAATTGATATGAGATCTTACCACGTACCTAGATAAGGTACGTGTTATGATAAATCCATTATCTGTGATGGCTGACGCGTACCTGGGATAAAACTCAAATAATACGTGTGTACGTGAGGTACCGAATCAGCCGGAACAGATACTCCCCCCTTTATAAAAATGTAAAACAAGTTAATAACATATCACAAATTAATATAAAAATTATATCTGCTTATTATATATGTCAAAATCCCCAGGGACGCTAGGGACATCTCACAGTGTCCGTTGAATTCATTCAGTACTTCTTTCTTGATCCTTTCGCAGATAACGTCCGTCAAAGCTTCTATGTCCTGGACCCCGTTGTTCTGGGTCATTGACACCTCTTCTTTAGTGCTGTTGCCGCCCATGATGCTGGAGTTTTTATATTGACGAAAGATGTTTTTGGTAAAGCCGGAAAGAGAATGATATTCTACGATTACCACTTCTCTTTTTATACTGAGCTGTAAACGTCATTAGAGTTGAAATCTCACCGTGCGTTTATATTTTCGACCGTACTTGGATGTGGCGGATTGAGCTAATTCAACTTTATCCGAGTCTTCCGCTTCGCTTGCATGTTGTGACAAAATGACGGAACTCGAATGGTGTGCTGGTAAGAATGCGGGCTTCAATCTATCTATAGATAAAGTGTCGGCACTTTCGTTCCTCTTGACAACGAAGTATTTGGTCGTTCGGCGTAAAACCTTGTAAGGGCCCTCGTATGGGGGAATCAAACCTTTTGCGACTCCTTCTCGCTTGATGAAAACGTGCGAACATGAGCTTAACTCAGGGTGGACGAAATACTTGTTTTGGTGGTTATCTCTTCGGGACGGAGCAGACTTTTGCGATACGTTGCTTGAGATCTCGCACATAGTCGTGATAAGTCGACCGCAAACTGGTTTCACCGAAAAATTCTCCAGGTAGCCTCATTGGTCTTCCGTAGACTATTTCTGCCGCGCTCAAACCAGTGTCGTCTCGTAAACAACTTCTCAAGCCAAGAAGAAAGATTGCTAATTCTTTTACCCAATTTTCCTTACTGTTCCTTGCTATGAGAAACGCCTTCAGCGAACGATGCCATCTCTCCACCATTTCATTGGATTGCGGGTGGTAGGCTGTTGTACGTAATTTTTCCGTTCCCATTAACCTCGCCAAGGATTTAATAAGCTCAGATGAGAACTGTTTTCCACGGTCCGAGGAAGTTCGGGTGGGTGGGCCATATCGGCAAATCCAACCCTGGAAAAGGCATGAAGCAACTTTTTCCGCTGTAATCTCTTTCAAAGGAAATGCTTCTGGCTATGAGGAGCAACGGTCAATCATAGTGAGCAAAAATCTGCAACGTTGGCTTGTAGGTAGCGGGCTGACAATATCTATATGCACGTGCTCATAATGCTGAGCGGGTATGAATGTGCCTATAGGTGAAATAGTGTGTCTAGTAATCTTGGATTTCTGGCAAGCTAAGCACGTTGTACACCATTCGTTATGTCTCTGTTCATCGTATTCCAAACAAATCTGTGCGAAATTATTTTTCGAGTTGACCGTTTCCCTGGATGGCTCATTCCGTGAATAGAATCGAAAATTTTCCTCCGTGATTCCGCGGAAACGTATGGTCTCGGTTGACCGGTTGATGTATCGCAATATATCTGGGTATTACAGCCGGGTATTTTAATCTTGGACAACATCAAATTGGATTTTTTAAAAGTTTTTAAAACCTGTGTCCATTAGCTGGAGCTTGGCCATTTCTTCGAAATCAACCCCCAAGGGTGTGTTTATCGCCTCGATAATTCTTGATAAAGCGTCCGCCGCCACGTTCTCAGATCCGCTAATATGTCGTATATCCGTGCTATACTGCGATATATAGTCTAGTTGACGAATTCTTCGAGGCGAGTCGTCAATATATGGTTTCTTAGAGAATGCGAAAGTGAATTCTCGTCCTACCACGAGCCTTTGGAAATGCTTCACAGCCAGCCACATGCCCAATAGCTCTCGATCATATGTTGAATATTTCTGCTCTGTGTGTGATAGGTTTTTTTGAAAAAAAACCGAGGGGTTTCCATTTTCCACCCTCTTTTTGTTACAGAACGGCGCCCACACAGTCGTTACTGGCATCGGTCATAGTGAGATGGATGCGTTACTAGCAGGATGTGATAGAATTGCCAAGATTTTCATGAGCTCCTTCCATTTTTAGTAGGACCTCACCTTCTTTTGTCCATTTGATTAAACTCTTGCAGCCATGTAAATACTTGTTCAGTTCTGCTTGATAAAAAGTCGCTTTTGGGATGCTGCTCCTATAAAAATTAACCATACCCAAAAATCTCCGCAGTATGTCAACCTTTTCTGGCTTTTGGAAATTGGTTATAGCCTGTAGTCTCTCTTGAGGGGGGGAGATCCCCTTACTTGATACGTTATATACTAAAAAATCTACTTCTTCGTTCAGGAATTCGCATTTCTCCAAATTTATTGTCAGGCCGTATTCATCCAAATTTTTGAAAATTATTTCTTAAATTTATAATGCTGTTCTTCATTTTCTGATGCACATATAATATCGTCGACGAAAAAAAATGTGAAATCTGTTACGTTTTCATCCTTTGGCTCTTCTCCGGAATATTGTGGAGTAATTTGATGACTAAATATTGAATCTATGAAACGCTGAAATGTCTGACCGGCGTTACAAAGGCCAAATGTCATTCTTGGGAATCCGAACAGTCCAAAAGGAGTGATGATGGCTGTCTTAAAGATGTCACCTGGTGCCATGGGAATGCAATGATGATGATGATGAATGCCTTCCGAATATCGATTTTACTGAAAATGCGCTTTCCTTCGAGTATGTAAGTAAAATCTAGGAGTAGTGGCAGCGGGTACCGGTCCAGAACTGTTATATTGTTCAGCGCTCTGTAATCTCCGCATGGTCTCCATTCACCGTTTTTCTTCTCCACCATATGCAATGGGCTGGCCCATGAGCTATTGGACGGTCTACAAATTCCTGCATCCATCATGTATAATCTTCAAAGAGGACGGTTTAGTGATGCGTTGATATTTATTTAGTAAATCTGCGATAACATGGCTCTCGTTAATAGTGCTTAAAGTTGCTTGGTCCGTTGTTGCAGGTCTACCCCTGGTCGATAACTTGGTGGAATTGTCAATAAACCTTTTTCTGCGTAAATTCACCCACAAATCAAAGTTTGCTAGGAAATCCGCTCCGATGAAAGAGGTGTTGACATCAGAAATCACGAAATTCCATTTAAAACCCTCCGTAATCCGAGATCAATGGTATGACATTGTTCTCCATAGGTGCTGATTTTCGTGCTGTTAGCTGCATGTAAAGAGTAATCCGCTTTCTTGAAATGCTTCCTCCTGCGCTTCAGTACGGATATGTTCGTGCCAGTATCGATTAAGTATTTCTCGCCGGTTTTTTTGTCCGTGATAAATAGGCAATGAAACTGTGAGAAGGTACAGAGCTCCGCCTCAGCCCGTGCCACCTTTAGTTGCCCTGCTGCTTCCAGGAACAGGGAGCTTCGCATTTGTGAACTTTTTTGCCAAAACGGGCGTGAAAATAACATAAACTCGAGTTTCTCGTAAAAGCAGACGGACTTCTGTGACGTGAACTTGAAAACGGTTTATTTCGTCGTTACCTTGCTCCTTATTTATTACAAGGATTGAGGTCAAGGAGTTTGGTAATTGTTTTAGCCAAAACATTCTTACCATTTCGTCGTTGATTTGATCTCCTTGATTTTTCGTAACAATTGTGATGGTTTTCTATCTCCGAGATCGTTGTCTGCAAATAATATCAGGAATTTTCGATGCGGGGAATCTTCATAAGTTGCAATTAATCTGTCCTTAAGCTTTTGGTACTTTCCGCTATCTGATAAGGATATTACTATATCACTGGCTTGCGCAATCTCTTCTTTGGCTAACTTTGTAAGAACTAAGTGGAATTTTGATTCGTCACCTAACTTTTGGGGGGTGGTTACTGCTTCAAAATCTGCAAACCATAACCGGGGCTTGTCCTTTCAGAAATCGGCGATTTTTGATGAAGTGCTGATTGCTTGCACCTCCAGGTTAGCTGCTGCTGCTGCACACGGGTTTTGTTTCGCCGGCGGCACGGACATTTTGCTATCAGCCGAAGGTTGCTGAAATGTTCAGTTTTCGGGTCACCACTTTGCCGGTTTAGGCAATTCCTGAAGACTACCTTCGGGAGACGTAATAAAAGGCTTGGAATATGCACAATTACTAGCTAACTTTATTATTATAATTACTTGGTTTATATACAAATTGATATGAGATCTTACCACGTACCTAGATTAGGTACGTGGTATGATAAATCCATAATCTGTGATGGCTGACGCGTACCTGGGATAAAACTCAAATAATAGTGTGTACGTGAGGTACCGAATCAGCCGGCGCAACCTGTAAAATTAAGTAGTCGATTGTGTCTTAATGTGCCGTCTATTTTGCGATGTCAAACTCGGTGAAACGGTTTTCGAATGTGTCAATGCTCCTGTTTAGCGGTGAGTAATGGCCGGTTTCCTGGGAGCTGATTAAGTTAACAACTTGGTTAAAATTATTTGAGCCAATCACGTGCCGCTAATATTCAAAATAGCGACACGTGATTGGCTGAAACCAGTTTAACCAATTTGTTAACTTAACCTGCGCCCAGGAAACCGGCCGTTAGTGTCCTAGTTGGCGCGCGTGCGCGCATGCTTTAGCGCTGCAGGTACATGCCCGTGCCGGGGCGGGGGCGCGTGGAGGCGAAAAGCAGCAGCACTTTACTCACTAATGCGCTACTATCAATGCCTGAGTGGATCACGTCGTGAAGCAACTTCATACCCTCGAATAGTCTTCTATCCGTCAACGACACCAAGCTGGTGTCGTTGGCGGATAGAAGACTAAAACTACTGGGGTAGAGATAACCCAGCTGTCAGTTAAACTTCGCTGTGTGTCTAGATATCGGAGACCAGACAGGTGAGGCGTACTCCAACACACTGCGGACTTAGGCGAAGCACAGCTGTTTGAACGCCAGGGCAAACAGCAGAGGTTTGGTAGCTCGATAAATGAATCCCAGCATTTTGGAAGCTTTGACACAATAAATGCCCTTTTCCATTGGACTGGAAAAACGTACTGAGCGTACGTACGTACGTCACTGAGAAATCTTTGGAAAATAATATAAAGTGGAAGAGCAAGTTAGTCCGCGCAGACGAGTGAAAATAGGTGGAATATCGTCGTGGCCCGCACCCCTGTAGGTGTTATTTTTTTTAGCTACTGATGAACCAAGTTCGTTGATAACTCCATACTACCAGCAAGGCCGACCGAGTATAGAGCTGAGTGTGGTGGCAAGGAGCAATTGCCTATATCTGTTTAGACTGATAAAAATATTCCAAGAAGTATCCCACAGGTAATTCAAGAACCGTGCAATATTTTCAATTAACATTAACAGCGCATTATAAACCTTGTTTGTGGGACCAGAAACAACAACATCACACACATATTAACATCCAAGACCTAAGTTTTTTATCTTCCTTCCCATGCGGGATTTGAACCCGGGACCTCTCCCTTGGGAGAAAGAGCCTTGAAACGCAACAATTACTATTCTAGTGCATAAGCCTCCTGTTCTAATTGTAGACAAATCGGTTCAAAACATCTGACTTACTATTTTCTTCTTCTGGCTTTGAAATGCCACAATAAAGTTGCTCTGATCAAATCGGCTTATATAATAATAATTCTTTATTGCACAGAAAACACAATGGAAAAAATATAAAGAACAATATGCAAAGGTGAGCTTATTTCTAAAGATAAATTTCTTACAGCTAACCTTACGGCTTCAAGTTGTTAGAAAGATAAAAAATACATTTTAGTACACCTTTCTGTAATACCCTGTAAAATACTGCAGCTTACTAGGTACTTATGGCGGCTAGCGCGTCATAAGTACCTTCTAAAAGAAGAAGATTAACTCATAATTTCTCACCACTGTTTACTAAACTGTTCTAACTTGAAGACAAATTAAATCCTAATCCGTTCCTTCCAACTTCAGAGAAGTTACAAATCAGGGATCCGCGCGCGTTCGGATGATAACCTTAGTTACGGTGTTCCGCGAAAGTTTGCTCGTTCGAAGATTACTAAAGCAAATGTATGGTGTTGGATGAATATTCAGTATGGGGAGGATTTGCCATTATTTTCTCGTAGGCAGGCAGGTATCGCGTACAATATCTGTGTACGGTATGCTCACATGGATTTATGCATGTCGTATTTAGATAAGTTGGTAACTGACAATAGAGTGCCAGTAAAGTGAATTCTACTATTTCGGTGTCTACATACGTGGTATGAGGCTTAGAGAAAATGAAATTCAGTTTAGTTTAGACTTTAGATTATTAATGTTATTTAAATTTAATTTTATGTAGTTTTTTACGGACTCTTACAGTTATCATTATTCCACAGTTTAACACTTTAGTGTAAGCTTATAATAAGCAACCACATAGAGTTGTCAAACAACAAGTACACAATTTAAATCAATATAGTAAATCTAGTAAGATATGAAATGCATGCCTACATCTACATTACTATCAACAGCGTCATCTCATTACTCTTTAGAGACGCTACAAAACTCCTACTACTCGGGCGCGTAAAGAAGATACCTGACTCGAATGACGTTTTGGCCAAAGTACTGTACAGTATTACATATTACTAAATCGAAATTCGATGTACTTAATCGATATTCGGTTTTGGTTATGCGTTGTCCGTCAATCACTGTCAGTCAGTTTTTTAAGCGTGTTACACCAATGGGTGCATTCTGCAGAACACAAGATGATGGAACGTTCGGACGTTGATGGAAAACATCGTGAGGATACTTTTAATCTCCATAGCTGTAGCGATGGGCTAGCCCCCTGTCACGCAAAAATGGAGTATTCATTAAATGACTAAAAGTGCACAAAAAAATAGATTCCATTTACACATTTAAAATGCACTCGTGACGTCACAGTAGGTAGTAAAACATTGACACGCTTGGTTCTCATCCGTGCTTGCGTTGTCTACTCTCTAAATGTCTGTGAGTAAACCTAATACCGATTATCGAATTTCGATTTAGCAATATGTAAACCGTACTGTATATATTGTACTTTGCACAAACGTCACTCGAGCCAGGTGCCAACTTAACGCGCCCGGGTAGTCATGATACTTTTGCGCAATAAATGAAGTTCAACGATGCCCGGATCAAAGAGACGGTTGAAAGTTGTGAAGGCTCTAACAAGAAAGCAATACAGGGTGTTTGATTACACATAGGGTGTTTGATACATTTAAATACATTAAGGTCAAATTTATGTCAGTCTTACCGGTTTATTCATTGGTTTTGACGAAAAAACAGAGAATTTTACAGTTGATCGGTAATAACTGCGATTTTGAACGATAATTGATTTCTTTATATAATTAAGTTCGCCGTTAGTTTATAAATAAATCGCCTGGACTTAAAAAATGATATTATCGACCTTTTAAGTGCTAACGCCCACGGGCATCTATAGGCCATTTTCCTCTTATAGGTTTGAATTTTATTACCATGGCATGAGGTTTAAAATCGCGATGCCTCAAAAATTCCGTGGGCTTTAGTGGGGTTAAGGGGTAAGGGTTAGTGCCAGAAAAATTCCTCTGCAAAAGCAGAGTTCTCAAAGAAAAACTTTGCTTAACCATCTCGCTCGCGCTCCCTCCGCGCCGGCGCGCCGAAATTATGTGCCGATGTTTACTGAATTATGGATAACTTCTCAAAAACCATGTCAAAAGCTCTGAAATAAAAAGTGAACACTTATATATTGATGCCTTTATCTGATTTGATGACCTTTTACCCCATCCAATTATGTTTCTCTCTTTTGTAGGTAGTCAAAATACAGCCGTGAGAAAAAATTGACGATTCATGGTAGTATTTGATTTTTTATTATGTATCATATTATTATGTATCATATTATCATTTTATTATGTATCAAGTATACCAATTTTATTATCCTATATATATACATTATCAATCCATAGATCATTTTACAATAAGTCCCATACATCATCACTAACAAAAACGGAGTCAAAGACCAGAAAACGCGAGCATTGCGAAATGAGAATATTTTTGCCCGATGTTATTGCCAGTATAACTTGAACCAAGACTTTTGTGGTCCACACATTACCTACCTACCCGACCAAACCGCTCATACACGGTCAGACGTTATTTAAACGGCACAATAAGGAATTTTCTGAACGCAGCTAAGAGGTTTATCAGGGGTTACCCGACTTAGCGTGAATTTTATAAAAGTTACTTATTAGGGTTTACCAGAGTCTACAGGAGAAGCAAGGTTTTTTGAGAGCCTATTTTTTTAAGAAAAGAGGAGGTTTTTGTGTGCAATCCTTTTTTAAAACATGCTTGCGTACAACGGAATCTCATAAAACATTCAAATTTGCACCTCAGAACTAAACTGGGAGAAAAATAATATTTTTTCTTCAAGGCGTTGGCGCACATTGAGTGTTTGTTATGTACATATATCGATAGAAGACTATAAAAAAAGAACGTCGTATCAAGTGTGGGACAAATTAGGTTTCATAAAAATACTTTTGGCACTACCTGTCTATCTCATCAAATTTCTCGCATATGGTGATACTTTAGAATAATTTTGTAGTTGGGACGGGTCGCGATTTTGAACCTTATGCCATGGTAATACAATTTAAAAACTGTTACGGATAAGTAGCGTTATCTAACGCTGATTGTATTTAAGAGGATAAATGAGATATATTGTTGGTTTTATTGCTCTTAATTTCTCGTAAACGTAACTCTTTAGTACATTATGTAAGGTAATCAGTGACAGCATTAAAAAACATCATAAAATACATATTTAGCTTTACAATAGACTAATCATATAATTCGCTTAAATCGCATTGTTACCAATTAACTGCAAAAATCTGAATTTTTTCGTCAAAAACATTAAAAAAACGTAGGTTAAAATGAAAAGGTTGTCCTAAATGAATTTAAATGGTCTGTACTATCTTCGTTTAAGGCTTTTCATCGATCTATCAAATGCTCTATATGGTATCATGTAATGTACTGTAGCATCTGTAGGCAAACTTGATTACAGTCATTTGCTGCTTAAAAAAAAAGCACAATGAAATGTATGTTGTTTTGATAAAAAATAATGTTTTGTTCCCATTTGACATTAGTACGAAAATACCTCTCACTTTTACACGTTACACGTCATACATGCAAAGGGGTTAGTCCTTTGAACTCAATATTTGGAATCGCGCAGCAAATAAGAAGTGGGCACTCCATTCATCAATCTTCATGCAGAATTATGTTACCGGAAACGTCAACAGGGGTTCGAAGCCCGGGACGGAAATTCATGGTTACGGAAAAAGTGATGTCTTCCGGTATCGAGGGAACTGTGGGTTACACAAGTGCATTTACGCACGAAGTCATTATTTGTATTGAGGCTGTAGGTGACTTTTATTATGTAACAAAGAAATAAAGGACAGGCAAGGAGGATGCTGTGGATAAGCTGGGTCCATAGAGTCACGTACAAAGAATTTACCTCTAACATAAAAAAGAATAAAACTAGTTACTTGGGAGATGTGCTTAGACACGAACGGTATCGACTTCTTCAGGTCATCGTAATGGGCAAGGTAGAGGGAAAAATACGCTCTAGGAGAAGGAGGAATTCGTGGCTCCGCATAATGAGGTTTGGAACCTTGGTTTGCTGGAAGACATCTCTTTTTAAATATAAGCTTGCCTTTGTTCCTGCATTTTCTTTTAAGCTCTGGTTGCCCCAGCCGCTCGGCGCTGAAATAGCTCTAGCCCCAGGCATACAAGTGGCCCGCGCGGCGCGTGCCACTTGACTGCCATATCAAGTGATTATGTTGGAATGGTAACTCTTAGAACTATGAAAGTTATATATCTGAGTAGCTAATGAAACCTTCTCTTACTCTATGCGAAGAAAATGTCACTGTGGCCTTAGTTAATTTTTGTACCGACATCAGAATCACATACTTCTATGAAAAATCTAGCCGACATGAGAAAAAAATTAACGACATATACATTTTGTTTGATACCCTTCATAATCTTCACAAGATTACCTTTTCAAAACAATAAAAACATTAGTGTGTTCTTTTAGAAACTGTCAAATATTTCAGCGTTTCAAATTTTCATAAAATACGGAAAGAAACCATATCCACATATATAGACACGTTTGCAATACTTTTTTCAATGAAAGACCATAGGCATTATACCGGATGTAGAAGTTCGGCTCATTGGCCGTCTACACACACTCCAACCTTTCTTTCCAACACAACAAAAATTGCCAAAGATATACCGGTTTTAAAAAGTTGGTATCGAGAGCATCATATGATGCTTGGGGCACGGGGAGGTTAATGTTACTGCTGAAATATTTATGTGCAATAAAGAATCATGAAATCATGAAATCAAGGAATTGACGGGAGTGACCAGCGTAGAACAACTCATGCGCTTGGCGATGAACAATGAGAGCTGATAGCAACCTGAAGTAGTGGAGACGCACAACAAGAAGAAGATGAAGTACAAGTTCATTGTTACCTAGTTACCTCTCTTTTACAGGTTCTTATTTTGGGTAAATATGTTTATTGGTAGGTGTTCTACAAAGGCCGCACTAAAAATTTGTGTCCAAACTATAAAATGATATACCTAAATAACTGTTTTTATGAGTAATTTTTGTGCTGATTTCGTTGCGTCATTGTACCTTTATCACTCACTCTGGAAAAAGCCAGAAAGTACAAAATGCTACTTGAGTAAAGTGAGCATAAATTTCGTCAAATTAATATTTGTGAAACATAGGATACATAACTCAAAAACATGAAAGTTATCAAAATTAACTAAATTGAGTAATTTTAATTACTTATTAGCACATATGTATTAATAAAATCAACCTAAATTATAATGTTGTGTCGTCCAGATATTCTCTTATTGAGTGAGATACTCTATTTACCAGTAACTTACGCATTTCTCTCTTAAATTTTGATATATTTTTAATTCACGTATACCTACAGGAATATGATAATAAAATAAAGGTTCCATGCCGATTATACTGTTTTTTTTTTTGTTTTGTGACTGGGCATGATAATCTTCGTCTGGTGACGTTTACTAGTTTTTTAATAGGTGAGGTGAGGGTTAGACGAGCATTGCTACCTCATAGATGTTAAGAAAAGGTAATGTCAAAATATTTTGCCGTATGTCAAAATATTTAGCCGTTTAAAGTGAAGCTTAAATCTATCACTGCGGCGAATCCCGCAGATAGATCTAATGCACATTTTTTACGCTATAAATATCTTCTCTTTGCCTACCCCATTTCCCCAAAAGTTTATTTCAAATCTCAAAGAAGAGTCGTCATACAGAGTCCGATATAAGCTGATATGATAACACAGTTTCTTCCCATACAGTTTTTGAGAGTTTTTATAGCAAAAGATATATTAATTAAGTTTTTTACAAGTATTTTCTATTTGGGTCTTCCATTTCATGTCATTATCAATATTTATTCCCAAAAACCTGGCTTTGTTCAATGTCTTTACCTTAATAATTAACGTAAAAATTTGTTATTGATGTCTTTTCATTATTTTGGAATATCATTATTTTAGTTTGTTAATATTTATTATTAGATTGCTGCTATTGAGCCATTGTTTTATTTTATGTATCTTGTAATTAATTTCGTTTACAAGTTTATTTGGATCGTCACAGGAAATAATAACCATACTATCGTCCACATATAGCACCTTGTGAGGTCGTGCTACTTAGTCAAGTCCAAGGTCGTACCCGTTGAAAAAAATCACGCAACGTAGATTACCGCAATATGTTATAGACACAAGTTAGATCTCTCAAAAACTCACACAACTAACAAATCAAGCAATGAGCTAGTGCTGCCCCGATCACATGGCTCGTAATAGCAAGTAGAGTAGCACCTGATAAGATCTGTTATATGCCAAAACAGTAAGGGTCTTATGGCGGTCAAGTGACCTTTCAGAATCGTGTGCATTTCTCATGTGCGTAAGAGCGGGCGCTATAACATGCGATACTGCCCGAACCCTCATAAGGGGTAAATTCCGAAGTAGGTCCTTTTTTATTGCGTGCGCGTTTGTCATGCGCGTCGCGGAGCGTGATACTGCCCGCACCCTCATGCGTGTTCGTTCCCATAATAGTAGAGCATCTCTTAGTGTCGTGCGTATTTGTTATGTGCGTAAGCAAGCGCGATACCATGCGATACTGCCTGAACCCTCATGCAGGGTCAATACCATAGTTGGGCTTCTGTCAGTGTTGTGCGTATTTGTCATGCGAATAAGCGGGCGCGATACTGCCCGCACCCTCATCCGGGGTCAATCCCATAGTAGGGCCTCTTTCAGTGTAGGGTATCCCATAGTAGGGTCATTCCCATAGTAATTGTGCTTCCAGTGTCGTGCGTATTTGTCATGCGGGACGCGGGGCGCGATACTGACAGCACCAGCAAGCGGGGTCATTCCCATAGTAATTGTGCTTCCTGTGACGTGCGTATTTGTCATGCAGGACGCGGGGCACAATACTGACAGCACCAGCATGCGGGGTCATTCCCATAGTAATTGTGCTTTCTGTGTCGTGCGTATTTGTCATGCGGGACCCGAGGCGCGATACTGACAGCACCAGTATGCGGGGTCATTCCCATAGTAATTGTGCTTCCAGTGTCGTGCGTATTTGTCATTCGGGACGCGGGCACCATACTGACAGCATCTGCATTCGGGATCATTCCCATAGTAATTGTGCTTTCTGTGTCGTGCGTATTTGACATGCGGGACCCGAAGCGCGATACTGACAGCACCAGCATGTGGGGTCATTCCCATAGCAATTTTGCCTTCAGTGTCGTGCGTATTTATCATGCGGGACGCGGGGCACCATACTGACAGCACCTGCAAGCGGGATCATTCCCATAGTAATTGTGCTGTCAGTGTCGTGCGTATTTGTCATGCGGGACCCGAGGCGCGATACTGACAGCACCAACATGTGGGGTCATTCCCATAGCAATTGTGCTTCCAGTGTCGTGCATATTTGTCATGCGGGACGTGGGGCGCGATACTGATAGCACCAGCATGCGGGGCCATTCCCGTAGTAATTATGCTGCCAGTGTCGTGCTTATTTGTCATGCTGGATGCGGGGCACAATACTGATAGCACCTGCATGCGGAGTCATTCCCACAGTAATTGTGCTTCCAGTGTCGTGCGTGTTTGTCATGCGGGACGCGGGGCGACTGATAGCACCAGCATGATGGGTCATTCCCATAGCAATTGTGCTTCCAGTGTCGTGCGTATTTGTCATGCGGGACGTGGGGCGCGATACTGACAGCACCAGCATGCGGGGTCATTCCCATAGTAATTGTGCTTCCAGTGTCGTGCGTATTTGTCATGCGGGACGCGGGGCACCAAACTGACAGCACCTGCATGCGGGATCATTCCCATAGTAATTGTGCATTCATTGTCGTGCGTACTTGTCATGCGGGACCCAAGGCGCGATACTGACAGCACCAGCATGTGGGGTCATTCCCATAGTAATTGTGCTTCCAGTGTCGTGCGTATTTGTCATGCGGGACCCGAGGCGCGATACTGACAGCACCAGCATGTGGGGTCATTCCCATAGTAATTGTGCCTTAAGTTTCGTGCGTATTTGTCATACGGGACCCGAGGCGCGATACTGACAGCACCAGCATGTGGGGTCATTCCCATAGTAATTGTGCTTCCAGTGTCGTGCGTATTTGTCATGCGGGACCCGAGGCGCGATACTGACAGCACCAGCATGTGGGGTCATTCCCATAGTAATTGTGCCTTAAGTTTCGTGCGTATTTGTCATACGGGACCCGAGGCGCGATACTGACAGCACCTGCATGTGGGGTCATTCCCAAAGTAATTGTGCTTACATTGTTGTGTGTATTTGTCATGCGGGAAATCATACGTATACACTGTCTTTCCCCTATTAAGCCCCGCGTGCGTGATGAAATCCGCATGACACTTGTTCGTGCTTCCACCAAGGTCGGATTCTTACTAGGGGGCTATTGCTAGTTTGAAACACAGATCGTAATGTGGGTAAAGTTCAAACATCGGCGATACGCCGAGCTGGAAATACCTGTATGTGTCCGGCTTGAATGACAACCTCCTTCCCGTCGAGGTCGCGCGTGTCTTGCGTGGGCCCCACACTAGGATACCCTATGTCGTAAGAACCAGAAACAGCGAGACGTCACACATATATAAACATCTAATACCTTAAGTATTTTTTGAGGCTGAAGGAAGTTCTCATGCGACTTCTTGTCGACAGCGACACACAGTTCTACGTAATTCTACGAACGCGGCGACCTCCCGGCAAGGCTTCGAACGCATGCGCCACCGTTCAACACTCTTACGCTGAGGTTGATTTCCGAAATCGTGGTTGTAACAAGCTTGAGGTTATGTTCAAATTTACGCGCGGTACCGCGGACTATTTAGCCTATCATTACGCGGATTGAATGCTGCTGGATAGTAAAGTACACGATTCCGACAGCGCAATCCAAAATCCCGGCAAATACGAGGTAACCGTTCTCGTACATGTTTTGTCCAAGTCAATATAAAGGCAGCTCTGTTACAACTCACCACCAAATTAAGGTCATAGAAAAAAAGGGTTCGTTCTGAATTCACTTTAATTATCATGACGAAATTAGGATAAGGTACGTTCGGTTCTAAACAACACTGAAAAGGCCGTAAATCCCGCGTGCGTGAAGAAACCCGCATGACACTGAAGATGCCGTAAGTGCGGTTTCAGTGTCATGCGTATTTGTCATGCGGGACGCGGGGCGCGATACTGACTAAACCCGCGTGCGGTGTCAATCCTATAGTAAATTCCGCGTACGTGATAAAACCCGCACGAAACTGATATAGACCTTATTAGTGTCAAATAGCCTTTGGAAAATCTGTCACTTTTGCTCAAATTTCGGACGATCTAAGCTTGTGAATAAAGCTGCTGCAGGGCAGATATTCTGGTATTAGATTGTCATGCCTGTCTCTGTCCCAAATAGCCGAAACAAATGTCACAAATTAATCTAGCACGGTTTATCTGAAGGAAACAAAGTAGAATTGCTCCCAAATTAATTGCCAAAGAAACTTAAATGAGCTTGTAAAGGGATCGGCACGTTTGTGGGGAGGAAAATGTGTTTCAAGATGAAGTGGCAGAGACACAGTAATGGGAAACTTATTGTGACGATCTCTGCGGTGCTGCGGTAGAGGCTGTGCTCTCCAAGCGAGAGATCCGGGTTCGAATACCGACTGGGGAGGAAAAAAAACCAGGGCTTGTATGTTTACTTGTTTGTGACGTCGCTGTTTCTGGTTTCCACGGCACTGACTAGTGTGGGGCCAGACGCAATGTACCTGTATGTAAATGTTTATATGTTTTGCTGTGGACCAATTTTTCAACCCAACAAGGTAGTCATATTGAATCTAACACACGTAGTACTGTTGTTGTGTTGTATATCATTTCTAATTTATTTATTTATTTAGGTTCACAAAACGAATAAAAATCATAAATTGCATTATAAGATATGCACAACATATATAACTTATTTTGCAACATATGGTAGGCGGAACACAAAACAATATCAATATTTAATAATAAAATTATATAAATAAAAAAAAATATAAAATTGGCATAATTATTATTTAACATTTTGATTATACTTAGAATTACATTACAATTATGACATATTAGATTATAACAGTTTGGATAAAAATAAAATATGAAGTAAGATTCAGTGTGGTAACAAATATAGCACAGGCAATAATTTATGGATGGTTTTATCGATTATTATAAATGTCGATCTGATCACTCGCTTTTTTGTTTAAATTATTATAAAGACGACACATTCTAGATATAGGTTCATTGAATAAAATATTATATTAGAAGGTCTAAAATTACGGGTTCTTGTGAAGTAACTAAATTATAATAGTTAAAGCAGAGGTGGGCAATCTATTCTATTATGTATCAAGTTATGTAGATACTAAGTCCTTACGTCGCATTTCAGGAGAGGTTATTTTGTTATGGTAACCAGTAAGTTCACGGCCCATATTACAACGGTATGATAAACCATTCAGCAGTTTGTAATGTTCTATGCTCTGAATATGGACAGCATAGCATGGCGACCAGACCTGACAGCCATATTCAAGAATACTTCTGAGAAGGCTATTGTATAATTGTATGAGACTACAGAGTCGTTTGAAGTCTTTGGTGGTCCTTATTATGAAGCCCAGCATTTTTCGAGCCTTCTTAATTATACTTTCATAATGGGGACGAAAAGACAGTGTTTCATAAAATAATACTCCTAGATCCCTCACAATCGTTTTACGTAATAATACTATATTATTCAGGTTGTTGTTATAAGTTATCGTATTGAGTTTATTAGTAAAGGTAATAACAAAACATTTGCCAACGTTGAGGTACATGAGATTAGACTCGCACCATTCAGATGCCCTTCGCAAATCATCCTGTGTAATTAGGCAAAATGATATAATATAGCAGTCTAAAGGCGCCCTAAGGGCTCTAAACGAGCAAAACTTTCGTGTCTCATCGGGCCTTCTACAAAGTCGCTTAACTTAGAAACGTTCTAGTACTCTTGAGAATTTGTTAAAGCTTGTAAAGATTTTGCCTATAAATGAGCGCTCAAGCACACACAATTTTGCTTAGGTATTGCCCTTAGTTGTTGATGATTACCACATATCTTATTTCTTTCTACTGAAGGAAATCGAAAATATTTCGGAAAATGGTATATGGTACTCTGTTGGAGCTAAAGCTGTATTTATTGACACACCAATCAATGTCACTTGTAATGTTTAGTCGAGATGTCAACTAATACCTCTTTCACTGTCAATGGCCTCCGGCGTAACAAGTATGTTATTGAAATAAATCAAAACGAATCTTATCTAATCTATTTCATTTGTCCATACACCATCAGGTTTGGGCCCAGGGACGATTTCTGAAAGTATGTCAAATTATTTATTCAATAGTTGTTGAAAGTAGTTACAATGGTCTCTTGTGGCCCACTAGGCAAAGCCTGTTTCGTGGGTACCCTCTTTGCATACATACAGTTTTATGGTTTCTTACAACTACGTAATTAATTAATCATTAACTATCATCATCCTATCATGTAGAACATAACAATAAAATAATAATGAAAACAATCTCGTCTCAATCAATAAGCACTACAGATTAATAATAGATTCTGTATCACTGTAAGACAGTTTTAAAAGCAATTTATATAATTTCAATAGTGGTGCACTCAATTAAGTTACAAACATGGTTACCCTGATTATACAAATACGGGTGAATAAAATCTGGTAGACAATGTACGAAAGATGTTTTATCAAGTGCAACAGGTACGTTATGAACATGTTTTTGTTTAATTTGTTGATAAAGAGGCCAGTTAATGAAAGCCTTATGATAAACGAAAAACTGACTTCATAATAAAAACCGACGTGCGCTAAGCATCTCGTATTCATTATGGATTACATCTGTTGGGTATCCCCTTATCTTGTTGAACTTAACTTTCAGGACCGATCTCTGTGCACATTCTAACTCCAAAATACCATGTTTACAGGAGCCGCTCCAGATAGTAAGATAGTAAGTTAAGATAGATTCACATATAGCTGTATATACTCTTTTTAGCAGATCAATGTTGGCACAATTTCTCAGCAGTTTCATAACAAAAATTATTTTGCGGGTCCTTTCAGATAGTGCCTTAATATGGGCCCCAAATTTTAAATTCTTATCCAAGATTGTGCCAAGGTACTTTATTGCCGATGTATTGTTTATGCTCGGGCACTGACATTTGTTGGTTGTCGTCCACATTTGCGTATCTTTATCTCAAGCAATGACGGCGGACATGAAGCTTCAGTCTTATAAAAAGTTAAATATTTAGTTTTAGTGGTATTAAGTGTCAATGGATTTCCGTTGAGCCATCTTGCAACTTTAGACATTCCGTGTTCTGTCGTTGAAAAGACCTCATTCCAGGATGTTTCATGAAATGCCATGGCCGTGACATCAGCGTAACAGTAAAGATCGGCATTTGGAATATTACTACTCACAATATTATAAAGAACAAAGTAGGCCCCAAAATACTGCCTTGTGGAACGCCAAAACTAATTGATTTTCTTCTCTGATCTTTTTTAAGATCCATGAAAACACCAATACACGATTTTCCCTAGTCCAGCAGGGTCGATACTCTCCGCACTAAGGCACCGACAGACGTTTGTTAACAACCTTTTCCAGAATTTTCGAGAAGGTAAGGGGCAGCGAAATAGGACGATAGTGAAGAGGGATTGTTTTTTGGCCCTGACTTGTGGTTCGGACATACTGCCGCTATTTTCCACACTTCGGGAAAATGCCTGCAAGACATACTCAAATTGACGATATATTTTATTTCGAGTCGCGTCGAAACCACCGTCGCATTCGGTCGCGGATTGAGTTGTCATAACGTCTAGTGTCGGACCGTCCGACCGATTGGTCCAAACGAGGGCAATGACCTCGAATATTGTGAAGTGCACATCGTGCAATATTGTGATTAATGAGTTGCTCTCATTTATACAAAATAAAGTAGATGTGATGGACGAAGTTTCCTTAGTGCAAATATGTACCTCATCATTTTCTACAGAGGATATTGAGACCGCAAAGGATTTGCTATATCAATCTATAGATACATCCAGGCGAAACATAACGCGTAAGCGTGCAGGCAAGGAAGGAAGAGACCTCGACGACATCATCAGTCTCCTGAAGGGGACAGATCCAGAACAAGTGCCGATATTTGTTGCCAGGAACCTTCAAAAATTGCCGCCGATAACGTTCGACCATGTTGACGTGACCAGGCTATTAAAAGATATAGTGATTTTACAAAAAGACGTACAAATCATCAAAGATAGCTATGCTAAAACGAACGATCTAGCAGCTTTGAAAGAGGATATTGTTTTTATGAGGACCGCATCATTAATTAACGACCAGGAGCGTATGAAAATAAATGTCAGAAGGGGTGGCTTCACAAAGGATAACTTAAGCCATAATTGTGACAGTGGACCTATGGGGCTGCCTCCTTTCCTTGATAAAACGGATGACGCAATCATAGCTACTAACAACAACACGGTGTCGTTGAACTCGATCCGAGAGGTGAATAACCCCGGCGCCCGAGACTACGCTTCTATCACTAAGCGAGCGGATGGGCGCGTGGAGGCCCACCGCCGCACCGCGGTTTCGACGTGCGAAAAAACAAATCCGCGCGTTGAGGCCTCACTGCAGAGGAATGACACGAATTAGCGCGCTGATGCGTCATCGACACAGCGCGCTCAAACTATGGAGATGGAATGCGAAGGCATGCGAACAAAGAACAACGAATGGGTACTTGTGCAAAATAAACGGAAAAATACCAAAGCTAAGTTCATAGGTCAGAAGGGTAAGGCAGCAGTACTGCCCGAATGCAAATTCCGGGCTGCTGATGCCCCAATACCCATTTTCATTTATAATGTAAACAAGGAGACTTCGGAAAAAGATATTGCCGATTATATTAACACTCAGACGCAGATTGTAGTGCGTCCTGAAAAGGTGACGACGAAATCTGAAAAGGAGTACAACTCTTTCAAAATGTATATACCGAAAAATAAGTTATCATTATTTAATAATGACACACTTTGGCCCGAAGACGTATTCTTCAGGAGGTATTTTATATTTAGTCCACGGGTGAATAGAGCCTCCAAGCAAGCTTCGATAGACACGGATAAACATCTTAACAATGGTTTACAAAAGAATGGACACCTGCAAGCTGATTAGCTTTAATTGTAAATCTATAAAGAGATCAATAGATGGTGTTAGATTACTATGCGATTCTTCCGATGTAGTTGCACTACAGGAGACCTGGCTTCTGCCGTGTGACATCCCCTTGCTTGGAACCATACACAGTGACTTCGAGTATACTGGCGTGTCGGCGATAGCCAATACCACTGTGTTACGAGGAAGACCCTACGGCGGAGTGGCCCTTCTGTGGAGAAAACGTGTTTTTCAGTCAGTGGTTGTAATTCAATGTACCAGTGTGCGTATCGCAGCTATTAAGGCAACGACGTCATCCTCATCGGTGTTGATAGTGTCGGTATATATGCCTACAGATGCGCATGACAACTTAGTTGAGCTTATCCAGTGTCTAGGTGAAATTAACTCGATAATTGAGCAAAATAATGTTGAAGCTGTTTATATACTGGGTGACTTTAACGCGCATTCCGGCGAGCTGTTTTATACTGAACTATCGCAGTTCTGCGACGAACAGTCGTGGGAATGTGCGGACGTGAGAATGCTGGGCATAAACTCGGACTCGTATACCTATAGGAGTGATGCACATATAGGCAGCTATAGCTGGCTGGATCATTGCGTGGTGACCCAGGCAGCGTGGAGTACTAGTGCCACAATTAAGTATGACGTGTTTTGGTCTGATCACATCCCTTTAGAAATAATTTGTAAATTAGATCTGATTCCCGCTAAGGGAAATATTACATGTAAGCCTCCAAACAGGGTCATCTGGGGTATAAGGCCAGCTGCACTTATAGACAGATATAACAACTACTGTAATGATAGTCTGAGAGAGGTGGACTTCCCTAGTGACTTTAGTAAGTGTTGTGAAGATAAATACTGTGATAAGTTTGAACATAAGCTCGTGCTAGATAACATGTATAGTAATATTATTAAGATAATCAGTGAGGCCGCCATTACATCTAGTCCTTTGGCCGATATAAATTCTATCTATAATAGTAGAAAAAAGAAACCGTATATCACGGGTTGGAATAAACATGTGAGTCAGTCCCATGCAGAAGCCAGGCTTTGGTTTGGTGAATGGATGCAAATTGGCAAGCCCAACATGGGACCTACTTTCGAAAAAATGACGGAGACGAGGAAAATTTTTAAAAGTAAACTTCGATGGTGCCAAAATAACGCGGAACAAATAAAAATGGACATAATAGCATCCACTCACCATTCCAAAGATTTTGGTAAATTCTCGAAGGAGACAAAGAAACTGTTTCCGAAGTCTAGTCTCCCTGTAGGTGTGAATGGTGTGACAGATAACTGTGAAATAGCTAATTTGTTTAGAAAACAGTTTGTAGTAGCTCCCCCTGCCCAACCTATGAGGCAGGCACATGATGCAGCTGGCGAGAGCTGTCATGTCCAGGAGGATAGCAAAACCCCCATCCGTTTTACATCCCAAGAGATCCGCTGGATTATAAAACACATGAAAAGGGGAAAGTCTCCAGGACATGACGGTATTAGTATTGAGCACCTGCAGAACGCTGGGTTTCACTTGGCTAGAGTACTGAGTATGTTTTTTAACTTTTGCATTGCTCACTCATATCTCCCCGACAGCCTTATGAGGACAGTTGTTGTTCCTATAATAAAGAACAAGACGGGCGATATCTCGGATGTACATTAACTATAGGCCAATTTCTCTTGCCACCACTATCGCAAAGGTGCTTGACAGTTTGTTCGAGAGACGCTTGTGCAAGCATCTCTCGCTACATGATGCACAATTTGGGTTCAGAGCGGGCTTGTCGACAGAAAGTGCCATTCTGTCCTTCAAGCAAACTGTCAAGTACTACACGGATAGAAAAACTAATGTCTTAGCGTGTTTTCTGGATTTGTCTAAGGCATTTGATACGGTGTGCTATGATGTTTTGTGGCATAAACTGTCTCACGAGTCAAATTTTCCTCCACAGTTAATATCATTATTAAAATATTGGTATAGGAATCAGACAAATACTGTGAAATGGGCGGACTCATACTCTGAAGTATATAGGCTAGATTGTGGGGTAAGACAGGGAGGGCTAAGCTCACCTGTGCTGTTTAACCTATATGTAAATGGCCTGATCGAGGCGCTCGTCAGTAACAACGTCGGCTGTTCTATTGATGGGAAAATTATCAACAACATAAGTTACGCTGATGACATGGTGCTGCTGAGCCCCTCGGTCAGTGGCATGAGAAAAATGCTCGCAGTGTGTGAGTCATACGCGGAAGACCACGGACTCAGGTACAACACAAAGAAGAGCGATTACATGGTTTTCATGTCGGGCGCTAAAGTACCTGTCGATGTGCCGGCCCTCAAGCTATGTGACTCGCCTCTCGCTAGAGTGTCACAGTTCAAGTACCTGGGTCACGTGGTCAATGAGCGTTTGCAGGATGACGCAGATATTGATAGGGAAAGGAGGGCGTTGGCGGTCCGCTGTAATATGCTATCCCGTAGATTTGCCCGATGTACCAGAGAGGTAAAGATTACCCTCTTCAAGGCATTTTGCCAGTCTCTGTACACGTGTGGCCTATGGGTTAGTTAAACGCAGCGGGCCCTCGGCGCCCTCCGAGTACAATATAATAATGTTTTCAGGATGTTGTTGGGGTTGCCGCGATACTGTAGTGCATCGGGAATGTTTGCCGAAGCCAGGGTTGACGGTTTCGCGGCAATCATTCGAAATCGTGTGGCTTCGTTGATGCGCAGAACTCGCGACAGTCCCAACAGCATCCTGATGGTGTTAAGTGCCAGGATGGACAGCCCGTTTTTGAGGCACCATTGTATGTTGCACACTAAATTAAATTAATAATTAAAATTATGTATTTCATTAAAATTAAGTGTAAATAGTAGGTAACTAATATATGGATTTTTATCTGAAATAAAGTATTAATAATAATAATAATAATAATAGGGGTAGTAATAGGACTCCTCAGTGCCTTAACGACAGTATTGTTTATGCTATCTATTCCGGAAGTGGTACTCGATGATAGTTGCCGAATTATATCACTTAGTTTTTGTTCGTCATTAGGATTCCAAAATATGTGATGTCCTGTGTGAGTGTCCAATATGTGAGATCTTTGCCAGGGCATTTTCGCTTATTTTCATTTCAAAATATTAGTTGCAAAATCTTTCTGTATACTAGTAAAAGTACTTATTGCATTTCGACAGTAATGCGATTAGGTCCTTATTAATTTTAAGTAGGTCAGTAGCTACACTGTTTTGGTTTTTTGAATGGCGAATCTCCCGATGTCTTCCTATGGCTTTTTGGGATTATCCTTGTTATCCTCTAGTTTCTTTTTTTTATAGTCGTTCTTTAGCTGGTGTAAAGATTCCTGTAAGAATCCTTTTGATCCTGGTGCATTAGCAAGCCTTTTTTATAGCATGCACACCTAACCTCCATTATTGGCTTAACCTAAGTGAATGCAAATATCGCTTGTGTCACCGTACTTATCTCTACTGCCTTACGCTATGGCTATATCTCAATTCGTACACTACGACATGTTTATATTCCCATACAATAAAAGCTTGCCACAAGCTGAAAATGATTTTAGATATAAGCTAAATATGACATTACATACAATGTCATATAATAATAGTTAGATTCACATGATTGACTCGCTGACTTCACTTGATTAAATTATGTTTCTGATAATGTTTATTTGACCAAAGGTAGTTACTACCTTTCAGGTTTTTACAAATAACAGATAGCTGTGTCGCTATCATATTAGTTAGCCAAGAATTTGACTAACATGACTGCTTCTATTGAGCACAGACAAGGGATATTGGAAGACATTTCAAGTAATTTAAATTAGTTCTTAAGACAATAGAGGAAATCTCTAGCATACATAAGCCACTAAATATATCAAGCAAGCATAGGAGATCAAATATGTGTAATATCTTGCCCGAATTAAAATAGTCGAGAGGTGTATAAATATCCCAATATTAAATAATATTCAGACAAAGGGTAAGCCCCACTTAAATATAACCCACCAAAACATGCAGGGGCTACCTAGCAAAGAACTTGTATAATAATTATTTCTTAATAACTCTGACATTGATATTTTTTGTATTACAGAACACTGGTTAAAGGAAGATATGATGTCTTTTAACATAAATAATTACAAAATTATCAGTTGTTACTATAGAAAGACTTCTGATAGAGGTGGTTCTTTAATCTTAGTAAAAAATAATATTAAGGTGAAACAACGGAAAGATATTCTTGCACATACTATAGAAAGACAAATAGAGGTATCCTGTGTTGAGTTTGAAAGCAATATTATTGTTTGTGTCTACAGACCTCCGAGAGATGAAAAGGGCCATGGCAATTTTGAAATATTCAAGAAAATTATGGCGGAAGCCCTCATTCAACTTTGTAATAACAGAAAAAGTTAATTATTTGTGGCAATCTTAATGTAGATTTGCTTGTAGATACAACAATGAAACGACGATTAATAACACTGTTCAAATCATTTAATTTATGTCATGTATTTCTAGACCCGACTAGGATTACACTTACCAGCCAAACTTGCTTAGATAACGTTTTTTGTGACTGTGCATTCACAAGTAAATATAATTAACTGTTTATCGTCCGATCACAGTGGTCAAACAGTTTCATTCCCAATTGCTAGTAAAAATAAGACTGATCCATTATTTTATAGGCTTATTACATCCCATAGACTAGAGACGTATATGAAAAACTTAGATATAAATTTGCCAGTACCGGATTTTGATGAACAGAACCCGAACAAAATCTATTCTGACTTCTTCAACATTATTCAAACATAATTCAATACAGTTTTTAAACAAAAAAAAAGTCAGTGCCAACAGCGGTAAATCTAAATTTAATTACTGGGCAATATTTAGAGTTCGTAAAAGTAGAGCTATCTTGTATGACTTACTTTATCTTGTAAAGATACTAAATTTATTAAATAAATACAAAATATTATCCAGCCTAGCCAGGGATTTTCTTCTTAGGTTTCGCTTCCCTGCAGGATGGCCTCCGGCCAGTAAACTTTGGCCAGGAACATCTTCTTCAGGTCCGCCAGCACCCGAAGATTGAAGGACAGGAAGTCCTTGAGTCTTTCTGACTCCAAAACCTCAATCTGTACATTCAAATCCAAGGATTTGCCTCAAGAGAGCAGATGGCGGATCTTTCATTTTCACGTCGAACCTGGAAAGGTATATTTGTGACGTGGGAGCGGCAGCACTCACTGGCAGGGGCGGTGCCACAGGGCCTGGCCAGCGTTGCGCGGGCGCAGCCTGCAGCTTCTGTTGTTCGGCGGCGGGTTGTGAGGGGCGCGGGCGGCGGCGGCGGGCACGTCGGGACACAGTAGCATAGGTGTCCTTCTGGGATTTCAGTTTCTTGGATGTACCAGAAGAAACCGCATGCAGTGCTGGTCGACTCGACTTCGTGATGTCACGAGGCAGTACGATATTTGTCAACGCGGGCTGAGCAACTCACGTAACTAGGTTAGTTGCTGTTTTTGAATTATTGCTGATCGGCGTGTCGTCATGGCGCATGTTGACGATTCGCTGCGTCGGCAGCAACCTATCGACCTGACGCAATTCTGACAACTCACGGTTCAGGTCAGCACAGATGCCTTCTGAGCCTACAACTTGCTTCGGATTTCGGTGACGTCAGCCTGCAGCCGCACGATATCCTTCAGCAGCCTAGTGACATCAACGTGGTTGAATGTCACCGGCGGCACCTTGTTGAGGTTGCGGGCCACGTAGGTCGGGACGTCATCGGGTTCCGTCGCCTTGAACACCCGGAAGATGTCCTGAACATCCTTCTTCCCGCTCGCGTTCCTGCGCGCTACAAGGCGCACGCTGGTGACGGCGGTCTCATGCAGCACTTTCTTGGCGGCAGCGATCTCAGCCTCCTTGAAGCTGGTCGAGTAAATCTGCTCCAGGGAGCGCTCGTCCATCACGTTTAGCTTCAGTTGTATGAAGGCGAGCAGCTCGTTCACCAAAGTGGTTTCGGCGCGCTTGGCTGGTATAGCCATGGCGGTATCGATATTGCGAAAACTAGGTCGTCGCTGAGTTACGGGGCATTGTCGTAGACGCTCAAATATTATTATGAAACATTCATATTCATATTCTTTATTCATATTCATATTCTTTATTGCACAGAATCTTAATAGTAAGGTAACAAAACATTTTATTTAACATACAAAACATATGAGTAAAGCTGAGTTTAATGTTATGTTTGAACTGCTAAGTTTGAACTTATTGTTTAAATGGCATTGATTAATTTAAATACATTTAATTTTATAGTAGGTATACTGCTACTGAGTAATGTTATATGTTGTAACGGCCCCAGGGCTAAAGGTCGTAGCCGCCGCTAACAGTAGCTATGATCGTCTATTCTTTCTATCCCAAAATGAGAGGACCCGATTCGGCTGTAAGTTTTGTAAGTAAGAATGATAAGTCTGAATTTCTCGTTCGTTGAGAAATTCGTCAGGCGTACAATAGTCGAACGAAGATTGGTTCAGGAATTTACAGTTTCAAGTTAGACAGAGAAAGCATATATGTCCGCGAGCCGGTAATTCGCATCAGTCAGCGGTGTATTGCGCCAAAACGATCGTTGTTATATTTTATGTGATGGCACCATCTGGTTTTTGTATATATGAGCGCCTTGGAACATCTTTTGTTTTAGTTTTAGTTTTAGTGATCGATCACAGTTATAGTATAGATATCCGTCGTAGTTTTACGACGTGAGTACTCAATGATATTTCATGTGCTCGCTAGTAGCGGCTTGTGGTGGTTCCAATTATATATTTGATTCACGGCAATAACGATCCGAAAAGACCGGTTTACACAATTGCGATTTGAGTTCCGAAATGGGTTCTGAACTAGCGGTTACCTCAAAAGGTCCGTTACGTTTTGAAACCTTCAACTCAGCGCAATTTGAGCTGGATGTTATCGAAACGCAAGCATTTTCGTTTTAGGATATCTAACCCACACCATAGCGAAGTGCATAATTCGATAAATACCGAACTATGAATTCCACTAGCCGCAGCACGTCCTGGGCTGAGCCAAATCATATATACCGACTCAACTTACACATTAGATATCCAGCGAAATTTACATTTAATTTAAAAATGCAACTTGAATCCAATCTGACCCAAGGCAATGCAAAACACCTACCCGGACCTAAACAATGAACTTTAGACTGTAAATTGATCTCTTCGCGCGTCCCCGATAACACACAAATGTCAAAATATCAACAGGATATGTTATCTGTGTTGACACCGGTTTAACTTTGTTCTGAATTTGTTATTTCCATCCGCGGAACCTCATCGATCAAACAGTCTCCCTATGCCCTGACAACCTAGGTTTAGCCGCAACTAAACTCCTGTCTAGCCTAGTCTAAAAACCTAGTGTTATACCACGTCCATTATCGACACCACTCGAAAATGGTTGAGTTTGATTTGAATGTGCTTGAATGTTTAACGACTGTGTGTGTGGGAATTTCAAAGCTCGCTAGTCGAAGGAATGAGGAGAGGATTAGCCCGCGAATATCCTAAGAGCCAATCCAGGAACCCTATGGTGAAGGATAAAGGAATTTAGGGTCGCTCCAAGCCCAGACTCAGACTCAGATAAATTGACTTAAAAGTTCTTTCCTAACGACCCAAGGATAGTTTTGGAATTAGGGGTAGGTTGATATAAAGGTTAGGAACCGAGGTAAATCTCGGCGCTTCAGACACTCACGAAAACCCACTGAAACTTCGCAATCACCAATTCGTATAGTTCTGACGCGTAACACGGCAGACAAAAACTGTTTAGAACTCGTGAAGACGACTGTCACAGCGGCTAGACGCAGAGACTGAATCCTCTCCCTTCCCCCACAATTGTATTTATACGCCCCACATGCGTCCTTTGCGAAACCGCTCTGCCCAAGCGAAGCTTCTTATCACCAACTACACAGGGTCTAATTTCAACCATGCCATGCAGATCCGCCGTTCTACAAATTGTGTGTACGCATATTCACTATGATCAACCGTAGGTGATCACTCAAATCATTTGGTACTGCCGATACACAGAATCTGTTGATCGCTGACCAATAAAAGCTTGTTGCGATTAATTAAGCATTACCCGACCACTAGCTGCGCGTAGCAAAAGACCACTAGAATGATATTCAATCCAGAGGTGTCAGACCCTCCATAACATACCTCAATCGCAATTGTATATTTGCAATCTACATAATAGCTTTCTCCGTATCGTTCCATAATAACCTTTCATTATTTAGTTATTCATAATTTTATTCAACGCGCAGCCAAATCGGCTCTGATTTCTACACATCTCGCAGGAATGCGACAAAAAAAACTTGGCCTGAAAACTTCCACGAATCAACCCATGCATCGGCTCTGTTTTTTTTTTGCTAACTTTGCCAGTAAGCTACACAAAACCCCCAAACGTTATCTGAACCGATTCTCGTATTCAAAACAGCGCGGCGTTGGGCTAGCCCTCTATCACGCAGAATGAAGTATCTAATGTACCGACTCTCGTGTACCATTACAGCCCCCTCCCAGACCTTGAGACACTGTTTATCTCAGTTAACATGGCGCAAGGATCTCATTACCACTATGCTACCCATACTTTGTACATATCTACTCTATATGTTCGGACATCTCAAATCATGTACACCGACCGATGAATCTGTCAATTATGTATATAATATTTACACAACTCGATTGAGTTCTCTCCTGTCTTATCTTATTTATCTATCTTACTATACAACCTCGCTTACCCGCAATTTATCCTAATTCGTATTACTATATATATACAAATTGTTTTTTTTTTGTTTTTTTTTTTTTGTTTTGTTTCCAAACCATGCAAGATCCTTAAATCTACAAAGTAGTTACTCAAATTTACAGCTTACAGCTTAATTATATAACCTTTATACACTATCTTATTTATCTACGCCCTTATTCGTCCTCACATAATACCTGGCTATATTTATAGTATTGAAGTTACCCAATATCTCATTTGAACCCGGATCTACTAACGTATAACAGTTAGGATATACCACTGCCGAAATAACGTAAGGCCCTTTATACAACAACGAAAATTTCCGCATGATTTTATGTTCTTTATTTGAACGCACAAAAGTTTTAAGTTTCACATAATCACCTATACGATAGACTTCTAACTTACGCCGTTTGTCCGCCTGTCGCTTGCGTCGTTCACTAGAACTTTTAGAGTTTTCTATCGCTACATTCCGCACCTGTTCCGAATCCCGCACACTATGACCTAATAACCATTCATCGCCTAATTCCTTGTCAATAGTTAACGGTTCCCGCCTACCAAACGCTAACTCATTAGGCGCAAAGCCTGTGCTTGTGTGTTCGATATTATTATAGCAATTCTGAATGTCCGGTAACACGTCTACCCAACTACGATTACTTCCGCCGCAATATGTTCTAATCAGCCGACCTAGCTCGCGATTCACTCTTTCTACGCTATTGGAATTTGGACAATACACCGACGTATGAGTGACTCGAATCCCTAGCTGTTTGAGTCCAAATTCCCAAACTTTCGATATGAACTGTGGTCCTGAGTCCGTAATTATAGTTTCGATAGGTACTTCACTATGAAATCTCTTTGTACAAGCGAGCACGCTCCTACCTGTCGCTTTTCGCATTGGATATAATTTTATTACTTTACTGTACACGTCTTGAATCACATATATATATTGATATCCGAATTTACCTACGGGCAATGGCCCATAAAGGTCCGAGAAAACTTTCTCACCCAACTTTTCCGCCAACACCGGTGTACAAGGACCAACGGTATTGTTAGTACTTGGTTTGACCTTTTGACATATGTCACAACTTCTTATCACCGCGCTAATCACCCTACTCATATGAAGAAAATAACATCTGTCCTTCATCAGTGCTAATATTTTATATCTGCCGTAGTGACCTATTTATTCATGTATGTGTAAAATAAGTTCCTCCTGTAGTGATTTCGGAATTACTAGCAACTGTACGTTCCGCTTCGGCACGTGAAAATATAACGTATCACCTACTAGCTTATAATTTTCAAAACCTCTTGTCCCCGTATCTACTACATTACGTCTGATACAACCGCTAATTCGATTTAACCGCTCATCTTCGCTTTGTAATCTCGCAATGTCCCGTAAACTCGAAATAACACTTGCGGTATTCGATGCCTGAAACCAGAATATCCCCGGCTGAACATTTGTACTGTCAATCATGCCTCCAGGTCCCGCTATCTGCCTGCTTAGCGTGTCGGCAATTTGATTATCAGTCCCTCGCACAAATTCTATGTCGTAATCGAATTGCTCTAAAACCATAATCCACCTCGTTACGCGTGCACCCAATAAAGTCCACGACTTAATGAACGTCAAACTTTTATGATCAGTTCTAATAATAACTTTTTCTCCCCGCAAGTATATCTCAAATCGCTTTAAAGTGTATATAACTGCATACATTTCCTGTTCACTGGTAGCCCATCTCGTCTGAGCACCCTTGAATGCCTGCGAACAGAACCCTATAATTCGTTCCTGGCCCGATTCATCTAATTGATAAACATAACCCCCAATTCCTATAGCGCTAGCGTCACATTGAACATAATATGTTTTTCCCGCCAATGGCTGACTCAAAATTATACTTTCTAAGAATTGGTTTTTTATCTCGTCAAAAGCACTTTGCATCTGCGCACTCCAGACGAACTTGACTCCAGACCGCAATAAATTGTACAAGGGCTGTGTTAATGTTCCAAAATTTTTTATAAACCTCCGAAAGTAATTTATGAACCCCAAAAACGCCCTCAATTGCCTGACAGTTCTGGGTGACGGATATAATTTAAGTGTTTCAATTTTGTCCGGGTCCATCTGCAAACTTTGTGTAGACAAAATGTGCCCCAATAGCTTGACCTTTTTTTGTGCGAACTCGCATTTTTTTAGTTTGCATGTGAAGCCCGCGTCTTTCAATTTACTCAGAACCGTGTCCACTTGAGACAAATGCTGTTCGAAGTCACCCTCAGTTAAAATTGCCAAATCGTCAACAAAATTTAAACAATATGACCTAACCTCTGGCCCTAGAATTAAGTCCATCGCCCTCGAAAATGAACCCACACTGGTTTTCAACCCCTGAGGTAAAACGTTGTAAACATAACTTCTGCCTTGATATACAAAACCCGTGTATCGTTTAGATTCGTCTGATAATGGTATAGAAAAATACGCATCTTTGATATCAATAACTCCTATGTAATTTATCCGGCGCCCGGATTGCAATATCTCACTCATTAAAGGTGTGGTTTCTACCTCCCCGACCATTCCTGTGTTTAATTGTCGTGCATCTAGAAGAATACGGACCTCTCCTGATTTCTTTAATGTACAAGTCAATGGACTGCTGAAATCCGTAGATTGCCTGCTAATAATACCTATCAATTCCATCTCTTCCAAACGTTTTGTTACTTTATCGCGATATGCGAACGGTATGGGATAGCTTCGTTTTACGAAAGGCGTTTCATCTCTCATTTTTATCTCATGTATATATTTATTTGTCCGACCTATCCTATCGCTAAACAACTCTGCATGATTATTTAACACCGGCAATAACCTTGTTTTGTGTTCAACAGGTATTGATGAATTATTCACATATTCCTCTATCATATTTCTACAGGTATCTTGGTTCTGTACTTCCATTGTACAACAGCAAGATTCCGGATTAGGACCAGTACCTAGTGGTATTTCACACATCCGCCCGGCGCTTCGTATAATTAGCCTCTTATTACCCTCACACATTAAACTCGCTCGCGTCTGTTGTATAAAATCAAACCCCAAAATTAAATCTTTAGGCACCCTTGTTAATACTAGCATTGGAGTATCGATAACGCATTCACCTATTGTTAATGGTAACGTTACTAATTTATCAACCTTTTCCTTACTGACTCCAAACGCACCTGTGATTCTCAAACTTGGAATCGGTATTTCCGTCGGTTTTCCCAATTGTCTGCACACTTCTTCATACACTCTCCGACTTATTACACTGATTTCGCTCCCCGAATCAATCAAACTCCTTACAACAATATTCCCAATACGCACATCTATCTCAGGTAATGTCAAAGTACTACATAACTCGCGCCCACACTCAGTCGAATCGTCGTCTCTGAATATCGTATGTAAACGTCTGTCATTTCGATCTCTATAATTCGATCTAGATTTTTCATCTAAACACACGGCATATCCGTGCGCTTTATGCGCTAATAATTGAATAAATTCATTCACACCCACGTTCGAATCCAAATTACACAAATCATACAGTCTATGCTTTTTTCCAATTTGATCGGCTGTCCACCCAAACCGTAATAAATATCTGAGCGCGAACGACCCGCGCGAGTCCACTAGTTTTTTGAATTCTGACTTATCGCATTATTCCTGTCACTTGAACTTTGCCCTGCCTCTGTATCTCCTGAATTATCATTGCCCCTCTGAAACCCTATTGCCTTGAAGCTAGGCTGAGGCTGTCTGCTTCTACGGCGAAAATAACCGCGACCACGCGTCCCAAATTCGTTTCGCCCCTTCGTTACCGCGTTATAATTATTACTACGACTTATCGCGTTATAACGTAACGTATTTACCCGCATAGCTCGATATTGCCCACGCATGCAGCTATCCCGCCTCACGTTATTCGTATTCATAGGTTCCGAACCATGTATCGCACTTAATTCCCCATCGACATTCCGTTCTAAATGCCGAAGGAATTCGACCGCATCACGTATAGACATTGCCTCTTTTCTAGCAAAAAACGCTACCTGAATATCACGCGGCAACTGTCTGAAAATCGTGTTGATTTTCTCCGTATCAGTAAACGGTATCGTAAGCTCATATATGCTATTCAATTGAGAGGCAAAGAATTCTTCCATACTTTGACCTTTCTTAGAATCAAACTTCGCAGTTAGGAATCTTTGCTTAATTAATTCCTGTTCATTATCACCCCAGAATACCTCTCTGAAATCTTTTTCAAAATCCGAATAGGTTCGCCATGAGTCTCTGTATATGCTCATTCGAACTTTCGCAATTCCTACCAAACTATCCGTTGCCCATATCAAAGCCCTAGAACTATCTCCCGAGACTTTAATATAAGCCTTTAAATCTCTTAAGAAAATCATCGGATTTTCCGAACTTCGCCCATCGAATGTCGGCAACTTCTGTGTCATTTTCACAATGCATGATTGACGTTTTTCTACCGATTGTTCAAACGTCTCTAGTTCCTGTCTATCAGTATGTCTGTCCGAAGTCCTACTAGCATTGCTCGTGCTGGAACCCCTTTCCAAACAGTCTAATCTTTTCACTATTTCAGATAACAATTGCGTCACCTGCCCTGACGCCATTTCACTTGTGTGTGAAAGTGAATTTTGTGCTACCCGACTACCGTTTTTCCTAGGCCGGCCGGCCATTATTCCTATTAAACCGCCGTAGCTCGTACAAAGAATTGTGAAAACAATGCCCCTTTTTTGCTTATTTCTTATTTACAAACTGAACTGTTTAAAATCGTTTCTACGTTGTGTTATTTTTAAAAGTAACGCGTTAGACCTTGATTCTTTTAGAATATCTAGGTATCTAGGTATCAGACTATCTAGGATATCCTTCCGTCTCGGCACCAAAAATCTGTAGCGGCCCCCACGGCTAAGGTCGTAGCCGCCGCTAACAGTAGCTATGATCGTCTATTCTTTCTATCCCAAAATGAGAGGACCCGATTCGGCTGTAAGTTTTGTAAGTAAGAATGATAAGTCTGAATTTCTCGTTCGTTGAGAAATTCGTCAGGCGTACAATAGTCGAACGAAGATTGGTTCAGGAATTTACAGTTTCAAGTTAGACAGAGAAAGCATATATGTCCGCGAGCCGGTAATTCGCATCAGTCAGCGGTGTATTGCGCCAAAACGATCGTTGTTATATTTTATGTGATGGCACCATCTGGTTTTTGTATATATGAGCGCCTTGGAACATCTTTTGTTTTAGTTTTAGTTTTAGTGATCGATCACAGTTATAGTATAGATATCCGTCGTAGTTTTACGACGTGAGTACTCAATGATATTTCATGTGCTCGCTAGTAGCGGCTTGTGGTGGTTCCAATTATATATTTGATTCACGGCAATAACGATCCGAAAAGACCGGTTTACACAATTGCGATTTGAGTTCCGAAATGGGTTCTGAACTAGCGGTTACCTCAAAAGGTCCGTAACGTTTTGAAACCTTCAACTCAGCGCAATTTGAGCTGGATGTTATCGAAACGCAAGCATTTTTGTTTTAGGATATCTAACCCACACCATAGCGAAGTGCATAATTCGATAAATACCGAACTATGAATTCCACTAGCCGCAGCACGTCCTGGGCTGAGCCAAATCATATATACCGACTCAACTTACACATTAGATATCCAGCGAAATTTACATTTAATTTAAAAATGCAACTTGAATCCAATCTGACCCAAGGCAATGCAAAACACCTACCCGGACCTAAACAATGAACTTTAGACTGTAAATTGATCTCTTCGCGCGTCCCCGATAACACACAAATGTCAAAATATCAACAGGATATGTTATCTGTGTTGACACCGGTTTAACTTTGTTCTGAATTTGTTATTTCCATCCGCGGAACCTCATCGATCAAACAGTCTCCCTATGCCCTGACAACCTAGGTTTAGCCGCAACTAAACTCCTGTCTAGCCTAGTCTAAAAACCTAGTGTTATACCACGTCCATTATCGACACCACTCGAAAATGGTTGAGTTTGATTTGAATGTGCTTGAATGTTTAACGACTGTGTGTGTGGGAATTTCAAAGCTCGCTAGTCGAAGGAATGAGGAGAGGATTAGCCCGCGAATATCCTAAGAGCCAATCCAGGAACCCTATGGTGAAGGATAAAGGAATTTAGGGTCGCTCCAAGCCCAGACTCAGACTCAGATAAATTGACTTAAAAGTTCTTTCCTAACGACCCAAGGATAGTTTTGGAATTAGGGGTAGGTTGATATAAAGGTTAGGAACCGAGGTAAATCTCGGCGCTTCAGACACTCACGAAAACCCACTGAAACTTCGCAATCACCAATTCGTATAGTTCTGACGCGTAACACGGCAGACAAAAACTGTTTAGAACTCGTGAAGACGACTGTCACAGCGGCTAGACGCAGAGACTGAATCCTCTCCCTTCCCCCACAATTGTATTTATACGCCCCACATGCGTCCTTTGCGAAACCGCTCTGCCCAAGCGAAGCTTCTTATCACCAACTACACAGGGTCTAATTTCAACCATGCCATGCAGATCCGCCGTTCTACAAATTGTGTGTACGCATATTCACTATGATCAACCGTAGGTGATCACTCAAATCATTTGGTACTGCCGATACACAGAATCTGTTGATCGCTGACCAATAAAAGCTTGTTGCGATTAATTAAGCATTACCCGACCACTAGCTGCGCGTAGCAAAAGACCACTAGAATGATATTCAATCCAGAGGTGTCAGACCCTCCATAACATACCTCAATCGCAATTGTATATTTGCAATCTACATAATAGCTTTCTCCGTATCGTTCCATAATAACCTTTCATTATTTAGTTATTCATAATTTTATTCAACGCGCAGCCAAATCGGCTCTGATTTCTACACATCTCGCAGGAATGCGACAAAAAAAACTTGGCCTGAAAACTTCCACGAATCAACCCACGCATCGGCTCTGTTTTTTTTTTGCTAACTTTGCCAGTAAGCTACACAAAACCCCCAAACGTTATCTGAACCGATTCTCGTATTCAAAACAGCGCGGCGTTGGGCTAGCCCTCTACCACGCAGAATGAAGTATCTAATGTACCGACTCTCGTGTACCATTACAATGTGTAAAATTATTATGTATAATTGAGACTGTTAATTTTATCATGCAATAGTGTTGTATTCAATTAAGTTTGAGGCCTTAGTATGAAACTATAATAGGTATTTATTTACTAAGGTACCGTGTTAACTTAGGCCCAGCTAATTGAGTTTAATTAGATTGTCTGTGTTTAAGGGCTAGTGTTAGAGCTAAATTCGTAGACACACCAATCAATATCACTTGTGACGGTTACTCGAGTTGTCAACTCATATTTCTCTCTCTGCCAATGGTCTCCGAGAAGTGTTTTCTTGATATAAATCAAAACCAATCGTATATAATCTCTTTTATTTGTCCATAAACCATCACTCTTGTATTTATTATGGTTCCGTTCCTTAAAACCATTATAGGACCACTTGTGTGTCTTTCATAGGTGTGTAACAGTAATATTAAACGACCGAACTCTGACCCGATTAAATTGAAATTTAAGTAAATGTATTTTGAATTTGGGGGCTTCTTACGGGGCACAGCAGAAATGGAAAACAATATTTACAGTCTGTCTTGTAATATTCAAAATTAAAGGACTTGTTGCGAGCATTTTAAATATGTTTTTTTTTCAATATCTTTAAAATAATTAGTTAAAATAGTAGTTTATGTGACTGCTACATAATGGAGGGCATTAATACTCGGCTCGTTTCATAATAATATCACTCGAGAGTTTTAATGCCTGATTATGTACAGTTACATAGACTAGTTTATCTACACAAATATCATAAGCTCTCTTTGATGTGTTCAGGAACCGTATGTTTGACCGGCATCATGCAGGCGGGCGTCGGCGTTCGAAATTTGAATGTCAGTACCAAATATCCAACTTCACAGACAAACTAGGGGCAGCACGCAGGCGGGCGTCGGCATTCGAAATTTGATATGTAGAAAAACTACACATTATGGTCATAATGTGTAATTTTTCAGATAAGAAATAGTTTAACATTATGCTGAACGTAACGTGCGGTTTTTGTACGCAGTAAAGAGGGTTTATGGTACGTGTGTAGATAAAAATTATAATAAGGAAATAGGCAAAAAGATCCCCCCTCCCCCTAATAACTGCGACATCCAAAAAAAATATGGTTGTCTGTAAAGTACGGACGATAATTTTACGTAATAATGTAATAAGAAACGTTTAGGACGATCGTGCCTCTCTATCGCTTGCTTCGCGCTCTCACTTGCACGCCCGGCTCAGGCGCAACGTGACAATGGAACGTGACACTTTTTCGTCCGTGCAGCCGGCGCGGCGTTCATCAATTTATAAGACGTTATCGCTATACAATGAAAAAGTGTGAGGATTTTCTTCTCAAATGAGAATTCAATTATACAGCATTATCAAGTCCTCCATTTATACAGCATTATCAAGTTAATGCAAGCAAAGCATGAGCTAGTGATATAAAGTACTTTAAATTTGCTAACACTTGTATTTGATACCCAACGCGAACCTGTTTAAAAACGTATTGCCCTCTAGAGAACGAAAATGACACGTCACACACATAGCTTAAATCCAGTGGACAATCAAGAAACCTCTAAGGAAACCTCATTTGCGAAATACTTATAAGGAGTTTAGATGTTTTAGTGTCACAAATAAACGTATATATATACATACCGTTCATAAATACATACATATAGTCAAACATATAACCCTCCTTTCGGCTTCGCTGTCGTCGGTAACATAATAATGCAACAGAAAAGGGTAGACATAAACACTCTGAAATTTGTTCTTTAGCTAGATGACGTGAGGTATTTTATTCCCAAATTTCCCTTCATTTACTTCCTTACCTATAAATAAAACTTAAGCAAATAAATAAAATAATCTTTTTATATGTTACCGGCAATCTGTATAATCCGGTATTATATATAATCCCTAGGAAATATATATAATGCCTAAAACGTGCAGGTAATGTATGAAATAATATTTATTTTATACTTTGCCTATGTACGGTTCCGACGTCTCCGCACATTTTCCCTACGCGGCATTTTAGCATTTTAGTTTTATTTCATTCAGTATTCATATAACCACCAAGGCGTTAGGAACAATCAAGTATTCGGTCACCAAGGACTTATCAAGTGTTCGGTCATCAAGGACTTATCAAGTTCGGTCATCAAGGACTTTATCAAGAGTGCGTCACCAAGGACTTATTAAGTGTTCAGTCACCAAGGACATTCGTATTATCAAGTGTGCGATAATCAAGGATCTACACATCTGCGGTCGGTCAGCAAGGACCTGCCTAACGAGGATATTCAAGCGGCGACAAGCGAACCGGGAGCTTTAGACGTCTGATTGAGTCACGCGTGCCGGCAGCAACTGTAGTTGTCCGGAGGCCACCACGCACAGCAAGGACTAGCAAGGATCAAGTCACAATTATTAAGATATCAAGTAAGATCTTTCCATTTATTATCACTTACTTACAACTATCAAGATGGAAGCTATTTTCGAAAGCCAAGCCGAGCTGTATAAGACTATGCAAAATTTCTTTAAAAAATTAAAAAAAAGGATGGAGCAGACAGGAAGTCCCTACCGGTTTATTTCAAGAGGAAATCGGAAGAGTTGGAGCGCTACTGGGAAGACTACGCGGCAAATCATGTACAGCTTATAGAGGGTAGCGATCCCGAGTGCCCATACTTTGCTAGTAAAGATTACGAACAAGCGGAAAATCTATACAAGTCAATAAAGTGGTATATCAAGCAAGAATCCATCAAGTATTTCCCTAAACAAGATATGGGTCATGGATCAGGAGGTCAACAAGGACAGCCAGGGAATCAAGTTCAAGTCCCGTCGGAAAGATCTCAGCACCAAGGCGAACCGGGGAGTCTTCATCAAGCTCCTCCACCACGTCAGGCCGTTTCTCAGCATCAAGAGGTTAGGACACCGAGGGGGAGGGTTGAATCTCGCGGTAACTTCAGCAAGTTGACTACTTAGAAAGCAAGTTCACATATAAGGAGACGTATTCGCGTAGCAATCAAGGTAAACCTACGCCGAAGCAAGTCACAAGTCAATCATCATCATCATCTCAATCGTCATCATGGGCAAAACGATTCGAAAAAACTCGTATAACAAGAATGATAATCAAAAATCAACTCTTAATAAAAACCAGGGCACATCAAGTCATGCCTACAAGAATAAACCTAAACTTTGGTGCGCAATTTGTCGAAGCGACGAGCATAGAGTTTATTTTTGTCCAGAATTTAAAGCGATGCCACCACACATCAAAAGAAAGACAGTACAAAGTCTAAATTTATGCAATAATTGCCTGCATGATCATGTTATTCCAACCGTCGTTGTCGCGAGTGTTCGGGTCAGCATAACAGCTTATTACACGAGGCATTTGCGCAATCGTGTAATTCGCGAAAAAATACAAGAAAATATCGCTAACAAGGAACGCGGTGGATACGCGAAAACAAGATCGCATGTATCTCAGCGACAAGATGCTGAAGTATTATTGGCTACTGCCGTCCTCAAAATTCAAGGAGCAGACGGCAGAGAGTATGAGATGCGAGCCTTGATCGATCAAGGATCACAGGTCTCGTTGATTACAGAAAAAGCAGCTCAAGTACTAAGTGTTAAGAGGCTGCAATCTCTAATCATGAAATGGAGACAGTATGAGTTTGCCTTTACAGCGGGCATCAAGAAGTTCTTCAGGCAAATATGGGTTCATGAATATGACCAAGCTCTCCAGAAAATAGTATGGAGAGAACACCCAAACCAACCCCTTCGAGACTACAAACTACTGACGGTGACTTATGGCACGAAAACTGCACCGTTTTTATGCATGATGACTCTCAGACAGCTAGCAAGTGACTAAAAAGAGAATTTCAAGGGCAGCGACGCTATAAGAGTAATTCAGGACTCTTTTTACATGGACGACCTTCTTCATGGAGCGCATTCGTTAAAATCAGCTTAAATATTGCAGAATGACCTAATTAAATTATTAGAATCGGGTGGTATGGACCTGCGTAAGTGGAAGTCAAACAAGTCGGAGCTTCTACAAAACGTCAACAAGGACGAAAGTATTCAAGAAAATTTTGACTTTAAACAAGCTGAGTCAACAAAAACTCTCGGACTGAGATGGAACACGCAACAAGACGTCTTCACATTCCAGTCAAAAATTGAGTTGACATCAAGGACACCTACCAAGACGTCACTATTGTCTGATATTTCCAAAATATTCGATCCGCTGGGGTGGCTAGCACCATTCACTACGAAGCTGAAACTAATCTTTCAACAAGTATGGTTGGTTCCGGAATTGAAATGGGATAGCGAGCTAACACCTGAAATACAAGCAGAATGGCTTAAAAATAAGTCAGACATTGAAAACGTCAAGGATTGTCAAGTAAGACGATGGCTGGGAACGAAAGATTATCAAAATGAAGTCGAGATGCATGGATTCTGCGACGCCTCCTCAAAGGCTTATGGGGCAGGCATATATTGCAAGATAATCAAGGACGGTCGAGTTTCAGTAGTACTCGTAATTGGCAAAACAAGATTGGTACCTACGAGTAAACAAGTATCGCTACCTAGACTGGAGCTTAGCGGGGCCCACTCGTTATCTCGACTTATGGCTAAAGTACAAGAAACTTTAGGTACCTATAATATCAAGATTTATGGGTGGACGGACTCAACGGCGGTCTTGGGGTGGCTACAAGGAAATCCAAGCAAGTGGAATCCATTCGTCGCTAACAGAGTTCGTCAAGTCACTGAGATCACGCCGGCTGATTGCTGGAGGTATGTGAAGTCAGCAGAGAACCCCGCCGATTGCGCAAGCCGGGGCATAACAGCCTCTCATCTGAGCGGCCACTCACTTTGGTGGAATAGACCTTTATGGCTTGCTATCAAGAAAAACCAACCGGCGATGTTTACGAAACCGATCAAGAAATCAAGAAAAATATTCTCGTAAACGTCGTACAGCAAGATAACAGGGACGTTGTGAAAAAGCTGTTATCAAGCTACAGAAACTTTAGCAAAATCGTGCGCGTACTAGCATGGGTACTGCGATTCGCCAAGTCATGCAAGAAAACACAAGAACCGACAACATTCCTGACGGTCGGCGAACTAAGAAGCGCAAAACTAATCATCATGAAGCAAGTTCAACACGAAATATTCCAACAAAAAATATCTGATTTACAGAAAAATGATTTGGTACAGTCGAACAGCAAGATTTAGATTTTGCATCCCTGTCTCGATCAAGAGGGCATCCTGAGAGTCGGCGGTAGACTGAAAAATGCGCACATCAGTTACGAGATAAAGCATCCGATCATCCTACCCAGGGAGCATACTCTGACACAGCTGCTGATTGATCAAGCCCACGAGCTCACGTTTCATGGAGGGGCTCGTCTTACAGCAGCATTCATACGTCAGAAGTACTGGATAATTGGTGGCAACAGGGTCACTAAAAAGCCCCTACGTCAATGCGTTAAGTGTAGAAAGGTCGACCCAGAGAAACATCATCAATTGATGGGTGATTTGCTGGAAGCAAAGACCAACCCCTCTCGTCCTTTCTACAACACAGGAGTTGACCTGACAGGTCACATCATGATTAAAGCCAACAAGGGCCGAGGTATCATGACGACAAAGGGCTATGTGGTCGTATTTGTATGCATGGCCTTGAAGAATTGTCACCTCGAGGTAGTATCAGACCTCACGGCAGTAGCATTTTTGGCTGCATTGCGACGGATGGCTTCAAGAAAAGGTTGTCCGCGTCACATTTATTCGGACAATGGCAAGAACTTTGTCTTAGAAGACTAGTTAGTACAGCAAGCGTTTCAAGAAATTCAGGAAAATCAAGAATTCCAGAAAGAGATCACGGAAATGGAGATAAGTTGGCACTTTAACGCCACGTCGTGGCCCTCAGCAGGCGGATTGTGGGAGGCGGCCGTTAAGTCTCAAATATTACCTCAAGAGAGTGGTAGGAGAGCAGCGACTCACCTACGAAGAGTATTCAACAGTGTTAGCGCAGATAGAGACCGTCATGAACTCTAGACCTCTATTTCCTCTGACGGAAGACCCGCAAGATTTGGATTTCCTCACACCGGCTCACTTCTTAGCCTATGGGCCCAACCTAATACTGGTAGAGACAGAAAGGGACCAGATAACAAGATGGTACCTTACCTAGAAGATTTTCACCGATGTTTGGAAGAGATGGCAAGCAGAATATCTCAGCCAATTAACGTCAAGATGCAAGTGGAACAAGCCACAACCAAATATTACGGTCGACGATGTCGTGCTCATCCACGACGCGAACCTTCCAGACGGGAAATGGGCTATGGGACGAGTGATCGAACTGCATCCCGGCAAGGACGGATTGACCCGAGTCGTTACTCTGAAAACCAAGAACGGAGTAATGAAGTGGCCGATAGTCAAGATATCAAGATTGCCTACCAAGCAGACTGCACAAGAGCCAGTTCAACCAAGTAATCTATCAAGTTCAAGAAACAGTAAAAGCAAGAGAAAAACAAACTTCAGCTTTGCATCCATGACAGCGAATCTGTTGTTTTTTGTACTCTGTATGATTCGCACGACACAAGGAAATTATGCCCCATCATACAATATATCAAGATTTAATGACACACAAGGTTTATATTTCGACAAGATATCAAGCATGTCCTTAATACGAGACGAATGGAAAGTAGTCGTATACTACAATTTAGATCCGTATTGGCAAGGCATGACAGCATTAAATAAATATACAAACCAAATGGATAAAATGTGCAATGTTATCAAGGAACATTCACACTGCGATATAGCCCTACTTCAATTACGTCACGAGTACTCGGAACTGGAGTACTACAACCGCATGCTGTTGAGTCAGCATACCAGCACGCGACAAACATCAAGACTACACCGTCGCGGGCTTATCAACGGTGTCGGTTATGTAGCTAATACACTGTTCGGCGTACTGGACGAAAGATTCGCGGAACTATATCAAGAAGATATTAAATTACTACGGGACAATCAACAACACCTGTCGTCACTTTGGCGAAACCAGACTTCTATCATAGAAGCTGAGCATAATTTACTCCAAAGGACGGAAGAGGCAATAAATATCCAGTATAAGATTATGAATCAACACATTATCCAGTTAAGTAATGCAGAATACAAGTTAAACACAGAAATTAAGGTCTTACTGGCGATTACAGACTTTAATTCGGGTGCCCTAATAGCATGTAATATGGCACACCATTTAAGGAGCATACAAGGATATTTGTTAGACACGCTAACAGATGTTTATCATGGCAAGTTTAATTTGCATCTCCTCACCCCAGAGCAGTTACGGAGCGAGTTGAGTATAATTTCAAGTCAAGCATCAAGTGCTCTATCGGTACCAATAGACAACCTACATCAAGACTTCAGCAAAATATATCAATTCATCAAGATCAAGGCAAGAATGTTACAGGAATATATGATTTTTGAACTACGTATCCCGCTAATTGCAAGAGAACACTTCGAGTTATTTAAAATCATACCTATACCTATACAGACCGGTAACATGACGACAAGCATAGTACCGATAACAGAAATAATAGCAATTAATTTGCGAAAAGATTCTTATTTACCATTGACGGAGTATGAATTGGGATCATGTTTCAAACAAGGCAACACCAAGCATACCTGTTACCTACGGAAACCCGTCTACCAATGAAGGGAGACCAGAGTTTGTGTGAGTGAGATGACTCATCAAGATGTAAAGTCACCACCAAGAGGTGTACGAACAAGTGGACAGAGATAAGCAACATGAACAGTTATTTTTATTTTTGTTGTGAGCAGTGTCAGGCGCGTTTCATTTGCGGAAATCAAGTTACCGCAGCGCAGCTGACCAATGCAGGAATCATTAGCCTAGGACATGGCTGCTTAGTGAAACAAGCGAATTCACTGCATATGCGCACATGCAGGAGCAAAATGTGATGCAATCAGTAGCAGAATTATATGTGCCACAAATGGCGCCGATCAACCATGTGATCAATATCTCCTTACCGTATCGCATATCACGACGTACATCATTATGCTCTCGGTTACACGATACTGGGAGTAATCGCTATCATCGGAGCTTCGTTAGCATGTCGCCGTTGTCACCGAAGCAGCAGACCGCGGACGACAGCAGCGAGCCCAGCCCCAGCGGCGGTCGAGGCCGCGGCGGAGCAGGAGCTCCGTCGCCCTCCCGCTGCCGCGCACACCCGCGCCCGCCCCCGCAGGCGGCGCCTAGGGCTGCCAGTGTCAGTGCATTGGACTAAGTTAATCACGGGCATTATAATGATCAAGTGCGATATAGTGAAATCTCGAAATCACATTCGCGAGTACGTAGTGAAAACAAGGCCACCTCGCCTATCGCGAAAGACAAATCAGTGTTCACCATCAGTGGAAATGACTCTGTTTAGTGAGAAGGACACTGCAATCTATCATGTTTAATTTAAGTTGAAATTTTTAAGTTTACACGTTACTTACATTTCAATCTATTGTTTGTTTATCAAGTTGTGTTAATTAAGCATGAAATATTTAAGCTCACCATCATCAAGTTAAAAGTTAACTACTATGACCTAATGTCTATTTTATCAAGTCTTCTAATTATATCAAGTTTATTATTGTGTACATCGAGGATTAGCAAGCATTCTGGATGTTCTTCTTTTCTGGCCCGGGAGCATGTACGGTTCCGACGTCACCGCACATTTTCCCTATGCGGCATTTTAGCATTTTAGTTTTATTTTATTCAGTATTCATATAACCACCAAGGCGTTAGGTACTCACCCATTCATCCCCATTTATATCAAGTTCCAAATATACCCAAATTTATCTAAATTACATTTTATTCATCTCTCTATATCATATTCTAAAGAGTACGTCCTACACCGTACAGCCTAGGTATTATATATATTACCCAATGCGCACCCGGTAATGTATGTAAAAGAGTAAAACACTGCGGTAGCTTAGGTTAAAGGTAAAGGGGGTGAGCGAAGCGAAGCCCCCTTTATCCTTTGTGTAAGGTTGAACATGTAAGAACAACAAATAATACTTAAAACTAAATAGTTTTTCTTGTTCTTAAATGTCTAACCTAATACAAAGGATAAAGCGAGCTTCGTTTTGCTCACCCCCTTTACCCTTCACCTAAGCTACCGCAGTGTTTTGCCCTGATATTCTACCAAAATCTATTTATTGTACACATTGCCGTTGGCTAAGTAATTTTTCTATATAATCCCTGGGCATTGTATATATTACCTAGGTAGAGTATGTAATGGACATTAATATTAATAATATTTCATACATTGCCTGAACGCCCCAGGTATTATATATATATACACAGTCAGGTCATAAGTTCTGTCACATTTGCAATATGAAATAATTTAGACATGTTTATTATTTATGTAAACATTTATATAGCAAAATGAACTTAATAAAACATAGATTCTTATGGTAATAAAGTTTATTCAAAATGACCCCCGCGATTTTGAATACAGGCCTTTATTCTGCGCGGCCAGTCGTCTATCGCAGCACGAACGAGGTCCATGTCAATATTGGCGGCTGCCTTAATCAAGGATGCCTTGAGTGACACCAAATCAGGATGAGGCTTTGAGCAGGCCTTTTCCTCCAAGTGTTGCCATATCTTGTAATCTAACGGACTCAAATCTGGACTGGAGGAGGGCCAGTCTTCGTGCCGGATGAAGTCGATTTCACGCGCCGCCAGCCAGTCTTGTGTGCTTTTCGCTCTATGAGCTGGCGCAGAATCTTGTTGGAATACCCAGTGCCTGTTATTAAACATGGTATGACATACAGTTTCCACAAGGTTCTTGAGGACTGTATTTTGATACACAACTGCATTCGTTTTTACGACTTTCTCACAAAAATGTACCTCAGTTAAGCCCCAATAAGAGACTCCCAACCAAACCATGAGCGAGGATGGAAAATGACGTCGTTGGACTCGCGGAATACGGTTGTTCGCTTCTTCACTGCTGTGTGCGAACACCTTATCATTTTGTTTGTTGTAGCTCTCTTCCACGGTGAAAATTTTTTCATCCGAAAAAAGAATTTCCCGATGCTTTTTTCCCGCGTACCGCTTCAACAAAGCGCGGCATCTCTTCAGTCTCAGGTCCATTAAACGAGCGTCCGAACGATTTTCTGTTTTTCTTCGATATGCCCTAAGCCCTAAGTCTTCATTTAACACCCTTTTCACCGTGGTCTTGCTTAACCCCATCTGAAGGGCCAACAGTTTCTGCTTACGTATGGGATTTCTTTGAATTCGCGCCTTCACAGCTTTTATCACTGCTGGAGTCCTAACAGAGCGAGGGCGACCACTTCTTGACCTGTCATCTACACTAGAGTCTTCATTGTATCGTTTTATGGTACGATAAACGAATCTTTTGGTTATATTCATTTTTTTCAGTTAGTCGAAAATCTGAATTGCCGCGTAACCGCAACGATGCAACGCAATAACTGCGACACGGTCTTCTTTAAGTGTCCACTCCATATTTAAAAATGAGGAAAATTCTAAAAAGTACACATTTTTATTTTCATGAAAAATTTGAAATTCGAATTCAATAAACTTTTTTGTGGCCAGCGTTCTAAATTCAAAAGTTTTTATTGTGTGACAGAACTTATGACCTGACTGTGTATATATATTGCCTAGGTATTATATAGAATACATGCATTATACAGATTGCCGGTAACATTTATGTTCAATTGTTTATGTCCGGCGATAAAGTTCTACAAATAAATTAACTATCGTCAATATTTGATCCAAATCTTGATAAATGGCAATCACTGCTCCGTTGACCCCTTTTTAGGTATAAATCTGAGGCCCATTATAGTAGTTTATGTGACTGCTGCATAATGCCTAATTATGTACAGTTACATACACTAGTTTATCTACACACATATCATAAGCTCTCTTTGATTTGTTCAGGAACCGCATGTTTGACCGGCATTGTGGCTCTGCAATTGTTTAGCTTGTTCTGTAGTACCAACTTCACGCAGGTGGACGACGGCGTTCGAAATTTGAATGTCAGGATCAACTTCACAAACAAACTAGGGGCGGCACGCAGTCAGGCATCGGCGTTCGAAATTTGAATGTCATAATATGTAGAAAAACTACACATTATGGTCATAATGTGTAATTTTTCAGATAAGAAATGAGTTTTTACCAAGTAGTTTAACATTATGCTGATCGTAACGTGCCGTTTTTGTACGCAGTAAAGAGGGTTTATGATACGTGTGTAGATAAAATACATTATGTCGTTATCCATATTACTTAAGTGAGAAATAAGCCCCGGGTATTCAATTATAGGTAGACAAAAGTCTAACCTACGAACTGTTAATACCCGAAATAATCCTAAACAATATCCAATTATTACGACATTTTAATTTGCAGGAACACCAAACTAAACTGACTGGCTATTACTACCAAATAATTTTGTCTACTAACTGGGAGCTTCATCTAAGTTTACGAGTATAATACACAATGTAAGAAATTGAAACATACATACTACAAAGTGGCAAAGACTAACAATTAGTACAATGTATAACAATAAGTGTGTAGCAACCTCCCTCTCATATTGTTTTTTTGAGCATTTGTAACCCAATTTCTTATTAGTTCTTTTGGCCAAATAAAAAATTCGTTTTATAAATTAGAATTCCTTCTATATGTAAAATCAGTTGCTGATATTCTAGAGGTATATAAGTAAGAATTCACATTAACCAAGACAATTTTAGTCAAATAATTAATTATTTGACTAAAATTTTCATTTTATATTACTTTCTTGCAAATTTGACCGTGTGTGCTATGTCTTATGACATATTTTGTTCATGAGTCAAAATATGTCATAAGAAATGGTCACACAGGGTCAAATTTGCAAGAAAATAATTAAATAGCTTTAGGACATTACACTATATGACTTTTTTGTAAAGGTGTACATCGATTAAGGTAACTTTGACTATTTTGATACCTCTTTTCACAATATCATTCAAAAGTGTTGTCTTAAAAAAAAACATATATTAGCCTCTTTGGGATCAAATTAGATAGTTATTTGCAATGTTTATCAGCATGGTCCTCAATATTAGTATGAAAGACCTTGTTTGAATGTTTAAATGAAATCATTTGTTCTATGTAGTTATTAGATAATATTTATCCCTTTTTATAACTACTTCCTTTCAACCAAAACATAGGTTTTTCTTACCAAGTATTTTTTGTGTCATATTGCAGCGCCATTTTTGTATATCTCTTACAGGTAATTAATTTATCTTCTATCATTAATCTATGTCACAACTTTGAGGCTATGATTAGTGACAGCTGATATACTTTATTATTAATGTTTCTGTAATCCTAAGAATAAGTCCATAAAGCCAATATTGACTTAAACAGTCATAAATTGTATACCTAATTTTGGATGGCTTCAAGAGGGACCTATTTTGTACTGCTTGAAAAATTTATTTTTATTATTCATAAATGTATGAAGACTAACTGTGTTTGAGTTTATTATAGTTCAAGACATGGTAACGCATAAATAAAACCAAGTTTTAAGGATAACTCTTACCGTATTTCTATTTTACAGAAAATTAATAATAACCTAGTATGCTTAATGTTGAATAACACATATTAGCTTTAATCGAACTGGAATAAAGGGGCTTGGAAGAAAAGGATAAATTTATATTTAGAATATTATTCTACTCAGAGTTAACCATAAATCTAGCTAGAAAAGGAGAAATTCTTCAAAAACTACACATCGGCTCCCAAAAGACCTGAATTGTGAGGAATCCTGGAGCAGGATTCACCGATATGGAGAAAGTAACAAAACCACCAGGTCACCACTGCCGACTAGTTAATATTTAAGACTTTATTCTATATGATCGGAGTAAGCACAAATTTAATACTAATTCAAACTCTCAATTTAATTCAGTATAAATGAACTGGTAACAGTTGAATGCCTATCTAGGATTAAGATACAAATGGTGTATAAATAATAAGTATTATTTAAAGTGAGAAACAAATGAGTTCCTACAAACAATAGTACATTATGATTCAAGTGTGGAAAGTTGATTATTGCACTCGAGGCGGTATTATACGCGCGAGCCGCCAGGCGAGCACGTTATGATAGCCAAAGGTCTAATAATCAATGCACACAAGAATCATATGACTTATTTTAACTCACTTGCGAGGAAATAAATAGACGCAGCCAAACTTCTAATAAAATTCTAAATTTAATTTCAAAATTCAGTGTTATTTAGTTCTCAAAAATTACAATTATCAAAGTTATACCTAATCGTTTATGTTATACCTAGTATTGGTAGTAATTTCTTCATTAACATTTTCTTGTGTAAAGGTTGGCGATTGTATATTATTGTTATATGAGTTTTTCACTGTAAGAAAGTTTCGTAGGCCGTTAGTAGGCTATCAGTCCTTTTTCGTGATTCGCTGAGTATTTCTGACGGAGTTAAAGCTATGTGACTACTTGTCGTTGTCAATATTTTTGACAATAAATTGCTAATCAACAAAAATGCTACCAAAGATTTGTGCAAATTGGCACGTTTTTTTCTTTTTTCACGCGCTGGCGCGCGCAGTTGTAGATGAGGGCACAGGCACAAAATCGCTAAACAGCCTATAAAAATGAGGCTTTAAATATGCAAATAATGGGTAAAATGTAGCAAAAAAATATTATTTGATGAAATAATGTTAAAAAGATGATTGTTTCAACATAATATTATACTTAATGCAAAAATATTCACAAAAATTTAAATTGTTTGTAGGCATAAAAACTGGCACCTAAGATTGAAAAAAAAATGCAAAGTTAAAATAGGTACGAGGGTGTAGTATGCGCTATTGTGGCCCTGTATGCTTTGCTACAAATGACCAGTTTACGAGCAGGTGTTTTGAAAAATATATGACTATATCAGCTACATAACAGGAAGAGGCTAAGCAATAAATAAATGATATTTTGTTAAAATATATAAACTTACTCTGTCAAGGAATCCATAATAACCTATTATTTAAAGTACAAGTCTTCAATTACCCAGAAGGATTTAAAGTTTGCTAGAGTGGAGTGTTTAAATACAATGGCCGCAGACGTTCTAGAATTACCAATGCTCTATAAATAATTCAATTAAAAAGCCACCTGAATTATAAACTACTTATTATTTTGTGTTTCCCACAAATAATTAAAATAACTTCCTTTTCATAAATCTTATGTTTAACTCCCTAAAGAATTCCAATTAACAACCATAATAATTTGACAGATGAAAGTTATTTTATGAATAGTTTGATAAGTCTTTGTTTCTTGATGGTTTGAAAAGCATGTACTGAATCTATTGGTTACCGTGTTACTCGAGATAAGTTTATAGATTAATGATTATATACCTAAGTGAACTGAAAGTAAAACTAGTTTAAAAGCATCCCAACAATGACAATATTGTAAAAAGCTGAAAACCGTTTTAAAAAAAACACGAAATTTTCGAGGAGACACAATTGAAATAACGTTCAAATCAAAAAGAGAGTAAAATATTCTAAAAATAAATGTACAAATAACACTCAAATTAAACAGTATTACATTCAGGATTCTAAAAGGAAAAATCTTACGACAATCCAAGTACTACAAAATACTTGCTTGCTTACAAAAGGTTGTAGATAAAGGAAAGTACCGTAAAGTAAAGTTTTCGTCAATCTTACTTAGGTATGACCAAATTGGACCAAACTCTTTTTACAATAAATTCAGCTTGCTATTAATTAGACTAGGTATGCCAATTATACCTATACAATACATTACGTAGTCAATTTTAATCTAGAAAAAGGTTACTTAACTTTAGACCTTGCAACAGTCTTTTTAACTCGAACGGCACCGCCACTGCAGCAGCGCTCACAGAATCGTGCTCTTCAGCAAAGCCAGTGGATTGAAAGACTTTCATTTTTCCATGACCAGTTGTGCCTTATAATAAGTGATCCTGTTATACTGGCATGGGTAGAGGGCCATGAAATACCGTTCATCGAACCAGGCTTAAGAACAACTCTTATAGCAGGATAAACTCAACTGCCTTGCCTTTTCATACAATGAGCAACAATTAGCAGGCCTGTAATTATTCAAGTTTCCGCTGAAAATCCGTTCACCTTTTTTATATAGACTTTTCGCAATATGAAACTATATTTGACAGCACGAATCGTGCCTGTTATGTCAAATTAGCCAATCTTGAAAAAGCTAGTAGATATTAGCCTAAACAACATTTTTTTGTAATTTATAGTGGATTTTGTGGATTACTCGTTAATATTAGAGAGTTTTATATAAGTAGATCATCCGTTTTTCGGCTTCAACCGCAAACGAAACTTGTATAGGTACACATGAAATTACTTAAATGTGGAATACCATCAAGCTCAGTCAATAATTGCGTATGCGGAAGCAATGCGTGGCGTTTGCCGAAGATCAAGGCCGCATTAAGAAGATTAAATTGTGTCGTATTCACCGTGAGCCGATGACAGTGGCGTACCATACAAACAGAACCATCGGCTCCTTTGTTTGTATCGAAGGAAGCTATGAGGGCAAGGTCTGCATAGCAAGAGCGAAAGAGACTTGGTTTGAAAATGTCAAGCTATTAACGTCCACGGTATTCTATCTCATGTATTGTTCGCTTTTAAGTTTGACCATACGCAAGTGATGTGAGAGATATTCACGAGGACTGGTGATAAGTGTTTTTCCTGCAGAACAATCATGGACTGGAACAGCTTTTATCGGGAAGTGGTGGTGCGATACCAATTGCACAAACAAGAAACTAAGGGAAAAATTGGCATGCGGGGGCAAAATTGTCTATCTGAATGAAAACAACTTTAGCAGGAGGAAATATAACTAAGGTGAGCATCTCATGTCACAGAATCTAATTGGTTGTCGTAGGTCACTTCCTGTTTGAAAATTAAATATAGGTTTGTTAGGTTCACACATTATAGCAGAACCCGGAGCCGAAGTGAAACGGAGCGGAGCGAGGCAACCCCTAGCCTGACACCAGTGAAAAATAACTTACTAAAATAACTTGCGAATGAATCACCTAGGTAGTCAGAATTATTATGATTATTGTAAGATTGAATATAATGTATGTTTCAGGGAGAGCTGGATTGGATTTTAGGGATGATTGAAGAATTACGCTTGGAAGTTGCTTAGAAATGTTAGGTCAGCTGAGGTATTGATGCCACTGATTTAGAAGCATGTGAAATTGCCTAGAAACGTTAGGTCAGCTGAGGTCTTGGTGCCACTGATGCAGAAGTATGTAGAAGTAGGTTCAACAATCCATACAGATTTTTGGAGGGCTTATGATAGTCGAGGTGAATATGGATATATCCATAAAAAGGCAAACCTTAGTGACCCAGACAATCCTTCCATTGTTCCGTTGTTAGCTCATTGCCACAGAGCGCAGAGTGCGTTCATATATACATCCCTCATAAATTAATTGCTTTAAATTAAACTACAAGGTATCTTTTTCATGTGGGTCTTTACCACAGAATAAGCAGTAGTACCTAGAGGGCCAAATCCGAAACTTCGAAAATGCTCAAATAAGTTTCGTGAGTGAGATCAAGAATAAGCCGTCATATAAAGTAGGCCACGACTGCAGGCTGCAAGAATACACAATGATCACAAGTCAGAATGATGTTCAGAAGAACAGGATGAGCCAGGTGTAAACATGAAAATCATGCCAAAATAATAATCATGCCATACATAATTTATCATAAAAACCTCAGAATCTAGGTCTTCTTTATGCTGTCTACGAATAAATAACGGGTATCTTAAGATGAATGATGGCTGAGGATAAATCCTTGAATATTGTAATCGCGGTTTTTTTGTATCTTCGGGATCTGTCACATGATTTAGCTGAATAAAATCTGAAAAGGTTGCCTTTGTTTGAATGTTTTATACGCTAGTGTCCTGTTGCATAATGTCCGGATAAGCCCTATGTGTCAGATAAATCATACATTTTGTATGTAAAATCATACTTTACTGATTTTCTGTCACTTACAGTTTATCCGGACAATGTGATACAGCTCTTTAGTCATATTGAGCGAGCGAGATCTGTCCGGATTTCCAGCTGTTCTCTGGAGCTGATCGCATTTCTCAACTGATTCTCGTGAAATTTTTTGAGCAGGTTCGATAATATCAAATTAATTAATATATGTTTTTTGTCGATTAAGTTTTTGAAAAATGGCGGAGATATGGGGTTACACAGTGATTGGTGCAGCTACTCTTCAATCAGGTGCATTCATATGTTTGTATGTAGTATTCAAAGAAAATATAGGTGAGTTATTTGTTTATAATAAATTCCACTAGTTCATCAGATAAATTTCAAGAGGTCCGGGGTATTCTGGGTTGAAAAATAAAAAAAATAAACAGAAGTCTGCAGCTCAACGAGCCTAGTCTGTACATTATGTACAAAAGAACAATGGGAAGGTAAGTACTAGCTTACGAGTACATCTACACATTTCAATAATATTAAAAGAATCTGATCAGTTTTTTTGGTGAAAGTTGATCATAATGATGGGGCGTTCCACTGTCAGTCTGTCAGTTCTGCTTGCTTTTTCTATAGCATAACTATACATTTAAAACAACCCGATACAATTAATGAAATGTTAGGGATACAAATTGGCTGACACGTTTCCTTGTTAACCTTCAACTATCCACTGATCAGATTTTAATTAAACATAGCTAAGAACTATCGCAGGCAAGTCTACTACCATATACAGAAAACCGCATTAAAATCCATCCAACGGTTTGAGCGCTAGAGTACATTACAGAGAGACACACAGACAGACAGACGCTTCAAACTTGTGTCACCCCTCTTTTTTGTCGTTGGTTAAAAATCAAAGTAAAGACGCAGCGAAAAGCGAAACAACATCTGAAACATACAAGTCTATTCTACGAGTATTCGTACGTACAAAAAGTATAATGCAGATACATATTCAGAAGAATGTCTTTTCTTTTTCTCCCAATCGTGATGCTTCCGTTAGATTGTCCGATTATTTAATGGACCGCGAAAGGAATTTGGGATGCGTGTAGGGTTCCAGCCACGAGCGGACCGTCTCGTGTCAGACGGAATAATACAGCCCATGTTGGACATAGAGGGCTGCGGTCATTTGAGTTTTATCGAAAGTGAAGGTGGAGAAGTGAAAAAGTTAGTCGCAGGATGCAATAAAGTTGCTATAATTAAATCGTCTTTATAGTGAATGCGTCAGAATGATATCCGGTTCCGTTCTGTATAATGTGAATGATAGCTTGTGTAATGGATAATATCCTAATCAATGAATACCTTTCCCTGGACACTATGGCTGCAGTTTTTTTTGTGTTGAGTCCCATAGAAAACTACTCAAAGAAAACACAAGGAACACCCGTTGAAGTTTATGCTTCTTGAGAAAAGTCAATTACAATTATCGTAGTTTGGTACATACGTAACTACCAACATAATTGCTATTGTATAGGAATTTAATGTTATTATCTTGTGGGTTGTCCTTTAGATATCGTAGTAACACGCAAACTGCGTTAAATTCTTCTTGTCGTATCAGTCGCCCGATCAGGCACATACTGGCTGCGTCGCTGGAGTCAAAGGGGTTCGAATGTATGAAAACGAAATATTGGATACAGGCGACTCATTTTGGCCACTGGCTCAACTAATCTTGTGGCTTAGTACACTCCACCAGTTTCGCAGAACTACTACTCCAAGCCTACTAGGCACCTCTCACGTATATTCCATCTCAGTCAGACACGCACCTGTGAAACAAAAGGCGGGTGTGATATATAGTTTTTTTTATATACAGGCATACACATTGCTACTGACCCCACGCTAGGATACCCTGTGACGTGGAAACCAGAAACAGCGACATCACACACAAATAAACATACAATACTTGTTTTTTTTCTTTATCCCCAGCCGGGGTCTAACCCGGGACCTCTCGAATGGTAGGCAGAACCACAAGCGCAGCGCCACAGAGGTCATCGAATGAAACGGAAGATACTTTAAAGATTAATAGTTGGCTTGGTGAAGTTATTAATATTTACGTTTAACTAAAATCATGCACGTCAATTTCGAATTAGTGACTCATTCCTATGATATACTAGATGGAACAAAAATGTGTAGGCATGTTTCACGGAGTTGTTAGGGACATCGTTCTGAACAACGTTCACTATGAAACCAATTCGATCAGAGCAACTTTATTATTTACTTCTCTATACATTTTGGGCCGCGCGATCAGCTGATTTGCATGGAGAAGAGAGATATAAAGTTGCTCTGCACAAATCGGTTTCATAGTGAAAGTTGTTCAGAATGATATTCCTAACAACGCCCTAAAATATAACTACACCTTTCTGTTACACACATTATATGGTATAGCTCTAACTTAACGGACCACATAGCGACTTTGGAATACACGCAAATACTACCAATCTATCTCACTCTCTCATATCTCAATATTGTAATACGCACGTCACGTGAATAATTTGATTAGACAAGTCATTATAACTACAGAATAATATTAAATTACAAATCCATTCCATAGCCCATTAGTATTCCGCAAAATACCCACGTCAATGTTCGAAAATAAGATTATTTTGTTTAGACATCGTAACGTACACCGTTATTAAAACAAAAATTTGGTTTCCATACACATAACAATATCGCGGCCTATACAAATATTTGACTTCACGTTTTCCGAGGATGAACACTAAACTACGTGGGTATTATGCATGCACAATTAGTTTATGATTTTGCAGATGGCGCTGTTTTTAGGAGGAACTTATGGTTAAACGCGTTCACTACTATCAACGTTCCTCGAAAAACATAATTGTGTACAGGTGAACTTGTATGTGCGTACTGAATAAATAATAGAATCCAGTAGTTAATCCACAAAATCATTGACGATAAAATATGTATACTGTTTCAAAAACTCCCAAATTACGTTTTATTTCACAACAAACATCGATTTCATTACGTCATTCTTTCCGAATAAAAAGTACAAGACAAGAAATATTTGTCAAAATTAACAGAATATGTCTTTGAGGAAACAGTAATATATAAAAAAAATCCATACGGAGTGGCAATGCGCCATGCTTAAAATGATACTACGTTTTAGGGTTCCGTACCCGAAGGGTGCCAAACGCGACCCTATTACTAAGCCTCCGCTGTCCGTCTGTCTGTCCGTCCGTCCGTCACCGGGCTCTATCGGATCAACCGAAATAGGTACAAAGCTGAAATTTTCACAGAATGTGCATTTCTATTGCCGTAACAGCAATAAATGATGAATCACACGCAAATTTGAAATTTAAAAGGGGGTCCCCATACAAGCGACTGATTTTTTTAAATGCCTGCCCCTGCGAAATACCTCATAACTTCATGATTCAACATCACTATAAATTTCGCTGCTCTTAATAACTTGGCTTAGTCGGTTTCGTATCGGTTTCGCAATCTTGAAGTTCCGGGTTCGATTCCCAGAAAACACATATATTTTTTCTTTTTGTTTTGGTTTTATTAGTTAGGATTTAGTGTTTTTTTAGGGTTCCGTACCCAACGGGTAAGAACGGAACCCTATTACTAAGACTTCGCTGTCCGTCCGTCTGTCACCAGGCTGTATCTCAAGATCCTAGCTAGCTAGAGAGTTAAAATTTTCACAGATTATGTATTTCTGTTGCCGCTATAACAAAAAATACTAAAAAACAGGATAAAAGAAATATTTTAGGGGGCTCCCATACAACAATTCTTTCAATACCACATACAAACTTATGGATGCACCTGGTTACGTACATGGAGTGTGAAAGTAACCGCACCAATAACTTTGTAAACAATATTTTGCTGTGTAAAATCCAAACTATTCACTCCACACCATCGCTTCCATTGAACGGTGGTACGGAACCCTTCGTGCGCGATTTAGACTCGCACTTGACCGGTTTTTTTTCTTTTTGATTTGGTTTTATCAATTCTTGTACGATGGTACGGAACCCTTAATGTGTGAATCACTTGACTGTTTTTTTTAATTTAATTTTATGAAACTAAGGCTATTGAAAGAAACTAATTTGAATATTTCGGTTATTAGATTTCATTTATTTTATTAACACTCCTCGTGACGTCTCTTGCTCACAGTTTTGGAATGGTTGTACTTGAGGCTGGTTGTTTCCGATTATAAAACTAAAAAACTACTATTTCAATATTTGTTTACGTTTCGACTGACATTTGCCTTATCGACTGACAGGAAAACTGTTGATACAGTTTTACATTACAGCCAACTTAAAGGCGCGTGGCGAAGGGAATTTGAACAAACTACGCCGTAGAGGATAAATGAAGGACATTTTGTTTTTTACGGATATTTCAGTAATCCTGTAATATTTTTTGATGGGAATAACGAAATTTAGTTAGGAACACAATTATCTCGATATGGTCTTTTTAGTTTGGTACCTTTGTTTTTTTTACATGGCCAATTTTGCCTACATTTAGCAGATTATTCTAATACAATTTTTACTTTATTATTTTATTTCTAATAATACTCCATTTCTATGAGGGAACCTTCGCACAATAATGCAAGGTCTGTCCAAACTACAGCAACTTTATAAATGGACAAGTTCCATTGTCAAAGGAGGCGTAAATTATGAAGTGTCTGATCCTATATGGTCACATATTGTTTCAAGTATGATTGGACCTGAAGGTAGGCAATGGAATTCCGGTAACCAGGATTACCGGTACAGTGGAGCCATTCTTAGAAGTAGCATTTGGCAGGTGTCAACCGCAGGGACAGAGCTATGCATCTGTGTCCCTCCCTTGTTATTTCTTAATTAATGGCGGTCTAACATCTAGGTTAATTTCGCAAATGTTACGTGTTTTTCTAGATGTCACTAAATTTGGACAGTTTCTCTTTCGAGAACCTGTCCTGCTCCTTAGCACTACCCGGGAGGACGTGAAGGGCTGTAGGTTCCAATTATCTCCTAAGGACGTGAGCAAATGCCTCCCTCTCCCTTCCTTCCAAAAATGAGAAGAACATGACACATATCTCTGTCCCTACTATTGATACATGTCAAATGCGACTTCTAAGAATAGCTCCACTTTAATCGTATTTTGGGGGTAATACAATTGTCTTGATATTTCCTTTGTCAACGGATGGTTTTTAGGGTGTGATAGCTGATGGACCCCAAGCAATCCAATATCATTACAAATTAGTTAGTTCAGACTCCATATTTTGTCGTAATCCTATTTCTCGTGGTCGTCATACATTGTGTTTCTACATGTTAAGTAGGTACCAGTGACGAGGGTAGTTTAGGGTCAGGCTGTGACTTGCTAACTAAACACTGGTATTAGAACAAATACACGTACTGAAACCACGTCCCAACTGAGATTTAGTGAATCGGGTCATATTTATTCGTTAGATTCATTTCTCAATATTATTTTTAGGTGTTAAAACGGAATGTTGCACTCCAGCGTCGGGCTGATTGGCTTTGGGCCGAGCACAGCCTACAACCAAATAAAATTATAACTTAAGTTGCTCTGATCAATAATATGACCACAGAAGCTACTTGAGCATGTTACCCACAAACCATGACCGTCATAATGTAACACTCAAAAGAACACCAGACAGAGAGACAAACTTTATTTACCAAAAAGAAGACTAGCAGATGCCTAGACGTTATGGTTCCTAAAATGTACAATTCGACACCATCATAGTTCAGAGATCATTTTATTTTATTGACAATAAATTCATACCAATTGCTTAATCGACGTCTAAATATAGGTAATAATAATATTTTTGTATACTACCGTCCGTTCGGAAGTTGAGGGCTTTGAGCAAAGAAGGGCAGGAAAATTCCCCGTACCTCTTTTAAAATATATCCTTGCCTTAACAATAATATGTTCTATTAAGTCTAAGGAAATGCACCAAAGAGTGGCGTACTGACAAATTCATTGCCCCTCGTTGGATTTCTGTATGCTGTGATGGTATAGTACATTACTTCAGAGGGAAGAAAGTGACAGTTCCATACCGAGATTATGGCATTTGCGCCACGAGCTTGCGAGGGGCGCAAACCATTTGAGGTATGGAACTGTACTTTATCCTGAGGTATGTATAGTGCTTTTTATTACACCTACGAGGAAAATTATAGACATAAATGCATCCATATTTTACAAAAAATACAAAGATAAATGCTAAATCAATCGAAGTTTTTGCGAAAATGCGCGGGCTTTTCCTTTTTTTATTCGCCCGTTTCTGGAGTAGGCTAAGATTATAAGGTCATGCAGCCACTTCTTCCGTGATTCCGCGCGTTTTATATAGAAAAATAATTTCGTTTTTAATTTTCTGTATGCACCAAGGAGGTTGGTAAATGGTAAAAAAAAAACTGTGTGTGGCCAGTAACAATTTACTTGAAATTTAATTAGTAGACAGTTAAAGTCTCTTTGCAGTATGACTGCTGACAAATAAAAAAAAAAACCAGGTATGTAACGGAATCTCATACATACTTCCCACCCTTGGGTCGGAAGGATTTTCATACAAACTTCCATACCTTGGGATGAAAGGATTTGAAGGGCGGGATAAAGGCGTTTCTTCCCTCTAATTGGTATAATTAGTATGTATTTTCAGAGCAGTTGTGATAAAAAAAACCATACAGTCTTGTCTTTTAACTGTAATAAAACTTCTTTTAACAGTCCGTTTTTGACATACCTTTTGAACCTCCTTTCTGATAAGTCCATGCTTGTTTGGGTATTTCATTGTAAAAGCTAACACATACTCCCATAAAAGAATCAGTGACCTTCCCTTCCTGAGCCTAAACGCGGGCATAGCAATCTTATTTCTATTTCTAGTGCTAATATTATCTTCCTGAGCCTAAACGCGGGCATAGCAATATTATTTTTATTTCTAGTGCTAATATTATGATATTTTCATAAATTTATTGACGGGTATAATGATATTTTTTTAATTTGGTCCTTAATGATTGCTTGTTTATATATGTATCAACTTATCTTACATTACGTGGAAATAGATATTTCCGCATATCTGTGGCGGGCGTATGTGCCGGCACATGTACCATCTATAATAGATGATATATAGCCCGGTTCACCCTTTTTTGTAAGACAAATATCGTGTTTGTATCTGCAGCTCTCCCCGAAGCAGATATAATGGAAATAACTAAAGTAAACCAATCTGGCAGTTTTGACATCTGTAATTTGTCTGATTTTCCTGGCCGCAAAAGCAGCTGAGCTTAATCTTCGTGCCAGACTAGTTACATGAGGACCCTATTCAAGTTTAGAATTTATAGTGATGAATTGAAATCCAAAGCTACCATTAACATCGTGACGTCGATTGAGAAGGCAGAGAGCCTTACCCTGGTGAATGCTGACATCCAGTTCGATCTGGATAACCACTAGGAACACTAGCGGCCTTCTTACGACGACGACCGATTATAGTCAAGCCGTCCTCAATACAGGGTAAGGATGAGTCCATGGCCTCCGTCCGCAAGCATCGTGGAGTCAATACCCAGGAGATCGGTCTCGCCGGAGAGTGTCACTGGATCCACGTGAATGAGAAAAAACCAAAGAAATGCTTCGAAAGATCTTCGTACGACAGGGCGAAAACTACCCGGCTATCAGAATAGACAGCTTACAGTTACAGCTGCATTGAGAACTCGCCAAAACCTAGATTCTTAAGGTTGAGAACCACTGTTCGATCAACATTCTCCGTATTACTGCTCGCAGGAAAAAACTTCAATTTCAATTTCGGCGTATTTAAATTTCAATCTCCTATGTTTCTTGCATTTACCCTCAATTAACATTATCTATCACAACACTCACAACAGACTACACACGTTCAGATTCACGTTAATTTGTTTGACGATATATACAAGGTGTCCAAGAACCTGACGTCCAACTGGATTACCATGATGCCCCAAGTTCCAACAGTACTCAGAAAAATATTAATAAAATCCACCCCATGTACTTACAGAATTATAGTGATTTCAAAACAAAAGGGGGAAATGAGCACCCTGTGACATAGTTTTGAATGCTGTGACTGCTAATGCTGATAATGTCGATATTTCTTTGAGGTTTTGTAATCTAGGGTATTTCTGTGTCTAAATGGAATGTAAAAATAAAGTACTTGTTGTAACATTTTTAAATAAAATGATATTTTAATTTAAGGTGATATGGAAAACTATTGAATTTCGCAACTTTGACCGACTGTAGTGTAAATAAAATGTACCAAAATAATATGGCAAGTGGCGTCCAATTTTGACGCATTTATTCCTCTTTTTAAAATGGTATAACACTTACTCATAAATAAGTAAAAAAATATATATAAATATTTTTAATCAACAATTCCATTTTTTCACGACTTCTTACAGAATTCTTAAAAGGAAACAATTACGACGAATTGCATCTAACTACTATTTTGTATGCTCAGAAAAACAACAATAGGCCTCCCAAAAAACAGTTTTCACCGTAAGGGACAGCATGTGCATGCATCTCTCAAAAGTGATTCGTTATTTCAACAGGAGGGAGCAAGACAGAAACTACCTTTGCTATTTGCTGGTTCTGTTTTTATGCTATCCCATTATTCAGGTAAGAGTGAGGGAGAAAACGTTTAGAGGTGCGAGTGAGATAGATAGTGACGCTATCTAAGGGATCGTGATAACAGTACGCGTCTCTGCCTCCTGCCGTTACTACGCACCTCTCTGTTATTGTTACCATTGATCACGAACTACTACTTAAAGCTTTGTTTATTGGACTCGATTTTTTTTTGTGCTCTGGACTTTCGAACGAACACTTTACGACGACCTTTGGCTGTGCTTGGACTGTTCTGGATACTTTGTGTTTTGTGTGTGCTACCATGGCAACCTACACTCCGCAAGAATACGCAAATATGCACTACATTTATGGAGAATGTAGAGGAAATGGACATGCTGCAGCGAGACTTTACCGAGAAAGGTATCCGGGTGCTTCTCGATATCCCGACCATCGAGTTTTCATTAATGTGCACAGATCACTATGTGACGGGCGGTTTCCCAATCAAGTAGCTGGTGAACGACGACTCAGAAATGAGTTATATCGTGATGAAGTTTTAGAGGCAGTGTCGGCAAATCCAAGCATCTCTGTGCGAGGAATAGAAGCTGATACGGGGATACCAAAGAGCACAGCACACAGTATTCTCCAAGAAGAAAAATACCATCCGTACCACGTACAGCGAGTGCAAAGTCTTCTACCTCGAGACTATCCAAGCCGAGTAGCGTTTTGCGAAACAATCCTGCAAAAACTTAGAGAAGACGAACACTTCTTAGACAAAATTATGTGGTCGGATGACTCAACATTTAAGAAGGATGGCTACATGAACTTGCACAACTTGCACGAGTGGCATTTGCAAAATCCCCACTTGATGACAGAAGATAGATCTCAGTACCGGTTCAAAGTAAACATGTGGACCGGTATTCTCTGTGGGAACATTATTGGTCCATTTGAGATGCCCGAGAATTTGACTGGCGAATCATACTTAAATTTTCTCCAAAATGATTTGCCGAACTTATTACAAGAGACCCCACCAGATATGTGGTTCCAGCACGACGGCTGCCCAGCACATTTTCGTGTGTCTGTCAGAGAATTTTTGGACGAGCAATATCCGAACAGATGGATTGGGCGATCAGGAACAATCCCGTGGCCAGCTCGCTCACCTGATTTAAATCCGCTGGATTTTTTTTTTCTGGGGAACAATGAAGGAGCTCGTGTATGCAAAGCCCATTGAGGACATCGCTGACCTTCGGGAGAAGATTACACAATCAGTGCAGCTGATACGACAAAAAAGACACTCGCGAAACATAAAACGGTCATTTTTAAGAAGGGTGAGGGCTTGCATTGCTGTTGGTGGTCAACATTTTGAGCATTTGTTGTAATAAAACATCTTTAGTCAACATTCTTGCCTTTTATTTGACTGGGGTCCAATCTACCTGTATGTATTTCCGTCTCGCTCACTCTTGGAACCCAAGTGGTAATAGTAGTAACATAACATTTTCTAAGATAAGAAAAGGTCCGACGGTTACCGTAAGTAGGTAAAAAGTAGGTTGTTGATTAAAAATATTTATATTTTTTTTTTACTTATTTATGAGTAAGTGTTATACCATTTTAAAAAGAGGAATAAACGCGTCAAAATTTGACGCCACTTGATATAATATTTTGGTACATTTTATTTACACTACAGTCGGTCAAAGTTGCGAAATTCAATAGTGTACATGGGGTGGATTTTTTTAATATTTTTCTGAGTACTATTGGAACTTGGGGCATCATGGTAATCCAGTTGGACGTCAGGTTCTTGGACACCCTGTATAATGCGAATCTTGTACTTGTATCTTCCCGGAGCTGGCACCAAGCACCACACATTACTAGATAAGTTGTCTATTTCTGACGACCACTATTTATTGGTTGGGGTTTTTAATCTCCAGGATGTGACCTGGAGCCCAAAGTCATCTGGCTTTGGTACGAACCCTTGCAGTGCTGCCATTCCTTACCAGCAGAATCTGCTCAACATCCTCTCCCTTGCTGGCTAGAATCAGTATAGCAGCATACTCAACGGTGCGTACAACTCCGCGTACTCGAGGCAGCTTGATCTTGTTTTAGCGATACTTAAGTAGATGTATACTCGCGCCCGAACTTCTCACACGTGAGGACATGCCGCATCACCATGCATTGGAAGTTGAGTTGGTGTACTTCGATATCAATTACATGCGCTATTCTCGTAGGTTTCAAAAGGGAAACTTTGGTAAAATATACCGGGAGCTCTCTAGCGTGGATTGGTTTACGCTTTTTAAAGATAAACACCTAGACCAGGCGGTCGACCCTTTCTATTCTATGCTCAATTCTGTTATTAACAATTATGTGCCCTTCGTATATAGTAATTACCCCATTTGGTAATCCAGACCACTTTTACAAATAATCAAAGAAAAATAGTTATTTGTGCAACAAGAGAGCAAAGTTGATTTTTGCTGAGAGTGCTTGTTTGAGTCTTGAAAGATTCTGTGTTTGAATCAAGAGCGTAGCGAATGATTCTACTTTAGAATCCTGGGTGAACGAGGGACTCAAGGCACGAGATGTAAATGATGTTGGTCTCTTGTTGCTTGTGTTGTTGGGGTTTTTCTTCTTGTTCCCAGCCGGAATTCGACGTCATGGACATATAAGCATCCAATACCTGGGGTTTTTTACTTATTGTCCCCAGCCGGGATTCAAACCCGGGACCTCTTGCTTCAGAAGCAGAATATCGACGTAGAGGTTTTACAAAAAATTCCTGCGCAAACTTTACTTCATAAAGTCACATATGTAATTTCACAAGTTGTTTGAGGAATAACCTGATTAAAAAATGCCTAATACAAAATGACGAGATTTTTATTTGTAACATAAAAATGCTTTTTCGTGGAATGAAATAATATCTACTAAAGTTGGCAAGCCACGTTAGTATAGGTAGATATAATTACTTGGAAACGATTGTAGCTTTTCCCTTTCTACCTTTTCTAGAAATAAGGGAAAGAGTTATCGTTTTTTATACGAGATATTCTTCCTAGGTTTGTGGATCGGGCATTTTTTTATTATTTCGTAGTAATAAAGTAATAAAAGTTGACGTCAGAGTAGAGATAGAACATTTTTCTCGTGTATTTCCTAAGGGCGTCCGCAAACAATGAGGTTTACATATCAGAACCAAGGTAAGACTATGTATGTACTTCGCTATGATTTCCGGTGCTTTTTTAGAAGTCAACTAAATTAGAGTTCTGTAAGGCGTTAGCATCTTTTAAATACTTTCTTTTTCTTCAGCATCTTTCATCTATCTTATATTTATATAGAAATTAATGCCAAATTGTGTTGGTAACGGCGAATTTCGCAAAAGGCTGAACCGATTTGGATGAACTTTTTAAATTCATTCTTTGAGATCTCAGAAAGATTCTCACGGTCAGAAAAAAAATAACACAAAGGTTTCGGCTGTAAAATCGAGAAACATTTTAGAAATTTCATCCTTCAGACGACGTTGGTAGTCCAGAAGCTTTTGACAGAAAGGCCTGAAGAGTCTGACGAGTCAGCTATACGCTTGCTATACGTATTTTGGGTGAGCGTTGTAATTGCGGCCATCGACTCCTTTCTACCACTGGACGCTCATGACATTTCCTTATTGCGTACTCAATAAGCAATATTTTTTATTGCAAACATCAAAAATGTATAGGTTTTGAGTTTAAAAAAAACCATTAATAGAGTGGACAAAGTATATGTTCGATTCCAAATCGATATTGTTCGATTCCAAATCGATATTCGATCGATGGTTTCGGAACGGCCATTTTGAATTTGACGTTGCTGCCAACCTTGCAGTTTTTGACGTCTGACAGACAAAAAGCCCTCGCGATGTAACGCGTATTGGTATAGGGTATTGAAATTAAATCGCAAGCCATCTGGAATGTATTCGGGTTCCCCTCAGGATTGTCTATATAGCTGAGTGTATTGTGGTTCCCCGAACCAGATAAAGTTCGCATTTACGTGGCCGATTGGTTTTCCCACGTAACATAACCTGTGTTGGAACACTGTGCTCGTCGAAGCTGGCCTGCCAGCCATACCTGGTTGGCTGAAGAACCTGTCTACCAAGAAGAGCCTAGGGTGCACCCGGGCCTTGCAGAGAGACAGGAGTTTGACGGGAACGAAGCACAGACCAGGTCAGATAGATTCATAATTAATAGCTCGGTGAATCGCCGACGTTCACACTTCTTGGCATCTGATAGCTACGCTACGTCGTAGCTATGGGCCCCTGCGAGGTCATTGGGTGCCGAGAAGCCTGAACATTTTGGTAGCAGAGCGTGGTTTCCTGAGATTTGCAGCCGTCAAGGGCTCCAGGAACCCACGATTTGGGACTATCAATCTGTAGGTATAGGCGGTTATTAGCTAACTTGGTGTTGTTCCTGTATCCACATAGATTGTTAGTATTGTAAGCTATAGGTCTATTGCTGGTAGTAGACAGACAGATATTGAGTTGAAATTTGCATTGAAGTACCAGTTAGTCAATAAGTACCAGTTAGTCAATCTATTAGTGGTCTAGTAATGCTAATGAATGTTTGGTTAACATAGGTAGTTACATCTATTGATAGCAGGCTATTACATTGTTTTCAGTTTATAGCAATTTATAACTTGAACTAATATTGACTATCTGTGTGTGTTATAATGATAAAGGGAAACTAAATTGTATTTACAGAATTTATATAGATATAAAACTCGGTTCCTATTGTTTAAGGAAAACAGCATTGTTTAAGTTGTGGTTTAGGGTTCCCTCGTTTGGGTTATAGACTGGAGGGTCCAATAAAATTGAGTTACTGCAAATTGTGAGTAAGTATCGTTCCGATCATGTCGTTATCTGAAATACAGAAGGGCGTTTCTAAGGAACTCAGATGGTTTTCCTCCGCACACGGTCTGATAGACCGTTTAGATAGGCATGATGTGGTATTGGAGCGGTCTATGGACGTTAAGGAACGTTACAACAGGGTGCTCGAATTGTCCGCGCAGGCGGAATCAGTTGATGGTTGCGCACCTGACAGGCTGTCACGGTTGCTAGGGGATGTCGACCAATGTATGGAGATGGCAGCTGCTATCACGCAGAAGGCTGCGGACATACGTAGACAGCGCGAGTCCAGCCATGGTGGTGACATTGAAGCACCTCTGCCGCTTCAGGGTTCGGGGTCCAGGTTACCTGCCATAACTATGCCTACCTTTGACGGAGTGTCCGGTGAATGGATGAGCTTCATCAATCTGTTCGACAGTTTGGTGCACATGCGATCGGACATTACCAAGTCTGTCAAGATGGCTCAGCTGGTGGCAGCATTGAGGGGTGAGCCTAGGGAGCTGGTCGCTCATTTGACAGTTACGGAGGGTAACTATGAAACGGCCAGACAATTGTTGGTCAGACGTTACCATAACAAACGGAGGTTGGCCGATGCCCAACTGAACCGTTTGTTTAGTATCCCGGTTGTGAACAAGGTCGGGGCCATACAGACGGAGGTTTTGAACCCGTTGTTGTCCGTCACCAAGGCCCTAGAGAATCTTGGACTTCCGGTTGGTGAATGGTCGTACCTACTGCTGTACATTGTACTTTCCCGCCTACCCGCTGACGTGCAGACTCGTTTCGAACAGTCTCACGGGAGGTCGGCCGAGGACCTGCCCGCCTTCTCCGACTTGGTCGGATTCTTGGAAGAGGAGGCTCGACGGGCAGAGAATTTGGGGTTGACGGTCACCCATCCTTCGGAGCCACAGAGAGCTGCCGGGAGCGCTGTGAGTAGGGGCCCTCTGACGAGGAAGGACCGCACCAACCGGCAGTCGTATGGGACTGTGAGTGCATTGACCCCACATAGTGAGACCTGCCCATGTTGTAGGCAGATTGGCCATGCTGTGCCCAATTGCAATAAGTTCGGGGAACTTAGGGTTGAGGGACGGCGCCGGATGGCCAAGCAGCGGAGCTGGTGTTTCCTGTGCCTCGGGCCACACATGGCTAGGGACTGCACGCGCACAAAATTGTGCGGATATTGTGGTGGGGCCCACAACAATCTGTTGTGCATGAACCGGTCCGGCCAACAGCCACCACAGGGCCGTACCCAGGGTGACACGGCATGGGGCCCTGAGAATTCGTTTGCGACTCGGAGCGCAACTCAGGGGCCAACGTCCCCACGTCCACAGGGCCGTACCCAGGGTGACACGGCATGGGGCCCTGAGAATTCGTTTGCGACTCGGAGCGCAACTCAGGGGCCAATGTCCCCACGTGCACAGGGCGGTACTAGGGTGCAGGGCCGCACTCAGGGTCATCACATGGGGGGCCCTGAGTTTTCGGTTGCGACTCAGCATCCGACTCAGCGGGCAATGGGGCCACAAGCACGCAGCCACCCAGGGGTGCAGGGCCGCACTCAGGGTCATCACATGGGGGGCCCTGAGTTTTCGGTTGCGACTCAGCATCCGACTCAGCGGGACATTGGGTACGTTGAGCAGGCCGTAACGGGCGGGTGGCATGGGACACCTTCGAGCTATGCGGATGCGGTTCGGACGCCGCCTCAGTTGTCGCCCCGCTCGTCGCCTCGTCCTCGTCGGTCGCATGTGATGTCCCCCCCGCTCATGGAGCGGCCACGGTTGAATTCACGCCCGCCCCCCTTCGGGGGGCGTCGTAGGGTGGCAATGGAACCGGCGCGTGGGCCATTTGTACAATGGGACCCTCTGGCGTATAGCTGCCTACCTGATCGGTTACAGGCACAGTGGGGCCCCGGGGGTCCTCGCTAGGAATTTGCGGCCCAACCATTGGTTGCCCCCCAACCGGAGACGGTGGTGTTACCGATCGCCTCTGTGCTTGTTTGGGATTTGGCGGGCAACCCAACATACGTTCGCGCCCTATTAGATTCTGGAGCTCAGGGCTGCATTGTATCGAACGATTTAGCAAAATGGTTGGGCCTCAAGGTAAATAGGTATAATAAATCAATACGGGGCGTGGGGAATGTTACGGTTACGAATGTAGTTGGTCAATCGGTGATCACGTTCTCTCCACGTTATGACATTTTGACAAAAACATCCGTGCAAGCTTTAGTAATGACGCATGTCATGGGCAAACACCCCTTGGTGAAGTTGACTCCGGCCGTTCGATTCCTGACGTCAGGACTCAAGTTGGCGGATCCCGATTTTGACACTCCAGCCCCGGTCGACCTGTTACTGGGAGCAGACGTTCTGGGTAGGTTTCTGTTGTCGGATCGGCGAGTTCTTCAGCCGGACGGGTTGATTGCTGTGGATACTAAGTTTGGTCACGTGATCATGGGTCCGGCATTGCCAATGGTTAGGCCTGCCGAGTCAGATGGCATACTTATTGGCTCAGCGTTGTCAGACGCTATCCAACGTTTCTGGGAGATAGAGGAACCTCCCACCGCTCGTTGAGTCGACGCAGACGAAGAAGAGTGCGAGTTGTTTTACCAGAATAGTACTGGTCGCCTTCGTTCTGGTCGTTTTGTAACTCGACTGCCTTTCAGGGCCGATCGACCGCCACTAGGAGAATCTAGGAAGATGGCTGAGACGAGATTGATGTCGATGGAGCGTAGGATGTCAAGGGACGCCGTATTTAAACAAAAATACGTCGATTTCATGAGGGAGTATGAGTCGTTAGGACACATGTCGGTATCGGGTGTGGACTGGAGATCTGAGGATCATTGTTTCCTTCCACACCATGCCGTCCTGCGAACCCCTACCGGCAAGATTCGAGTTGTTTTTGATGGGTCAGCACCTACCTCGAACGGGATGTCCCTGAATCAGTGTCTACATTCGGGACCCAAGTTGAGTCGTGATATTTCGGATATTCTCACGAGCTTCCGGAGGCACCAGGTTGTATTTGTCGCAGACATTCGGATGATGTTTAGGCAAACGGTAATTCATCCGGCTGACAGAAGGTATCAGTTGATACTTTGGCGTGAGTCCACGGCCGAGCCAGTCAAGGTCTATGAGTTGAACACGAACACGTATGGGTTACGGTCTAGCCCGTATTTGGCGATGCGTACCCTGCGGGAGTTGGCGTCGCGTGACCGTGTGAGCTATCCTAGAGCCGTCGCTATCCTGGAGCAAGATTTGTACGTCGATGACGTCTGCACAGGGGTAGCCAGTGTAGAGGAAGCTCTGGACCGACGTGACGAGCTCATTCAATTGCTGGAACGAGGCGGCTATGAACTACGCAAGTGGATGTCCAACTCCCCTGAGTTGATGGCTGGTCTCCCAGATGAGTTTCAACAAGACCCGCACGTTTTTGAGAATCCTGACAACCCTAACATGTTGTCAGTGCTTGGAATTCAGTACCGGCCCGTCCATGATGAGTTTACCTATCGGGTGGTTTTAGAAACACCGAAGGCCTGGACGAAGCGGTCAGTACTGTCAACGATTGCGAGAACGTTCGACCCGAATGGATGGATTTCTCCAGTCACCTTTGCTCTCAAATGTTTTATGCAAAGGCTATGGGCGGCTCAGTTGACCTGGGACACCCACCTCTCAGGTGATTTGTTGACTGATTGGACGCAAATGTTCACCTCGCTATCGGACATAAATAATGTATCGCTGCCGAGGAAATTGGTCCCTGCTGGGGATTACAGGGCAACCCTTCACGGGTTTTGTGATGCCTCTGAACGAGGGTTTGCGGCAGCGGTTTATTTGCGAACCGTCACCTCCACCGGGGAGGTCGACGTGCGTTTGGTTTTGGCAAAAAGCAAGGTAGCGCCTATTCGGACAAGGATGACGATTCCAAAACTGGAACTGTCCGGGGCTGCTCTTTTGACCAAACTTTTGAATCACACTCTAACAGTGTTGCGTGGGTCAGTGGTTTTGGAGGATACGGTGTACGCGTGGACGGACAGCCAGATTGTTTTGTGCTGGCTGAAGGCTTCGGTCCATAACTTAGAGGTTTTTGTTGCGAACCGTGTCTCCCAGATTGTGTCGTCTGAGGTCCCACTGACCTGGAGACATGTACCAGGAGAATTGAACCCGTCTGATTGTGCATCCAGGGGATGTCGGGCTCCTGAACTCGTTAGACACCATTTGTGGTGGGGACCACCCTGGCTTGCCAGGAGAGAATCGGACTGGCCCCACAGCCATGTAGTAGTATCTTCGGATCATGGCCCCAGAGCGGCCGTGCATGTTACCCAGAAGGCTGAGGACCCTGACGCCGGGTTTCTGCTGGACCGGTATAGCTCACTTGACAAGTTGATAAACGTGTCCACCTGGATTAGGAGATTCGCTCGAAATTGTCGTACTCCTCGCGATCAGCGAACGTTGAACCCTATTCTGAATCCGGCAGAGCGAAACGAGTCGCTACTGAATTTGGTCCGGTTGGTACAGTCCTCGAAGTTTGGGGCAGAATTGGAGATTATACGAAGTGGACGTTCGAAATTGAAGGGAGCCGTCGCGCGTCTCAACCCCTTTGTTGATTCGACCGGGTTACTTCGGGTAGGAGGAAGATTGCGCAATGCGAATCTGTCGTATTCGGCTCGTCACCCACTTCTGCTCCCCAAGGGGGGACAGTTAGTTGAATTGCTGGTGACTGATCGTCATATTAAAAACGCGCATGCCGGCTGTAACGCGTTGTTGGCCACGCTCCAGCGGGAGTTTTGGATCTTATCTGCCCGCCGTGTCATACGGAACATCGTGTTTCGGTGCATGCCTTGTTATCGACTTAAGGCTGCCACGATGCAACCTCTCATGGGGGACTTGCCCCCTGATCGTGTGAATGAGGTCAGACCGTTTTCAGGTGTTGGTACGGATTTTGCCGGACCGTTTATGGTGAAGAGTTCACGATTGCGTACCGCTAAGCAATACAAGGCGTACTTATGTGTGTTTGTTTGTTTATCCACCAAGGCGGTACATCTCGAGCTCGTTGCTGATCTCTCGACAGAGGCTTTCATTGCTTGTTTGGATAGGTTTGTTTCTCGAAGGGGACTTCCAACTTTGATCCGCTCTGATAACGGCACTAACTACGTCGGTGCGGAACGATACTTACGAGAGATAGTCAACTTTTTGAATGTAAATAAAGTGGATATTGGAACGGCCCTCTCCCGTCGGGGTATACAGTGGACCTTCAGCCCACCGAGTTGCCCCCACTGGGGTGGGATTTTTGAGGCCGTAGTTAAGTCAGCTAAGACGCACTTGGGGCGTATAGTAGGTCAGACCGCGCTGACTTTTGAGGAGCTCGCGACATTGTTTTGTAAGATCGAGGCCGTTCTCAATTCGCGACCGTTGTGTCCGCTCAGCTCGGATCCAAATGACCTGGAGGCTCTGACCCCAGGCCATTTCTTGATAGGACAGCCACTTAACGCGTTGCCCGAGCACCCCTTCGAGGGAGTGAAATTGTATCGGTTGTCAAGGTACCAGATGTTGCAGCAGTTTACTCAGAATTTCTGGAAGCGTTGGTCGCTCGAGTATCTGCATATCTTACAACAGCGCCTTAAGTGGACTGACAAAACCAGCCCCCCTAGTGTTGGTGACCTCGTTCTGGTTAAGGATGCTAACCTACCGCCACTACGTTGGCGCAGGGGGCGCATTGTTAACTTGTTCCCTGGCAAGGACGGGACCCCCCGGTCTGCAGAGGTTCTAGTAGGAGGCTCGGTTCTAAAACGAGCGGTAGCAACGTTGTCTCGGCTGCCCGTAGATTAGGGGACAGGTGGGTGCCTGTCCGGGCGGGTGATTGTTCGATTCCAAATCGATATTGTTCGATTCCAAATCGATATTCGATCGATGGTTTCGGAACGGCCATTTTGAATTTGACGTTGCTGCCAACCTTGCAGTTTTTGACGTCTGACAGACAAAAAGCCCTCGCGATGTAACGCGTATTGGTATAGGGTATTGAAATTAAATCGCAAGCCATCTGGAATGTATTCGGGTTCCCCTCAGGATTGTCTATATAGCTGAGTGTATTGTGGTTCCCCGAACCAGATAAAGTTCGCATTTACGTGGCCGATTGGTTTTCCCACGTAACATAACCTGTGTTGGAACACTGTGCTCGTCGAAGCTGGCCTGCCAGCCATACCTGGTTGGCTGAAGAACCTGTCTACCAAGAAGAGCCTAGGGTGCACCCGGGCCTTGCAGAGAGACAGGAGTTTGACGGGAACGAAGCACAGACCAGGTCAGATAGATTCATAATTAATAGCTCGGTGAATCGCCGACGTTCACACTTCTTGGCATCTGATAGCTACGCTACCTCGTAGCTATGGGCCCCTGCGAGGTCATTGGGTGCCGAGAAGCCTGAACAGTATAAGTTAATAATAAGCACATATACATATATATTGATGGTTACCACAAAACATAGAACTAATGAATTCAACCAAAATTATAATGTTGTGACCTCTAGATATTATTATTGAGTTATATATTCTATTAACCAGTAATTTACGCGTTTCTCTCATAAATTGGATTATATTTTCTAAGCTAAGTATACTGTCAGGCATTTGGTTAAAAAATGTAGATCCATGTGTGCGTGGATATTACCGGCCAAACCCAATTTCAGGACAAACTAGTTTTGCCTAGGATAAACTAGATTATGTGTACTTAAGAAAATGTTTTAAGTATTTTTTGTTGTTCTTACATGTTCAACCTAGGAATAACCACGAAGGATAAAGGGGGGCTTTACCCTTCACCTAAGCTACCACAATGTTTTGCCTCGATATATGCTGTGCAAACTAGTTTATCCTAGACAAAACTAGTTTGTCCTGAAATCGGGTTTGGCCGGTAACAGATATACTGTTTTTAAATAATGCTGTATTGTGACTGGGCATAATAAGTTTTCCTTGTTTTGATTTTGACAAACATCTATGAGATAGCATAGATGTATAGTGAAAGGAATGTCAATATATAGCCGTTTAAAGTAAAGCTTACAGCTTTCAGCTAATGCACCTTTTTTGCGCAATAAATTCCTTCTTATTTCCCCAAAAGATTCTACATAAACGTTTTAAGTTAATAACTTGCGTTACAGTTTTTGAGAGTTTATATTGCACATAGGTAAATTGATTAAGTTTTTCACAAGTATTGTCTATCTGACTCTTCCATTTCATGTCATTATCGATATGTATTCCCAAAGACCTGAGTTTGTTCCATATCATCACCTGAATAATTAATGTCATACAATTGATATCTTTATATTATTTTAGAACGTCTTCATTTTATTTTTGTCCATATGTATTACTAAATTGCTATTGAGCCATTGTATTATTTAATGTTTGTCATTAATTTCGTTTACAAGCTTATTTCCAAACGAAAATGAATTGTCACAAAAGCACTTTGGGATGTCCCTACCTTGGATGACAATTCCTTGTGGTACGCCCAAGAGACAATACTTGGCCTTTAATTCTCTAGGTAAAAATAGGTAAGATTTTTCCATTTTTGTTTTAATACATATTTTATCAATTTGTGTCTTCTGTTGTCTTTTGTCTAAGTATGATTTTACAAGGTCTATCGCATTTCGTTTTATTACGTATTATAAATGTTTTTTCTAGGAATTTCATGGTTCACAATGTCATAGGCTTTGGTCATGTCCATGTAGATAGCAACTGTGGGATTTCTTTTGTCTGTATTAGTTATTATTTTGTGAAGAAAGTCATAAATGACCACTTTGATTGTATTATTCTGTCTGAACCCTTTTTGCTCAGCAGCAAATAGATTAGATATATTTTTCAAAATATGTATATATGTTTCTGAAATTATAGTAGCGGTTGCCAACCGTTTCCATGGTCACCAACCATTACCGGTTCGCAGTAGCCGTCGGGTCAAACACCGCTATCGCGATGCTAACCCGTATAGAATTATCCTCGCCACAAAACCATCACCACTCATAGCGACCATTACCGCTACTTTTTTACCCCGTTGCCTGCAGTGTCATGAACGATTTCGGACGAGTTGACTGAAGCGAAGGAGGTGTGTGACAGCGTTTTGTGGCGGTATATAGTGGGCGGTGGTGGCCACAAGAAGTGAGCAGTGGCGATTTGAAGCGTGTGGTGGGCAATGGCTTTTACCTTTTAAAATGTATGAAGAGTAAAAGAGCTAGCGGTTGCGTTTTGTGGCGAATTTTTATTTTTGGTGTGCGCCGAGGCTTATAGTTCCTTCTAAAATTGTTGACTGACTGATTGCCACCTGCGCAAACATTACAATCAAGCATAGTCTATATTTGTTTTGTACGGGATAGCACAGGCACTCTATAAGTCATCATCATTGATGATGACTTATATAATCCACTGGATTTACAGGCTGTAGTTTTGTAATATTACTCCTAGCTCAGAGACGATACGTATCCATGTAACTATGAACAAGTTTTATTTTTCCTCGCATAATTTTGATTTACAAATTGCCGTGTACAATTGTCCTGAAACAATCGCAACGGGCAGATACGCCCGGCAGCCCTACGAAGCGCGCGCGCGCTGTGCGCTGAGTGCCCAATATCACTAGCGCAGTCGCAAGCGATAGAAATAAGGCCACGATTTAATTATTTTTCAATGGGGGTTTGCTTTTTGGGAACCCGACGATCGCCTGCTGAACAGCAATAATCAAAACAGTAATAGTTTACAACCACCGCGGGGTGAGCGCCTTTTGTACCGACTTAGAACACCCCAACCTGTCATATATATCCTTAATATGAGCGAGAAACGCAATTACTTACTTGTGCCTTAATGTCAAGCTCTAGTGTGTGTGTTTTATATAGCCAGCTACAAGTGTGAAAGTGCAGTGCGTGAAGTGTGAATTAGGTAGGATCTGAGCTACTCCCTACCTAGGATCGCAGCATCAGCTCGCCGACGAGACAAACTTCCACGCCACGTCGTCGCTTTCACAGCCACCGTGTATGACACTAGGCGCTTAAGCGCCCCTAGTAGAAACAACTAAATGAGTATTACCCGGTTATTTCTCTAGAGGCTAGTCTTTTAAAAGAAGCCCAGAGTTTACGTCTCACCCAACGCAATAACAGTACTCCCTATCATTATCTGAGTCAAAATAATACAACTCACCATTAATAAAATAAAATAAAACATATAAAAAATTGTTACATCAGGGTTAAAAATGGTGTTGTCTGCTGCCATAGCTAGGCTACAAAATAAAATGTATTCAAAGCTCGCAGGCCCACACCCCGTCCGAGGTGTGTTTGTACAGTGCAAATAGAGGGCTTTAAAGATAAAATAATACAAGTACTTAAGAAACATCATAGCGTCGTGCTTTTCCCTGTGCGGGGTGGCAGGGGCACGATTGTGCCTACTTTGGGCCGGGTATTCAATTCTCCATTTTGCGTGGCGGGGGGCTGGATCATCGATGCAGCTGTGGAGTAATGAAGGTTTCCTCATGATGTTTTCCATTACCGTTGGAACGTCCATATGATGTACTTGGGATGAGTTGATTGTCTCATTGGTGCATGGTCGGGAGTCGCGACTGAGGCGGGCGTGGGGTTCTTTGGACCACGGAGCTCATCAAGTACTTAAAAAATATTAACTAATCTAACATGCAGTGAGTTTAGTGTGAGTGGGTATGTGTAAACCCATGTGTATGAGTGTGTGTATGTAGGTATCAACAACCGACCCTGTTTGGCACTGTAAATGTGTCATAGAGTCACGCAACAAGTCGTTAGGTGATCCCACATCAAGAGGCAGGCAGGCGCCTAGCTTGTGCACACACACAGACATAGTTGAACAAAAATAATAAAAGAAACTAAAGAACAAAAATTACAACTACAAAAATTCCATTCCTCATCCTAACACAGCAGTAAAACTACTTATTTCTTAGTCTAACAAACCCTATTTGTTCTTTGAGAATATCCGGACCCAGGACTACGAGCTTATAAAAAACCGACTCTAACGGGCTGTAAACAATAGGCACATAAACGTTTCTATTTCGTATCCCCTTCACTGAAATAAATACTTAAACATGCTGGAGATCATAAAATGCATGCGGACGGAAATTGTCTGTTTCATGCAATTACAGCCCATCAAATAAACAACCATCATAACCGTCTTCAGATGTTAGACCTTAACCTAGGCCATAGGGACATTCAACGAACCACCTCAATATACCCAAACGAAAACTGTGACTAACCAGACATCACACTGGCAATCAACGAACCGCCCCAAGAAGAAATTAGATACCGCATCTTCGAACTTCAAAAAGGTACTCGGTATGGGGTGGCAAAGAAATAGTACTTTCTGCCGCTGACATTTTTAATACAAAAAAAGCTACGACAACATATAAACTTCGGAATCCAAACAAAACCATTGGAACAATCAACATTTTCTATGAGAGCAATCACTATGATAGTCCATATCTCTGACACATTTTACAACGATCAACACGACGGAAACCAAATCTTTACCAGAAACAATCAATACGACAGTGTGTGAGGTTGCAAATAACTTTCTCGGGTCTCTTCAGTAAACTACAACCTAGATTAGACAACCCAAATTAGTACTAGTTCCACCAGACCCACGGATAAGACACAAATATCGTCATCCAAAGATATAGCCGATTACCTCCCTGGGCCTCCATCGGCTATATCAATTATCACTATTACGTAACAACACCGCACAAATATGTCAGGCAATCATGTACCCATCGCCACCTGGAACGGCAGAGGATGCGCCCGCTTAAACAAAAGATACAAAATGGACGCGTATTTAACCCGCAAAGACATCCACGTAGCCTGCTTACAGGAAAATAATATGACTACCGGAGCATTATGATGTTGTTGATGATTGGAAAAGCAATGAACATTTTACGCAAACACAAGAGTCATCTCATTATTAGCTCCAGGTTAACGCGATGGCGCAAATGTTGCAAGACTACAACCGGCCTTTACTCCTGTGACAGGGCCGGTAATAACGCGGTTTCATATAGGATTTGTCCTGTCTTTTAATAATAATAATTCTTTATTGCACAGAAAACACAATGGAAAAAATACAACGAACAATATGCAAAGGTGAGCTTATTTCTAAAAAGAAATTTCTTACAGCTAACCTGTGAGGAAAGGAAAAAATATTTATAGAGAGGTAATCCTAGTGTACAATTAAGATTTAAAAGAAAGAAATAAAGTCAATATACTATCAGATAAATCACAATACATCCTACACATACTATAAAATAAATTAATAGAATACAATAAATACATAGATACACATACATACTATAAGATACCCACTATGCGGAAGAGAGGAGATGCTGTTTCAACTTTTTCTTAAAAGAGAACAAGGATGTGCAATCCCTAATAGCGCAAGGAAGTGCATTCCACAAACGTATTGCCCTTAACCTAAACGAGTGCTCGTAAGCAACAGTGTTGTGCTGAGGAATTGACAAAAGTGACACCGTGTGAGATCTCCGAAGTCTATCCCCAGAGAAAATAAACTCAAAATGTTCACGAAGATATGCGGGATAGCGCGGATTTCTCAAAATATTGAAGAGGAAGGAGAGAATGTGCATATCACGACGAAGTCGGATCGGGAGCCAGCCTAATTCCCTGCAATATTGGGACACGTGATCGTACTTGCGGAGACCGAAGATAAACCGAATCCCGAGATTTTGAAGTCGCTCGAGTTTGTTCAGTAGATCTTCGTTCGCGCTGGCCCAGCAAACATCGGCGTAGTCAATTAAAGGCAGAAGAAGGGTCTGAACTAGCATGATTTTAGTCTGCCTAGGCAAGAAGTACTGCAAACGCCGAAGGGAATGAAAGGATGCAAAGACTCGTCTGCTGACCTCACAAACGTGGGGCGACCAGGATAAAAGAGTATCAAAAACAACCCCAAGATTTTTGGCTTTCTCGCTGTACTTGACAATGGTACCGTCATAAAGCACGGGAGCAACTGACCTATGCTGCAACAAATTAAGTAAGTGCCGTGTACCCAGTATCATCGCCTGAGACTTATCCGGGTTGACTAATAGCCCATACGAAAGAGCCCATTTCCTGATGTTGTCGAGGTCAGCATTCAAAGCCTCTACAGTCGAAGCCAGATCACACAGGGGAAAATGCCGATAAATTTGAAGGTCATCTGCATAGAGATGATACGAGGAAGACAATACATCCGAGATGGAATGGATGAAAACTGAGAAAAGAAGAGGAGAAAGGATGCCACCCTGCGGAACACCAGTAGAGAGCTTGCACCATTCCGTAGTAACTTCTTCAGACTTGATCCGCTGCTGGCGGTCTCTCAGGTAGGAGTCAAACCAGCGAGCCGAGTGTGAAGAGACATTGAGTGTTTTTATGATTTCAACAAGTATATCGAAGTCGACGCAGTTGAAGGCGCTGCTAAAGTCAAGGAGAGTCAGGACTGTGAGCTGCTTCTTATCCATTGCCAGTTGGATATCGTCAGTTACCTTGAGCAGTGCTGTGGTGGTGCTATGCCCTGGCCTAAAACCAGACTGAAAAGGGTTCAGTAAATCCATGGAGGAAAGGTACGAGGACAGCTGGGAGTGGACAATTGATTCAAGGACTTTGGAAAGGATTGGTAGGATGGAAATGGGACGGAACTCTTTGAAGGAGGACGAGTTAGAAGTTTTAGGCAGGGGTATCACTAATGCTCTTTTCCACTGGCTTGGGAAGCAGTACTCGCTCAGCGACGCGTTAATTATATGCGTTATGGGTGGTAAAACATTATCGAGTACACTGAATAGCATCTGAGAGCAGATATTGTCATCACCTACAGCCTTGGACGAGATTTCTAGAATAGCTTTCTTTACTGCGCCAACTCCGACAGACCTGAGGTTGAAAGGTAAGCAACTGGATGTCGATCTGGTACGCAAGTTACGAAGGGTAGCATCCTTGACACAGGGGTCCATCACGACAGGGGAGACAGCAAAGAATTTGTTGAGACCATTGAGGTCGACACTACCGGCAACTGCGTCCTGGGACTTACCAACACCAAGGGTGTTCAGGAACTTCCAAACCTGTGCAGGAGAGTAACTCTCGATACTCTCGTAGATGTGGCGGCGTTTGGCATCTCGACAAAGACGGGTGCACCGATTACGGAGACGTTTGTATATAAGGAGATTATCGTCCGTCGGATCCTTCTTATATCTACATTTGGCACGGTTTCTCTGGGCCATCAGACCCTTGATGGTGTCGGTAAGCCAAGGCGCAGGGAGATGTTTGACCCTAACCTTTTTGACAGGAGCATGTTTGTCGAACAAACTTAAGACAATCGAGTTGAAATGCTGGACTTTGTCATCAACGGTCTCACTACAGACGACAGGAGACCAGTCTATAGAAGCAGCGTCAGACTTAAGGGAGCTGAGATTCATACCCTTGAAACTGCGAATATCCAGGAATTTTGCTGCGCGCTTGGGAGGCCTTAACTTGAACGAGAGATAAATCAAATCGTGAAAGGAGAAGGGGGCATTAAGTTGGCCATGCGTAGCAACCTTGGAAATGTTAGAAACAATCATAAGATCTAGAAGAGAGGGGGTGCAGTGGGGCTGGAAGTGAGTTGCACTCAAGGGAAGAATATTTAAATTTAGGGAGCTGAAGATAGACTGGAGTTTGGCTGAGCGAACATCATTTTTAAGTAAACAGGTATTGAAATCACCTAGGATAACTGTGTCACTGTAAAGGGGAGATAGATCATTAAGAATGCTTTCAAAAGAATCAAAGTAGTCGATGAGTAGAGAGGGGCTATAGAAGACACCCAGAAGGACCTTATTGTGATGCAGGCATAACTCGAGAAAGAGGTGTTCAGCGGATCCAGAGTACAGACTAGGTGAGTGGCTGATGACTTTGCAAGAAATGTTGGAACGAAGGTAAATAGCAACACCGCCACCAGCCTTACCTGTCCTATCATTACGATAGAGCCTGTACCCCGGCAGAGCATACGAGGTAGATGGAAGAGAGGGTTTAAGAAATGATTCGGATATCAGAATACCATGAATGCTCTGATCGCTGAAGGAGTCGATAAGGTCGGCATGACTGGAATGAATGCTCTGAGCATTTATGTGAACGACATTGAAGTTCCTACCGAGGTTGGAAAACACACGTTTGAGGGCAATAGGCAAAACGTCGTTCGTGGACGGCAATCCACTTCCCACGCTATCGGAATCTTCACTATCGGAGCAGGAGAAGTAACTATCACTAAAGTCGTAGGTATTCATATAAGTAAATATCATATAATAAATAAATAATAAAATAAATACAATTAAACCTACTAAAATCACAAAAAAATAAAAGTATCTAAATTCTCAACAATCTAAAAAACAGAAAGCCCGAACCCAGCCATACCCTGGGTTTACATGAGTATTTACAGTACAATATGGAAATAAATACGATATAACAATAGAATGAGACGTTGGCGGGCAGCACAAACAAAAAATAAAATAAAGAAACAGCAAAATAAATCTAAATTCGAACATAAAATGATTACCGTTCGTACCGTCCGGTTGCCCGTCCGTTCCATCCGGCTGTTTGTCCGTCCGTACAAAAAAAAAAAAAAAAAGATCACAGAACACAAATCGTAATGTCACTATGCGTGACTTGACAATCTTGACATGACATATGAAAATGACTTGGCGAGCTAAAAAGTGAATCATATCTACCCTTTACGTAAAAATAATAATAAGTTACAGGAAATAACCCGACCAAATCACGCGACATAGATTGCACTGCACACGAGTATAACAACATAATAACATTCCACTACTTCTTCTTAGTTCCTGCCTTCGTCTGGCCGGCGGCGGCACGCCTAGCGCTGATTTCTCGCTGCTTGCTTGCCGCGGGTGCCGCACAACCTGTCAGCGCAGCCACAGGCACTAGCTCAGCCGGTTTTGGAGTCGAGTCGGCGACCTTTTGCCCGGATTGCAGAGCAGAGGGAGGGAACTTGCTGGTGTATACCTGAAGCTCCGCCATACGCTCCACCTTCTGTCTGCTTTTGTCAGGAAGCAATAGGACAACCTTACCTCCAGAAGTCCAGCAGTTCTGCACACCAAAGTGTTTCCGGGCAGTAAGAAACACATCGTGTCTGCACTTGGTCAAGAACTCTGAAACGGTGGTTGCAGTGCCCTTCAATGCGGTTTTACCATTCCACACCTCCATACGTGCACCGAGTGTGGAGAATCTCACCAGAATTGGGCGCGTTTTGGCTGGCTTCTTGGGTCCAAGACGATGAACAATTGAAGCGCTTGCAATGCACTCAGGGGACACTTTTATTTGGTCGGATAGTATCCTTTGAGCCACATCATTCACCTGTTCCTTCTCATCTTCGGGGACTCCATGGAGAAGGAGCACCTTTCGACGTGAAGCAGTCTCCAGCCTGTCCTGTCCAGCAAGCAACAAGTCAACCTGGCTGCGCAGCAAATTAAGGCAGTTCCACGTGAACGCCTTGAACTCGAGAAACTCGCTGGCCAGGGAGTTGACATTGAGTGGGCTGCTAGATGTGGACATAGTGGCGCACTCACGGAGCTCCTTCTCATACCGAGACATCCTGGTGTTGAAGTCGGTTGCCATCTGCTCCATGTTGGTACTGATTTTTGTGCAAAGATCCATTGTGAGTAGTGCTTAGTAAATTGTAATCTCGAGGTGTGTTAGAAATATTAATACCCAGAGTAGGTAAAGGGTCCAGGCCTTGTTTAAAATAAAAAATTTATAACATTAATGCACTGAATTTAATTTTAATTTAATAAAAATAGCAGGACACAAATTAATGATGATGGCTAGGCTACCCTCTTTTTCGAAAAAGAGGGTAGCCTAGCCATGTACAATTCCTTGTCTTGTACAATTCCTTGCATAAATCCCTCTTGGCTTATTTCAATGTAGAAGCTGTAGGCTTTCGAAATCAAATCTCTTTATTTTCGTTCTTTTTTTGTCTTGGTTATGCAGGTTATACAAAAATATGGTTAGTAGAAATGTCTATCCAATATATCTCTGTTTAAAAATTTAAGATGCCGTCTAAGGACTGAACGAGTAAATAATTTAGTGTCGATGTATCTTTATCAGCCTAAAATGTACAGTGTTTATTTGAAATGGTAGGTAATAAAAATAATGTTTTGTTTATTTGTGCAGGCATAACCGAATAAAAAGCATCATCATTTTTAATTAGTCCACGTTCACCCATTCCTGGCTAGAGGGCACATTTTGCTACGTTTCCACTGCGGTCCTGATCCTTACGAATCTCGCAAGTACCCACTGCCTTGCCGTACTAACTTTTATAATTATCTTTTTTGTCAGAAGGTTGTCAGAAGGAAGCCTGTGAAAAAGATTACAATCATTGAAATCACAGACGAAGTAAAAAACAATTTGTACACCACAAAGAGCTGACGCTGTGAACATTTAAAACCTATTTACAACACTTATGTAAATGCTAACACGAGAAAAAAATCTTCCCTCAAGAAATAAGCCTAATATTGGATAGAAAACTAGAAGATTTAATCTGTGTCACCACCATTTTGGAAGGGAATTGTTGAAATTACAGTTAATTTTCGGTCCTTGAGGGAGTAAAAACAGAAATTTCGCCAGGGATGTCCGCAAGTTAGCCCGTAAAATTTTGCCGAGTTTATTTCTGCTTAGAATGGCGCTTGCCAGTACAAGGCCAGTTTAGAATCCCGGAAGCGGGGGATTATAATATTAATCCCGCGGGATGGTGCAGATTTCCCGCAAGAATATTAATTTCGGTGCCACTTATTCGCAATTCAGCTATTCCTGAGGAAACTCGGTACTTTTATCTCAATAGTGCGGTTGGCATATCAAGCGTTGGCGTTCAAAAAAAAAATACACGTACCTTTCATGACCACACATTTAACGCTCTGACGTTGAAAAATTTTCATAAAAATATTTTGATATAGTTTTTCGATTTCACATTTTAAGGGTTATTGGTTTTAAGTTGTTTGTTTCTGAACTCCCGCTGCGAATGGTTTTAAAATGCTGCAAATTAACTGCTTTAGGGAAGCTTGCCTGCTAGTTTGATACCGTAACTTTGGGATTGGCATCCCCTGCCTACTTGTGTAACTGATTTAATTTTGCATCGCGGCAGGTGTGCAAAGGGTGGTGCCTCGAAGTCATAATGCTCGGCTAGACCAAAATGGAGCTAGGCGCTGCACATTTTATTTTTTATTAAAACTTGCGTGTGGCTTTCGCTTGAGATTTGACCTTACTTTATTTTTTATATTGCGTGCGATTTTATTTCTTCAGAATAGCAGTTCAGATAATGATCTAAAGTCTTTGAACGGGAGACAACACTGTTCTCTTATTAACTTGACAACTCCATATATTTGTATTAGTATTTGTGGTAGTTGGCTGAGGTATTTTTAAGAAATAAAATGAAATTTACATTATTTGAAAAGAACAAACAAACCAACGACGCAATATGACTTTTCCTATGCGGAGTGGCAGAGGCAAAGTCATGTTAGTAATATACTAATAGCAAAAATATCGGTATCTTCTTCTACATATTAATTAAGCTGTAAGTATGTGTTAAGTTATCATTATCTAAATCATTATCACTTTAGAGTAACTCGTTATACAAATACAAAGGAAATGGAAAATTCAATTCGTAGATTGTCATTGTCTCAAAGGCGATATTTATCTTAGTTACAAAGTTTGGAAACATTATAATCTCAAGATTGAAAATCCCTGTTTCAACTTCAGCATCCAAATAGAAATACAGTTAAAGCGATTGTCCCAGAAACCGTATCGTCTGTGCTTAAGAAAGTGAGTTAATTATAATTTCGGACTTGTCATTCATTTTGAATTCGTTAAACAGGGAATTCAATTGAATATGGAAATGAACGATTGAATTGGGTTTATTCGAAAATCAAATGATTAAAACACTTTCACAAATCCAGTTTTTATGATTACTATTCTATTAACCATTATCTATTAAGTATAGCTATTTTGGTAAGCAAAATAAGCTATATTCTTATAATTCCAACGCTACCTCGTGTAGATTTTTACATCTTACTTACTCTCACGATATATCAATTAGGTATTTAGTTTCTCGTTTTACATGACATAGATGTAAATGATTTAGTTCAAATAACCTCCCCAGATTTACAAGCTTCGGTCACAGACCTTACTATTAACCTTTCAACAGTCTTCAGGACATTAAATCAAAACAAAATTGGCACGTGTCCAGGCACAAATGTAACAGACAGACTAATCCTAGCTACTAGTTCGGGTATAGGCGCCACTTCATACTTTCTCCTAATGACTTCATGTTAAAGGTATATTTAACTTTTCTCTACCCCTAAACACATTTAGTTAAGCTCTTGTAAGCCATACAATAAACAGCAAAATTAAATTTTTGTTGATTTAATAGTCTAGAAAAAGCGCAAATGGCGCATTGATTAGGATTTTCGATGACCAGTGTTGGAATGGCACGACATCACGAAATGCTGTATTACAAAACTTAGGAATAAAAGTTACATAAATAGTTCTGTTAGCAATCATGTTTATAATTCCAGTAAGTCACAGGGTATCCTTGTATCGGGAAATACGTTGCCGTTGTTGCAATCGGTTAGACAATGTTTCTTAGAACTGTGAAAGGTCAATTCAACATCTCCATCTGAACCCATACCCCACCTAGAGCTCTCCTTATACCCTGAACCTTAGGGTCTATCTGGAGTGGATATTGAGACTTTGGAGACGGCTTCAACTTAAAATGCTGGAGAATTTTGATGAGGCAGACTTTACCCTGTAGAAGCGCAAGACGTTGACCTGAAAAGACACAGAATATAAATTTTAACACGATTTTAATTACAGATGACCCCGTGTAATTGTAAAGAAGCCTAGAAAATTATAAGAATACTAAAGAACCTGCACATGTGAGGCATTCTGAAAAAAATACCATAATACCCTGATTGATACAGACATAGAAATGTTTCTTGACGCCTGAGCGCCATCATCTCTTTCTCTCGCCCATGTATGCAACTCTCTTGTCCCCATGCGCCATTACTGTCTCCAGGCGGTAACTAACCAGTCTAAAATTATTATTCTACCTCTGTGGCGCAGCGGTTGTAGCTGTGCCTACCATGCGAGACGTCCCGGGTTCGATCCCCGGCTGGGGGTAGAGAAAAAAAAGCCCAGGTGGATGTTTATATGTGTGTGACGGCGCTGTTTCTGGTTCCCACGACACAGGGTATCCTAGTGTGGGGCAATGTAATGTGCCTGTATGTTAATGTTTATGTTTTTATGTTAATTGCCATATTTTCATTGAGAAGTAGTAGCTTTAGACTTAATGAGATTTTAAATAAATAAATGTAGCCCATTAATGTTCCCACCAAGGGGCACGGGCCTTTACCCGGATACGAGTAAGATTGAGCCATACTCTATAGAGACCACAGAGAATAGAGACCATAGAGATATAAATATATTTAAGTCTACAGCTACTTCTTCTAAATGCGAGACAAAATTCTTCTGTGAGCTATAGACTTCGCAAGCGATACAGGAAATTTGCGTTCTTTTCATTATTTTTCAAATCCATACCTCCGACACCTTGAAGTTCAGCGGATGAACAAGTGAAATCATTATAAAAACAAATAACCTGACTGCATTTTACAGAAGCAATGTAAATATTGATGCATTTTGTTTTCATTAAACCTTTTTTTCGTCGAAAATATAAATTCAATTTAAATTATGTTCATGTACTTTTTACCAGTACTCACCCACACACTTCCTAGGTCCTTGGCAAAAGGGCAGGTACACGAACTTGTGCCTTTTAGCCACGGCCTCCTCAGTAAATCTGCAGGGGTCAAACTTGGTAGGCGATGGGTAATACTTCGGGTCCATGTGAAGACTGCTGATAGCTATAGCGACTAGGGTATCCTTCTTCACCACCAGGCCAGTGGAAAAAGTGTAGTCTGAAGAGCATAGTTTTAGCAGCATTGGCGCTGGCACGTTCAGCCGAAGAGTTTCTGAAAAAAAATATGATTATGACTGCGTTCGTTACATCTTAAGGTCTTATACTTTTCATACACATTTCTCGCCACTTCAGATAAAGTATTGGTTTGCCTTAGTGGCTAGATAGTTATGTTAACTTTAATTACATAAATTTAAGTTAACATTAAGTTATATTTACTGTAATTCCGATTACTACTTGTTTAAAAAAAAACTATGTCGCGGGTTTTTACATGGATTATTATAACAATCGAAAATAAATAAATTAATGCAAAATGTATCGACAGTTCACAATCTCGCGAGATAGAATTGAACTAACGGTTTTCACAATCATGTGATAATATATAATATACATAAATACATGGTATAATTTAACGGCATCGTAATATTCATTTAGTGTGTTATTAATAACATTTTTCAGAATGCCTTTTACTTTGAAGCTGATTAATTCCGGGTAAAATTTATTCTTGGCATCACATTAATTTTACGTCGCTGTTTCTCATTCCTACGACACAATACAGTAAAAATATTTATGATGTTTTGTCCTCTAAGTACTAACCAGATATAACCATATCCAAATATTTCAGATTTTCAACATCCCCTGCACTGTATTCTCCATTGGTTCGGATGAGCATCTCTCTTATTTCTTGCCTCAACTTGTCTTGGATGTCGTTGTGCCATGCTAGCTGAAAAGAGATCCAATATTCATAAAAGTGGAGAAGGAGAAGTATGATTTATCTTCTTTGTTAATTTACTTGTTGATAAGCGTATCTTCTCTAACTGAATGCCAATGAACCCTGAGATTACAAAGCGCTGTGATCTTGTTATATGGTTGACAGTTCGCGCAAATAGTTTCGCTTCCATAACATTTACGGCGTCTCAATTCACATGATCAAAAAACATGAAAATAACAACAAGCCTTAGTGCGTATACAGAAAGAAAGCAGCGTACCTGCGCTGCTCTATCTACCAGAGTTTATCGGCTTATTTAATTATTTAATTGGCTAGAACGGATTATTTAATTGTAGTTTAAAATTGCTTCATGCCAAATTTCAACGATCCTCCACGCATTCCTGAGAAACAGGGTCTTGACAGACGGACAGACAGACGGACAACGAAGTGATCATTTAAGGGTTCCTTTTTTCCTTTAAAGGTTCGGAACCCTAAAAATAGGCATTCATTAGAGTTGGCAATGCATTATATCACAAGCTTCTAGGTTGAATTTTTATGATACATAAAGTTCAAAATAAACAATAATTATTTACCTCAAACATCGCATAGCTCATAAAAACGCTTGACGTTTCAGTACCATCCAACAGGAAGGAATAAAGATGACTTGCGATGTACTTGTCTGTGTATACTAGAAAAAATATATTAATTATTTACCTATGTTATGCTGACCTATTTCAAGAAGTCCCGATAAGCTCGATGTGAGAGATTCATTTGTCATTTTCCATACAAAATTTCTGATTCATCTGCTCAATAGGAGTTATCGGGAGTTCTAGAAACAAGCCCTTAGTATATTTGATTATTCAGTAGTAATAGCCTTCTCAGGTAATCTCTGACATTTATTGATTTATTTATTTTTGATTTAGCTTAAATGTTTGTGCTATTACAGCAGATGCCAAATTGACACAAATATACAAAAGATAAGATAGTTACAAGATAAGATAGTTACAAATTAATTACAGTCATATTATTGAGGCTGTGCCGTGCCCGCACAAGCGGAGACTGCCGGCGCGCCACCGTGCGGGCATGCCGCCTGCTAGCAGCTGGTGCCTGCGCGCACGTAATTGTCTGGTACGAATAGCGCGCAAAACGCACCGACAAGCGCTGCGCAGTCACTGTCGCCTCGCAACAATCTACACACAGTCAGAAGGTGTTCGTTGTCACGTCTCACCTCTAGTTAGTTAAATCCAAGTATACCCTTTAGAAAAGAAGATGGATAAAGGTAAGGGTAGCATCCAAATTTCCTCTTGTATGGGTATCGTAGGAAAGCTTATTACCTTACCTTCCCGGGCATAAGGGCGTATGAGCTATCGTGTGGATTTCAAAAAACTGAGCTTAATTCAAGTTTTCTTCTCACTAAGGCCTTGTAGAGAAGCTGGACCACACCAATATTACGGAATCCCTTACTATTCCAAATCACAAACCTTCATATCATCATCACAATCTTTTGAATCATTCCTTGGCCAAAGTGCTCATGTTCTCATGGCATGTAAGTTTAGGGTCGAACGTAACATCTCAACAGTAATGTCAATGGCACTAGACAAATCGATGAATCAAACACGATTATTTTAAACGACTGTCTTTTGTAGCGATTTCATTGGTCGATTTATGAAATTCATTCCAAATGATCGAATAATTCCCAGTATGAGACAGCGTTTTATTTAATTAATTGTGTATGTAGGCTATTTTTTTAACCCCCGATGACCAACAGAGGAGTTTTATAAGTTTGAAATATCAGTCTATCTGTTTGTCTGTGTGTATGTCTGTCTGTGGCACTCTAGAGCTCAAAGGGGTGGACGGATTTTAAAGCGTTTTTTTTTTGCAAATGATAGTATACGTCCCTGCGATGGTTCTTAGCTATGATTTATCAAAATCAGTTTAGTAGTTCGAAACTTATAAGCTTAACAAGGACACCAGCCAACCAAATTTTAGACTTTTTATACCCAAATATTTGAGTGTTGTTATAGGTTTGATGCGTCAATCTGTCAGTGTGTGTGTGTGTGTGTGTATGTGTGTGTGTGTGAACGTGTGTGTGCTTGTGCGTGTGTGAGGACGTGTGTGTGTGTGTGTAAGGGTGTGTGTGTGAGGGAGTGTATGTGTGAGGTTGTGTGTGTGTGTGTGAGGGTGTGTGTGTGTGTATGAGGGTGTGTCTGTGTGTATGACTATCTGTGTGTTTATCTGTAGCACCCTAGCGCTCAAACGGGTGGACGCATTTTGGTGATGCTGCACACAAGTCCGAAAGAATGTATTACTGAGACACAAATTGACTTCCACATTTTAACCTTTGTAATTCACAAATTGCACACCTGTATTGCAACAACAATTTTTAACGCGACTTAGAGTTACATATGCTTGACCTATTGCTAATAATTTACTGCACAGATATACGACAGCCTTTTCTACTGTAGTTCCTTGCAATACAATGAGCCGGGGGTTTTTTAAAATTTATAGTTTTAGCAATAAGGGTTATCAGTATGTATGGTTTGTAGTATATATTACTCGTAGTACTTAGAGTTTTATTGTACGAGCACGTCTTCCCCCGCTCAACCATCACCTTTCTTACCCATCATAGTTTGTTGGAAGAAATCTCTTGTTAGTTAGTTAGTACCTACGTGTATTTTCTATTATAAGTTATTTGTATGTCTGTGCTCCGTAGTCTTATGGGTTTTTACGCTTACTTCTCACACAGGAGATGCAGGTTCGATTTTTGAGCATGTACCAATGACATAATTAATTTATCTTAAGTACATTATACGTACGTTTTAACGGTGATGGAAATCATCGTGAGGAAACCTTCATTACTCCATAGCTGCGGCGATGGCCTAGCCCCCTTTCACGAAAAATGGAGTATTGAATAACGGGCTCAAAGTGGGCACAATTAGGCCTCTGCCACCCCGTATGGGAAAATCCGTGACGCTATATTATGTTATGGTGTTTGTCTGTTTTGTGTAGTTCAATAAATAAATAACGAATTACGAAATTACGAAAATTACGACCTTTTATTATCTTTTACATTCATTTTCATAGACGTATATTATTTTGAACTTACATACTTACATACATGCTTGCATAACTCTAATACGACAACTGACTCTCGCCGCGTAGTTGAAGTTTTCCGGGGCTTGGACTTAAAGGAGTTTGTCAAATCATATAAATAAAGCATCAGATGAATTTCCTACTGCGTGCTTTACTTACTGTCTGCTTTCCCATTCTCTCTTTTTGCTAACATTTGTTGAAACAGGTCCGTTGTAACTTCACCACTCTCTGACCTCTCTTTCATCATCTTCTTCACTAACGAGAGTAGCACAATCTCCGCCCTGTTTGAAGTTGCCCTGAGATGGATTGGATGATAGACAATTTGAATCAATTGAGCCGTACGTGACCCTAACTAGACAATACGATTACTCTGGTGATTTGAATATCCCGATGTTCAGAACATAATGGGTTGGATATAATCGGACTATAATTATAGCAAGGGACCAAAAATCATAGGCCTTTTAGTAGGCCTATCCCAAATCAATTTTTTTGGATATTATCCTAGCAGTAGGTTGATGCATGAGATATGATGATGGTGATAAAGGTATTTCAAATATTGAATTTAAGAACGTCACTTTAGGAAAATATACTTACTTGAATCTCAATAAATGAAACAAACGCGGGAAGTACATTAATATCAGAAGCTTCAACTTTTCTGAAGCTAAGAATGTGAAGACCTCAGCAGTCAGTGTGGCGAACAGTGAATTCTTATCTTCAAACGTATTGTTTTTTATACCAAACAGGGCATTCGATACAACGTCTATCGTGAACATATCTGTGAGCTGCAAAGATATATTTGAAGTGAATGAATTCTACCGCAGAAACCTTTAGAAAACTAGCAATTGTCTAAGTCTGGTAAAGGAATCTTACCTAAAACAATTCATATATTCGTGGCCCACCTATGCTTAAGCACCGAATGTCTAAAGAGTTATCAGATCTCATGAAAAACGAAGCCTATAAATACCTTGTGTGCAACTGCTAAGCCATGACTTGTGTCCAAGAGTCTTGGCTTGGCCGTTGTCTTGATAAGGCCCTACACTACAGACAAAAACGAGCACTTTTTTCGGATTAACTTTGTCAACTCCATATAAATTCACATTGCCAATGTGTTTCTGATACTTACATCTTTAGCTTCATACTCCATCGGACTCTTCCCCCGGCAGTCTTTCGACACCATCTTGACCATCTCGTCTCCAACCTTCACTATACTGGGGAAGTATCCCTTCAGCTTTGAGAATGTGATAGATGGTGTAGCATGAGACCGAGCCACCTTCCACTCCTCGCCGGACTGGCAAATCGGGTGATTCCCCAAGAGAATGTCCACCTTTTTATCTGCCTGTAAAAGTATAAACTTAGCCTTTTAATATCTCCACCGAGCGCCGAAGAACTTTATTTAAATTTGCGTGAGTTCCAGCCATTTCCCACCACGCTGGCTGTGGTTGATTGAGTTGCGTCAGGCAGGCTGTACTATTAGCAAGAAACAAAAATACAAGATATGCATTTTTGCTGAATTCTGAAACTACTACGCTGTTGTCAATTCCCTACTGAGAGAGCGCCAGCACAATTTTGAATAGGTTAGTCTATTCATAAATTGTGTGTTGTTCTATGTCATTCCACTACTCACAAAAATCTCATTCTTCTGAAAACTCTGGAAATCGGTTTGCAGAACTATTTTGACTAGTTCTGGGTCTTTTAGCAGCAGTCCAGGGTCATTCATCTTTAGGAATCCGACATATGGCGCATCAGGGAACTCTCTGGAAAAATTTAGAATATCTACATCTCAAATGATAGCGCACAACTGAAAAGGATCTTGTGCTCTTGGAGCGGTAATAAATTAGGGTACATGTATTGTAAGATCAATGCAGAGTAGACTAGATTTATCCTTATATCGAATTAGATTTTAATGATATCACTATTGCCATTGCACCTTTGAAACGTATATATAGAAGAAGATATGAATGATGATAACTCTAATAACTGTGCAATAAAGCAAAGTGGGTTGTTTACAACAATACAAAATCAATGCTCACTGGTATATTTCATCAAAAACAGTGGCGACATGTTTCTGTAACGTGACTGCTGATTTGAAGTGTCCAAAAAACCAGTGGCATCTAGAAGGTGTCGGCACTCCACGTTCCGTCCAATAGTTGGCATTTCTACTCATATAGCAGTAGAGTAGGACAAATAGGACTGCAACCAATATCACCACCGCAATGAGCGACATATTGCGAGGATCTGAAGATAATTTCTATGTGTTGTGTGCAGTGATAGGTAAGCAAATATGAATAGGGTTCTTGAATTGGTATTTGTCATTACGATTTGCAAATAAGTGTGACACGAAATATGTTACACGATAGGTTGAAACAATTGTGCGATGTCCTTCATGATCGTTCATGATGGTAACGCCTTTTGGTTGCCATCGCGTTGGCATATATGATACAGGGTTTTCGGATTATAGACCGACTAAATTATATGGGGAGCAATGTAGTGAAAAAATTGTGCTTGAAATTGCGGTTTGCATTGTGTGGTTGAATAATGGTTGCAGTATGATTTTAAATGGTTTTGGAGAATCTCCAATATCTTTCGTCTAATTAATAATATTTATATTATTTCTTACAATAATTGACTAAAAGAAAACCTGTGTTCTTAGGTAATTACCATTTCCAAATAAATCATATCTCAATCAACTAGGAGACAAAAACATAAACTCTGGCCTCACACTAGGATACCCTGTATCGTGCTCCCCACGATACAGGGTATCCAGGGAAACGGCGACGTCAGACACATACACATCCAAGAGGTGGGAATTTTTTTCGTAACTTCAGCCGGGGATCGAACCCGGGACCTCTCCCATGGTAGGCAGAGCCACAATTGCAGCGCCACAGAGGTCATCAAGAAAGTTATATACATCGAAAAATTCCAAATAGTATGTATTTGTATTGTATTCAGGGAAAAAAAAATCTAAATATAAACTAAGGGCAAGCAAGAATTAAGTTTCACTTTCAAAACTTCTTCAGTTGATGCCAGACTAAACGTTCACTTAACTTAGATATCTCTCGCCATAGTAGCACACTGCAAAATAATTTTGGGTGTCAAATAAATCTAGGTCATATTTAGTTGTTCTCATTCGGCTGACAGTTTCGAGCAAATATTTCGCTACCGTATAAATTTGACACTTCGCTAGTTCGCGCATCTCAAATTTAGTTCTGTCACCATAAGCTAGTCAAATCCGTTAGTTGATAAACTAACGCGTTAGTTGAACTAACTCTCCGGCCCGAATCGTACGGAGAAGTGAAAAATTAACTAGTTCCGACCAAGACGTGTTTTTCAATTTTATAAATATATGTCCCTAACAACCTTTGAAGTTAAAATCTGCCTTTCTGATATACCTCGCCCCCGCTGAGGTACTTAATGGACTACAAACAATAAAATATTGTAGAATATTCACCGCATTTAACTAGTTACAAAAGTACATGATGATACAATACGTCACATTTGGACATGATAGCTCCTATCGATACATTATTATTTTTAGCGCAACTCGTGGTATGTTGTTGTTAGTCTGTTTAATTAACTTACCAACATAACATAGCGTCACGCCTTTTCCCATACAAGGTGGCAGAGGCACAATCGGGCCCACTTTGAGTCAGGTATTCAATACTCAATTTTGTGTGAGAGGGGGCTAGCCCATCGCCGCAGCTATGGAGTAATGAAGGTTTCCTCACGATGTTTCCCATCAACGAAAACGATAAATTAATTATCTTATCGGTACTTGATCAGGAATCGAACCTGCATCTCCTATGTGAGAAGCAAGTGTGAAACAAATTAGAGTCATTCATAATTATGTTAGCTTTTCTTTAACCTCCATATGTAGGTGTTATCTTGTATGTTTATGTAGGTATAAAAATAAAATAATACCTTCGACACCATTTACACACATTGATCTAGCCCCAAACTAGGATTCCCTGTATCTTGGGTACTAGACAACGATACACATACTTTTATAGGTAAATATTATACTTAGATAGATAAACAACCATGACTAGGGTACAAACATCCGTTCTCATCAAACAAATATTTGCCCCCACCGGGACTCGAACCCGGGACCCTTGGCTTCATAGGCAGTGTCACTGCCGACTCGGCCATTCGGGTCGTCAAATGTTACGTATGTTTACGTCGCTGCTTCTAGTTTCCACGAAACAGTGTGGGATCAGTACGTCTATTATGAGTTGGCGTAGTAAACGCAACGGACGTTACTATGGTAGTAATAATGCCACTATCTCTTTCTTTCTTTTGATGAGGGCGAGGGTAAGGATAGAAAGATACCATTTTTAGTTCAGCGAAGATACCACTACAGGCCTTGTACGCGTTGCCATACAAATGTTAAACTATAGTCGCTACCGTGTTTAGTTTTAAAAACTCATAATAGACGTACAGAAACAACGTCGCCATGGCCGTGCAAAGTTTCTTTAGCTCTGAGCGTGTTCTGACCTCTCTTTCTCGCTTAGGGTGAGGTCGGGGTGAAAATTCCAAATTTCAAATGTTTTTACTACTCTTGATCTTTACATATACTTAGCATTCGTCATTTTTTGCCTCTTCTGCACATTGGACCACTGTGGGAGAAGAAGGGAGTAGAAACTCCCACAGATTGATTCTTAGATCTCTTTTAAAAATTGCTTGTGCTTAACTAATACAAATATTAGCAGAATACATTATAAGCAGGAATAAATAATTACAAAATTATTAACAGCAAGATCTGTTGAGCCGGATTAACCCCATACAGTCCCGTCATTTAAGTAATCTTGAACATTGTAATATCCCTTTTTCGACAAAGTCGCTTTAACTTGGTTTTTAAATTGCTCAAATGGCAATTTCAAGATCTCCAGAGGTATCTTGTTGTAGTAAAGAATGCATTGACCCTTGAAAGAATTGTTAGTTGTACGAGTCAAAATAGTGAGCATACAAGATGCACTAGTGGATGGTTGGTTACTCCGCGTCTTGGCATTTTTGGCAACACAGCAGAACGCCCCGATTTTTTGCGAGTCACGTTCAGGCTTAATGGAAGTCTACTCCACTTATCGGAGAACATGTCTTTTGGATTTTTCTGTTTCATTCCACTAATCATTCTAATCAAACTTTAGGTAGGGGCTGTGCACCAAAACATGGTACTCCAAATAAATATGGCTTCACGTGCTGATAGCACAAATCTCATAGAACACTTTTTAAATGAAAGTGATCCAGGAAATAGTGTTGTTCTTGTCTTTGTCTTTTATTTTATTGTTTTGAATTCTACAAGAAATCTTCGCAATTGCAAAGCGTCTTCATTAACTTAAACAACTGGATACCTAGATATTCTAGATATCTTGTCTTATCATTTGTTTTTAAAATCGATAATTACACACCGAAAAATTAATAGACAGTTTACAAAGAGAGCAAAATAATTATTATTCGTAGAGAATGTGAAAAACCTCTATAAGTATGAGTACTGAAAATCTAGACTCCCACATACCTGGCCGCGCTATAATGCGTAGAAAGCCTTTTACCTAATTGAATAGCAGCAGGGAGGAACCGTAGCCCTTGTCCTTTGATAGGTTTCATGATTAAAGGGCGCTGCAGCGTTTAAGGGAAATACCTCTTCATTGCCATGACAACCGCTTTTAGCAAAATCACTGAAGAGGGGGTTTCTATATGCTGACATTGTAAGCAGTTCGTAAGGTTTGTCTTTGTGATTATGTAATTTTTAGTGTTCCGTACCTTAAAACGGAAAAACCGAACCATTTAAGGATCATTCGTGTATCTGTCCTAGGTGTAAAACTAATTTTAAACTACCGAATTCTAAACCAATTTAGTTGGAATTTGGTACTTCTTATGTATTTATATGACCCAAACACGAACGGTTTACTTAAACAATTTTGTATTCATGTGCCCAATTTGGTGGGGCAAATAAAAATAAAACCGGTCAAGTGCGAGTTTAAATCGCGCACGAATGGTTCCGTACCACCGTTCAATGGAAGCGATGGTGTGGAGTGAATAGTTTGGATTTTACACAGCAAAATATTGTTTACAAAGTTATTGGTGCGGTTACTTTCACACTCCATGTACCTAACCAGGTGCATCCATAAGTTTGTATGTGGTATTGAAAGAATTGTTGTATGGGAGCCCCCTTAAATATTTCTTTTATCCTGTTTTTTAGTATTTGTTGTTATAGCGGCAACATAAATACATAATTTGTGAAAATTTCAACTCTCTAGCTAGCTAGGTTCTTGAGATACAGCCTGGTGACAGACGGACGGACGGACGGACGGACAGCGGAGTCTTAGTAATAGGGTCCCGTTTGGAATCCTTCGGGTACGGAACCCTAAATACAGTATCTTACGATACAGCAAATAAAAGAACTTGTTGCAAGAATTTGAAAGTTATTACTTTTGTATAGCTAGTGGCACTGCAGGCAGTAGACCTCGCGAACAGAGAGGACCGTGAACCAATTTATAGGTATTTTCATTGCAAGTCTAGGTTTATTTAAAAATGATTGCATGGATTTCCACGCGCACCCAGGAGGTACCAGCTACGCTCGTGGGGCGTTATCAAGGTGCTACCTCCTAAGCCATCGCTTATTTATTGGTAAACTTACTCAACGTAACGCCAAGATACCTAGTGAAATAAGGTTGAGAATTCCCAGCTCCAAGAAGAAAATAGAACCAATGCAATACGCAGTGATTTTGGTGCAGGTATTTCCAGGTCCGAGGTCGCAGAAGAAACGCAGAGATTTTGATACAGGTGTGAGGTCGTTTAGCTCCGTCAACAGTCAGTTGCTAAACCAAAGAGTATATAATTTACTTAACCACAGACTATATAGGGATACTGTGCTGTACTTAGCCAAGTAGCTCTAGACAACAAAAATCTTTTATTCAAGGAAAGTCTGTGTTAAATTCCGTAAGAAATGTATCCACTTATCCCTCCATCCATCTATCCATCCATCCATCCCCTTCCCCCTATTTTATGGCATTTTTTCACAACAACCTGTGAGGAATATAATACTTAATATTTCATCCAAAAATGGTCTCGATCTTTTTCTTTCCCTAATTTCTCCTCTTTTTGCCCCCATTTTCCCCCTAATAGAAAAAAGCTCTCGACAAAAATAAATATTTTAATTCAAGGAACACGTGTGCCAAGTTTCGTGGGGATCGCTTGAAAACTGTGGCCCCTAGATCGGAACTGACAGACATATATAGAGGCAGACGAAAACAAAATCGGCCTATCTTGTCGAAATGGAGCGCCTCGCTTGTCCGAGCAAGCGATAAAGTGCTCGAAATGGCTGGCCTATGAGTGAAACTATTTTGTGTACTAATGTTAAATAGAGAACGGAGCTTGATGTGCTACTGGAGTTAACTGGACACATGAAACTTTGTACAGTGGTTCCTTTCATAGTAATAAAGAAAACACAAAGCATTTCATTACAAATTATAACTGGAAATGACCACTGTATCTTACGCTGCAGCCTACTTCACATTATTTTCCTGCCGAGTAAGTCAACGTTCTACTTAAGGAATTATGGAATCGCATTTCCTTAACAAATTGCGTCAAGGTTCAGCGAATGGGCGGTAAAAGCGATCGAAATTAACCAGCTGCAGAAATGCCCTACATTTTGATTGTTTAAATTTTTGGGAAATGCGGCTCGATTCCGGTGCTGATCATGTACCAGGCCACTTAGAAAGTTTTTCGATTTTTTTTTACCTAAGCGACACTGACCACTAATAATTTATTTCGAAAATTCGGTTATTTAACATAATATAACATAACATAGCTTCACGCTATAAAAGGTACTTAAGATATATTAATTATCTCATTAGTACAGGAATCGCACCTGTATCTTCCATGTGAGAAGCAAGCGTGAAACCTATTAGACCACAGAGCTCGTTTTTTTTCGGTTATTTAAAAGTAAAACTACATATGTTCCAATTTTAATATTTCATCCAATAAATTTTACCAGCGCGATGAAACTATTGTGTGGCAATGAAAATTTTCGTGAGTTGATTTTTGTGACTTCAAACCGAATGAATCGTTTAATCGACTTCGACTTATTTTAATAGTTAAGTCTACATTTAAAGCAACCGTGTACTGCTGGTATAATGCATAAACACAGACGAGCAATAAAGAAGTTCCACCTACAAATGCCGACAAACACCTTAATATTTCCTAAGTTACAGAACCTAGCTTTATAAATCAAATATTTACGTTATTAATTGTTAATATTCTGATGCGCTGTTAAATGTACTTCAATATTACAGACGGCGTCATTAAGCTAGCCTTTCCCGTTTAGGAGTAATTTGGTGCTATGTCACTGGAACTTTTTCATTGCTCTTCAGTGTATAACTGTGGTCACTGTGTGGTAATTTTTAGGGATGATAAAAGAAGCGGCCTTCCTTTGATTGCAGTTACGGAAGAAGATGTACAGGCAGTGAAAACATTGATTCAACAAAACAGGCAATCACTCGAGGAATTTCAGCACATTCTGCAGATTGTATCGTGATGCTTCCATGCCATTTTATACAGCTACCTTTGCGTGAGCTGGTTTGTTTCGCACTGGGTACTTCGCAATCTCACCGAAGCTCAGAAACAGGATTGATGCCGCGATATGATTGATACATTCGATGCAGGTTCGTCCCATGGAGCATGTATGCCCGTCCGTGGAACTTTTGTTAGAAGGCAACCCTTCAAGTCGTGCTGACTCGTGGCGCAAGTGATTGAAACAGTTTGAGGTATTTCTTTTGAGATATCGCATCGCGTCGGCTGTAACAGGCTAGCTTAATCATCAGTCTCATTGGGCCTGATGCTAACGACATATTTTCAACTCTGAACTTCGAAAAGGAGACCGACCGTGACAACATAACCTTACTTATAGCGAAGTTCAACGCGTATTTTGGCACGAAGACAAATACAACGATGATGGGACTCAAGTTTTTCCCACGTAATCAAGAAGCCGGTGAGAGCATCGACCCATTCGTGACGGTGCTGAAGCTGCGTAGTCGTCAGAGATCGTCGTAGGCGGCTTGCAGGATAACATAGTACGAAACAGATTGCTGAGGTCGGACGAACTCAGATTAGAAAAGGCCATAAAAATATGCGAGTTGAACGAGTTATCAAATGAAAAAACTCGACAAATACACAGGCCTGCAAAACTAAGTACGTTTCTTTTTTTTTCTAAACTATAGAAGTAAGAGATTTGAATTAAAAAACGTGTTTAGAAAATTTAATTAGCTTTCTTTGAAACTATAGTACAAATTTAAGCTCTATATCTCTCAATAACGGCCCAGCCATAAAGAATTCAAAAAACATATTAGATACGTTAGCAAAAAGGTGAGGGAAAGTTATATTTTTTTTAAATATTAATCTGCAAACATTTATACCGATTTTTATATATTGTTTTAGTAGAGATGAGGATTATAAGGAGGAATTTCATTTAAGCAGGACTCTCAAGCAGCTTAATTAATATTGTTGTGAAAAGGGAAAATTTATTATATTATCTATCTTAATGAAAGCCGAGACGAAACAATCCTCGCTTAGTTAAAATTATACAACAACGTAAAATTTCATAATGATACATTCTTAATATATCTCATTTTGTTTCCTTCGAAGAAGACTCATAAGTGCCTCTTATTTTACGCTCTGAGGGACGTCTGACTTCATTTACGTTACGTTACGCTTACGTTTGTATACGTTAATATGTCGAAGCCGATGTTTGAAGGATGTTAGTACTTGAGTTATAGTTGAGTTCTGTCTTTAGAGCAGTTTACGATTTTTGTCGGAATAAGCTACCTCATTGCATTGTATTAATTTTCTGATTGTTGACGTAGTTTTCTTGGGTTATGTTATTAGGTCTTTAAGACATAACAAATCGTATGCTTCCAGCAATAATTGATGTTTGCTCTAAATATCGAACGTAGCTATGAATGCACTGTACATGTACAATCGAACCAACTGAATCATGACCCACTTGCCTGATAATTCGTTTGAAACTTTCAAACTTGTAAGATCTATCAAAATGTCAGTGTCTAATCAAATGATAACAAGTTCGTTACCAAGGAAATAAACCTTCAAGCGAATTTCGACCTACTTGCATTTAAGGGGTTTAGCAAAATAAGCTTATGGTGGGTCATGATTCAGATGGTTCGATAGTACATTTCTCTAGTAGATGAAGCACTGAAGGCTGTCTACGGCATAAATAGGATACCAAGGCCTTACATAATTCATTCGTATTGTCAAAATTGTTGTAGCCCATTGTCCCCACCGATGGGCTAAAGAAATGTCTCAAAATAGAAGCCAGATACAGGAAAACTCTATGCCGACTTTGTGTTGAAGGTGTTGTGTTAGACTATGAGGAAGATGATGGCTGAATACACATACAACTACTACTACATACTACTGCTCAATTAAAGAGCATCTTAATGCTAGCAGTGCCATTTCAGTGAATCAGTGCAGTGACATTCGAGTATCCATTAAATTTCGAATTGCCGGTTTTGCATCCGGCACCAGGACTGTCCTTTTGTCTTTGTTAGAGCTTCCCGATCGCGATCTCATTAGATATTCTAGGAAATATGTCATAATTCATGGACTGGGATCGTACTATGCAACTCGATCTGAATTGTATGACTACTACCGATATGTGACGGTTGAATACGAGAAAATTGAGATGCTCAAAATAGGATTGAACGCCTCATATAAACATACACTCCGTTATGTTTCAATGCTATCCTGTGGAACTTACCTAATACACAGATTAATTGAAGTTGAGTTCTACATAAATGTATGGATAACTGCCGTTCTTACAGCTTATAGTTCTAATTCTAAGTGTTATCGATCAAAGATAGTAAATGTTTACGGAGACATTTGAACGCGTGTTTGCCCCACAATTTATGCATTGCGCAATACGGTATGGTGGGTATAAATATTTTTATGGACGCCATGGGTTCAGGTTTGGGAGCTGCGCGGAGCAACGCAAGGGGGGTTCCAGCGCCGTTTCAGTTTCATATGCGGTCCAGACGCCTCGACGCCTGATCGTTCCGCCCGTTCCCGCATTCCAAATTCGAAGATTGGAAGGCGACAGTTCGAAATTCGAATCCCCAGTGATGTGACTGTGTGCGTTATTTTTTCTTTTCTTCGAGTGCTGCAAAAACGTTTGCCAGTTGAGTGTTTTTTTTAAGACAACAAGCAGTAGCTGAGGGAATGAGATCCGATTCGTTTTAATTAAGACTCTCGCTCGAGATTCGTCTATGGTGAGTTTGTTTTGTATATATTATTCATCTGTACATATTATTATAAACAGAGCATAGGAAAAAGGTATAGAGCCATATTTTACCGTAGGGTAAAGGGGACATAATAAAGTTACGCTGAAATCTTAAATAATAAGAGCAGACAAAATATTGAGTGTCATCAATCCTCAGGATTATCAGAAAAAATACAAAATCATTAAATTAAAGAGGTGATGAATTGGATTGAGGAAATATTGGATGAATACATCTAAATGGTTTCGATTTGTAAATAAGTATGTATATATGTTAAACAATTAGATTTTGAAAAATGTTTATAATCATTACATTTTGAAAATGATATTTTAATACCAGTCACTACCGTTTTTTTAGGTACATATTCTTCAATAAAAAAAAAACGTTATCGACTACCATAGGTTAAATAGGTAGGTAGATTATTAACCTTTTAAAAGCATTGCCTATCTCCGTCCTAATGAGTATCTAAATGAGGCTTATTTATTATGGTCTGATGTTTAATACGACGGACTTGTTTAACAAATAGAGTGATACCATATTCAATATAATTTTAATAGTGAAGGGGTAAATATGGGCATTTTTATTGATAAAAGGCGTGGTGACTATCCATGATTTGGTGACTGAATAATAATAAATAAAACTAACAGCAAGCGCTGTTTTGCGGGTCCCTTAGGTGATTTTTAATAATGTCTAACGTCTTATGTGATGTGTGCGTTTTCTTGTTTACGTTTTACTTTTTATAAAAACTTTAAAAAAATACAAATGTTTGAAGAGTTGCCAATTAAGCGATGTTTTTGCTAGAAAGGATGACTTGCACCTTGCAAATATTTTGTGTAATTAATAAATGATAAGATATATCATAAATTTAACTACAAACTTTCAAGTGCATATTTAATTTTCACACTCGATTTCATAAATTCCTGGACCCTCAACGACAACATATCACAGGGAATTGGATCAGCTCCTAGCTAAATTATTTTAGCGATGTACTGGCGAGTTTTCATAGCAACAAGCAAGATCAATAGCAACACGACAATTGGGGTTGTAAAAAACATTCAGGGGTAAACCATTTCGAGATAATTATGTTCTTGACTAAACTCTGTTATTCCCATATAAAAATACAAGGTGACTTTTGATTATTGACCCAATTTGGGAAAATCGTAGCTATCATTATGAAAAACTTTCTTAGCTAAAGCACACTTCATATGGCCGCAAATGTTTTTTTTATTAATCCTCCTTACACCTTGACCCGATACAAGTACAGATTACAAGATACTATAGGAAACCCGTTTTGTTCTATTGTTAGGTTTTAAGGGAAACTATGTATGTAATGTTATTAATGGGTACAAACATTCGCCAAAATTTGGTCAGAAAATTACTGCAGCTCCATTTTTGTATAGGTAATATTTTCGATGTGACATCGATGTTCCATAGTGACAGTGTTTTTTTCGTTCTGAAACAACCAGCCGCAAGTAACCGTTCAAAAAATTAGATCAAGTGACGTCAAGACAGGTTTTAGTTGAAACATTATTAAAAAAGTAATCACAGATCTATTACTCGAAATATTAAAATTCGTTTCTTAAAAAGGTCAGTATCCATTTTTTATATTAAAGAAGTCTTTGTTGTCTGACAATCTAAGCCTTTTGCGAATGCTACTTAATTCGGTAGAGCAATAAAGCATGTTAGAGCATCCATCTACCTGAGTATTTATTGCTCTTCGATATGTACAGGACTATGCAAGTTCTTGCTAAAACTTGCATGTGTGCATTTTGAGTTATCAAACAAGTCCGTCGAAAGAAATTACAGATCACTGTTATGCTGTGGGTTATGACGTCATCCTTTCTAAATTAAGTTATAGAGAATTAAATAATTTAAGTCTATCAGTTCCATCGAACAAACATGTTTTCAGAAATTAAAGTACCTATATTATATATATATACATATATGTATATAGCAGTATACACAAAGCAATTTTCATTCGTTTTCTATGATTACTCCTGCATACAATACCAGAAAAAATGTCTCTATATTTTCTCAGATTATAATCGTTTGTTGATAAACATTCAACTGTGAAACAGTTATTATTTTGTAAGGGTTTACCCGAATCAGTGTTGTCGTTTCGTTTCAAACTGCAACTGAAACTAAAAATATAACAAGATTCAATTGGGATGTCAAATTTTGAGAAGCACTTATTAAAAACGTTCAGAAACTCTATTGTGAGATGGACAAGGAAACATTTTTCTGATTTTAAGGGGTTTCAGAAAAATGACGGATTATTTCATCGATTTCGATGCTTTATAAATTAAGACGATTCGAAGAAATTTCGACGATTAAGAAAGCTTTAAGAGGGTACAACTGTGATTAAGCCACCTCCCGCCATTTTGTTTTTACATGTGAACCGCTTTAGTTGAAGTGTTTTGGTAGTTTCTTAACGTCATCAGTCAGACAGAACCCTACAAAATACTTACTTAAAATATTCAATGATGCACTCAAACTTGAAAAAAATTATACTTCGACATTTCAAAAGAACTGGCAACATAATCTCAATAATAATAAAAGGTTTTGTTTAGACACGCTCAGTGGGTTGTAAATCCAGAGTTCAGGGGTGGAGCTGGCACGTTTGCGAGCTGCTTCGCAGCCCAAGTCTGGTCTCTGGTCTCCACACCTGTTCATGAACCATGAATCATTTCGAGTGGCCTCATTCTTGCGTGTGTAGTGCGAGTGTGGACGCATACTCTGGAAACCACTGGGGTCTGGGGAATGTAGGGGAAAGCATTCGTTAGGGAGATAGGACGCCGCTTGCGGGACCGGGGTTATGACCGTCGCTCTGGGTCATATCTTAGGCAGAGAATCTCCCTCGCGGTGCAGCGTGGCAACGCCGCAAGTGTAATGGGGACCTTTGCATCGGATGTGACGCGGGGTGGCCTATTTTCTTAGTTTTAAGTTAATTTAGACTTTTTGATTCTTTAATTTCGTTTTTGACGAAGCTCTAGGCGGATACTTGACATTTTTATTTCCAATATTTGTTTAATTGTAATTTTGAATAAAAAAACCTGTACCTCAATTTTATCTTGACTATGAATGACTATGATGATATAATGATCATTACCCACGCTTATTTCGAAATAAATCTCGCGAAAATACGCACAATTACCGCCAATCCCTTACAAAAATGCGAATTTGCTTGCTATCGAGGCATTTACTGGCAACATCGACAATGAAGCCCTTCGCGGAATAGCCCATTAATTCGCAATGCTTCGTTGTACAAATATATTGGTAGTCGCCTTTAAGGGTTACAAAGAGCATGGATCAGGGGTGGTGCCCCCCTTCAATCCCTTCTGAATAGCTTAGAGGGATGTTATGTAGAACTGGTTTTTGGTGTGGATTTTTGAAGTCTTGTACTGACATAGCTTCTAAATCTAAGGTGTTCTAACACATATGCTACGAACGCGATTATGATTTTTAAGATCTCAAAGCCACCAATGTTATGTTTACTTTGGTTCGAGGCCTCCCAACTCCCGGGATGATCTTTGTGGCATACCGGTTTTGTTTTACAACCAAGAATCCCAGCTTGGGTGGAAGAAAATAAACCCTAGGTTTTCAATACCTGTAAATATGCACAGTAATTCCCGCCAACGTCGCCCAGCGCTCTCAATTCGTGGCGGGAGGTATAGTGGATGTTTAAATGATTGAAACATTGCTGTTTCTTGGTCCTACTACACAGGGTATCCTATTGTGTGTACAAAGAAATGTATGCAGCTAAAACATATAACGTGGCTTTAAAACCAGGACCATTCATCATCATCATCATGCTCAGCCTACTGCGACCTTCGACCCACTACTGGGCTCAGTCCTCATCTCTAATATGCCAGGATCATTGGGAATTCTTACTCTCTCTCTTCAAACTTATAATAATAATAATATCTTGGACACTATTTACACACATTGATCTACCCCCAAACTAGGATTCCCTGTATCTTGGGTACTAGACAACGATACACATACTTATATAGATAAATATTAAACTTAGATAGATAAACAACCATGACTAGGGTACAAACATCCGTTCTCAACAAACAAATATTTGCACCCACCGGGACTCGGACCTGAGACCTTTGGCTTCGTAGGCAGGATCACTGCCGACTCGGCCATTCGGATCGTCAAGTCCATATGGCCATCATATGCACATAACACTACAACCACGCAGTTCCAATCCCAATAAACATTATGCCCAGCTCCAGCCCTCGTTCCTGCGCTTAAGTGCTTGCCGAAAGCTGAAACGCTCCATAATTCCGCAATTAAGCCTCATTTAAACCGCTAAGACAAGAGTGAATGAGGCAAAAAACATCTCAACAGCATAAAAAAGGTAATTTCATTTGTAACGATTCTTGCCACAACCCTGAAGCATCTGTTATTACAAGACGAACTCATAAAATATGAGTAATGAGGTCGACTATATAGCGTCGCTGGGTGGTTTTACGGCTGAGTGGTGAAATTGGGCCTGTTACTACCTTCACACTTATTAAATTAGCACCAACCAAGGACACAGTGACAATTCTACTATGTCCAAAATATATTATCTCATGGGGTAGTTGATACACAATATTTGGTGTTGCGGTTCAAAGCTCTGGCTCCCAAGCGAGAGGTCCCCGGTTCCAATGCCGGTTGGGGAGGTAGAAAAAAAAACAGGTCTTGGATCTATAGATGTGTTTGACGTACTTTTTTTTGTACCCACAACAAATGGTATCCTAGTGTGAGGACAGAAGCAAAGTTTATGTTTACATTTTACATTTTACTCTCTATTTGACATCGAATGGACCTCCGAAAATCTCAAATGTTTTTTTTAAATTATAAATCAATTAACTGTTTTCAGATTTTTCCCTTAATAACCTCTTCATCAAACATCTCTGTGCCAAATTTCAAGTTTCCAGGACACCATCAGCGATAAAGATAAAGTAAGCGTACAGTGGCAAGCAGGAATTAATACCAGAGTGAAAAAGTGATAGAGCTCAGATAAATTGTACAGTAAGCGAGTCGAACTGTCAGTAACTCTTAGTCATGTCACTGACAGTTCGACTCGCTTACTTTTTCTACGCATAATTATTTCTGCTTCCTACGCTGTATATATTCTATCAGCCGATACCTTTGCTATAAGTTGGTGAGGAGTAACATTATTTGAAGATTTTAGATCCAGATGTTGCATCAATAAACGTGCGAGATGGAAGCAACCATAAAACGAAATAATTGCGGAAGGTTGTCTTATAAAATTTTCACCCATCCAGCCGCTGATTAATTACGAAAGTTTATTTATGTCGACGGGTCCCGTAGCTATTAACTTTTGTTAAAACAACGTGGGTGGATGGAAGTAATTTGGCTGTGGGTCATTAACTGTGCTGTGCGGGTCCCCGTTATTTTATTTCGATGGGAATGTTATTAAAAATTTAGGTGGAAAATTCAGGTGGATAAAGACATTTTAATAGGTATTTAGGCCAAACGTTGTGGTGAATAAGTCAAAGTCTGTACTTTTGTACTGTAGATATTTAGATATACTTAGCAAACGTCATTTTTTGCCTCTTCTATATATTGGACCACTGTGGAAGTCGAAGGGCGTAGAACCTCCCAAAGATTGATTTTTAGATCTCTTTTAAACATTGGTTGTGCTTAAGTAATAAAAATAAGTATTTTTTTATTATTATGATTAATAAACAGAAATAAATAATTACAAAATTATTAACAGCAAGGTCTGTGTTGAGCTAGATTAACCCTATACAGTCCCGTCATTTAAGTAATATTGAACATTGTGATATACCTTTTTCGACAAAGTCGCTTTAACATGCTTTTTATATTGCTCAAATGACAATTTCAAATGTGAAGGGACTTTTAAAATATATTTTTTTTGTCTTTGTTTTGATATGTAGATATACTTTGGATAGCCTTCTCAACAATTTCACCACACACAGCTTTGTAACTATTTCTTCGAAGTAACATATTTGATTTAACTTATTATTAGACACAATTACATTAATAAGGTACTCGTGGGTAAATAAATGCATTCTAAAATATTTGATAGAAAATTATTTCATTCCATTTCTGAATCGGCAAAACATCTCACACAGTAAGATTTTCAAAACCGTTAGTAAATAAACTAAAGTTTTTTTCTCTCGTTAGTTGGTCAACTATCGATAGATAGTAAACTGAAGCGTACTGCTTACTATATGACGCGTTAGTTGATAAACTAATGGTTAAAACCGTTAAATAGTAAACTAGTTTAAACTTGAATTGCAAACGAAATACCAGAGCAAATACTGCGGTAGCTTAGGTGACGACTAGAGAGGGCGAGCGCAGCGAAGCTCCCGAATAGTCTTCGTGTTAGGTTGACATGTAAGAACAAAAGAAACTTAAATTCTTAACCCTGTCGGTCTGGATTACTATCTGTCGATAGTTGATCAACTAACGGTTTTGACTTTCCTACGGTGACATATATATTTATATCACTTAACGTGTATATCATTGCGGTATGGAAACGTATAAATAAATAAATCCATCTTCAGCAGCCATAACACTGAGTCATCGTTTTAAAGAGCTGTTTTAACTACTTTTAACATCACTCTTCGAGTTTAAAAGAGTATCGATGAGAAGCAAATGTTAATCGCATCTTGCTGATTAACTACCAGAGTGACAGGGGAGGAAGGAAGGCGGGGAGAAGAGGAGCAATACCTCTATTTCTCTATATGGTTTATGTAATATTAGTTTGTGTGACTGATACATAATGCCTATTAATGTACAATTACGTACACTAGTTTATCTCCACATATATCATAAGCTCTCTTTGATGTGTTCAGAAACCGCATGTTCGACCGGCATTGTGGCATTGATCATTGCTCTGCACCTGTTTAGCTTGTTCAGTGGTAGACCAACTTCACAGACAACCTAGGGGCGGCACGCAGGCGGGCACCGGCGTTCGAAATTTGAATGTTATAATATGTCGAATTATTGATATTATATTTATATTATGGTCATAATGTATCAATACTCAGAAAAGAAATTAGTTTTTACCAAGTAGTACATCATTATGCTGGTCGTAACGTGCGGTTTTTGGATGCAGTAAAGAGGGTTTATGATGCGTGTGTAGATAAATAGATAAACCTAGCACAATTAAAAAAAAACCTCACCATTCGACATACCGACCTCAATACAATTGTTTTCTTCTCATTCGCCGTGAACTTTAGAAAGTGGGACGCCGTTTCATGAAGACATATTCCAGCTTTCAGCTTTCAACGCACGCTCCGTTTACTAAATGGGATGAGTGTTGCACGGAATGTACGTGGCAATATTCATTTTTCACCTATCGTTGGGCGGTCAAAGCACCGCAGCGCCTAAGTGTTTTCAAACCGCTTTAACCTGAAAAAACGACATGCTGTGCAATTGAGTTTTATTAAAAACGCTTGTGATAGAACACTTTTAAGTTATAAAACGACCGAATAAAAAAACTATAGAGTGAATGACCATGAACAGCGGAATTTCCTTAAATGAGCGACAAAAATACTGAATTGCGCGACAAAATCACTTATTTGCGCGACTAAATTACTGAATGGTTCAGCCACCGCTTATTGGCAAAATCATGACTGTCTGGGTGAAGTGATGCGTCAGGGTAGGAAGGATTAAAAGGGTGAGCGAAGCGAATTATGTTACTCGAAAAAAGGTTTTCAAGTTGCGGTTTTTAGGTTTTTAGTCGAGTAATTCAGTAATTTTGTTAGACGAAGCCAGTACTTCTGGTCGCGCTCATTTTTTGTCGCTGTTCAGTAAAGTCAGGCAGGCAAATCGAAAGCTGGATTTTCAGTTTACGTTTAAATACTAACCTCAAGTATACCAAGTATCTATAATTGTGGTTCAGTTCAGTTCAATTCAGTTATTTTTTATTTATTTATTTATTTACACAAAATTTTACATAGTTACTTATTATGGGAACACCACTTAAACCACTGGGGTTTGTGTGTGGTGTGATCTACTAGATATTTATTCATAATAGAGAATAGCACAAAAATTGAGACTTAATGAACATCATAACATAATCAAGCAAGCATAATATAACATTAAGTAGGCGCCTAATTATTACATAGTACATAATATATAGGGTGCAATGAACTGGTTTGATGCCGTGGAGTTTCTTCTGCTCGTTCTGATACCTATATACTATGTGTGAGTTGGGAACAGTGTAGGAAGCAGGAATAACTACGCGTCGAAAAAGTATGCGAATCGAACTGTCAGTGACTCTTATGTCCAATGTCATACGGTTCATTTTATATGAACTCGAGCACTTTTTCACTATGGTAACTTTTCCTGCTTGAGCCACTGGTCAGATGCATTTCTCTCTAAAAGGAAATTAGGTACTTATTTATTTATTTATTTATTTAGAAGACCAACAAATGATACACTTGTAACATACATCTAGACTTAAAATAGAATACTAGACAAAGTGTTCGCTTAATTAAAGGTACTTACAGCTATCTTTATAACGAGGAGACATTGAAAGAAAATATCTAAACTAAACTAAATTAAACTTTTTTACATAAGTTTAGGTAGGTACTAATAACATTAGTAAACATTAGAAATTGAAACAAAAAATTTAAAATTTTATGTATAAATAAAAAACTTACAAGTGAAAATTAAGTGGTGTTAATATGCTTTTTCAAGTTTTGTTTGAAGGACCTCAACGCATCGTGAAATATCTCAAACTCGCTTTTAGGTAGTGCATTATAGATTTTTTTCATTCTAAAGAAGGGTGAGTTACTGCCAAGGTTGGACTTGCAAGGACGCTGCCTAAATAACTTGAATACGTTGGATCTGGGCAACCTATTGGGGACAGTTATTTAATTCTACTTAATAGTTGAGGGCAGTTGATTCTGTTCCTAAGAAGACCATGCAAAAACATAAGATCCAATAGTTTTCTCCTATTCGTGAGCGACATGGTACCATAATGTTTTAATCAAGCCTCATATGAACTTAAATAACGAGCCCGTCCATCGCCATATGCAAGGTGATAAAGATTTTTTTTCTGCACTCTTTCGATGTGATCTTTGTGGACCTGATAAAAAGGGTACCAGACCTGAGAGCAATATTCCAGGTTGCATCTTACCAGAGCGTTAAAAAGAACAATTTTACTTTGTGTATGTCTAAAGGGCTTTGAGTTTCTGAGCATGAACCCTAACATTTTAGAGGCTTTGGAAATAATAATATCTACGTGTTTAATAAAGGTTAGTTTGCTGTCAATACGAACTTCCAGATCCCGTATCAAAACAACTTTCTTTAAATCAGTGTCACCGACTCTGTACTGCGTTGTAATTACATTTTTGTTGCGAGTAAAAGATATCTAATAGCACTTATCTGCATTAAGTTTCATTCTATTATGAACACACCATTCATTCAGTCTATCAACGTCGTCCTGCAATTTATGGGCCTCCTGAGTATTCGAAACTGTTTTGATAATCTTGAGATCGTCCGCAAACATAAAAGGTTCGGAATAGGCAAAACAATCGACAATGTTATTTATGAAAAGCAGGAAAAATAGTGGTCCAAGATGGGATCCCTGAGGAACTCCTGATGTGCACTCAAATGTTGCGGACTGATCCCCATTAACAACTACGTGAGAGTGTCGACCGTGTAAATATGACGAAGCCCACTTAAGAACGGATCCTGACATGCCAAATAGAGCAATTTTTTCCAAAAGTATACTGTGGTCGACCTTGTCAAACGCCTTGCCGAAGTCCGTGTAGACTACGTCTACCTGGGTTCGCGCATCCACAGACTCAGCAAGACGGTCAACAAAGGAAACAAGATTTGTATTAGTGGAACGTCCGCGCAGGAAGCCATGTTGTTTTTCAGATAGCTGGTGGTAAACAAGATTGTTAAACTCTGGGTACACAAGAACCTCGAACAGCTTAGTAAAGACTGAAAGCAGTATAATCGGTTTGAATTTTGTGATATCCTTGCTCACACCTTCTTTAGGTATCGGAATGATCTTTCCAATTTTCCAGTATGTTGGAAATATACCAGATTGAAGTGATTTGTTAAAAATCATAGTTAGTGGCTTTGACCGAGGTTCGGCACATAGTTTAATGAAGATAGGGGGAAGATCATCAGCACCCTTAGATTTATATCAGGCTATGGTAGCAACTTGTCACCACTTTTCCGGGGTTAGGATATTTATTTCTTGTAAGACTCAAAATTATAAAAAGTTAGCTAATAAAAATACTTTTTTCTCATTATTAGTTCCATGACTAAACTCTATAAGGGATTTCATTTAATAAATATCCGAGAGGCAATTGCGTGAGTAAATTCCATTTAGGGTAATTTACCCAATTTTGCTCTATAGCGTCCGGAATTAATCCAGTTAGTTTTAATGAGATTAAATTATACCCATAAAGGTTCTTTGTTGAAGACATATCAAATCAAGTTATTTTAAGTAATTTTGAATGTTATTAATAGCGAAATGCGATGTATTTGATTATTTAATATTTTATCTACACACGTATCATAAACCCTCTTTACTGCGTACAAAAACTGCACGTTACGATCAGCATAATCAGCATAATAAAACTCTTGGTAAAAACTCATTTTTATCAGAAAAATTACACATTATGACCATAATGTGTAATTTTTTTAAACATTCAAGTTTCGAACGCCGACGCCCGCCTACGCCCCGCCCCTACTTTGTCCGTGAAGTTGGTACTGACATTCAAATTTCGAACGCCGACGCCCGCCCGCGTGCTCCCCCTAGTTTGTCTGTGAAGTTGGTACTACAGAACAAGCTAAACAACTGCAGAGCCTCAATGCCGCTCAATCATGCGGTTCCTCAACACATCAAAGAGAGCTTATGATATGTGTGTAGATAAAATAGTGTATGTAACTGTACATAATTAGGCATTAAAACTCTCGAGTGATATTATTACCACTCTCGAGTATTAATGCCCTCCATTATGCAGTCACATAAACTAATATAAAAGCTTCTAAGCACCTCTGACACATTAGTACCGCGGTACGGTGGCTATTTGATAAGTTATATATGTACGACTAACCTCCGTACTAACCTACTTAAGTATCGTTCTGTCTCTGCAGATGTCTCAAAAAAAAACGGGACATACATATACTTAGGTATTAACTTGCTGAATTTCTCAACTCAGAAACTGGCTCTAAATTCCCGAATTAAGTTTACATAATTTCGTAAAAACCACTTCTTAAATTTTTAAAAAGTAAAAAAGTAAGTTAAGTTCCAAATTTTGATATTATGAATACTACGCGTCTACTAATTTACAGTGATAATAAAATATTTATGCACAAATGTTCAATACGGCTGGATATATCCAGCCTTTAGGCATATCTGAGCTAAAGGCATGTATGCCTTGCGAGTGATAAAACCGGCCAAGTGCGAGTTGGACTCGCGCACTAAGGGTTCTGTATCATTATCTATAAAAACGGCAAAAAAACATATTGTTGTAAGGGAGATCCTGTTAAATATATGTTTTTTTTTTATTTATTATTTATTTTTAATATATAACTAAATATTCTGTGAATATTTCAAGCGTCTACATGTTGCGTTATCAATATCGTGCAAAAGCGAGCACAAATATCACTTTTGTTTTATGGGGGCCCCTTAAATATTTATTATATTCTGTTTTTTAGTATTTGCTGTTATAGCGGCATCAAAAATACACCATCTGTGAAAATTTCAACTGTCTAACTATCAGGGTTCATGAGAGACAGCCTGGTGACAGTCGGACAGACAGGCGGACGGACAGCGATGTCTTAGTAACAGGCACCCTTCGGAACCCTAAAAAGTAAATGGTAAATTAACCTACTTTCTACCAAAAGTCAGCCCATAGAGACAAAAATCTGTATTTTGTTGCGTAGAGAAAAAGAGCAAATGTTTTTGAAAATGGCAAAGACTCAATTTAGCATGAATAAATAAACCTCATTAAATATGCAGACACGATAATGTAATACCACATCGCCTTCATCTACGGATCATCCTATTCTTGAATACGAGAAAAGGTAGTCACCTACCTATAGGTATATAGTGTAACTCAAAATATATGTAGCGATCAAGATTTCACCTTAGACAATGTTATATATGACCCATGGAGAAAGACATTTAGAATGTACTTTATTTTTGTGTAACGATGTGTTTTAAAGTTTAACATAACATATCATAGCGTCACCTCTTTTCCCATACGGGGTGGCAGAAGCACAACTGTGCCTACTTTGAGCCAGTTATTCAATACTCTATTTTGCATGACAGGGGGCTAGCCCCTTTACAACATTTGGCTCGTTGCACCTCGAATTGTCGAGGCACCCCGATAGCCTACAGCATTTTAGGTACAATTTTGGAATTAAGGGCTAAGGATATTCAAATACAGTTACAGTGGATCCCATCTCATGTAGGTATAGAAGGAAATGAGATAGCTGATTCACTTGCCAGCCTAGCATCTACCGATGGTATATTGGTGCGGTGCCGGCCCTTCTTTACTGATGTATTTACCCAAATTCGTGCCCAATGCCAGTCACTCTGGAAAGAATATTTCGATCAGAGATCTTTGGAGAAGGGTATTTGGTATCGCACCATTCAAGGCAGCCCCGCCCCATCCACAGACCTTGGTTTGAAAATTGCTCTTTGGGGAGAACAGAGCTTGTTACTGCTTTCAGGCTTCGTTCGGGACACATTCCACTAAATAAATTTGCTTTCTTGATGAGAAAAGTCCCGTCTCCGAACTGTACTGAGTGTGACCTATTAGAGGATGTCTATCATATTATGGTGGAGTGTGTCCGGAACGAATCTCGGAGGAGACAAATTTATAACAATAGCTTGTTTTTCGATGTGGGTGGCTGCAGCAACGTTCTGGCTTCACCTGTGTCTGATGAAGCCAGGTTATTATATGGTATAGTTAGGTTAGGAATTAGACTAAGAAACAATGTTGTGCCTGTGAATTAGTTTACGTAAGAATATTAGTTGACCTTAACGAGGGCGACATAGTCATTTTTTGTACTAAGACCTCAATAAATAATAAACAGATTTAAAAAAAAAAGAAAAAGGGGGCTAGCGCATCGCCGCAGCTATGGAGTAATAAAGGTTTCCTCACGATGTTTTCCATCACCGTTAGAAAGTCCGTATAATGTACTCAAGATAAAATTATTATCTCATTGGTACTTACATGGTCAGGAATCTTACAGCTCCTGTGTGAGAAGCAAGCGTGAAACCCATTAGATCACGGAACACAGACATACAGATAACTTATAACAGAAAATACATGTTCAAATGCTAGCTTATCTCTAACAAGAGATTTCAACCAGCAAACCATGATGGGTAGGAAAGGTGATGGTTGAGTGGGGGAAGACCAGCGCGTACAATAAAATTCTATCCTAATTATATCCCCCGACGCAAGCGTGAAACTCATTAGACCACGGAGCTCTATATTTAGTAGTAGTTGATTTATTTCATTCGAAAATTCTGGCTTTCGTTATTCTCTGGAACACCATAAACATTCATGAATGTTCCAAAGCAGACGCTTATAACTACATTGTAAACATTACCTTGAAGATATTTCGTCCCTATGTACTTTCAACTGATGTAAACATAGCGACAATAAATTACTATTCTCGATAGGTGATGGAAAGCAGAGAATCGGTAATTCTGCATCAACGGGCCTATTTAACAAAATAGGGTCGACCTTTTAATGTTTGGGCGGCATGCTTGTAAGTATTGTGTACTAAAGTTTCCTTATGCTATAAAGTTAGAAATTAAAATAGTACTAAAGTAACAAGTGACAATCAAAATCTACAAAATCTAAAAGTTGACATGACATGCTTGCTACAAATATGATATGAGATTACAAAATTACAATATTTGTTTCGCCGCTTAAAAATGAGCTAGGAACAGTGCTTTTACTTTAGAGTCGATTATTTTCCGGCTTTTATGACATGAATACAATATCTGTTCTTTTCATTTGGCCTGGTCATTCTATTGTACTAATATATCAGATTATATCTAAAACAAGACAGTAGATTAGCTTTATTCTAAGGGCTTAAAATCCTAAAACCAGTCACCAACCAACCAAACCAGGTCAACAAACAGAAAATCATTATAATGTAATTATTTATTTAATATTATTTTAAAAAAAAATTTAAATAATGTTTACCGCAGCATAAGCTTTAGCTTATTTTGGATTGATCTTAAACTTTGACTCAACTTTTTGAAACTAGCCAGTAAAAGTTTCTGCAGAGCAGGACAGAAGTGGTATGCTTCCGGCATTAAGCAAAGTCGTTCTTAAGACTGGCCTAAACTCTAACCGTGTTACCACAAAAATATTTAAAAGCTGTACGTTTTTGTTTTTAAACAAGTGTTGAACGTCAGTTTATTTTTTTGTGGTAAGGTCCTAACTTTAAACGCACTGTATGTGGCTAGAGTTCTTTAAATTGGTAGGCAGTTGGTATTGTATTCCACTCCAAAGCACTCATTTAATTCGTACTTTTCTGTTTTTTATTATGAAATAAAGACACAAGAACAATAGCATAATTTATTAATCCAATCTACGAGTATCTCGACAAAATTATGATAAAATTCTCGCTACACGGAAATCATGATTCACTTTTGTGAGGTGCCTGATACTATAAATCTCTTTTATGCCCCGCCGTTAATCAATAGGTTGTTATGGTTGATGGAACGGAAAATTAACATTTTCATTTCAAATGTCGTTTAAAATTTATGATTTTTTCATTAAAAAAAAATCATTGCTGAAGCAAGCGAGAACCCACTTTCACTGGAATATTTTGATTGATTTTGTTTATCTTTGGTGTGGACACAGAAACTAAACAACTCTTTGTGGAAACAAATCGAAAGGGAATGGATGAAAGTTCTACGAACGCCCAAGGCGATTACATAATACCTACTTTACTTAGCTACTTGTTTTAAGTGAAGTCCATTACATGATACAAAAAAAACTTGAGATATTCTTCAGGTATCTGTCCATAAATATCATTCAGGGATATTATAGTGAATTACGAAAAAAAATGAAACGATTATTTTTAAAACCATCACTCGATTATCGAATTATCAACTCCAGAGTTTAAATTTGCGATTCAAGCTCTCAAATACATGTATATGACTATTCATTAGAGATGCCGCGTATACTCGCTATTATTCGGTATTCGGCATTACTCGACATTCTTTTGTTATTCGATAATACCGAGTAATAGTGTTCATAATTCGATATTCGGCGAATAGTTGTCTAAATAAAATAAACATATATTAAATGGACATAAAACTAGAGATAGTTAAAATCATTACTTGTTTTTATCTTTAAAAACAAAACACACTTAGTATTAATATAATCATCATCATTATTAATATAACAGTTAACAAAAATCATTCTTGTTGAAACTTTTTAATTAATATTCAAAGTCCAAAAGAGATATCTTTCTACCCTTATTAAACATAAAAATAAATATTTACATACAGCCACATTTATTGCCTCTGGCCCCACACTAGGATACCCTGTGTCGTGGGTACCAGAAACAGCGACGTCACACACATATAAACATCCAAGACCTGGGTATTTCATTTTATTTACCACCAGCCGGGGATCGAGCCCGGGACCTCTCGCATGGTAGACAGAGCCACAACCGCTGCGCCACAGAGGTCGTCGAATTAAAAATGCACATGAAAGAAAAGTCTACCTAATTCCAAGAGCGACCTAAAACAGTCCTTATCGGTATATGTTATATTATATCCGTTTAGCTGGCTTTAAGGTATGGTCTATTTTTGTACCGATTGAAAAAGATGTTTTTTATGATAGATAAATGTATGAAGAGAGTATCCCTGCTTAAATTTATAGGAGTTTTAGACATTAAAACGCAGGAATAAAACCACAGTTTAAGGTAAAATCTTGCTTTATTTTTAAAATAGGTCCGAATTGAGTAAAACTTACAGTGTCTCATATTGATTAGCAGTTCCGGCCTGTGAAAAATCTTAGAGAAATACAAAATGACCCCCACTGCAAAGGGGACAATATTTGATAACAAATAAATGTTTTTTTTATTCCTTATTTTATATCGAATAATAATGGCGAGTATTCGACTATTCGCCACGAAGAATGGCGAGTAATCGGTAATCGACTATTCGCCATAACTACTATTCGCGACATCTCTACTATTCATACACTCTACGGAAGTCAGCAATAAAATTCACCTCAATCCATTGTTCGCCCATTCAGACCCATTTCCATTGACCCTATCAATTATCCAATCAGACTCCAATTATCTTATTCTAAAGTATTTCAGCAATTCTCGGCGCTATTAAATGAGATGTTTGAATAGTCCAATCATTCAGAGAGAAACAAATTGAACTCTTGTTCTATCTTGTCTACTACTCTAAAGAGACCTTTCGCTAATAGAGTCTATTTTACTTTGTTTATCTGTACTCTAAATTAGACTGCAATTCATTGGTGGTAAAGTTGAAAGTTGATTTGATGTGTTCTTACAGTCGGGGAGTGAATAATTAATATAGTGTTTATGTGAAAAAACCTTCGGACAATCCTTCGGGGTTTCGCCTAAATAGACTTTGGAAATAAAGTAACTGAAACTGAAAGATTTTCGGGAAAAGGTTTTTTGTCTGTTTATATTTGATGAATATATGTTGTTGTAACTCAGATTTATCTGACTTACTCATTTATAATCATAAGACTTAGTGTAACTTTGTTGTAACAGTTCTCTATACTATAATTTAATGCGTTGGATCCTCGGCCCAAAATATAAAACTTAAACATTTACATACAGGTACATACATTGCCTATGGCCCCACACTAGGATACCCTGTGTCGTGGGTACCAGAAACAGCGACGTCACACACGTTTAAACATCCAAGACCTGGGGTTTTGTTTTTTAACCCCCAGCCGGGGATCGAACCCGGGACCTCTCGCATGGTAGGCAGAGCCACAACCGCTGCGCCACAGAGGTCGTTGCCACATATATGGGAGATGTTTAAATTAAAGTTGGCCTGATTGAAACGGTTTTTCAGTGACCGTTGATTAGAAGAACTCCTTTAACAATCACTTAACTATGTCTTTCTGTTACGCCCTGAATGTTTTAATACAGATAGGTTGAAAACGAAATCAATTTTAGTCATATTATTAAAAATGTACAAGTCTAGGTCTACACATTTCATTTTCAGCAACATATGCGGAGCCATATCTAAAAGGAAAACCTGTATTCAGAACTCAAAGGGGCAGGTAGCAGGTAATAACAGTCAGGAAAAATTTTAATATTCTTATTCACAAAATATACATAAATGCGCAAAGAAAATCCTACTCATGTATGTATGAAAAGTACAGGGTGAAACAGAAAGGTGTAGTCATATTTAGGGGGTTTTTAGGAATATCATTCCGAACAATTTTCACTAAAAGTTGCCGTGATTGGTTTCACAGTGAAAGTTGCTCAGAATGATGTCCTAATAACCCCTTAAAATAGACTTTGACCTTGCTATTATAGCCTGTTTAACAGCAATTAGCCTTCAACACAAAACGCCTACTTTTTATTACTATGTTTATTTAAATTAACTGGGCACCCAGCATCAATTCTAAGTGGCTTGTTTTTCTTGAATATTCTATCTATTCACCAGAAGCGCCTAAACAAACACGCGGATGATAGTTTTTGGGTCGCTCACAGAATAATTCCCATATAACAAGCTCTTCATTAGTTTTCGCCGTGCACTGTTCTAAGTAAACTGAAATAGATGTAGATTTTATTTGTCTAGGGTAAGAGAGTAAACAGCAAATGGAGCGATCCAAACGATGTTTTTCTCTATTCTCTGTTTCAATTTAGTTTGACAGAAACTCAGTATCTACAAACTACGATATCCTATGTTACCTATTAGAGCGACTTTACCCTTCGCGGCGCTAAGAACTAAAAATGTTTCGTATCAATTTCTTATCAGAAAGGGAGTTGGCTTGGCAATTTTAATAAACAATGAACCTTTTGCCAATGCTTGACATAAAAACTCTTGTAAAAAACGAGATGATAACGTAAATCTTTCGTGAGCTGGAATATCTAGTTTTTTATCTATATTCATTATATTTATGCGGTTAGATGGCAAGAGACAGAATAAGTAAATTCCGAAATCGCTCCAGAAAGGAAAAACCATGAAATCACCATCATCTTCTAAAATCCCCACCAAATAGCCAATCACACGCAACCATAAAGGTACAATAAAGGTATAATTGAACAATTTACCTTGACAGCCCTACGCGTAAAATCGTATCACAAAAGGGATCACATGATGCAAAAAGGTAAGCTGTCGCACAATAGTACGGTGATGTGATTTTATTGATATTTCCCGTCTTTCAGTGATGTGCCGATATTTCAACAACGCTTACGCTAAAATCGTTACTAAACCGAAGTCTTTTCGATCAAACAAATTGTATTGCGTTCAAGATTGTATGAAATAATGATAGAGGAAGGATAGTACCCTCACCATAATCAGAAGCCTTGAGGTTTACAGATAACAATAGCAGGTATTACATGTTAAATGTTAAAATGCCAAGAGGCATATTATCCTTTACGCCGCCAACTTCTAAGAATTGTCAGTCTTCAAGTGAAAAATCTTGAAACTCCTTTATCAATAAATTGGCAAGGAAGCTTTAATTTCCACTCTTATTTTTACTACAAGAATCAACACTATAAATCCCAACAACTTGACCACAGCATCCAAGTGTTTGCCGTCCGTTGCGCTCTACATTAGCCTGTTTGCACTAGCTGTGTGTTTTTCTCAGCCACATTAGACAGTGGAAAGCAAACACATTCTTTCTACTCCTTGCCTTGGTATGTTTGTTCTCCTTGACCCGCCCGCTGATAATGTAATTCGAGGAAAATCCATAAAAAAGTTAGAATAAAATGGCATGAATAATTAAATCATAACCGAATAATTGTGAAACTAATTAGCAAGCGGTACTTAACGGTTTGTTAATCAACATATATATCATTGATCTAATCGTAATTTAATAAATCAATCATATCTCTGAGAAATTAGTATTCTTCATCAATATAATAAGTTAATAATAATACTGCTTAATCCGTAAATCCATTAATCACCGACACAGAGTTTAACAGAAAGATGTAGTCATATTTTTGGGATGATAATTCTGAACAAAATTCACTATGAAATCTATTTGATCAGTCAGAGGAACTTTATTTTTCACCTGATTGTCTGGCCCAGACTGTATGGAGAAGTAGTAATTAAGTGCTCAGAGTAATTCGGTTTCATAGTGAAAGTTGTTCAGAATAATGTTCCTAAAACCCCTTAAATATGACTACATCTTTCGTTTACATCCTATATAGATACAATCATCACGCTAAGAAAATATATGTAGTACTTTTATTTTATTTTATGAAATTTCAGTCTATTTTAAGAAACTTATTTCTATATTTCGAGAAGTACATGTCTTATTACTTTTTTATCACGCTTTTATTAGCTTCACCTGTATTTTTGTTTGTTTGTTTGTTTGTATGTAACCGACTCCTTTGGACTCGATTTTGAGCCACTTTAAACGGACAGATTCAATCCAAACTTTGTACACTTATCAAGAATCAGCGACAATGTAATAATTTCATAAGTTTATCTCATTATCCTGATTAGGATCGCCAGGATTAATTAATTTCTCACACAACTAAATTGAATCGAACTAAAAAATTAAAAATAATTATAGTTTAGCGTGTTTTTTAGTTTTTTTAAACTATATTTATTAATAATACATCTGGCTGGTTGTTTCTCAACGATAAAGTCAATGTTACTATGAAGATTCCTCATTCATAACAAACAAAACGCTTCAGAATATTGAACGAAAGACGGTCTTAAATAAATCTCCACTATAAAATTATGGACTCATTACAGTGATTACAGTTTTTACGTTTATTTAGCACAGGTCCCTAAAAATATCAATTGTGAAACTGTAGATAACTCACGACGACGAATTCTGCCGAATGCTAAAGATTTGAGGTGACCTTATCTTCTCCCTGAGTGGATCTTAAACCCATTTATCACACTAGCCATGATTGCCTTGTTCTTAGGATTCCACTAGGACTTTATTATAATCTGAGATTTCACTACTTTATAGAACAAAATATATACCTAATATCATGGACGAATAAGCTAATCTTATATCAATATTTATTTACGTTAGTAGGAATGTAGGAAATACAACTGCGTTATTGACTTGACGCGAAATCTATGACATTTGATAGGTTTACAGGATAGCCAACGGGAATTCTACACTAATAGTTTCGTTCATCTGAGTAGTTCAACAAAAATTTGCTGTAGAGGACAAATTAAGGACATTCGGTGTTTTACGAATTATCCAGTAATCCGGTTAAAATTTTAATTCGGAATAACATCATTTGGTCAAGAAAACATTTATCTCAAAACAGTCTTTTCAGTCTGGTGCCCGTGAAAAATCTTTACATGGCTAATTAGAGAGTCAATCACAAATATCGTGCATTTCTAATATTTATTTCCTCAAAAAAAAAATATACTGGAGGTAAATATAACGTCCGGTTAATGTGATAAATTCTACCTTATCTTTGACCAAGTAAGGCGGTTATGAATAATAGCCGGTTCTTTTACATAATTACCGGGTGTTGGATTTTTTACTTTGACTGTGACATATAATATAAAATCTTAAATAGTAATTTTAACATAATCCTGTATAACTTTTACTTTGAAAGAGATTTAAACAGACCATTTTTATAACATTTTTTTGTTTAGCTTGCCCTCTTTGTTGATTTTTGGGTCAAATTTACTATATGATCAGGTTCCCGCCAGGGCCGAACTCAGTCTAGGGGCCCTTAGCTAGAATGAAACATGGTCCAGCCTGGACGGGAGTTCAGAACGTCGGCGATTCACCCAGTTAAACTTACGAACTAATACATATCTGGTGACCTTGCTGCTGATGCTTCACCTACAGCTCCCTCGAGCTGCTCCACGGTTCTGGGTGCGCCCAGATGTGGATCTGTAACCGTATGCAAAACAAGGTCACTCAATATCCATTCCATAGATCCTAAAAGATGTGGGCGTTCACCAGTAGAACACACAAATCACACGTCAATTTTAAATTCCTCGTCGGCATTTCGAGTCAGGAAAAACAAGAAGGTTACAATGTTAAGTGACAGCTCCCAAAATACGGTCATAGAAAAAAAATAAGCGTTCCGATTTCACTTTAACTATCACGACGAAATTGCGATTAGGTACGTTCGGTTCTAAACAGTAAATGATATTTTACCTCATGCCTGTTGAAAAATTGATCCAAATTTTGGTACACACCTTTACTTCCGACGACAATACAATGTAGATATACAGTATCTTGTAAATCAAGATGGTCGCCGCCACAATATGGCGGATCACATATTTTTTCACAACCGCCTGAATATGTTTATAGTTGATAAGTTGATTACAAAACACTTCTAAAAAAAACAAATCCAATACCGCCGCCAACAATTCTTTTTTATCAAAAATACAAAATTTTATGGAAATGACACATCATCAACTTACTGCGAGGCTTTAAAATATAAAGATCATTTCTGCAGCTGGCTATAGGAACTAAACAGAATAAGAAAGAAAAAAAAAGAAAAATTTGAAAATAAAATAGGTGAAAAATCTTTTAAGTTATACGGTTTTATTAAAAATAAAGTTTATGATGTTGTAGATAATGAACTAAAAACTAAATAATATTTAGGTAGGTCCTAGGTACCAGTCATTGGCATATCACTTAAGCATTGATCAGACAAGGAATAAAATCATGGGACGTAAATATGTAAATAATAAAAGATAACATTTATAACGCTAATATGAGCGGTTGTCTATTGATAGAAATATTACACGCGCCATGACTAAGTATTCTTAGATTATCTGGACTGAAAGGCGAATAGAAAGCATGTACAGTTTGTCATCTATCACGAACGCTGACGCCAAGGCAATGTATCTTCTACACATCCTTCTACTACGCTCTTATACAGGATGAACGAAATTCCAAACCATATTTTATAAGATCGAACGAAAGAGAGGGAACCAATTCATTTCAATTTAACCCCTTCGTAGTTGAGATATAGATATAACGTCCTTTAACTGATGTCGTAGTTAATGGGAACATTATTCTGGACATCTTTACAAGGATTTGGTTTATGTGGCAGCAAGAACAGGTAGGTGGAGAAGAGTTTATCTCATTAGTTGAGAATTCTGATAAAAGTAGTCGGGCGCTACATTGTAAGCCTATATTGATGTGAATGGTGACACACTATGTACTAATAGCAAAAAAAGTGATTGATGAATGAATCAATGAATTACAATAGTTTACATCAAAAAGCATGGCAAAAAATATTTTTTTCCTACCCAAAATGGGTAAATGCTACTTAAAATGGTTATCACCAAAAGATGTAGAAAATATTAGGGCAAAATACTGCGAGCGAGGCCCCCTTTATCCTTCGTGTTAGGTTGAACATCTAAGAACAACAAAAAATACTTAAAACATAAAGTTAAGTACACAAAACATAAAAAAAAATTGTTATCATTTATCCAAACACAATTTGGTGGTCGCATACTAATTCTGGCGGTCGTGTCGAATTTATTGGTAGTAATTTTTTAAATTTTATGGTGATCAAACGATTATCATAAAATTTGATTAATCACACGATTAAACAAACATAAGCCTTAAAAAATATCTACACATGAAACCAGTGTACCTATATGTTTAGAGTAAGTCCCCATACTGAAGTTAAAAAAATTTGGGACGTCATGTTTTAAAAATTATTTGCTCCGGGTATACATGTCATGCTATGTTTTGTTTATCACATAGTATAGGATCGACATTTCACGGTTTTGTTGATGGCCGAAAAAAATCAGCACCAATTTTAGCCATTGGTTTTTCACCCCTAATTCTTATCCACTTTTCGGTTTCCAAAAAGATTCACTTCAGAAGTTTATTGCAGTTTTCTGTTGGATTTGCTGCCATAGGTTTCCAAATTCCCCGGTCAAGGAGCTGTCAACTTCACATCAATCTAAAAAAATACAGCCTTACGAAGTAGCCAGCAACCTCTTTATGATTGTCGACAGATATCCGCAACACCCTGTCTACTCTGATCTCCACGTTCAGGGTTACCGAGGATTTATCACCCGCTCTACAGTGTATAGAAAGAAATAGTGCAAAAACGAAAAAGGAAAATTGTAACGCGGAAATTACCCCGCGAGGTGTAAAGCGGAACGGGGGTGGGGATACTCTTCCGGATGTGGGGATTTATTACTATCTTGAGGTAAATTCGGGGGTTTTAAGGATATTTCTCTTGCCGATTGTCGAATTTGTTGGTTAGAGGTCTTTGGCTTATTCAGAGGTTATAAAAAGTTGATGTGGTTTAGGGTTCGGAATAGGTGGGCGTAGAATATTGGGCAGATGTGTTATGTTGCGAGTTAACCAACATAGCGTAACGGCTTTTGCCATACGGGCTGGCAGAGGCATAGTTACGCCTGAATCATTCATTCCATATTTACTCCAAGTCGCTTTTTTTCTTTTTATTTTATTACTTCGATGTCTTATTCCGATTCAGTTTAGGAACCTATACTGATTCACAAAATGACCATCTTAAAACAAGTCTTGGTATTAGGTAAATAAATGCTATTATGGAGTATTGGAATGGCAATGGTTGTCATGGTGATGTTCTTGATTTAAACCCAATCTGAATCGCTAAAAAGTTTATTAGCTGAGAAGAAATTATTCACAATTCAGAATCATGCAATTTGTGCCGAGTCTTTAAAATTTGCTATGGTAAATTTTGTATGGATTTGAGAAACCATCACAAGCAATATGTGCGCGATCTCGGTGGCCTTTTTATTATAAACCCGCCATATGTGGGTATTTTTAATAGATGGGCTTCTATGAGACTCAAAATCTTGAGTTGAACAACTTTTCAGAGGTTCTAAGATGCGAGGAATTAATTTCTGAGGTTTAATTTGTGTACCAAAATCTATTTGTCGGTATTTTTTTATGTAATACCGAAATTTTGCTGACCTACTACTCGACGACTTTTAATTCTGACATATCAAATGGTGGATTAATGATCTTCAACGGAGCACCATGTCAGAAATAAAAATCTGTCGAGTAGAAAGAAAACGTTAGAAAACAAACTTCGAAGACTTGGCACAAAGTGACGACCTCTGTGGCGCAGCGGTTGTAGCTCTGCCTACCATGCGAGAGGTCTCTGGTTCGATCCCCGGCTGGGGGTAAAGAAAAAAAAAACCCAGTTTTTGTTTATATGTGTGTGACGTCGCTGTTCTTGGTTTCCACGACACAGGGTATCCTAGTGTAGGGCCAGAAGCAATGTATGTGCCTGTATGTCAATGAAAAAAAAGTGCACGATTCCTAGGAATCCCCCCTCAGCTCTGTGGATACCCCCTTGGCCAATACACGCCAATCCAGTTTGGTCGTCAATAGTCAAATGTAAATCGGCAAACCAACGTTGCAGACCAGACCAGACCAGCCGAGGCTTTTACTCGCATGGATTCGATTTAGTTAGGGGTCATGTTGTTCCAAAAACCAACCAAAAAGCAGTGCAGTCATGCTAAGCTCTACTGTACATCACTGAACTTCATCAAATTCTGCGATACCAGCGAAAACTAACGAGATATTTCGGGGGTTTCAAAAATACAGTTTCGTTCACTATATTTTTACCACCACCACCAAAATATTTTTTTCCTACCCAAAATGGGTAAATGATCACCAAAAGTTGCAGAACATATCAGGGCAAAATACTGCGGTAGCTTAGGTGAAGGGTAAAGGGGGTGAGCGAAGCGAAGCCCCCTTTATCCTTCATGTTAGGTTGAACATGTAAGAACAACAAAAATATTTAAAACATAAACCTAAGTACACAAAACAAAAAGAAGTTTGGTGATCATTTATCCAAACCCAATTTGGTGGTGGTTTACTAATTCTGGCGGTCCTTTTGAATTAATTGGAAGTAAATTTTCGAAATTTTTGGCCAACATAAGCCGTTTTCTTTTCCATTCTTAATTCTATGTGCTAATTTTTTTGAGAATCAAAAGTTTTGGAAAAAAGAAGAGGGAAGGGAGCAAAGGGATAATAGTCTTTTTTCTTTCTTGTTAAATAACATTTTAACTAAGTATTTCTAATTTCATAAAATATGTGTTTAAGATCCACGCAACATTTCTGGTTCCCACGACACAAGATATCCTAGTGCGGGCCAGAAGCAATGTATGAGTCTATATGTAAATGTTAAGTTGTGTTATATTAGGTCTAATCCAAGTTGTGAATGTTAAGTTATGTTATGTAATGTTCGGAACCCGTCGGGAACTTTAGGAACGACTAATACTAACAGGGTTTAGCTGCAGTTTCCAACCTATCGGTGAAAGTATTTCACTGCACGAGATCACACTATCGCTCTGCATAATGAAAACACGGTGAACGGTAAATAACTTATGAACCGCTGAGCTTCCAGGGTTTCAGTCAGAATCGGATTGTAGCAGTACATTTGAGACAGGATATTTGTAGAGATTTTAAATAAACTATTGAATCTGGATAAACGTGAACACAATAATGTGGGTGTATGGAATGGGGCGTGACGCTATTTTTAACCCACTTCAAAAAAGGAGTAGATTCTCCATTCGTCTGTTTTTTTCTTTTTTGTGTTTCAGTTCAGTTCAGTTCGAAGACTTTTATTCATAATAGCACAAAATTGAGACTTAATGAACGTCATAACATAATCAAGCAAGCATAATAAAACATTAAGTAGGTGCCTTATTATTAGTAATTTGAGACAGGATATTTGTAGAGATTTTAAAATCGTTTTAAATAATTGAATCTGGATAAACGTGAACACAACTGTGCTTGGTACCCGTATGGAATGGGACGTGACGCTATTTTTAACCCACTTCAAAAAAGGAGGAAATTCTCCATTCGTCCGTTTTTTTCGTTTTTGTGTTTCAGATCAATTCAGTTCAAAGATTTTTATTCATAATAGCACAAAATTGAGGGAGCAATGAACTGGTTTAATGCCAGATTGTTACGCAATTACTCCGTCAATTATGAACAGATTTTAATAATTCTTTTTTTGGTCGGTAGGTCATACTTCAGTGGTGCTCCCATATAAATTTTATTAAAATTAAATTAGCGCTTTTTGACAATTCAACAAATGCAAAAAATATAAACACAGATAACGTTTTGGTTTGTGGTTCCGTGCTGCAAAAGTTTTGTCGAGGACTTTTCATTCGGATACCGACCGGGGAGGAAGAAATAGGGCTTGAACTTGGAGTCGGTTTTTTTAAGTTTTTAACTAGGTGATTATTGTATTTAACGATTTGGTTCCGTACCCGGAGGATGCCAAACCCATTACTAATTATAGGGTCCATTACTAAGCCTCTGCTGTCCGTCCGTCTATCTGTCTGTCTATCCATCACCGGGCTCTATCTAAAGCCGTAATAGGTAGAGAGTTGCAATTTAATCACAGAATATGTATTTCTGTTGCCGCTTATCAACAAATAATGAACTACGAGAGATTTAGAAAATTAAACAGGGTCCATATACAAGTTGACATTTAATTAGCTGACCATATTTTAGGAAATGATTGTACCCGTCAATATGAACTATGACTTTCCCAAAGCAACATATGGTCGTAAAAGAAAAAAAAATCGAGTCTCCCATAGCAACGTGTAATCAGCTGATCGGGTCAATGTACTGAGGGACGAAAAATATTTTTCATTTGCGACCATATGTTACTTTGGGAAAGTTGTTCATAATGATCAGAGCTATCATTCTCCAAAATATGGTCAGCTAATTAAATGTCACCTTGTATAGTCTCCATACAAGAGACGTGTTTCAATATCCCTACCCCTACGAATTACCAAATAATCGTCACTCAAATATCATCGATAATTTTGCGTCATCTAGCAATCGTTTCGGTGGCGCAATTGGTTTAACGTCCGCTCCACTATTTGTAGGGTAGGGGTGCTGCTAGGTTCGAAACCTAGTTATTGACCGAGTGAGTGCGAAGGAAGTGTCTCCGTTCAGCTTGGGCAAAAATGCTTTCGGATGTCTGTCCGGATTTCCGGCTGTTCTCTACAGGCCGCATTTCGCGATTCCCGTTAAATTTTGTGTGTAGTTTCGGTAGTTATATGGATTTTTTGTCGTTCAGTATTTAAAAAACCGGTCAAGTGCGAGTCTAAATCGCGCACGAAGGGTTCCGTACCACCGTTCAATAGAAGCGATGGTGTGGAGTGAATAGTTTGGATTTTACACAGCAAAATATTGTTTACAAAGTTATTGGTGCGGTTACTTTCACACTCCATGTACGTAACCAGGTGCATCCATAAGTTTGTATGTGGTATTGGAAGAATTGTTGAATGGGAGCCCCCTTAAATATTTCTTTTATCCTGTTTTTTAGTATTTGTTGTTATAGCGGCAACAGAAATACATAATCTGTGAAAATTTCAACTCTCTAGCTAGCTAGGTTCTTGAGATACAGCCTGGTGACAGACGGACGGACGGACGGACGGACGGACGGACAGCGAAGTCTTAGTAATAGGGTTCCGTTCTTACCCGTTGGGTACGGAACCCTAAAAAAGTAATGGCGAGATATGGTGTTAAAACGGTGGTGTGGTACTTTTATACTCCATGTAGGTAAACAGTGGGTCGACCGCGCAAGCGCCGCCGGCATCAGTGACGGCTTAATTTTGACAGCTTCGTGCAAGAATGAACTTTATCATTATTACAATACGGCAAGTCAATTCAAACGTCGGTATCGGGATCAAGCCGACGGGGCTTGGGTGGTAGACCCACAGGTAGGTTCATGAGTTTGTGTGTGGTATTGAAAGAAAATTCAGTCAGGCCATATATTTTTTAACAATTCCACATCCGATACACTTAAAGGGGTCGCGGTTGTAAGGTGGTAGAAATAAATGAAAAAAAAACGTATTTTTTTCTCTCTCTCTCTCTATCTCTCTCTCTCTCTCTCTGTGTCTTTCTCACAGTTATCGAAAATTACAATAAGTACCTCATTTATTTTTTAAAGAAAAAGCAAGGAATACAGACGAGCTTATCCCGTGACTATGACTATCTAACACCGCTGTTCTCAATCCCAAATTCCTATCCCAATCGTGCACAGAAGTAATACTAGATATTGTCCAACAGTATTAGAGATTCTGATCGCCAGAAGTGAGAATTCACTGATACGAAAACCCAACCTCATACTTTACCACCTCCGGCTAAAATATTCCATCAATTCCCATTCTACGACGCACCTGTTCGGTACAACATAGGACGGCCTGCATGGAACTTGATTCTGCTATTGTTTGTAGTGTGCAAATAACGAATCACTGAGGCTGGGCGAAACACTTGCCAAGAAGAGATGACTATCCCACTATTTTCTTATATATTTTTTTATTATTATTTATTAATAATACCTTGGACACAATTTACACACATTAATCTAGCCCCAAATTAGGATTCCCTGTATCTTGGGTACTAGACAACGATACACATACTTATAGAGATAAATATTATACTTAGATAGATAAACAACCATAACTAAACAAACATCCGTTCCCATAAAACAAATATTTGCCCCCACCGGGTCTCGAACCCGGGAACCTACCTTGGCTTCGTAGGCAGGGTCACTGCCGACTCGGCCATTTGGGTCGTCATTTAAACTAGCACTGTGTAAGAAGTGACAGTAATCCCATACATTAAACATCAATTTAACATAATATACGTTTAGATTTTGCTATATTTTAGTAAGCGAATAAGGGACAGGGGCCTATGTGAACCTTTTCAAATAGGTGCTAACCTATCTCGCAACAAAGCTGGAATAATGCATCCTGCATCGTTCTATCTACGCCATTTGGTTTAATGAGGAACTTAATTAATAGCCCGACCGTTTAAGCAAAAGGCTAATCGGAAACGTTTAAGAACCAGCCAAGCTGAAAGTCAGCCTTTTGATTTAGAGGAATGGAGACAACACTCAACCAAACCAATTCGTTTTAGCAAGATGGCGTTAAAGGAACAGATGATTTCTTACAGAGTCAACTTAGCCAAAATACGAACAGATTACTAAAGTTTAGTTTCTGTCCGAATAATACCGTTATCGGTAACCCAATTTCTAAAATAACGAAGTAAACTAACAGTTTCAAAATCACTTCTTGAAATAATGTTGCAATCTTCAGTTTGATAGTGATGTCCTCAATGATTCTAAAAGAATAATGAAAAAATAGGTAATATTATAGAATATTGCTTTACTTTATTTTTATTTACTCGTATTTTCTTAGATAATGGGTAAGTACTACTAGCTATTGTAAAGTAATATTTTATGATATAATTTAATTTTGAGATTATCGTATGAACTTTTCCATTCTTTACACCATGACTTTTTTATTTTACCAAAAATCGGCAACTGCGGAATTGTCAATTTACTATGTTATTCATTTAATTAGGATAACGGTTGTGTAAGATCACAACGTATGTAATGTTAAACATGGAGCTGAGCGAAGCTGAGCGGAACGAGGCGATCATATTGACCTTTCTTTGGACATTTCATTGAGAACCAGCCTTTAGTTAACGGCCCAGGCTTTTGACTAAATGTCGAATTTTTACCAATGGCAGCGACAGTTCCATAGTATTAGATATCCAGTTATTACGGTTGTGCGCGCCGCACCCACCTGAATCGCAAGCCAGATCCACCGCCTAGATAATTATATTTTTGCATACATACCTACCTTTAAATTTGGACTGTTCAAGATTCTGTTTTAGTCGTTATATATTTCTATGATTTCAGCAATCTTGATAAAGACTTATTTAGTTTTATGTAATGTCCTAAATTGTTGTGTCGTGTTTTTCTTAATTGTGTTATTTCATAATTATTATTTTTTTAATCAAAAGATAAGGCGTTTTTTTATTATTTTAAAGAGTTCTAATACTTCTAAGAAAAACTCTTTCAACACGCTTGCGCTTGAAATATTACTGGCTGCACTTTCAGCTGTCAATAGGCATGACAGCTGAGCACCAGTATGGCGTACCGAACGTGTGTGTTATCTGTTTAGTGTGGAACCGGCAAACGAACAGTGAGAATGTTGATTTTAATTTTAATTATACGTCTTGTAAGTAGTGTGTTAATTTGAAAACCTTTAAAATAAAAACTTTGATTCCAGAGAAACACATTTTAGTTTTAATTTCAAGATAAATAATATTGTATTATTACTAATAGTTCTATTGAAACGACCTCTGTGGCATTGCGACGCTCAGACTCCGAAGCGGAAAGCCCAGGTTTTAATCCCAGATATGATGGCAGAAAAAAAAATCTTCGGTCTTGGATGGTATATTTATGGGACGTCAATGTTCCTTATTCCTATGACACCTGGTATCCTAGTGTGGGGCCAGAAGCAATGTATGTGCCTGTTTATTTATGTTAAAGCATTTTCGAACCGTCTTCATCCGAATTGACATTACAAGAATCGACACCTGTGCCTCAAGTCTCCAAAGGATGTAATGGTAACCCGGCTGGCCAGCTCGTTATCCCTCGTGTCTCATAACTCGGAGCTGGAAGATTTACTGGTTAATCTCCAAGTTTGCTTCCCGGTACGTTTGAGTATCATTGTAGGTGTGTGTGCTATTTGTATAGGCACCCTCTTGTTTATTTGTGGAATTGAATATTATTTGTACCATTGCAGATCTTTTTCATCTTAAAATATTGAAGGTGGAAAACATTAACAGACCTTTTTGTTACGTGCTTACACAAAACGGGGAGAGAAAATTTTCCATTGATCTTTGCATGGAACTCGAATAATGATGTTAATCTCTTTTATAAATAAAATGAAATAATATGTCTTCCATCCCGACAAAAAAATAAACCTTGGAGCTGTATTTAAAATATTAACTTAAACCGACATTGAGACAAACATCACTTAAAGAGTAGGTATACAGAAACGCCATAGACGTAAAAGTGAAACCTTTCTCAATTCTATTGAAATTCTTCTAAATGTTTACTTTTATAACTCAGGGCCTTACCACAAAAAAAAAATACTGTTCAGCACTTGTTTAAAAACAAACATGTATCGGATTCGACGTTTGTTTTAACCTCAAAGGTGAAACGCCGTTTAATATTTATTTTGGCAACACGGTCAGACTCATATGATAAATTTATTTTACAAATACTAGTTTTGTGGCAGGACGAGAGTAAACATTAGCTGAATTATATGCAAGTATGGGAAAAGGCTGCTCAAAAGTAAACTTTCCTTTCGACTGAGTTTTGTAACTAGTTTCCAAATGAGCAGCCCTTTCCCTCTGAATATTGCAGTAGTCGTATCATTGATATCGCTGCAAACGAGACGAGCTGCCGTTCTTGGGATACTTAAATTGCAAATGCATGCATTAACATATCAAGCGAAAGACGCTCGGATAATCCTGAAATGCCAGTATTACTTTTCTTGCGATGTGTGCTCCGACAGTACGTGTATTTAGTTTAGGTCTCCTTGTCATGGATAGGATCCTTAAGTTGTTTCTGACTGTAGGTAAATGTATCAATATGTTGCGTTATTATTGTTAAATATTACTCATTTTTTATTTTAGTTAAGTGAGATGTGGGACTGTATGTGGGGTTAATTTAACTCAAAATAGAAGTTGCTGTTAAATAAATTGTAATTATTTATTCGTACTTATTAATTATAATAATTAATCTTGTAATATTTGTATTAGTTTACAAGCAATTTTTAAAAGATCCAAAAATCAATGTTTTAGCTCTTCTGCACCCACAATGGTCCAATGTAGAGTCTTAAAAATACTTATATGTAAATATCTACAGTAATAAAGACAGTTAATTCTTGATTCTTGATTCTACACTTTCGAAGATATCTTGTGTCCAAAAGGTGATTACGAACACCGTTTGGAATATCTTGATTAAGTATTGTAAATTATTACCCAAATCTTATTCTAGTTATCTTAAGTGATATATGACACTTTAGAAACTATCTTGTGACCAAAACGTGATTACAAACACCTTTCGGAATATAGATACTGAACCGAACCTCAAATATCACTCCAACTTTCTGTTACACCACACCACGCAATTAAACATATGTTCAGCGTTTGTTCCGAGTTCCATTTATCCATTAAAACCTATCAATCATTGGTTGAACCCGTGTTAAATATTCACGAAGTACTTCCAACATCTTATCTTACGTCATAACATTATTATTCTTTCGCAGCAAAATGCTGACTCAGTCTTAACCGGTGTCTGAATTCAATGAAAATTCACTTGACCTCAATGTACATGATGCAAATCGACAGAGGAGACGGTGGGATCCATAATTGTTCCATCACTGTGAATTCAGGCCGAGGTGAAAAAAATACCTTGGGTCTTGGATGTGGTTATATTTATGACGTTGCTGTTTCTGTGTTCCGCGATGAGGGGTAGTGACCAGAAGCAATATACTAGTTACATGTAGGTGTATTAATATTTTAAGAGAATGCTATGTACATCATTCTGAACAACAACCTTTTCGATAGTCTGACGCCGACACCCAAAAAGGAGTACTTTCCTCTGACATCCCTAATGAGAAAAAGCATCTCGTTATATTTGTGAAATAGATGCTGACTCGAATGAATAACAAAGGTTATAATAGTACAATGTTTTTGTTGGAAACAATCTTGTAATGGATAAACAAGTAAACTCGACGTTTGTTGATCGCTCGGCAGCTAAATTTTACGAGCCGGAAACTTCTAAGACAGTCAAAGATAGATAGAGTCAATAATTCTAAGCTTATCTCAGCTGATACGAATCAGTAGGCTACCAGTCTAATTGAGTGAAATTGAGTTAAACCGCATTGCGTAATTGGTTACGGTCGGTCACATTGGTAAGTCGCTTTACTTTTTGGATCTCGGGTTAGAATCAGGTACTGTATTTTTTCCTGTATCTAGCTATCAAGAACGTGCGTTTAGGATATGAAACAATATGTCGTCAACACGTCACACACAGTAAAAATTACACACCTCTACTCTGTGGTGGAACAAGCCGATTATGTCTTGCAAGCCCCAATATATTTGCCACTGTGCAATCATTCTAGGGTAAACAGTTGATCCATAAAATATTCTGGTTGAATACCCCAATGCAAGAAGTTCTGCTTTGGATTGGCAAGTTTATTTTCATACCACATCCTTTCAAGAACCCCATACTTTCATTCGCCCACTTCCCCGTCTTCATTTGACCATGTCTACTTTGTGCGTCTCTATAAAAATAACAGCGCACTAATGGCAGCAAAAACCTTTTTTGAGCGCCCCAAAAAGGTTGAGCGTCAACAAAAACACCACAGCGTTGAGGGGCAGGGGGATGGGAAAGTGGGGGAACGGGTAATTGGGTGGTTTGTGGCCGAAGAGAGATTTATCCGGGGGCTAAATTAGTTTCGTTTGGCGCCCGCGAGGTTGAAGCCCTGATTTCAGCGGACACTTTACAATTCCCGCAAGGGTTTAGCGCGAACCCATAAAGTTAGTCAAGCAGTTGTAATGTTAAGTGTTATTTGTCGGAACTACTGGATTCGGATTTTTGGTTGTTTTGTGAATATCTTTCAATAAAATTGTTTTTAATCCTTGATTTGACGATCCGAATGGCCGAGTCGGCAGTGACCCTGCCTACGAAGCCAAGGCTCCCGGGTTAGAGTCCCGGTGGGGGCAAATATCTGTTTGAAGAGAACGGATGTTTGTGCCCTAGTCATGGTTGTTTATCTATCTAAGTATAATCGTTATCTATATAAGTATATGTATCGTTGTCTAGTACCCAAGATACAGGGAATCCTAGTTTGGGGCTAGATCAATGTCTGTCAATAGTTTCCAAGGTTTATTATTATTATTATAATTATTATTATTTGTTTCTTATTTTTTTTTCACTCCTCTTCTAGGAGGTTACAGTTAGTCATGAGCAGGGGCCGTAGCCAAGTGCTAGAGATCTATGAGTTTCCTGAAAATTTCGAACTATCCTACACGTATTAAGAATCACGGCTTTTTGCAGCAGGATGAAGGCGGATGGTTTCATATTTAGCAACTTGAGGCTATTGTTGAGAGTCTTCGGTATGATTCCAGTTGTTGACATTATGATCGGTATTGTTAGTACTGTGTTGACTTTCCATTCAGTCTTCAGTTCTATGGATAAGTCCGTATATTTGGCTAGTTTATTTGCGTGTGTGGTTGTTAAATTAGGAGTATTTGGAATAGCGACGTCAATTAAATATACTGTTTTTGTGTTTTTATCATGGATGGTTATGTCTGGCCTATTGTATGGATTGTTTTGTTATTATTAATTAACAGTTTGCTTTATACTAATTTTGAACCACATATTGGCTTTTATTTCGGCAAATATCGAGCCCAGCAACAAAAAGAACAGAGCATCAAAATGTCAAACACATGTCTTTCCAGGTTCTCGAAAGAAAATCTGTCCAATTAGTGAATTTTGTTAAAACCCGTGACATGGAAATTACATTAAATCTCCATTAAGTAAGAAGTGAATTGATCGCATCTGCCTGGCAAGTCCATGGCGTGTTGGCTATCTATGCGTATATCTTGGGAACACCAAGTGGATCTGAAAATAATTCACCAAGTTAATAGTAGTTTATGTGACTGCTGCATAATGGAGGGCATTAAAGCTCGAGAGTGGGGTTATGAAATGAGCCGAAAGCGAGTTTCATAATAATATCACTCGAGAGTTTTAATGCCTAATTATGTACAGTTACATACACTAGTTTATCTACACACATATCATAATTTCTCTTTGATGTGTTCAGGAACCGCATGTTTGACCGGCATTGTGGCTCTGCAGTTGTTTAGCTTATTCTGTACCAACTTAATGCAGGCGGGCGTCGGCGTTCGAAATTTGAATGTCAGTACCAACTTCACAGACAAACTAGGGGCGGCACGCAGTCGGGCGTCGGCGTTCGAAATTTGAATGTCATAATATGTAGAAAAACTACACATTATGGTCATAATGTGTAATTTTTCAGATAAGAAATGAGTTTTTACCAAGTAATTTAACATTATGCTGATTGTAACGTGCGGTTTTTGTACGCAGTAAAGAGGGTTTATGATACGTGTTTAGATAAAAACTTAAAAAACCGACTTCAACTTTAAACCCTATTGCTTCCTCCCCGGTTGGGATGCGAATGTCGTCTTTATTCAAGAAAATTCTTCATCAAAAGTTATGCCGAGGGAAACCACAAACCTAAACGTCATCTGCGTATATATTTTTGTTGAATTTGGTGATTTTTAAAAAAGCGCTGAATATATTTTAATAAAATTTACATGGAACCATCTCTGAGGTATTACCTAAAGATTATCAAAAACATAATCATCAAAACCAATTAATAATTGATGGAGTGATCGCGTAGAAAACAAACAAAAACAAAAAACGGCCATTTTGAAATCGGTTTATAATAAAAAGTAAGATGGGGGTCGGTTGTCGGAGCAGTGTGTTAAATATAATACTGGTATAGCGTGGGCACAAGTGTATGCCTCTGCCACCCAATGTGGGATAAAGGCGCTGTTTGTTTTTTTTTGTGTTAATAACCACAAACAAACATTGTTGGCTTAAAAACGTCTGGATTAAGCGGCACCTATTTTAGGGCAGGGTATTCTTAGTTACGGGTAAATAGGTCAACGGGTTAACGATTCACTTGTTTAGAACCAAGATCGCTCTGACGCCTTTGAGGTTAGCACAAACATTTACGTGTAAGTAATCGTCACGCCTTTTCCCATACGGTGTGGCAAGGCACAGTTGTGCCCGTGTATAACAACCCAGTACTCCATTTTGCCTGGCTTTTCCACCACTGCAGCTATTAAGTACTTAATAAGTACTGGATAAGATTAAGGCATAAGCTGTTTTTGTTAGCGCCAAAAGCGGATATACATTCATTTAAAGCTTTAAGCTTCTAGCAAGTTTGAGCTTTCTTTTCCTCCCTGTGGTTTTGGATTCAGCAAAAAATCAACTCTCGTCAAGGTTGTTTATTATTACAGCAGCGATGAGCTTTTTCCCAGTGGAATGAAACAGCATCACAGATAAAACCTAGGTGTTCGTACCTTTTCTAACCAACCTCTTCAGATCTTCAAACTGCTCTCCATACATATAACACTCCCTAAAAGTAGGATATTGGAGCCTATTCAAATAGATTCTAAGGCGCTTCACTTTCTTAATTAACCTCCTTACGCGAGCAACGCCCCATTCATGTCATATGTATAAAAACCCAACTCGTCTGATTCCTCTTATAGGGAACTTCCAATGAATCAAAAGAAATTGAGAATATTCCGTCAAAGAGATCCTGTAAGCTTTGGCGCTCCATTGTCAGATTTGGATTTTCGCGTCATTGAATGAAGCTCGATATTGATGGAGTGCTTATACTATACTTACCAGTTATCAGACTGGTATCTTCGTGTACTCGTAAAATGGGGATATACAGTAACTTTTAAATAGCCGAGCAAATTTTGGAAATGATAGTGACTATGATCCACTTACATATCTACGAAATATGAGTCCGCAAATGTGTGTTTGACGTGATTAAATGCCAGCACTTAGTTTACGCCCTGGGCTTTTGACTAAATGCCTTATTTATCCAAATAGCGGCGACAGTTCCATAGTATTGGATAATCAGTAATTATTAAACTTGAAACATCGCACAGATGACTAACATCTTAATATTTACATCTTCATCTCTAAAATTACGGCGATGGGCTAGCTTTCTGGCACGCAATATACTTTACTTCAATATACTTTATTGCACGATAAATAATGAGTAAGAATACATGAACACTTATGCGAAAAGGCGAGTTTATTTCTAAAAAAGATTCTATGCCTCTGCTACCCCGCACGGGAAAAGGCGTGACGCAATATTTATTTTTGTTGATCCCAATATGTTACTCAATTCCAAATATCTCGTCAAACGTAGTCACATTCCCAGAATCACATTACAGTATTGTTTTCCTATCACGGAAGACATATCAAAGGGAAGGAGGGCACCTCTCGGAATAGCACGCAATGTGGCACCTTGCCAACTTCTGGAACAAATGGCTATGCCACACGATGCGGTGCGGTGCCGCACGCCGCATGCAACAACGTGGGACAGGGTGGGGCGGCGGTACGAGGCGGCACGTCCGTACAATTCCCACGCCGCAGCAGGGCAAACTCCTCCCATATATATCATACAACATATATATCGCTCAAATTGGCAACTTACACGTAGAAAGCCTTCAGTATAAACCATGGCTAGTAGTGACACCTAACAATAACTACTAACACTTTGTCGGCCTTACTAATAAAACAAGTTATTCACGGTTTAACTTATTCAGTGTTTTGTCCTTTTCATACGTCGACTAAATGTAAAATGTCAAAGCAAGATAACAAGAAAACACTATATAAGTTAAACCGTGAATAACTTATTTTATTAGTAAGGCCAATGTTTTTAGTCCACATACTACACGAGCCGAAGCCCGCTCGATGATCAGGGAACCGGACATATCAGGGAGGTCTTACTCCTAGTAATTAAGTAATTCCCATTTTTTCCCTTCAACAAAAAACATTACCGTACCGCATCGTGTGGCTCGGCCCTAACGAGTAAACTAGTGGGCTGTTGCGTAAACTCGCGACGCTATGAGAATGTAGATTGGGATTAAAATCGTGAAGAAAGCGTGAGGTGGCAAAGCGATTTAGTATAACCATACCAAGGTAGATACAGTTCGCGACAAGTCTCTTTGTGTGTGAGAGAGCTGTCTCCTCTCTCTGTCTCATCCCACCTTACCCTATATGAGAAAGTGAGGTCACAGCTCGCTGAAACACGTATGTAAATTGAATTAATTATTATATATAGGCTTGTGTTTAAACGATTGCCAAAAAAACGAAAATTTACTACCAATAAATTCGAAATGACTGCCAGAATTAGTAAATGATCATCAAATTGTGTTTGGATCACCAAACTTCTTTTTATGTTTAAGTATTTTTTGTTGTTCTTACAAGTTCAACCTAACACGAAGGATAAAGGGGGCTTCGCTTCGCTCTTTACCCTTCACCTGCGCTACCGCAGTATTTTGCCCTGATATTTTCTGCAACTTTTGGTGATTATTTACCCATTTTGGGTAAGAAAAAAATATTTTGGTGATCTCTATATTTGTTGCCTTATATAAATACAAAAGGTTTTAATTTTCAAAATTAAATAAAAATCTTATTATTTCGCATATAATTTTAACAAAAGTATTGAAACAAAGAGCAACGACCCGGATTTATAAAAAGAAAAAAACGTACTCGGCGATTTTTGATCCTCTTGATGATCGCCAAAAATGGGTATAGAGCTTTCAAGAGAACTTTCAACACTGGAAAAACTAACATCTGGGCAACCAGAACGCCTTGACGGATTTGAACAGATGATGAGGTGTCGATGGATTTCTGGAGACCGTGAACGATATTTAGGCATTATAATTGTGGTGAAAAGTCAAAAGGTTGGATTTCAGATCGCATAATGTTGTTTACAAAGTTATTGGATCGGCTACTTTAATACTCCATGTAGGTAATCAGTTGCACTCATAACTTTGTATGTTAGAAGTTCAGCTTTCCACTAGTTTGCTCTTTCTCGCTTCTTTGCTTGCATTCGTCTCTATTTCAGCTGTATGTCCGGATTACTGTCCGGATTTCCAGCTGTTCTCCTCTACAGGTCGCATTTCTCAACCGATTGTCGTGAAATTTTGTAAGCTGGTTCTAATAAAAAAAAAATCGTGTCAGATTTTGGATTTTTTTAAAGATGGCAGGGATATTGAGTTACTATGTTATTGGTTAGATGCGGCTACTTTCATACACCACGTTCATTCATAAGTTTTTATGTAGTTTTGAAAAAAAAATGCAGTCGAGGGTTATTTGTTTTTACAATAATACAACTAGTTCATCCGATAATGTTTGAGCCTGTTTGTAAATGATTATTTTATGTTTATGTTTATAAACTTCAAGGGGTAGGGGAGTGTGTGAGGGGGTGGAAAATAATGAAAAAAAAAGCGCAAATTTCCTGTATCGCTCACGAGGTCGCGCGCCACTAGTTTGCAGCCTTTTGTTATCATATATTTAAGTTTGATTTTAACTTCAAGCGTACTGAATCGCTTTCTTTGCCACACGATGTGAACTAGATACTAGTAGGGCCGGAAATCTCAAACTACTAGCGTATTGCTAATAAACAAGGATATCTCTCTGATGCTCGTATGATTTTAACTGCAACTAATACCCTAGATCACCACCTAACCCAGCGCTCCTGATTCCCTCATCTAGCTTGTGCCACACGTGGCATGCGTGACTCTGATCTGACAAAAGGCCGCGTTTGCACATCATGCCTCTTTGGGTATCCATACCTTCAATTGGCCATGTTAAAAAAGCAAAGGCACCAAACAAAAAAACTTCGAGATAATTATGTTTTTAACTTAATTCCGTTATTCCTATTCAAAAACTATTACAGGATTACTGAAATATCCGTAAAAAAACTTAATGTAGGTACTTCATTTGTCCTATATGGCTAGTTTTATTCAAATTCCCTTCGCCGCTATGATGGCTGTTCTGTAAAACTGTCAAGAATCAACAGTTTTCCTATCAGTCGATAACGCAGATTTCAGTTGGAACGTGAATAAATATTGATATTATAGTTTTTTAGTTTTATAGGTAACAGGAAACAACCAGCCTCAAGTACAACCGTTCCAAAACTGTGAGCAAGTGATGTCACTAGGAGGATCATTTAAAAATTATTTAATTAATAATTAGACACCTATATAGGATAAAATTTCATAAAATAGAATAAGGTGGTACATATTTTTTAGCGCGGCCTATTCCAATTGGGCAGAATATTCCGTGCAAACGTGGCCTTTCGTCGGTTCAGAGACACGCATATCACATAGGTGGGCACGGCGCCTCAGAGCCCCAAAGTTGCCGCGCGAAGCGCAGCTTCTGTCCGAGAATACCTATTTTTTGTCATTGCCATGCAATTGCAGCAACATCAGAGCTAACTAGACGTTTGGCGAGAGCTGTATTTGTCGACTCTTGAACGCACTCCTGTCCCCAACCTTCAGTCAGTCAGTGCCTTGATCCGAATGGCCGAGTCGCCAACATATAGGGACTCCTAGTTTGGGGCTAGATCAATGTGTGTAAATAGTGTCCAAGGTATATTATAAGGACCTGACAGGCCAACTAAAATTAACCTGACTTGTCCAACCCCGAGATCGTTAATGTACAGATGTGTCCATCGAAAGAACGACCATGACACATGTTTAAGGGTCATCGATCGCCAGAGCCCTCAGAGAGGACTATAAACCCTTGCGGGTCCTTTGATATCACCAATACGCCAGATCGTAAACTAACCCTCCGATTATTTATTATTTCAGCCAGTAATGTAGTTATCGGATTCGTAAAGTATAGATCATAAATGATAACGATTTATTTAGGCTTCGGATTTTGACTGAGTAAAATTTACGTAAATAACATTGAAAGACATCCCATGAAACGGATAAATGAAGGTAGTCTGAATAAAGTACTCTGCTTTTCGGGGTGGTAAGACATGTAACCCCCGACTGATGACTTTTTCATAAACTGTTTTGGTCCAAAAGTGTGCGCAGGTTCAAGGCAATGGCCATTATACCTAACGCGCTGCTTTCAGAGGTAGTTTCAAGTTTGCGGCGTCTAAGTGCTGGAATGATATCCCTCCTCCTATCCAAGGGGCGCTTAGCAGATACACCTTCAAGCTTATGCTTAAAGGCTATTTGTTGAAGCTCCAGAAATCATCCTAATCTACATCACTGTGACAGCAATAAATATGCCAATTGCTTTTTTTTTGTATCTAGTTTTATTTTTAATGTTTACTGTAAATAATATATTAATGAAGCTGCATCTAGGTAGTGTGTACATTATTATCTCAGTTTGTATTTATGTTTATTTCTCTTTCTCTCACGCTTTCTGTAGTTTATATATTCCTTTAGTATGACGTTTCCGTGGGTCACCGACGGTGCTGGCTGAAAATCAGCGCTGTAGGTGTCTGACATCTCAGCATAATGCTGAGCCAGTGTCTGGTTCACTGCCGCAGAGACACACTTGTTTCATGTTTTATCTGTTTTTTGTTTATTTTATTGTTTAATATGTGTGTCTCGTGTGTTTTTGAATAAATTTATCTTTCTTTCTTTCTTTCTTTCTTACTTTCTTTCTTAGTCACAAGGGGTTATGTGACATGACTATAAATGACATTCCTCTCTGGTTGACTGTTCCGGGCCTAAACCACGTATATTTATTGCTTAACTCAGGCCCGTAATAATATAACTCTCTCAGCTATGAGAGTTGTCTCAGCTATGTCACAATGTCGATTTCTCCATATGAAATCAGTCATTTTAACGAGCTTGAGATAGCTCCCAGAGTTGAGAGCGGTTTATTATTGCGGGTCTTAGCTACTTCTACAATTTGGCTAACCGCTACTGGTTACTTAATCAGGGGGAAAATAATATCGACGAACAGTAATAAACGTCTTCGTAAACATCTTGGCCGCGAGTTACCAGTTCAGTTATATTACCTTCGGAATAGAAGGTTTTTTCAGCTCTTATAAGCCTGCGATAACACGGGGATTTGTTGCAGAGATTTCATACCAGATAGGCGACTCTGATATTGTTTGACTATGACTTACTTTTACATTATAATAGATGGTTGAATTAATTTATATAATTTTCGCAGCATCAGCTCGAAAATGACACTTTATATATTATGCAAACCTTACCTAAAGCAAGTCATTATAGCTCTAGGCTTTAGCGGTGACATTAGGTTGTACTGAATTTCATTATATCACAGCTTAGATCACTCCAGGGTTTAAAGTGAATTTCACTTCTCATAGTTTTTATTGCTATGCCTTAAAATCTAATTTCGTGAAATACGCACGGCGCTCACAGCCAGAATGGAACACATTTTAAACAAAACCAAACCTGCGATTGTTGCAAAACGTAAACGTAACAAACTTTAATTTTCACATTTATTTACTATGAATTAAATGCTGTTTTTAGTAGTCATGCTTTTTATATTTTCTCATAGGAGGTGCGAAAAGTAAAGTATCTCCTTGGGGATAAAGCTATTTTGTCTTGAACTCCCTCACTGCACTTAGGACTCAGTCTTAATTCCCTCACTTCGCTCAGGAATTAACTCATGACACCTTCGTTTCGCTCGGGAGTCAATCCTGGAATCCTTCGATATGTTCCAGATTTAATAACGCGCCCTTGACATAAAACAGTGTTGTATCCCCTTGGTGCATAATTTTCTATTATTGCAACAGACACATACAAATGCAAAGTACACTAACACAGCTCGTTTTCCGTATTTTTTCCAAGTTTTCCGAAAACAACAACAGCACAAAGTAAAATACTTACTTAAGTGTCATCAAATAAGTTGATATACAAAATATAAGTTAAAGCCATGTCCATCAACACACCATAGGTTCACACGTTTCCTATAAGTGGTGGCAGACCCAATTTTGCCCATTCTTAGCTATTTATTCATTGAAAGGGTTAAATACCTGTTACTCTTGCTTCGAACTTCGAACACATGATTCACGCTGTCAGTTTTAAATTACAGTAATAAAAGGGTTGACACAATACTTGCACGCGCGAGTAAACGCGTCCTAATTCCGATTAACGGTTGGCGTCGTGTTATCCGTATTATATAACCAATCAATAACTTTCATTATGGAGTACGAGTGCATAATACAACGTCTTGGCTTGGGTCAGGCAGTAGCGTAGTCAATTTAGCTGGACAATACCGGTACTGACACCGCATTCAGTTTAGAATACTCATTGTAAAGGTAGATCGCTTACGACCTCTTTGCTGTTACGGTCTAGGCTGAGCTTTCCAAGCGAGATTTCCCGGGCTCGAATCCCGTATGAGGTGAAAGAAGAAAAAAAAAAGATCGTGGATGTTTACAAAAAAAAAAAGTTTATGTAAGTAAGTTTACAGCACAGGTCGTAGGACTCCCCTGGTAAGTTAACAAAAACCTGAAATACATACATACTGTACATATTTGTCACGTCGCTGTTTCAGGTTCCCACGACACAGGGTATCCTAGTGTGGGGTCAGAAACAATGTTTAGCTTTTATTTTTATGTTATGACTTTTTAAACACAATTTTACACCACCCCCTTTTTAGTTTTATTGATAAGATGGTGTGTATTCGGAGCTACTAAAAATAAAGTGATTGAACAGTGACTCATTTGTGATCTAGTCAGTAAGCTGAGTTAGGTTTGTTAATTTAAGTTTCTTTCCTATAGCTCCGTGTACATGTGGGCTTTGAAAGCTATCAATTTACCCTCCTATCGTTGCTACCGTTTTTATTAGATCTCGCAGTATCGATATTACGAAGTCGGATTTACCGGGACTTCTCGGATTCTGCAGCTTGGGTTCGATGATTGAATCAATTTGGTGAAACGCACGCGTCATTGCTTTGTTGCTTTTCTTCTATAAGATTATGTAGGGTCTGTTTTATAAGTCTCCATTGTCGGATCCGAGTTTGAACTGTTTACGAAAAACAATTTACGCGGGATTCGGCTTAGAAAAGGGCAACTTCCCGTCAAGGTCCGTTCCTAACATAATATTGTTTAATTTTGTAAATGTAGATGTGTAGTTGTTCTAACTGCAGATTTTTTTCTTTAGCACCTGCAACTTAGCGTTTTTTTTGACCGAGCGAGCGAAGCGACGATGCGTTTCCGTATCAGGATTAGGCAAAAATGCTTTCGTATGTCCGGATGTTACCCACCGCATTTCTCAACTGATTCTCGTGATTTTTTGATATATTTTTTGTCGATTCAGTTTTTGTAAATTTTTCAAAATGGCGGGGACGTGGGTGTTTGAAAATTAAAAAAAAACCGCTACAGTTAAAACGGCTTGATGGATTTTAACAAATGTGGGGTCGTTAGATTTGTAGAGACCGTGAGAGTAACAGGTTAAATAATTTTAGTGAAAAGTCTTTAGGTTGGGCTTAAGACCGCAAAATAAATATAAACATAAACATTTACATAAACATACAGGCACATACATTGCTTCTGGCCGCATACTAGGATAATCTGTGTCGTGGGAACCAGAAACTGCGACGTCACACACATATAAACATCCAAGACCTAGGGATTTTTTCTCTAACCACAGCTGGGTATCGCACCCGGGACCTCTCGCATGGTAGGCAGAGCCACAACTGCAGCGCCACGGAGGTCGTAATGTTAATTACAGTGTTATTGGTGCGGCTACTTTCATACTCCATGCAGGCAACCAGGTGCATTCATAAGTTTGTATGTGTTATTAAAATAAAGTGGCACTCCCCAGGTCTACAACCCACAGAGCCACTTATTAATTGTATGTTAGCAATAAACTAAACGAACAGTTTCTATTATATTTACGAACGCAACAGAATATTAAACACACAAGCTAATTCACAAACAACAATTTATTTGATTCAGCGCTACCGATAAATACCATCAAAATTAAAACCTCTTTATATATTTTATCTACACACGTATCATAAACCCACTTTACTGCGTCCAAAAACCGCACGTTACGACCAGCACAATGATATACTACTTGGTAAAACCTCATTTCTTATCTGAATATTGATACATTATGACCATAATACTATTAAAGAATCGACATCTGCAATAATTGCAACATAAAAGTATCTCAAAAAATATTTAGTAGACGCTTAAAATTTATTGCAGACTTTTGTGGACAATTGATCAATTTTGGAGACGAACTGGTATTTTAAAAAAGCTGCATTAAATAACGTCCTTAAAATATTAGATTACCACTTATATTATTTTTAAATCAAATAGCCACAAACTTATGTGGACAAAACGAGAACTAAAATCTCCATTAAGACATTTAGTTTTCCATTTACGTTACCCTATATACATATAGGGTGATTTTTTTATTCGATGCACATGATGTGAGGGGGGTATGGTTTAATTTGCTGGAAATGGGCTCTAATTCAACCCCTCACAATTTATGAATTGAATAACAAATCACGCTGTATAATATACTCTATGATTTACGCTGGGCACTCTGCTGTAATACTTCGCTAAAAAAATGGTTAAAAAAAGAAAATGTACAGTCGCGAACTTGCTAAATTGGATCTTCTTTCCTTTGCAGGGGTAAGATGATAATCGTAACTGTACAAGGCCTATGTAAATATATTCCGCCCGAGTTCCACGGAAATGAGGTGGCTGTTATAGCTACGGGATCTCGCTACGGCGATATAAAATGAAATAATGGAACTTAAAAATACTTTCCCAAGGTTTCGGAGAACACACACAAAGTTTTTTATTTTTATTCTCCGCTGAGCAGTACCAACCTCTTTGATCAGGTATCCAGCCTACCAATATGCTCAACTTCAGAAAGAGGGTAATTCGGGATTTGTGCAAGTTTTCCTGTAAAGCAGTGGATGGAAAACTCTTTTGATAATATAATTTAATCACAATCATCGTTGCAGAAAATACTATAACTCACTGGGTTTGACCGCGCGTAGAATCTGGCGGCTTTGAATGGAAATTCTCTCTCACAGAAGCTCAAATAAATAATTCGGATATCGGGCCTTTTAGTTTGTAGGGTTGTTTCGGCTTTTAGATTGAAATTTTGCCTTTGCCTTTCTATGTGTCATCAGCAAGATTACACTTGACTGATCGCCTAATCGGAGTAAATAAATTATAACTTTAAACGCGTTTCATGTACAGAATTTCTACCACCGAATCAGTTAAAAATAAAGATACAATTGATAACATCTCAACTAGTAACATTATAGCTAAATTGGTAAAAAAAATAGGACTAGTATTTTAACTTGTTGTTTTATAAAATGGGCAACTTGAGTAAAGATACAAAGGAGGTGTGGCTCTGCTTACCATGCGAGAGGTCCTGGGGTCGATCCCCGGCTGGGGTGAAAAAAACCCAGGTCTCTGATGGTAATATTGTGTTACGTCATTGTTTCTGGTTCCCACGACACAGGGTATCCTAGTGTGGGGCCAGAAGCAATGTATGAGCCTGTATCTAAAAAAAAGGTATAGTGTAGAGCTTTGGTGGTAAATATAGGTACACGCTCTGTAATTTTCATTCATCAGTTTTATCTGATTAATGATAATCAGTGTTAGACCATAATAAATAGGCTATGGGGCAAATAGTCTTTAAATACGTATAGCCAAGACAGGTAGTATAGGTAAATAAAATATTGTTAGCAAAGATGACAATCGCCGATTCCGCAGTCTAGAAACACAACCTATTTTTTAATAATACTACTATTCAATAGGTAATAACATGTATTTATTCACTTTTGTCAATAACACCAGCTAACAACAACACCCTTTCCAATATGGCGTACCATTCTCTAGTCAAGTTTACAACCGTACTCGTCACATCGCTAATTATAAATCAAAGTACTGTACTCATGACGCTAACAGTTCGGCCATCTGACATTGGGTACGTCCTCGTACCGGGCTCATTGCACACACAATGTTGTTTTGTTATAATTACAAAATACGTGAAGACATTAGTTTAAATTGAAGGAAACCGTTGATATCGATCAGTTCAAACTATTGCCTTGACGAGCTATAAAATTAGCATTTATTTGGAGCACTAGAAAGAAAATCAATTCACATTCTAAATAATAAAGATTAACGATGCATAAATGCTCTATTACACAAACAAACACAAACAAAACAGAAATACTAGTTTTCCTAAGTAAGTACTTAAGTATATCAGTCACAAATTAGTACAGAATACAAAGTGACATTCTAGATAATAAAGATTAACGATGCATAAATGCTCTATTACACAAACAAACACAAACAAAACAGAAATACTAGTTTTCCTAAGTAAGTACTTAAGTATACATTTATATCAGTCCCAAATCAGTACAGAATACAAAGTGACATTCTAGATAATAGAGATTAACGATGTATAAATGCTCTATTACATAAACAAACACAAACAAAACAGAAATACTAGTTTTCCTAAGTAAGTACTTAAGTATACATTTATATCAGTCACAAATCAGTACAGAATACAAAGTGAGTGGCGTCTCGGCCATCTGATACGTAAGTACGTCCTCGTACTTGTAAGCAATAAAAATATTAATTCTAAAATGACGACTACACGAATAAGTACGTCGAATTAGTTTACACTCATGTGAATGAAATAATAACAAAATATATGTATTTTTTTTATATTAACTCTAGTAATCTTGATTCTTTAGGATTATTGTGTGAAATGTCCAGGGATATTTATTTATTTATTTCTTTCTTTGATTTATCAAAATAAAAATAATATTGTCTTAGTCCAATTTGTTAATGTCCTCGTCTAATCCTGTTTCGCTATCATCATCCGAACTTCCTACAGCAGTGGTAAGGTTAAGCCAAGGTTTTATTTTATCTAGTGCTACGACAGCCTCATACCTACGATTGTTTTTCCTTGTTATAGGAGGTATGAGGCTGTCGTAGCACTAGATATATGTTCACAGTTCTGTTAGGGGTCAGAGCGGTCTCGAGTTCTACTTGTTACCAGGGGAATATATAATGACTGAAGGGAAATTCAACCTTTTGGTACAGAGTATGTCTGAAAAACCGATATCATTCCCAATAGATTCTCTAGTGACGCGCGCGGCACCCCTAAACGATGTGCAAAATGTGTTCAATCTCACCGAAACTCATGCCGAGAACGAAGAAGGATTGAATCATGGTGACTGCTTAACATCGACACAAGTTGGCGAATTGAAGATGTTGTTAGATGAGTTCCACGATTGTTTCTCGAATGGTTTAAATGATCTGGGATTCACAACAGCCGCAGAAATGGTAATTAAACTAAAAGATACAGAACCGGTTGTATACCGTCCCTATCGAATGTCCTACACAGAAAGACGTCTCGTTCAAGACATGGTCCAAGATATGTTAGATAACAACATCGTTCAAGAATCGTCATCGCAATACGCGAGCCCAATAGTATTGGTGAAGAAGAAGACTGGCGAAAAGAGACTCTGTATTGATTAGAGGTGATATTAAATCGTTCAGCATCCTTGAGTTGTTGAGCTTCAATGAGTTCTCCTGACTTCTTTCTCATTTTCACAATTTCTTCAGGTGAAGTCACATTCACTGTGTCATTGATGACGTCACTCAGTATGGATTCTGTTGCACTAGTCAACCTAAATCCAAACAATAATTCTGATAGACTTTTCCTTGTGGTTTTATGTATTGTGGTATTTAATCCAATCTGCACATCAGGCACATATTCGTCCCAAGACCTGTCATCTTTACCATGAGTCTTACTTGAAAGTGCATCCAAAATTGTGCGATTGAAACGTTCAACCTGGCCATTAGCCCTCGGCGTAGCAACAGCATTCAAAATGTGCTTAATGCCAGTATCTTTAATAAACTTACGAAAAGCGCTACTAGTAAAACAAGCACCCTGATCCGTGATTAATCGCGTAGGCGCTCCAAAATAGCTGATGTGGTCTTTGAATACACGAATGGTCGTTACTGATTTTGTATTGGTAACTGGCCGAATATTTACATATTTGGTAAAGCTATCTATTATTACTGGTAGTTAACAATTCCCTCGCTTGCTGCGCACGAAGGGTCCCACATGATCTGCATGTATGGTATGAAACGGTATATCTGCCTTCGGTATTGGATGCAACATGCCTTCTTTTCTTCACCAACTGCTTTGTGATGAGCACACTCTAGGCACGCAGTCACACACTTTTTGGTGAACCGGCGCATTTTCGAAAACCAATAAGACTCTTTTAGTCTCGCTAGGGTTTTGTCGAAACCAAAGTGGCCTATATCGTCATGATTTCTTTTTAATATTTGCCACCGCATGGCTTTCGGTACGGCCCAACGTAAATTCCCGTCAAAGATACGATATACACGTCCATTTTTAAGTTTGTAGTTGTTGTGAATGTCTGCTATCTTTTCGGTATCGAAATTTTCCAGAATGTTTTTGATGGAGACTATTTCATCATCAACTGATTGTGCAGTGCTTAACCAGTTTTCTGTTTCAATGTTGAGAACGTCAATAACATGGGATTCTGGTATCGCTGGATCTACTGGATTTCGGCTCAGTGCGTCCACATGCATCATTCGGTTTCCAGGTCGGTATTCGATGTCACAATCGTACTCCTGTAGTTGTATCCACCACCGTGCTATACGTGGTACTAAATCTCGTTTGGTCATTGTCGTTCTAAGAGCGTTACAATCAGTCAGCACTTTAAAATGTACCCCTAGAAGATATATCCGGAATCGGTGTAGTGATGCTATAACGGCCAGCGTCTCCAGCTCATACGAATGTAGTTTCTGTTCATCTACAGTAGTTTTTCGACTGTAGTATGAGATGCGACGTAGGAGACCCTGTTTGTCTTTCTGTAGTAATATACCAGCGACCCCAAGTTTCGACGCATCTGTATGCAATTGGGTTTCCGCCAACGGATCATATAATGATATCACCGGCCGCTCAACCAAAGCCTTTTTAAGAGTCGTGAAAGCGGAGTCAGTTTCGGATGTCCATTTCCAATCACAATTTTTACGAAGTAAGTCAGTTAAAGGTCTTGCTATAATCGCGAAGTCTTTTATGAAACGTCGAAAGAAACTCGCTAGACCTATAAATTGTCGAACTTCATGTTGGTTCTTTGGTCTTGGAAACTTTGAGACGGCTTCGGTTTTGCGACCGAATGCCCCCACAATTGATTTCGAATCCTAAGAAATCAATATTTTCATAGAAGAAATGACATTTACTCAGTTTGAGCGTTAGACCACCTTTTCTCAGTAGTTCAAGGACTACTTTGAGTCGGGACATCCCTTCATCAAAGTCATGAGCTGGTATAAGGGTATCATCCATGTAGACAACGGCAAATTTAATTCGTGCGTCTGCTAGAATCTTGTTAATAGTACGTTGAAATACTGACGGTGCATTAACAAGACCAAACGGCATCCTTAGATATTCGAATTGGCCGTCCGGGGTAACAAATGCTGTTAAGGGTCGCGACTCCTCAGTGATGCCAATCTGGTAACACCCGGAGGCTAAATCTAGCGTGAAAAAGAATTTGTGCCCCGCCAGTCGGTCGAGTTGATCCTCAACTCTAGGTAGAGGATAATGGTCTTTTTCTGTCTTACGGTTAAGTGACCTATAATCAATACAGAGTCTCTTTTCGCCAGTCTTCTTCTTCACCAATACTATTGGGCTCGCGTATTGCGATGACGATTCTTGAACGATGTTGTTATCTAACATATCTTGGACCATGTCTTGAACGAGACGTCTTTCTGTGTAGGACATTCGATAGGGACGGTATACAACCGGTTCTGTATCTTTTAGTTTAATTACCATTTCTGCGGCTGTTGTGAATCCCAGATCATTTAAACCCTTCGAGAAACAATCGTGAAACTCATCTAACAACATCTTCAATTCGCCAACTTGTGTCGATGTTAAGCAGTCACCATGATTCAATCCTTCTTCGTTCTCGGCATGAGTTTCGGTGAGATTGAACACATTTTGCACATCGTTTAGGGGTGCCGCGCGCGTCACTAGAGAATCTATTGGGAATGATATCGGTTTTTCAGACATACTCTGTACCAAAAGGTTGACTTTCCCTTCAGTCATTATATATTCCCCTGGTAACAAGTAGAACTCGAGACCGCTCTGACCCCTAACAGAACCGTGAACATATATTCTACCAGTGTATTGCCGATCAGACACCAAAGAAAGTGCCATAATCTCTCCAGGTGAGATTTTGACGGTTTCGTTCATAACCAGGAAGAGCTTAGAATCTTTACGTATTTTCTCAAAGATGAGGCGTGTAGTTGTTTTGGTCACAGTGATGCCGGGGAGTTCGGTGAAAGAATGACCCAAAATAACAGGGTATTTCATGATTGAATCGTCAACTATGTAGACAGCAATTGTTTCTACGATGCCCTGAACTTCAATAGTTACAATGGACTGCCCTAACGGTCGTACAAGGTTATTACCTAGCCCCTTAAGTAAGGGTAAGTCATCAGAAGTCAATTTAAGACCCATTTTAACTGAATCAGATTGCCGGACAATAGTGCATTCACTACCCAAATCAACATAACACAAAATGGAACACTCATTCACTGTTATCATAACAGTATACTTATCTTTGGAATCATTGGGTGGTGAAAAGTCAGATTTGTCAGATTTAGTTTCGGGAATTATATCATTTTCATTAAGACTGACCTTTAAAACGTGTCGTTCGCGGTTACCACCTGATGTACTTTCTTTGGAATTGTCTTGTTTTTTTACAAGCTTATTGGTGCACGATGTCGATCGATGTCCTATCCTGGAGCAGAGATTACATTTTTCGAGTGGTTTAGGACATTTAAAGCTCGGGTGTCCTTCTACACCGCAATTGAAGCATTTAATATACTTACTCCCTGAAAAAGTAGTAGGTTTGTTGGAGGTAGCTGGATGGTTGAATGTTTTTCTTTCACTGCTCTGATTTGAACCCAAATGCTTCTGCCTATTTGGTATCCAGACATTGACAGTTTTAAAATACTTTAAAACATCTTCGGGTGATTTAAACCGCGCTGCCTGAGCTCCTAATTTAATAGATCGGTCCTCTATACCGCTAAGCAGACAATCAACCGCTTTACTGCCAGTAATTTCACACCTTTGCATCAAGTTTATCTTTGCGTTATAGTATTGCTCTAATGGTTCACCATACCGAGCCTTCGAAGCGAGCATTTCTGCCAGTAACTCTGCATAATTTTCGCGAAAAGGAAAGGTTTCTACTAGTTTCGATTTCCACTCATTCCACGAGAAAAGTATGCTTGGAAGACTCTGGTACCATGTCTTCGCTAAACCAGTAAGTTAAGGAAGCGCGTAAAGTATAGTTTCCCTCTCATCCCAGTCATAGATCTGTGAACATTCCTCTACCTTATCAGCCAATTTAATATAGTCTGTCCTTTCAATGATGGGTCAAATTCCGGGATAACATTTGTAATAGCTGGTAGCCTATTAGAACCTGACCGTGTGATACCTTTAAGAGCATTTATAAACTGATTCATCACATCCGACTTATCTTCTACCGTAAAATCTCTAGGGTCTCTGCTGCATTCTGCTGCCCTCTGGTGTGGTATGGTCATACGTACTTCTGGTTCTTCATAAGTTCGACTCGATCGACGTCTCGGTGCTTCACTACGGTCACGTAGGCTTCTATACGACGGGTCATAGCGCAACGAACGCCGCTCAAGTTCGTAGCGCGATTGATGTCTGGCCCTGTTGACACGATCGCTGTTCTTGTAGCCGGAACTTTCAGGTGAGTCTCTTCCATTTCCGAACCTTCGACTACCACGATCGTTGCTCCCGCTTCTCGATCGCGGTATTACGCCATGTTCAAAACAGCGACGGGCACGATCGTTGCTCCTGCTCCTCGATCGTGCTGGTATATCATACCTGGACTTTCGACTACCACGATCGTTGCTCCTGCTCCCCGACCGCGGCAGTACGCCATGTCCATCACAACGATGAGCGCGATCGTTGCTCCTGCTCCTCGATCGCGCTGTAATATCACGTCCGAACCTTCGAATACCACGATCGTTGCTCCTGCTCCTCGATCGCGTTGATGGGTCATACCCAGTCAATGGATCGGCGCTATTATTATAGTACTTCGATCGCACGCATAAGTCAAGTCCAATGTACTCACTATGACGACCTTTGCTCCTGCTCCTTGGTCGTTCCATTGATGAGTGTCCAGCAAACTCACGGGCATGGTCGATACTTCTACTCCTGGATCGCGCCGAAGGAGTGGAAACATGTTCGTTGTCCGTATTGCCAGCAATCGTATCCGTTTCCAAATCCATCTGGAACTTGTACCAAAAATGTTTAATTATCTAATATGTACAGATTATAGAAAGAGACTAAGAATTCTTAGTATTCGCGTTGTAGTCACGTCACTGCCTTCGTAGTCTGTATGTACCCGAATTCGATCCTCACTTCACCCGTTTACTTTTCGTTCTTTTTTTTTTTGCACATTATTCCATAGAGTAATTCCGTACCCAGGTTCAAATCCAGTCCAGCCAGTCGGACCTTCTTTTTGTTTTTGTAATTTATACGATAACGTCAAATACGTGTTTTATTTCTCATAATAATGTTGTAAAACAGTGATAAATAAGTAAAATAATTATTTTATTCTTGTTCGTACGCCTAGCGACATCTGTCGGTCATATCGTATACCAATAGTACTTCATGTTAAGTTATGCTGCTGATGTTACTATACATTCGCCTAGCGACATCTATTAATCAGATCGAATTCTTCCTCTCAGTTCTAACCACTGGTTCACAGGTGGGGTTGTGAGCGTTAAGTTACATACTTTTTCCGCCATTGGAAAAAAAAAACTAAAATCATCTCACACTAACCAAAAACCAAAAGAAAAGGATGTTTTAATATCATGAGCATGAATATTGATGATAATTATTATCAGCAACACTTCTCCCGCTATTAGTAATCATGCAATTACAAAAATATTTCGATAGTGTAAAAGCTTGGTTCAACCGTATAATAGAGTTACGTACTTTTTCCTGGGGCGTGGTGGCGAGGAAACACGTTTGAAGTGTTTCTTGCTTCTTGTCACTTCTGAACTTTTGAATAATACTACTATTCAATAGGTAATAACATGTATTTATTCACATTTGTCAATAACACCAGCTAACAACAACACCCTTTCCAATATGGCGTACCATTCTCTAGTCAAGTTTACAACCGTACTCGTCACATCGCTAATTATAAATCAAAGTACTGTACTCATGACGCTAACACTATATAGCCTATATAACCTATATAGTGCTAAATAGATAGTGCTCAAGAGTACTACAGCACCAGGAGCGCTACAGTACTTATCTGTAAAAAGGGAATATTCTTCTTCACATTTTCTTTAAATATAGCGTACTACCCTCTTTTGAGGTTAATTGCCAGTATCAAGTATATTTGAAAGACCACAATTTGGTCAGGTCTCAGGCTCTTGTAATACAGATTCTCTAGAATCTAGTACAAGGCCCTTTTATATATTTATATTATTAAAATATAAATAAATGATGATTTGTATTTGTAATGGCTGAAGGATCCAAGTATTTCCTTCGGACGTAAGCAATGCCTCCCGAAAAATGATTCGTTGGTTAGTTTTGACGCTTTAGGAACTGCAAACTCATACATTTTCTTGTGTACAATTTTATAAATACTTTTCTGGGCTCTAAGCATAATTAGCGTGCTAAAATGTATGTCAACCTCAAACGGACCACCCAGGCTAACATGAGGTTGGAGCCCGCCCAGAAAATACCCAACATCAGTCCATTTATATTTTCCTGCAAGCTACTTACTTTACATGCATAGTGCATTGAGTGCCATATCATATGTCCACTGATGGACGTTCACACAAAGTGGAGATCGCGTTTCCTTTTGACTTTAAGAATGAAGCGGGAATTTATTTTATTTTAATTTACTTTCCGTGACGTGACCAGCCTTAACATGTGATACGATTTGACTGCTAGTCAAAATAAATACTGTTAAGTAACTGTCAGAACGGTAATTTTGTTCACCAATTCTATGAAATACTAGCCTGTGACGTGATAGTCAAATGCTGTGTTTTGATTACAAGAAAAAAATAAACAGATCGCATAAACAACCAAAGTCGCAATAAGAGACAGCTCCTGTCAAATAATCCAGTTATGATGGGTCCAATTTTCAAAAGAGTTTGGTATTCTTAGATGTCAGATCGGTTCCGATGCGCGAATACCGCTAGGCCTCGGACGCTTCTTCCGTGGCCTAGCGGTATCCGCACACCGGAAACGATCGTGTGTGTAGCAACATCTGGCTCAGACTGGTACTGGATGGGTGTCCGTTTCTAAGTGCCATTTGTTTCTGGCGCTTTCGTGTTTCGGATGACACGTTAAGCTGTAGGTCCCGGCTACTATCGCTACTCGGTGGTAGTAGTCGTTAAGCTTGCAGCTAATAGGGCAGCTTGAAAACATCTGACAGTTGGGTTGGCCACCGACACCCCTTCATCAACACGCACTGAGCCAGCGTGGTGGTGTATGGCTCAATCTTACTTGTAATCGGGTAAAGACCCGTGCTCCTCGGAGGGGGCATTAATGGGCTACATTATTATTTTTATATAGATCTCAGAAAGACATGTTATTGTGTTATTTTTGAACAACTTTCTTTGCGTGACCGGTAGGCTTATACTGTATTTCAAATATCTATCTTAATGCCTTTCAAATTTGACGTTCGATCAATCAAACGATTATTTAACTGCTGTCATGTAAAGCAATTGTGATTGGTGTAACGTCAATTTGAAATTGATTGCGATAGATGTTTGAGATATAGAATCATGCTACTGTACCTATATGACAGACATGACTGGACATGTAGTATTTCTATAATACCTGCACGTCTTCTCCGAGAGCTCCGTGGTATAGCGGGGTTTACACATGCTTCTCATGCAGTAGGTACAGTTTGTAATCTGGTGCTGACCAACCACAAAGAGAAAAGTAATTTTTCTTAAATGTTTCGGATCAAAGTCAAAGTCAAAGTCAAAGTCAAAGTCAAAGTACTTTATTATTGTATATATTTACATATACTTAGCAAACTTAATGTTTTGCCTCTTCTCTACATTGGACCACTGTGGGAGAAGTTGGCGTAGAAACTCCCACAAATTGATTTTGAGATCTCTTTTAAAAATTGGTTGTTAAGCACAACCAATTTTCTAATTCTAATATGAAACTTTTAATTATTATGATTAATAAGCAGGAATCAATAATTAAAAAACTATTAACAGCAAGGTCTGTGTTGAGCTAGATTAACCCCATACAGTCCCGTTATTTAAGTAATCTTGAACATTGTAATAACACATCCGATTTGAAATTGCTCAAATGGCAATTTCAAAATCGGATGACACGTTAACCCTTAATTGGGCCTGAGATTGCAGAATTTTTCATTGGTTTTCACATCTATTATCAAGCAATAAGGTTGAAAATCTGGTGGGTAGTATAATCCTTTAGTCCAATTAAGGGGCTATAGGTATCGCTACTTGATAGAAGTAGTCGTAAACCCTTCCACCAATCCGCACTGGTTCAGCAAGGTGGAGTATATCTCAATCTTACTCGAAGCCGGATAGAGTCCTGTGCCTCTCGGTGGGAACATCAATGGGCTACATATGTTTTAGAGTAATCTGCACGTGTGTTCTGAAGTAATGGGAAGAAATCAATTCGAGATCGGTACTGGCAGGACGATTAGTTTGTCGAGTATCAGCTGAAATCGTCTGAATAAAGAAATAAATGTTTTCTGAATTTCTCCTTTCTTGAAAAAAATATATCGGTTATAACAAAAATACAAAATTCATTTTGTATTTTTGTTATAACCGATATATTTTTTAAATTACTGTGAGCCCACAAGACAAATAACAAAGATAGGCAGTACTTTCTCATAATAACTCAATTTCTTAAACAGATATGGGGTAATCCGGCAGCCTATTTTGTTTTGTTGCTTCCTCCAGATAATTCTTTTATCTTTTTGTTGTTTTATCGGGAGTACTTGTTAGGGAACTTAATTTTCTAAAACATGAGATAAGGCCCGCATGCTCGCCGCAGATACAAACACATAAGGAACGTTGTTCATACAAGTAGAATTGAAGTGCCTTTTCATGTCGTGGTGGTTCCCTCAATCGGAAGATCGTAAGCCAACTCCAGAGTTCTCTTTGATAATTTTGGACCAAAATGTAAGTTACCTGATCTTGATCTCATCAAAAACAAACTACTCTTACTGTCGCCTGGGCGCCTAACTTGGCAAGATTTTGACGTACCTATAGTTTGCGCGTGTAAGTATCACCCACGTGCATCAAAAATGGTCACTGTTATTTCATATTTTTAAACAATGTTTAAAAAATAGTTTAAGTTTCAATTAAGAGACGTCATTGTTATGACATTTTGGAATTCATTTTTCAATCCCACCATTTTTGCCAACTAAGATGCCGGTAAAGGTAACTGTGAAACATATAGGCGTTGAGAATATTATTAATGTTTTGGCAAAGTTAACCACCCTTTTAGTATAATATATATATATATATGTAGGGGGGGCAAATATTTAGATAAAAATGTGTAGGCTAGTTTTTACTTAGTTAGTTTTACTTTTAGTACTTGTAACGCCATCTCGTGCAACATATAGATATTAAAGCTAATAAAAACGTTGGTGGGGAGCGAGCCCAAGTCATGCGCAGTACGCACGTTTACAAACCGTTAGATTGACAGTGATTTTCCAAATCTCATATTCGCCACGTTGGCTACTCGCTCGCACCATAGTTTTGGCCATTGTATAAATCGAAATACGTGTTTTCTTTGTTCCGTCACCTACAATAAGTGGTCTTCGAACCGGATCTTTACTGGAAGTGATGTATAGAACTCCGACGCAGCCTAAAACTCGTAAACAACACCGAGAATTCGAGCGCACGCAATTGCAAATGGCGAGCACTTCTAGCAACGCACCCGCGGAACCTATAGTTAAAATGCCAAACCTCGTCGCCGATAGTGATGCACAGCCGAAGGAGTTGGATACAGGGAAAATGGAAATACCGAAAAGATCTATACGTGGATCAATTGTGTCAGGCAAGTAAAAGCGATCTACGTCATCATCCATTGCTAGACGTAAGCAATTGGAATTTGAAGCCGCTCAAGCTAAGGCACAGATTGAGCTGGAGCTAATTGATAAAAAGCTGGAAGCTGATCTAGCGCAAGTTTACGTCGAGGAGTGGCAAAGCGAGCGCAGCAGTCAAGCTCGACTGCAGCACAACCGAAGGCCATTCTCTTTTACAGGAATTGACTTCTTTGGCCCAATGGAAGTCGCAGTAGGTCGTGGTACACAAAAACGCTACGGCATGTTATTTACTAGTTTGACAGTTCGTGCCGTTCATATTGAACTAATCGAAAGTCTTACCACTGACTCCACCATCATGGGTTTAAGACGGATGATAGCTCGCAGAGGAGCTCCCACTACGATTTACTCCGACAATGGGACGAACCTACGAGGAGCAGACCTGGAATTGAAGCGCAGCATCGCTGAGCTTGATATTGATGCACTTCGCCAAGCTGGGCTGGGCAAAAAGCAAAATACCTAGTCGGTCCATAAGTTCTGTCACAAATATTTTGCCGCATAGTAAATAATACCAAGTTTATTTTTATAATTATATATTATATGATAAATTAGAACGATTATTGGATTTAAATGCTTAAAGCCATATTACACAAATGCTACTTTCTTCAGAGAGTTTGCACTTTTTAACCAATCGAAAATACGGACGTGATTCACTTTATCTTTTTTCCATGACTCTTAAAACCTTTCAAACTTACGTGAGATTTTAGTCAGAACCCTCTCTGAACCCGTTACCTTCATTTTGAAGCATAAGATAACTAAGTCTGGGTAAAACTAATTTTCATATTCACATTTTACGTAGTGTACTTGTTGCCCACAAGATCATTTTTAAACGTTTTTCTGAAAACGTAAAAAGTACGTAAAGTTCTCTTTGGGAGCAGTTACCAGAGCAGTACATCATAACAATAAAGTATTTCATCAAAGAACAGCGTATTAAAAACCTGAAATTCAAAAATAACAGTTTTGGTTTCAAATGCTATACAGGGTTATTACGGGGTCGTGGAGCAAGAAAGAAGCATTTAACTTACTTTCCACTAAGGATCACGATAGGTTAGGACTAACAGTACACCAGCGACTTATTTTAGTCAGCAAAAAAAAACTGCGATAATTCGAGATCATGGTCACCCTACTATTTCCCAAGAAAACTTATGTCAAGTGCATGGACTTAACAATCGTTGCAGTAAGGTTGTTATGACGATACTGATAGACAGATAAGAAATTTCTTCGATGCCTACTGCGATTACGTCGATTACTTTGTCGTATTTAGAAGGAAAAGACTGAATAAAAATTTAAACTTTATTTACAAAAACAACGCTAAACGTACTTCAAAAGTTGTTCAAAATGTGAACCTTGTTCCCGTTCGCACAATTCCGCCCGCAGCAGGAACTGAAAGCTAACAGAAAATCAAATGCTAGTTGTTAAGCATGGTCTAAAATCGAGGTTTCAGAATAAATAAAAAAAAGCTTGTTGGTTATCTGGAACACTGTTTTTTTATTAAATTTGTGGTAAGTGGTATTTTTGTCAGTTGCGGCGTGTTTTGTGTTCGCGATTGTCTCAAGTTATAAAGTTTTTTGTCATATTGCGATAATCGTACAAAATGTATTGTATTGCAATTTGATTCGTATAAAATAAGCTTTTTAATCATGTATAATACGAATAAGAAAAAGTTTATTGCTGAGTTTTATCTATCAAAAACCTTGTGACAGAACTTAAGGACCGACTAGGTAAAATAAATATTTAAGGGGGCTCCCGTAATACAATTATTTCAATACCTCATGAATGCACCTTTGAACCATACATAGAGTGTGAAAGTAGCCGTACCAATAATTTAATTCCAAACTATTCACTCCACACCATCCCTACCATTGTACTTGACCGTTTTTTTTCTTCATATTATTGAGCAAGCGTATCAAAAATTTAAATGGATATATCCATGGAATATATTCCTGTAGCAAATAAACACACAACACTGCATACATTGCTTGATCTCTGAATGCAAACCGCACGTAGAATTTTCCTTATTTACCCACCAAGCGTAGACAGGATCTCTATTCGAATCTGCCAACTGCAATAAACTGCACAAAAGATAGTGCACCAAGCCAGATCCTGCGATCCTTAATGCTGGGAACCAGCTTCCGACCACATTATTACTCTTGCTATATCGTCCCGAAATTAGGAGCAAAGTCTGCATGCCGGGGTGTGTCGAAAGGCGGAATGTTTAGGTAGTGACTAAAAGGTAGTGAGTAAAATTTATACTATGCAATTTTCCATATGCCTGTAATTTGACAGAACTACAGAACAAATCTGTGCATAGAATGAATATTCATTTATTTAATTTAACATGGCATCACAGCGATGCTATTTTATATTTCGACATGAATAATTTTATTCATAACTTTACTCTGACACGGGATACATTGTACCTGTCTAATAAATATAGAAAATTAGTAGCTACATTGTTAGCTTATAATATATGCGACGCAGTTATAGTTGGTTTAACTAAGTTCAACTTGACATCAGCTTATTTTAAGAGTAATATGACATGCACCCCTATTGGGAATTCACCTGTTAATTATACTTTGCATGCAACATTGGAATCTGTTCCAAGTAATTTAAATTAGTTCATAAGACAATAGAGGAAATCTCTAGCATACAAGAGCCACTAAATATGTCAAAATGTAAGCCCCAGTTAAATATTGCCCATCAAAACATCCAGGGGCTACCTGGCAAAGAACTTGTATTAGAATTATTTCTAAAAAATTCTGACATTGATATTATTTGTGTTACTAAACACTGATTGAAGGAAAATATGATGTCTTTTAACATAAATAATTACAAAATTGTCAGTTGGTACAATAGAAAGACTGCTGATAGAGGTGGTTCTTTAATCTTAGTGAAAAATAATATTAAGGTGAAACAACGGAAAGATATTCTTGCACTTACTGTTGAAAGACAAATAGAGGTATCCTGTGTTGAGTTAGATAGCCATATTATTGTTTGTGTCTGCAGGCCACCGAGGGATGAAAAAGGCCATGGCAATTTCGAAATATTTGAGAAAATTATGGAGGAAGCCCTCATTAAACTTTGTAATAACAGAAAAAAGTTAATTTTTTGTGGCGATCTTAATGTAGATCTGCTTGTAGATACAACACTGAAGCGACGATTAATAACTCTGTTCAAATCATTTAATTTATGTCATGTATTTCTAGAGCCGACTAGAATTACACTTACCAGCCAAACTTGCTTAAATAACGTTTTTTGTGACTGTGCATTCACAAGTAAAAGTGTAATTAACTGCTTACCCTCCGATCACAGTGGTCAAACAGTTTAATTCCCAATTACTATTAAGGATAAGACTGGTCCATCATTTTATAGGCCTATTACATCCCATAGACTAGAGATATATACGAAAAACTTAGATATAAATTTGCCAGTAGCGGATTTTAATGAACAGAACCCAAACAAAATCTACTCAGACTTCTTCAACATTCTTCAGACAGAATTCAATAAAGTTTTCAAATTAAAGAAAGTCAGTGACTACAACGGTAAATCTAAATTTAATGACTGGGCAACGTATGGAATTCGTAAAAGTAGAGTTATCTTGTATGACCTTTATGATCAAAAAACCTATAACTTTGATCGAAAATTTCATGACTATGTTAAAAAATATTCCAAAACTTTCAAGTTGGTTTGTAGAACTGCAAAAACTTTACACATTAATAGAAAAATTCAAAATTCAAATAATAGAATGAAAACAGTTTGGCAAATAATAAACCGCGAAACTGGCAAAGTTATACCAAGGGACAGTGATTTCTGCCTAAAGATAGGTGATGATGTTGTTAAATCCAACGCTGATGTTGCTCGAGCTTTTGAAACATTCTTCACCAATGTACCCGTACTCACAACGGACCATCTAAATTCATCTCCATTTGAAGCAGAGACTTTATTAAAAAATAACACTAGCGTCAGTAATGTATATTTAAAATTTCATCATGTATATCCCCAGGACATTGTCAAAACGTTTAAATTACTTAACTTAAAAAATACGGAAGACCTGTGGGGTATATCTGTCAAAGTCATTGGTTCAGTAATTCTAGCTATAGCCCCACACTTAGCTTATATATTCAATAAATGTGTTGACGATAGGGCTTTTCCAGACCTCATGAAACACAGTAAACTTATACAGCTGTTCAAATCGGGAGATAAGGGCGATCCTTCAAATTTCAGACCAATATCTGTTCTTCCAACACTAAGTAAAATATTTGAAAAGATTATACTCAATCAAATGCTCTCACACTTCAACCGTACAAAACAACTCCACGCTAAACAATATGGTTTCACTAGGGGTAAATCGATTACGGATGCAGGTATTACCCTTGTATCTCATATTTATTCTGCATGGGAGGCCGCACAGGATGCTATCGGAGTTTTTTGCGACCTGTCGAAGGCGTTTGATTGTGTTGATCATATTACGCTATTAATTAAATTAAATCATTACGGAGTTAGAAATAAAGCGTTGGATCTACTAAGATCATACCTAAGCAATAGAATTCAAAAGGCAGAAGTTAACGGCGTAAAATCTGATGGATCGGGTGTTAAAATTGGCGTTCCACAAGGTTCCATATTGGGCCCTTTCTTATTCCTGGTATATATTAATGATCTGCCTTTCATGGTGGAGAAATTAACTGACATAGTGTTGTTTGCTGATGATACTTCAATGGTCTTCAAAATTTAAAGACAAAAAGGAGATTTTGATGATGTTAATGGTGTATTGTCTTTAACCTTGAATTGGTTCACAGTTAATAATTTATTGTTAAACGCTGGTAAAACCAAGTGTATCAAATTCTCACTTCCAAATGTCAGGCAAGTTGAGACCAGTTTGGTGTTAGACAACAGCACGTTAGAATTGGTAAATGATACGAAGTTTCTTGGAATAACCATTGATAGCAAATTGCAGTGGGGACCCCACATAGATAAATTGGCTGGTAAATTAAGTTCTGCAGCTTACGCTGTTAGGAACATCAGACAAAGCACGGTGTAGTATTGTGCTACTTACATGCTATTCTTGCTTCCTAACCCTTAGCTCCAGCTCCACCATCAGTCCTTTTTGTTTGTCCTTCAGGGTGCTTGCTCTATTACGCTGGATACTTAGTGAGCTGTGCTGCTTATTATTGGTCATCACTTTTATTTCCATAGGAACCTGTAATGTTTTAAACCATAAGAATACATTAATAAATCATGTTCGCTCTGCATTTTCATGTTATCAGCACTTCTAAATCGATAGTGAAGGGGCTTACCTTTGGTGACCTTGTTTTTGGCTTTCTCCGAAACTCTACAATCTCGGGCTTCGTGCGCGCTGGTGCGCTATTATTTTTCCTTTCGTTGTTTTGAATTTTGGCTATGTGAACTGTTTAAATTTTATATTATGAGCCTGAAACCAACAATTGACATTTGATTTGTTGATTGTTTATCTGGTTGTCATGGCAATGTCCATTCAAACTCGTTAGCGGTCTGATATGTTTACTTTAATACTTTTATAAAAATACTCTTCTCTCTTGGCCACTCTCAAAAATTACGTTTAATTTAAATAATTTTTAGAACTCTCCAAAAAGGGTATAAAAGCGGAACATTTCTTCAATTCAAGAGAGTCTCACGTCAGTTTCTGAACTGGAAGTACCAGTAAAGGCCTTATCCCGGGGTCGCTCAACCCCGGGATCCTGCGAAGCCTTCAAACTCCTTCAAATCTCCAAGCTCTCCATCTACAACGGGATCCTGCGAAGCCTTCAAACTCCTTCAAATCTCCAAGCTCTCCATCTACAACGGGATCCTGCGAAGCCTTCAAATTCCTTCAAATCTCCAAATTCTCCATCTACAACGGGATCCTGCGAGCCTTCAAATTCCCTCAAAACCTTCAAATCAATCTTCAAACAACGGGATTCTGCGAGCCGCGTCTACGCCGCTACCATTCCTACAACGAAGATTTCTACAACGGGATTCTGCGAGCCGTGCCAACGCCGCTACTGTTCCTACAACGACGATTTCTACAACGGGATCCTGCGAGGCGTAACTACAAGTACGCCCGCTACTGTTCCTACAACGACGATTTCAACAACATCTACAACAACATCTACAACAACAAATACACCTGCACCCAGGTCTCCGCTTCCTTCTTTCTATCCAGACATCTGTATTTTATAAAACCTGTTTCACATCTCATCCATCCTCATCTTCGCATCATCTATTTTTATAGACTTCACTGTAAATACTTCTAATAAACTGATACTACTAAATTTTATCTTGGTTGTTTGCTGTTAGGTTCTGTTAGTTTCTGTTAGGTCGTATCTTCACGCGACAACGGATGTGGCTACATCTAGGCTAGTATATTTTAGTTACTTTCATAGTGTGATGTCCTATGGTATCTTGTTGTGGGGGAAAGCAGCGGATATTCAAACTATTTTTATTTTACAGAAAAGAGCTATTCGAGCAATTTATAATTTAAAACGAACAGACTCCTTAAGAGAGCTTTTTAAAGAAATTGACATACTAACAGTAGCTAGTCAATTTATTTTCGGAAATATAATGTATGTACGCAAGAACCTTACAACATTTTCCAAACTTAGCGACAGCTGTAATGTTAACCTAAGAAATAATCACAGACTATGTGCGCCCCGTTTTAGACTCGCGAAGGTTAGCAATTCTTTCAAGGGTCAGTGCATTCTCTACTACAATAAGATACCTCTGGAGATTTTGAAATTGTCATTTGAGCAATTTAAAAAGCATGTTAAAGCGACTTTGTCGAAAAAGGGATATTACAATGTTCAAGATTACCTAAATGACAGGACTGTATGGGGTTAATCTGGCTCAACACAGCCTCACACCTTGCTGTTAATAATTTTGTAATTATTTATTCCTGCTTATTAATCATAACAATTAAATTTGTCATATTTGTATTAGTTAAGCACAACCTATTTTTAAAAAAGATCTAAAAATAAATCTGTGGGAGTTTCTACGCCCTTCTTCTCCCACAGTGGTCCAATGTAGAGGAGGCAAAAAATGACGTTTGCTAAGTATATGTAAATATCTACAGTAATAAAGTACTTTGACTATTGACTATTGACTATTGACTAAGTTCACAAACAAGCCTGCAACTTGGTGCGTTAAGGATAACACTCACTGGTATGAATTTAGAGTGCAAAACATTTAGCCGAATACAGGGAGGGGCGCTCTTGATATCCTTTTCTAAATAATACTCAGTTGAGAAAGTTGGTCGAATGAATAATGAAAAGTATTACTTCTGATATTTGAAAGAAAGTGACCATTATTAATATTCTTTCCAACGATCGGTGAAGAGCCCCTAGAACTCTTTCTGCCCCCGATGGATGGCAGAATGTGTTGGAAGTCGGTATCGTACCTACTTTTATAAGTGAACTGTATGAGGAAGGCTCCTGGTCATAATTTATTTGTGTCGCACGCCTAATTGGGGTTGAACTTTATGTGAATTAAGTTTAGCTTTTAAGCGCTTTGTTGTAAGTAAAGGTAAGACCGGTCCTAAGAGAGAGAGAACCCAACATTTTTTTGGTTGTACAATGACCTGTAGTAAATCATAACCACCATTTCTTTGACCTTTCTTTGACAGAATTGGGCTTCTCCCAAAGAGCAAACCGACCAGCACCCAAACCCAGTTATTCTCCGAGGGAAACTTTTTATTTCGACGGGGAATTTGGGTATTGGTTGGGGATATTCCCCTATCTGATGTCATGGTTGTTTATCTATCTAAGTAAAATATTTATCTCTATAAGTATGTGAATCGTTGTACCCGAGTTCTCGATTACCCAAGATACAGGGAATCCTAGTTTGGGGCTAGATCAATGTATGTAAATAGTGTCCAAGGTATTATTATTTTATTATTACTATCTTTAGGGAACCTCAGGAAAATTTAAAGAGAAATAAAAACGGGTTACAGGGTCAGGAAGATTTCCGATTGAACGTAAAGTACCGAAATTGCACTAGTGTGTTACAAGCTTTATTCTTGTATGATTTTGTAAGGTCATTTAGAATTCACACCGTTCATACTTTCATAAGCCCAAGAGTCAAATATACACTACAAGCAAACCCTTCCCATTTCGGTACAAATATAAATTTATGCTTTTCGTACATTGCCGAACCGAATTTCATTTCGTTTCAGTCTTGAAATGTGTTTTCAATTTGGTTCTCCAATAAGACGATAGGGGGCCTGTGCTGTATGAAATGGCGAGAAAAGGTAAAAATGTCTATGAGCAACCCGAATTTCCATCGGCATAACCCTGTTTATTCGGAGGCACCGTTTAAGGTATCTATGCCAATGAAAGAAGCTTCTTTTGGATTCTTGTAGCATAAGAGAGACTTTGCTCTCGGTTAAAAAATCATTCAACAAGTGAAAAACTTAAAAAAAACGACTTCTAGTCCGTTTTGTTCGTCGGTCGGGATGCGAATGTCGTCTATGCATACACACGAAAACGAGACTACGAAACCTGTCTACTCAATACAATACCTACCAATATACGACACGTAAGTGAAAAAATGCCAGATTGCATCTCATTTCATGATAGAGAACGTAAACACCACTATTAATTCACCAAAGGACTTTTAAAAAACCAAGCCCTATTTCTTCCTCTCCGGTCGGAATGCGAATGTCGTCAAAATACGCGAAAACAAGGCTACGAAATCTGTCTGTCTGACAGTCAAGTCCACACGTATTACACGACATAAACGAATATACGGTACTTACAGACAGAATCCATCTTATGACATTGACCTTAAACACCACTGATAAGTCACAGTATAGAAATAATACGCTATTTCGTTTACCTGTATGATATCAAATTTCCAGTCATTTTGATTAAGAAAGCAAACTACTGGATTGATTTCTAATTTTCAAAAAACGTGGCCAAACTGGAAGATCACCCTTTCAAATGAAAAAGATTTTTTTAAATCGGTTCATAGATAGTACTAGTTTTCAGGTAAAAAAATAATAATATACTACCGAATTGAGAATCCCCTCCTTTTTAAGTCGGATCCAAATAACTGCACAATGACTTCTATCTATAACGATGTACCTACGTGGCGACAGAGTTTTGCTCTGTTGTTGTTATTTTGCAGTTGTTTTCAATAAACATTGTTATATCCATTCCCCTTAGCAATTTGTTACTCGCGGTATCTAGTTCGATACAAGTCTGTTGTTCCAACTCATTTGGCGCAGCATATTTGTCTTCCCTGATGGTCCTGGCTGGCTCATTGAAATAGATTAGAGACCGAATGATGCTAAAGTCCGTATTCGGGTTTAATTTCACTCAACATGTGCCGATAAAGTCTCGCTTAAATTTCCTGGCGCGAATAATAAATGACAGCTTATGTTTAATTGTGTACGAAATCCCAAATTACATTTAGTTTATTTGATTCACCAAAATTCAAAACCCTGTTTTATACTGACATGGGATTACCTCGCTCCGCTCCGTTTGTCTTCGGCTTCAGGTTGTATTATTAAGCTGTGACCTAACAAACCTAACTTATTTTCCGGAGACAAAGTGACCTATACCAATATGTTTCTGTAATACTTCATGGGAGCACTAAATTTATGAACATTTAACATATTTGGGAGACAAAACTGATATTGGTAAACAATATATTTGTTACCATATAACCATTGGGACCGAGAGACAGTGGGAGCATGATTTTGCATGTATATTTGAAGTGTTAGTTATCGGTTGTGCATTTGGGCTTCATATTAACCATTTTGAAATTTTTGAGGCGCACCGGAAATATATTTATAAAATCGGGTGATGAATCAGGAAAATATATTTGGATTTAAATGTAATATAACTGGATTTTTATTGGAAAATTCCTCTTATCATAGCCCCAACTAGTTGAGCGATCATTAAAAAGCTTGTGGTATTCAAATGGTTTCACAGTTTCGTAATGGGTTGACGTTAAAAAATCATGTCTGTTTTCGTAGAATATATTGTTCGGTTATTAGAATTGTTAAATTCTTACATTCATTCACCATTAGATTCTTGCATTCCTACATTTCCAAACCTTTCTATTATTTGCCTCGATATAAAACTGTTCACGGGCCATTTGTGTAAAGTTAATTTGGAACTTAATTGGTACGACTATAACGTTTATTTCAATGTAAGTCCGGGCATAGCTTTATAGGACCATAGGAATAGAGAAAAGTATACGATTTTACTTCTTATATTTGAAAGAAAATGACAATCTTGATAGGAACAAACGCCAAACATAATCATTTCCTTTCAATAATATCAATATTTTTCTTACTTATGTTTTTACTTGATGTTGATAGTAGGTGTATAATGACAGTTTAAATTCACTTCACGATCGTTCGGGCCTACGGGCTCGACAGATGGATCGAAAAACCTATCGACAGATGGATCGAAAAACCTATTGACAGTTCAAATTTAGGTAGATAATAACAGATCAAATTCATTCAAGAACCTTTAGGTCTACGGACTCAACAGATGTGTTGAACGCAAAACCCATCGTAAGTATAAGTAGCATTCTAATCAGGTCACGCGTGTTCAATTTAATTTTATTTCTTGCATAGTTGTGTTTTCAATACCTACATTGCCGCAGCGCGTGAACACACACACACACACACTTTCAATTGTGTTTCTGCCACTAACTGCTAACATTAATAAATAAAACCGATCTAGGTACTCTATTTCGGTTGATGATATCATAACATAACATAGTTCGGCGATGAGATTGCTCCCTAGTAAGCATGAATTACATTGGATTAATGTTATAACCAAATTGACCATCCGAATGGTCGAGTCGGTAGTACCCTGCCTACAACGCCAGAGGTCCTGGGTTCGAGTCCCGGTGGGACAAATATTTGCGTGATGAGCGTGGATGTTTGTTTCCGAGTCATGGTTTTTTATCTAAGTATAATATTTATCCCTACAAAAGTATGTATTCAGTTGCCTAGTACCCAAGATACAGGGAATCCTAGTTTCCCTCAATATCTAGACCAATGTGTGTAAATTGTGTACACAGCATCATGACTTTTCCATACGGGACAGAACTTTGCCTGCATGCAGCTGGTATTTATACTCCGTTTTGCGGAGAGGGACTAGCCCATCGCCGCTCGGGATCGAGCCACTATAAACTGTACCTACAAATCAATTCATGTATAGGTACTACTTTTAAATGGAATTGATAAATAGCTCACCTCGTTCTAGCTAGGAAAAAACATCTATGTACGAGTATATACCCATTAAATCATTACTTAGTACTATTTCGAGTAAAGGCCTGATCCTTCGGTGGGGACGTTGTACGTATTTGTTGGGCTTATGATAGTTCGGCGATAGACTTTCCCCATGATACCTACAATATGGGTGTTAATGCGGCTGATGTTTGTCCTGAGCGGCGATGAGCTTGTCTCTTCTCTCTAAGAAAAAATAAACTCAATGGCTAAAAGATGCAAACTGTGTGCATCGGTCATCTCGTCTCGCAAGATATTAAAAACAAAAACTAACATAGCATCACAGCGTTCCCATACGGGGTGGCAAAACTATGCCCACGTACATTCATATAAGTATTTGTGTTTCTGGCATCCCATCTAGGAAAGTAAAAACACGTGTAAGTTTTCTTAATGAGGTCAAGCGTATTGGGTTGCATTCGGTAATTTTATTTTTGCGATATTATTTTGCACACTGAGTTGTTTCCGCTGAACCTATGTAAGTGTACGTTGTCAGGGCTTGTGATCATACGACCACACATACACATCCTTTTTTCAGAGTCATCAGTATTTTTATTTATAAACGACGGAAATGCAATTAAAAATTATCACTTCTCTTTGGAAGCTACTACGCCTACTACTTCACCAGCACCTCTACTTGCCATCGCCATCGCCAGCCAACGAGGAATCTGGAAATAATGTACGTAAGTGTTTCACTCTCCACGATGGCACTTACTTACTGGCTCTTACTCAATACCGCCAACAAGTGTTGCTTATGCCCTTTTACCTTTGAAACGTCGATATGCGTCTTTCCTTTCCATTCAGAGTTGTCACCGGCTGTCGTATGAAAGACAAAGAGGCTAATTTTTAACTACGTCATGTGCCTTCGTGAATGAATCTTAATCTTCATTTTGATCGACTATCAATTTCTATATTGATGGACTTCATCATTAATAAGTGTTGTGATATTTCAGGTCTGACAACGAATCTACCACTCACACCGCCAAGGTGACAGCGGCAAAACGACGACAGCAGGAGCTCTTCGGAGATTCTGAAGAGGAATATTTTGAGAAGTATGTTTCCTTTATTTGGAAGTTTCTTTTCATTATGCCTTATTATAATTATACAGGAGTGTGTATTTATAATATGTGTGTCTAAATGTTTTTTCCTGTTTCAGTTTGAAAAGTGCTCAACCACCCGGGTACGTGCCAACACCGAAATCAGTTCTCAACAAGAAGACCGCATCGCCCAAGCCCAAGGCCACGTCCGCCAAGCCACCGCCACCGTCGAAGCGACGTCGTCAGGAGTCGGACGACGAGGAATCGGTGTCTAGGTAAATATGTTTTACGATTCTATTCATCGCAAAACAAAAAAAAAAAAAAATGACTTAATTCACTTATCTTGTGTATACAAGTCCCCGTAATCCATGTATTTTCGATATCATTCACAGTGTAATATAACTAATTCGTTTTATTTACAGACGCAAAGCGACGCAAGCCAAGCGAAAGCAGCCTCCGAAGTCAGAAGAGTGGAGGACGCTAGACTCGGAGAGCGACGGGGACGTCGCAAAACAACCACTGCGCTTGTTGTCCAGTTATTCTAAGAGGGTCGCGGACGGAGTCGTGCGTCGCTCAGGATATCTTCCAGGAGAGCTATATTTAGACCTCAAGATTTATCAGGTGGCTGATATAAAAAACGTTCACCCGTTGAAGCGCTGGGAGAAGGCTGTGTTGGCGCTTAAGCTCCAAGGCGATCACGAATCGCCAGAATTTGCAGCTTTGAGGCAGCTGCTGAAACGTTCGAAGTTGAAGTTCCCAGAGGAGGGGATGTTTTTTAACGACCGTGTGAGCCAAAATTTACAACTATAATAAAATAACTAGATATTTTGCTTTTCATTTCATGTTTTGCTGTTAGGTGGTGTGGTGTCCCATGAAAGAGTATTTTTATTATTTTAGGTGTTAGGTAGACAAGTACAGTCGCGCTCACGTCTAGTCACCTTTATAAAAATTTTAAAGTATTGAACTGAGGTGACTTGTATTGAGCGTTACTGTGCTTGTAGATTTATATAGGCTGATTTCATATAGGTATTAATTTTGTTTCATAAGTTTAATTCGTAGGTAGGTATTATTTTTCATATAGGCAGGTAGTAAAAAATTAGGTGTAACTTAGGTAGATAGGTTTAATTATCATTTGTCAGGTTTGATTGATCCTTACATATAATTAAGATGTTGAATAATAATAGATTAGTATATTGTACATCATGTGATGTGTCTGTAAAAAGTAAAAGTTTTTCAGCTCATTTGCGTAGCACTGTACATAAAAACAACAATGTTGTTATTAAGGGTGACGGTCTTGAGAAGATTTCTAGTGCTTTCCGCAGTCGGATCGCATCGTACAGAATAAGCAACCCAGGCGCAGCGTCGGATATGGTCGCGGCGGCGGACGGCGCGGGCTCTAACGCTTGCCTTCCGAGCATCTACCTGCGCTCGCTGCGGTCACGCGTACGTGACCTGATAGAGGCGCGGATCGGCTCCTTTAATAGCGTCAAAGTAAATTTTGAACTGTTTGCAGAGTTTTCGTTACCTAAGAATGATGAGAGGGAGATTAAATCGTTCGCTACGCCCAATATAGTCATCCGCAAAAATTATGATTTTAAAGATATTTACAATAACGCTGTAAGTTTAATACTTGCAAAAATCGATGAATTTCAGGAGAGAGACAGTGGTTGGAGTTTTGTAGCAAATTCATATCTGGAGGTCAATATCAACAAATATAATCCTCTGCGAGGTTCAGGGTTTATCGATCTTCCTAGACCTATTAAATATAAACGTGCATGTATCAACATTCAGAATACAGATAACTTTTGTTTTCTATGGTGCATAATGGCAGCTTTATTTCCCGCACAGCAAAATTCACACCGAACGAGTTCATATCCTCATTTCGATACTGTGCTTAACACGAAAAACATGACGTTTCCGGCAGGTTTCAGGGATGTTAAGATCTTTGAAAAGAACAATGATACCATAAGTATTAATATTTATGGTCTCAGTGAAAAGTCTGATGTTGTAGGACCTTTGTACAAATCTGTTCACAAGGGGCGGAAGCATCGTATAAATTTATTGTTTTTGGAATCGGGTGCGCTAACACATTATTGTCTTATTAAGGATTTGAGTAGGCTTGTAAGATCTCAGATAACTAAACATGATGGTAGAATTTTTTTCTGTGATGATTGCTTGTTATTTTTTTCTAGTGACAAAAAACGTAATGATCACGTGTGCAGTGGTGTGAAAACATCGTTGCCTGATAAAGGGACATTGATACAGTTCAAACATTTTGAACGCATGCATGATATGCCATTTGTCATTTACGCAGATTTTGAGTCTATGCTACAACCTCGGTCGGAGAAAAACTCGAATTTTACGGAAACGATTCAAAAACATATTCCAGTAGCGTTCGGATATTATATTGTTTGCTCCTATGATACGTCTTTAAATCGGTATCGATCGTACCGAGGTCCTGATTGTGTTCAACAGTTTTTGAAAATATTAGGCGATGATGTTGAAATGATAAGTAAAATTCTTAACGATCCAATCGACATGTTACCCCTCACTGAAAATGAGCTGAAAAACTTTTTGGAGTCCAAATATTGTTACCTCTGTAATAAGTTAATATTCGAAGGAAAGGTGAGAGATCATTGCCATTTGACTGGGCGCTACCGCGGAGCAGCACATGAGTATTGTAACCTTCGATTTAAGCTCCCCAAATCATTTGTCCCTATTTTTTTCCATAATCTGTCAGGCTATGACTGTCATTTGTTTATACGAGAGCTAGGTGAAATGCATGGAAACATAAATGTTATAGCAAAAACAAAAGAAAATTATGTGTCTTTTACAAAGTTCTTTCCTGTTAGCAATAATAAGTATATGGCTGTTCGTTTTGTTGACTCGTTTGCATTTTTAGGTACTAGTTTAGAAAAAATTGCAGAAAATTTAATAGTTGAAGATTTTATTCATCTCTCTCGTTGCTACCCAGATAAACAGGAATTCGACTTATTGAGACGTAAAGGTGTTTATCCTTACGAGTACATGAATAAGTGGAAACGTTATGATGAAAATAAATTACCGCCGCCTGAGTGTTTCTACAGCAGCTTAACTGATGAGAATGTTTCAGAGTCAGATTATGCTCATGCTCATTGTGTTTGGCGTGTATTCCGTTTGTCGAACCTTGGTCAATATACCGATCTATACTTGAAATCAGATGTAATGCTGTTGACGGATATTTTTGAGAGTTTTAGAAAGACGTGTAAAAATAATTATAGGTTAGACCCAGCTTTTTACATAACGGCTCCCAGTTTAAGTTTTGATGCAATGCTGTTGAAAACAGAAGTGAAATTAGAACTAATACATGATTTGGAAATTATTCGGATGATACAAAAAGGTATTCGCGGAGGCGTCTGTTTATGTTCTACCCGCTATGCCAGTGCTAATAATAAGTACCTCTCGGACTACAATCCCTCGGAGCCTGATAGATACTTGATTTATGCTGACGCGAACAATCTTTATGGTTTCGGTTTAAGTAGTTATTTACCGCATTCTGACTTTGAAATGATCGAAAATCCTATGTTTCAAGTTTCTGACATTCTCTCTTTACAAGACAATTCAGATGTAGGTTACATTTTAGAAGTCGATCTAGAATATCCGGAATCCCTGCATGATCATCATAACGATTTACCTTTCTGCCCGCAAAAATATGTACCGCCTGGATCGAAAACATGTAAACTGATACCGAATTTGTATGATAAATATAATTATGTTATACACTATATTCATTTGAAAACGTGTCTCAAACATGGACTGAAATTAAGAAGCATACACAGAGTTATTAAATTTAAGCAAGGTCCATATTTAAAACAATATATTGATTTAAATACGAGATTGAGGCAAAAAGCGAAATCTCAATTTGAACAAGACTTTTTTAAATTATTGAATAATAGCATTTTTGGCAAAACCTTAGAGGATACCGAAAAAAGGTTAAGCGTTAAGTTAGTAAATCAGTGGTCCGATAAAAACAACAAAACGAAAAAACGTCTAGGCGCAGAGCAACTAATAGCCAGACCTAATTACCACAGCTCAACTGTATTTACAGAAAACTTTGTAGCGGTCCAGATGAATCCTGAAAAAATTACTCTCGATAAACCGATTTACATTGGTTTTTCTGTTTTGGAAATATCTAAGAGTCACATGTACGATTTTCACTATTCTGTTATGAAACCTTTTTATGGTCCTAATATAAAAATGTGTTACACAGACACTGACAGTTTTCTGTATTCCATAGCAACGAAAGATGTTTATAAAGATATAAAATACAATTTTGCTCAATACTTCGATACTAGTAACTACGCTGTTAATAATATATACGGTATAAGGAGGCAAAATAAAAAAGTGCCTGGGTTATTTAAAGATGAGTTAGGAGGTCAGCTCATAGTTGAGTTTGTAGGCCTACGATCTAAACTTTATTGTATAAAAACCGAAAATACTGAAATAAAAAAAGCTAAAGGTACCAAAAAACCTGTTGTAAAAACAATGAGTTTTAAGGACTATAAACGTGTGTTATTAGATAATAATTTAGTTAGGAAAAGAAATACGGTATTTAGGTCATTAAAACATGAAATGTTTACACAATCGCTTAATAAAATAGCTCTATCATGTAAGGACGACAAACGCATCATCCTTAAAGATAACATATCAACTCTTTCATGGGGCCATAAATCAGCGTTTTGAGATGTAAATAATATAATATAATTAGTCTTTAAACTATAGCTTGTAAGCGAATATTGGTATATTGAAATAAAGTAATGTGTTGTCGGACTATTTTTCGTGTTTCTTTTAAGCTTATTTTACAACATACCCTACTAAATGTACCTAGGTACAGCCAGCTGCAGAGAAAAATATCCTCACCATAAAAGTATCACCCGTATATCAATCACCCCACTGAGGGTTAAATTTTTCTGCAGCTGACTGTATATTCGTCAGATACCAGCCAGAATGGATTTGTATATAGAGTTTATTTTAGAAAGGTTTTCGAAAAGATAGATCATATTGCATGAAAGTGATGACCATGAAACAATTACGATGACCTGTCGCAACGTGAATATAACACGTGTCGCGTTCAAGGAATTCAAATTGAAATACAATGATACTTGCATTTTCGCTTTTGCTTAAATAGACTCAAAGAAAATGTTAATTATTCATTAGGCCAGCAGGCGAGCGCACTATAGGACCAGTACCGCTCTCAATCAAATTATTACGTGAGTATTACGCTACCTACTACATAATATGATTTAGTGTTTTGTAGTATTATTATTATTATTATTTTGTTCTAATCATTGCTATTTGGTTTACAGATAATGGACCCTTCGGACCTGTGGTTTCCGCATGCCCAACAACAATTGGAGGACTTTGATGAGGTTGCCGCTTCAGTGGAAGCAAGACAAGCTAGCAACAGAAGAAAATTCCAGAAAAAACGAAAAGCTACATCATCATTTATAATTACGAAAGTGCCGAGAAAGGGACATCACAAGATTAAAATTGAAATAATTGATTTGAACGCACAGACTGGATCATCAACCCCGTCGAATGATGTAGCGGTCAGTGCGCAGTATATTGTGTGTGATGTAGTGGACGAAATAATGGACATGTCCGAAAACCTAATAAAGAAAATTTGTAAAAAAATCTGTGATGATTCAAGTGTTTAAAATAAATTTTCTTACATGGATATTATTTGGTATTTTTATTACTTCATTTATGTCCTGCATAAAGTAAAATAAAAACATGAAATTTAGTTACTTACTTAAATAAAATAATTATGGTTTGGTAAAGTGATTTCGGTACTGGTGAAGGTAATCTATTCATATAATACACTCGAGAGTAATGGATTCGAGTCAGTTAAATATAAATCTTGAAAACTAATTTTGTTTAATAGACAATATAATAAAATACAATACCTTCCTTTAAGGAGTAATTAATTGTCTTAATCAAACTACGAAATATATAAATATTTCATTCATTCATTCATTCATTCATTTCTTTAAGCTAGCATTCTTAAGTTTCCGACTTTTATAAGCGACCCAGATTCATTTCTCTTGTGTAATCTATCAAAAAGTGAAATAAAACAAAAAAGTATTGAAAATATTCTTTAATCTCGCTAAGTCAATCAGTTAATTATTAATTGGTAGGAATACTATCATACATTTGGATGCTGATTATTTTTGAACCATTTTTTGATACACAAAACGTTCCTCAAAGCACAGTAATTAGTCTTATGCGTTACACAACTAAAATCAATAAACTGCGAGTTGTAAGTTTTAAATAGCTGCATTAAACTTGGACATCCGATATCTTCTATATTCTTTACAGTACAAATGTCACAGAGGTCTTTAATCCACTTCGATTTTTCTAAACCTTTAACGAATACAAGTTTATTTTCTAGGTATGGTACTATTATCCTCTTGAACTGTATGAAATCAATGTGTCCATCAGCCCATCTATATCCAAGGTTATTCTCAATCCATTTGACGCATTTTTTTTCAGAACTAGTTAAACATCGATATGGGAATGGAGGTTTTATGAGAAAAATTTGAGTGTACTCATTCGTTGCTAACGCAAGTTCTTTAACAATGAAGCCATTATTATCGTTTTTAAATCCTTGTAAATCCACGAACAATGCATTTGTGCTATTCATGATAATTTTCGAACAATATTGCTCAGCGGTTTATATTCAAACAAACAGTCGTTCAGTATGAGACAATAAGCTGAGGTTTGATCAGGTATTTCTGCTTCACTCTCCAGTTCAAGCCGCACATTGACTACCGGCCCAGATTTAAGATTATCGCTTTGCCTCGAACAGTCTATCACAAACAGTGGTGTTAATTCCTTGAACTCTTTTGCATTCAACAATGGTTCAGTTCTTCTGCCGTAATAAGACTGTTGAAATCGAGTGTATTGTTCGTATAATATAGCAATATTGTCGTTCGAAAAGCTCGCATTCATATTGTCGTAAGGAAAGTAAGTAGAGTTCAGATACACTTTGACGTCACGTAAATTGCAGTGATCAAATTGCGACATGTCAGTAGTAGCATTATTTTTCCTGTTCGTTTGTAAACCTAGAATGACGTATCGAGGTTTTTCTATTTGAGATGATGTTTTGATGGACCATGTATGCTTCGTAGTTCTTGGCAACAATGGATATTCATATAAATCCCAATTTCTAAATGCTACTTGAATGGATCTGTCTTTTTCTAACAACCGAAGAAGGTTGATTCTTTCTACATCAGAAACTTTTATATGAGGAACTCTCCATACAATTTTATGAATTACTACATCTTCCACGACTTCTCCTGTACTTAATTTCAATGCATTGAGGTTAGTGTTACTGCGCAGCAGAACAAGTTCATGTTTACAGTTGATTATGACTTTTTTGTAGTCCTCCGCGAATCCGAGAATATTACTTAGTGGTATAGATGCTGAAAATTTTCCTGACTGACTATTTTTTGTTCCATTAATATCCCAACCCCAAACTTTTGACATTTTCGACTCACTCTCATTCATAGATAGCAATGATTTCATAGTGGTAGTTATGCCAGCGTTTTTAATTTTGTCTATTTCGACTCCATTTAGTTCATATCGTATATCTTGAAAAAAGAACAGCAGTGGATTATTTGTAAAATGTACACTGGCAGCCTGCTGCCTTGGGTCTTTCTTGAACACATTAACAGCGCCTTCCAAATATAAAGTGCTAGCTGACGGGAGTACATACAGATCTTGTTGATTGATCGGTATACGAATTTCGTCATTCCTGTTAAAACTAGTCACGTATGGCTTATACGAATGAATCTCGACACCGTCGATGGTATTATCATAAACAGGTGTACTCAAAATATCTAGTATATTACTCATTTTAACAGTCCGATTAGTTTCAGGAATTTTTTATTTTTTGATGTTAGTCTTTTCTTCTTTAAAGTTCTTTCCTTGGGAGCGATTGGAGTGTGACTAATGATTTTGGATTGCGGTGGTAAGGTTTTATTAAATTCGATCATTTTCTTTTAATATGTAAATACAACTGAATTTCTTCACCACGTAAATTAATCAAGTTATTATTTATATCCAATAATCTTATATTTATGCTGCTTATGTTATTTTGATTCACTGGGAAATAAATAATATTCTTAGGTATTTCAATTAATCTATAACCTGGAGGGACGTTAGGTGCAAACTCATGTATCCGCTCAGTTGATATCGCCTCCGGAAATTATCATGCGTCGATTGCCAGCGGCGCGGCAAAAAAAAAACCGTCGATTGCCATAAAAAACACGTCATCGAGGGCCCGCCCGCTGCGCGGCGGCTCGCTCTACAAAAACATTATTTATGACTATGGGTTCTTGAGAATACCGCTTGAAGTGTTGTTATTGTTAGTGCTCGTAAACTAAACATTCTAATGGCATACGTGTTGATTGAATTTGATACTCTTGTTCAATCATACATAGCTGTAAACATAGACTTCAAGCGTAAAATCGACTAGGGTCAATGTAAAAATATATATCTAAAAAAGTAAAGCGATAACCTACTTATTTTATGTATTTAAAAGATTCCTGTATTAATATTACACATGGAAAAAAAATAAACTCGCAATATGTAGATAAAAAATATTTATTTATATGTATTTAAACTTTCGCTAGCGGTTGCTAGCGCCCCGTGGTTAATCACCCGGATTAAAAAAAATATATCTTATTTTCTATTACACATAATATTACAAATTTAGTATGTATTGAAAGCATATTTAACTCGTAATATATAATGATATAAGCTTCTTGTGGGCTTAAAACACGAAACATTCACCATAAATAGAGGAAACATTTCGACATTTCGGTTGAACAAACCTGTGTTGACAAAACTTGTGAAACATTGCACGAAATCTGGTTTTGAGCAAATGTTTTTTGTTTGGGCAGTAGCGGAAGGAACTAATCTATATGAAAATGAACAATTATCAGCTAAATACTCACATAATTATTTAATATCACACCACAAATTCCACAACACAACAACACTTGACACTGGAGTGAACGGAATGAATTGCATCATTCTTTTTCCATCGCTGGGATTGTTTAAAACGTTGTCGTATCTCAAAATAAAGGTTATTTAACCGAGAACGAGATGGAATACGATCCTTACTGAATTAATCATTAGTGTGACAGAGACAATAGGTTTTGTCACATAGTCCGTCACAAAATGCCTATGGGTAGTAGTACTACCCATTTGCAATCTACGGTAAAAAAATGCTTGGGTAGTAGTACTACCCATTTGCAATCTACGGTAAAAAAATCCATGGGTAGTAGTACTACCCATTTGCAATCAAGCGGTTATAATGTGACTTGACATGCCATTTATATATGATCCGCTCACTACATCACACTCTACCCTGACCACAGTAGTTGAAAGAATGTTGACAGGATGTTGTGATTCATGTAGTACATTCGCTTTGAGCAACTGTCTACCGAATCCTAATAAATTACCTAAACTATTTTTTTTCTCAAAATGAATATCTTTCGTGCCAATAATATGTGTTCTTAATGTATTATTATTGCACGTTAAATTAAAGTTTACATCGTTCAGTTTTCCTTTCAAAAAATCGTTTATATCCTGCAACTCGTAAACCCCTTCAGGAATTTCTATACTACCATTTTCACCATAGTAAAACTTGTTATTTTTGGTATCAATGTTTGGGATGGAGTTAAATGTAGATAAATATAGCAGAGCGCACTCATATTCACCATCTAGTTCTAGCGTAGGGGAATATGTAGTCGTCAAAAGTGACTCATTGCCAGTTATGGATAGGGTGAAGGACATTGTAACAATGGTGTAAAATAAACGCTGACATCTTTTTTATACATCATGTTTATTCCAAAAATCGAACAAAAACTTTAAACATAAATGTCCACAGTTTGTGCTATTGTAAGTTTGATAACGGGTATAGTTATAATATAAGTTAGGAGTATTTAGATATTTTACAACTTCAACGGGTGGTTTCAAGTCTCCGAAACTATCAAAGTATTCATAATAGTCATTAAATTTTATGTAGGCTACCCAGTGCGTTCCTTCCTTGTAAGAATCGTCCAAATTTATTATGCCACATTCTATACTTCTTGGTTTTCTTGGCAGAGCATCTTTCATGTAGACCCCACGAAAGTAAGGTATTACTTTTGCATATTTCATTAAATCCACATTCGTTAGAGCACGCTTAGGTAGCCTCTTTAACAGTTTTTTGAAGGTGTTATAAATAACCCACTACCCTTTTTGTAAGGTTTTATGTATAAACCTTTACCCAATGCAATTGATTCCATCGCTTTGTTATGATGTTGAGATTCTCGTAAACTTTCTTGGGCTGCTTTATAATCATTAACACTTTTCGCTATTCCAGCAGCTCCTCCAGCAAGAGTTCCTAAAGCGGACAGCCCAGCAAATATTGGTAGCAATGGAAGAATCCCTCCACTTTTAGGTAGAGGAATAATTCGCGGTATCTTTATATCGTGTTTGGTACCAGCAGAAACTATTTTCTTGGCAGCAGAATATGCTAATTTAATAGCTCTGTTATTACTTTTTGGTTTTAGCTTTTTAAGGTCACCCTTTATTTTTGATACCATAGCTTTAAAATGTTTCATTCCTGCGCCTGTTTTCAGTTTCCTCTTCATCACTTTATTGACCAGCCATGATGCAATCTTTTCACCACTTTTGGCTTCTTTCGATCGAAGTCTTTGTTTCGCCATATTTAATAAATCCAAATCAGCTTTATGCCTATTATCCAAGTCCTGGAACTTTGTATATGCTATGTCGTGAACCATACACGCGTCGTCCAATGGGTTGATGCCTCTATCCCCGCGGGCTAATCGTTTCACCAGCTTCGTTCCAGGCCCACAGTAATTATAGCCAGGTAGATGTAACTCAAACGGTAAATTATTTATGAAACTGTTAACTATACCTCCACCTTGCATAACTGTTTGAAGACTAATGATATATTTTACACAAGTGCCTTTTTATCGATCCAGCTATTTTCAGTTTCATTCAAACCCAGCCATTTTACATATAATTTATTTCCTTTTTTCCTGATAATTTTTTCGATTAAATAAACATTAGGGTATTTAGTCATCTGGAGTTCTTGATCATAGAAGCATCCTAAAATCGGTTGTCTGCGATAATCTTCTATCAAATAAGTTGTAGGAATAGTTCTGTTCACCTTCTTGATAACAAATATTTCTGTTGACCAATTAGGAGTATAGCCTTTTTTAAAACATCCTTTGTACTTACTTATTCTTACATGATCACCCACACGAAATTTTGGTTTCCTTGAAATAATACTTTTAGTCTGAAATTTCTTTATATTATCTGATACGTTACTTTCATTTAACTTATTTACTTTTACGGGCTCGTGCTGCGTTACACGATGTTTTGTTTGATTGTAAGAATTAACAACATATTCCAACGGTTCCGCCACCCACTTATAACCACCTTTGAGATTGAAATACTTATATAGATTTGTTTTTAATGTTCTGATTAATCTTTCTACCATAGAAGCTTTTTTAACCGAATATGTAGAATAATGATTGATATTGTATTGCTTTAAAAGTTTTTTGAATTCATCATTATAAAATTCGGTGCCCATATCTGTTTGTAAATTGTGCGGTCGTCTTCTACTTTTCTTCAGAATGTTAGCTAAGGCTTGACAAACTTCTACTTTTGACTTCGTTTTAAGAGGTATAGCCCATGCATATTTAGAGAAGCAATCAATTACGACAAGAATAAACTTATAACCTTTATTGTAAATTTTCAATGATATAAAGTCGATCAAATCTGCCTGCCACAAATCATCAATTCCCTTGAGAACCACTGAACGACGAACAAAATTTTTTCTTGCATTTTTATGGATTTCGTTTACCACCTGCTGCTTCATCTTTCGCCAACGACCTTATGATAATATCTAATTCTCTCTTCGTATAAACATCCTTTATAAAGTCATTCATCACTCTTTGTACATCATTCATTGCTTCATTCAGTAGAAATTTAGCATATTCCCGTAAATCATTACTCTTCATATCAACGTACTCCTTGTTGACGGCATCGTCTGACTCTTGAGGCGCCTTTAAACCTTTTAATCGTGACGATTGAAGATCAAAATGTCCCTCTTCGTTTTTGGTCAGCGCATTGTCAGTAAAATCAAACAATTCAGATAAACGTAAACGCTTATGAACATGATGACCGAATTTATCAATATTCATAGCACTGAGCTAGGTTACTCAAGTTATTGGTTTAGAGGTTAACAATGAAATAAATAAAAACATTTCAAGCAGTTTTATTTATTCTAATCAATCAAGTCACTTTCCCGCAGTTCTTCTATAATGGATATAATTTCATTATCAAGTCCAGTGTTTCCAGCATCTCGAGATGCTATTAGTAATTTCAACCTATCCACAAGCTCGTTTGGATCATCCCAGTAGATATAGTCTACATTTTTCTTCCATTTTTTTAATAGCGGTAATCCCGAACCTTGAACTTCACTGCTTCGATCGTCATGTTTATTAAAAAGAGGTTTAATTATATTTAAGTACTTTCTTCCTTTATTGCTCTTTATTGGTTTGCTTGGATCATATTCTCGTCTATGCGCATTCGTCTCTAACAGCATCAACTTGTAGTTCGCGATGTCTTCCTCGGTTATAACTTTTAAGTCAGGCGATCCTTTGCTTATTAGCTCCATCAAACCAGGAGTTTTATTGTATTGACGACTGCCCACCGTAATTTTATTTTCAGTGATAGTAACATTAGCTGACCCCATCATAAGCTTTCGTCCATCATGTCTTATTCCAAAAGGAGTATCTTTTAAGCGATATTCTGACATTGACCATGAAGAATAATCTGGAGTGTGTGTAGTCGACTTTTCTGACGTGTCACTTTCATCATCAGATTCATTTTCAGAAATGTCTTCTTCTGTATTTATAGCAGACGCAGTAGGTGTCATAAAATTATCACTTTTTCGCTTATTTTTTGTAGTAACATTTCCTGCATCCCATTTAATAGGTTCATCGTCTTTGTCAAACTTCATTTCTTCTTTCTTGATAGGTGTCAGTACTTCTTTATTTTCTGTTCGTTTTATTGTATATGTGAGTTGATTAAGTGGACTGATAACTGGCTTGAAAACATTTCCTAGAGCTTTATCGTATTCTGATTCAACGTTGCGCATTTTTTTAAACTTTTTCTTTACAGCTTCAGCGACAGTGACAATTTGCTTTAAGTTTTTTTCCATAGCTAGACTTTGTATTGTATGCTCTTCCTTTGCACGGTCAAATGCAGTGTTTTTGCATTCACCCAGACTTATATAGATTTACGAAGTAAACACAACGAATGTGTCAAATTGTTTTCGATAGCAACCTTTATTTTTTTCACAGTCTTTGTTTATGACCAAGTAGCTGTAAGGATCGGTCCATATTTTAGAGCACATTTTTCTGAATTCGTACCAAGTCATGTCTGTATTAACATGTTCATCATATACATGACGCAAATTAATATCATCCTGTTTGAAAAGTACAATTAGATTTGCGTTGTCTCTCACAAGTTGTTTTGGAATTTTACTGTAAGTCTGGTTCAAATAAAAACTATCAATATTATTGTGTCTGCCCATTGCAAAATAGTCACGTATGTTGTTTTGATTTTCACATGCGACGTCATCAAAAATCATCACTGAATTTGACTTTGCTTCTTCTGGACTAAGTACTTGCTGGTTTGCGTTAAATTTATGGAAGGATACGCCTGGCACTAAACCCAAAACTTTTTCAAGAAAAACGTATTTTGGTTGATGTAACGTTTTTGAATAAACATAAACATTCTGAAAGTGTAGTCCATTTTCATGCAATAGAAGACCGATCATAAGGTTAGTTTTCCCACAGTTTGATGGTCCGCAAATAAGGCATCTTATTGAATTTGGCAAAAGGTTTCCGTGGCGAAATATTTTATTTGACGCTTCTAAAGAACAGAGATTGTCTACATGTAATGAACTTTTCTGTTTTAAAAACTTCATGCTGCTGTAGGTATGCTGCAATCGAGAATCAGTGTTAGACTAATGAATATTTTGGACCTAAACATAATATATTGAGGTTAACAAACACTAATACATTGCGATCTGAAAATATCTAGCGTTCAACACATCTGTTGAGTCCGTAGACCTAAAGGTTCTTGAATGAATTTGATCTGTTATTATCTACCTAAATTTGAACTGTCAATAGGTTTTTCGATCCATCTGTCGATAGGTTTTTCGATCCATCTGTCGAGCCCGTAGGCCCGAACGATCGTGAAGTGAATTTAAACTGTCATTATACACCTACTGTTGATATTTATTTAAAAAAAAACGGGAGATTATTACTTATATAGCCCTACGATCATCAACAAAGAAATTTAACTGTATCATTTGTAGGTAAATTAATATTGAACTATGGTCCAATGTAGAGAAGAGACAAAAAATTAAGTTTCCTAAGTATATGTAAATATCTTCAGCAATAAAGAAATTTGGCTTGACTTGCCTTGAAGGATTCTAAAGAGGCGATTAAAATTCATTTCGCTATTGGATGGGGAAGTAACTATATCGCTTATCAAATCACAAGTGCCCCACAAACTTTCCGCTTGAATTCCTATTGAATATTCATCAATGTCATTTATTAAAATGTCGCAAACCGAGTTTACATTCTTGACTCAATAAAGGCGGCCTTCTAATTTTGTAAAGAAATGTCCCTCCCTGGTATTCAGATCGGAATTGGAAAAAGAAAAGATGATAAGTATTTTTTTTATTACTTACTGGTTTTGGACAGTTCACTGTTGCATTGCCATACTATGAAATGTGATAATATTGTTTGGCATAAATCTTTTAACCGAAATTTTATAAACCATAATAATCTTTAGCAAAAATATTATAATGCATACATTTCAAAGGTATAAGGAAAAGATAGGAAACATAGATATTGTAATGACTACAATTATACAGCACAAACATAAAAAGGAATAACAATATTTTCGCATCCTAGAGAAAGATATAACAAGAAACACTTAAAAAATATACTCTAATGCCGAAAAAATTGTACACTAAATTCGTATTTCAGTATCAATAAATTATGTTTTTATTTGCGTATGCTTTGCTCGCTTTGCTCTGCTCTCCGGTTTTTCTTCCTCTACGTTTCAACCTAACCTATAAACCTATTGGAATTTAGCTACAATACCTTGCTCCTGTCAAATTTGGCTTTTCATAACTTTCAGTCGCAAGCTCGTCTATCAAGCAATATGAACTCAAAACACACATTAAAAAGACAATGAAAAAATACGATAAGACAACTAAACCAGAAGACATACATTTTGACCAACAGCTATTATTTATGCCTTCTGATAAATATTATAAATCATTATTATCAATATTACAAACTAGCCAAAATCATAATTTGTAAACCATCCGCTAGACGACTCGAAAGTTGTCCAACATAAATTAACCTAAAAGCTTGTCATGCCGGAAGGCTAGGATAGGCGGAAGTATTATTTATTATTATTAGAAAATACTATTATGCCAATATATTTATGACAAACTGTCTTCAACACGAGCATCTTTTGAATTACAATGACTAAAGCAAATTAACAATACTTTTCTGCGTATGGTAAAACACGTGATGGTTTGTTTATTTGTTTTTCCGCCTACTTAATAATGTAAGCCAACATACTATGACCCCCAAGACGTGGAGCGACTTACGCCAGCTTACAATAAACTTAATCGGATTTATAAACTGGGCGAGGATGATCGTTTCGATTTGACAATGGACTAGAATACCGCATTTCAGTGTTTATGCTGTGGGGATAAAGTGGCCGCCACGGGAGGCCAGCGAACTAATTCAATTAGAAACGGATTAATTCCATCGCTCTTCAGTAACTACAGTTAGCCTTTGTACACGTCTCTTGATATGTTCCTAAGCTAAAACACTGAGGTGATGTGTCATTTACACACGGAACTGATGTGAAAAAGTCTTTTCAAATACATTCGCTGAATATATTGCGGTCAAAGTGAATAATTTCGTAATTGAAGCGCTATGAAATGTATGTTAAAATGAATACCTTACAGAAGACTATGGACGGGGGCTTCGATATCGCTCAGACTTTTAGTTTCTAACCTTTAATAAGTGGTAGGATTTTTTGGTTCATAGTTTGATCAATTAATTGTGCAGGCCACCCTGTACTAACTTTCTCGTATGATGCTTTCGGTATTGTTATTTAAATAATAGTTTGTGGAAATTCGTGTGCAGGCGTTAAGGAGACGTTTTAAGTAGTTCTTAGATAAAGTATATAGGTGGGGTTGAAAATAAAGTTGCTCTTATCAAGTCAGCCCCATACTAAAAGTTGTTCAGAATGATGTCCCTAACAACCACTCTACCATACAAAACGACTCCTTTCTACTTTAGCCATGCCCCGCACTATGAGCTTATTCCGCCCGCCGCCTAATATACGGGATATATGGCACTGTGTGCATATTGTATGGGAGCTAAAAGCGAGTATGACAAGTTATAGATGATATTAAGAGATACTATGACGAGAAGTTTGAAAGATATTGTAAGTCAATTTATTGAGTTTATTGAAAAACGGGTAATTGAATTGTATGACAGGTACCTTAAATAATCAAGTTTTCCAGAAACAAAAAAAAAGTCCTAGATATTTACAAAATAACCCCCAATACAACATTTCATCCAATTGGGTTGAGTGGTTTAGGCTCTAGAGCTGACAATGGCAACATCCTTCCATACATACATACATACATACACACGTACACACACATACCATACACATTTGATTTTTTTTCACTTTTTCGGACTAAGTTAACGATAGAGAACCTATCCCCATCAAAATCTTAACCTCGTTTTTTTTTACGATTACAATACTTCCTTAATTTTCACTTCGTTCAACTCGAAAGTAAAAAGGGGAGAAGGCTTTAATGATTGTGCATTAAATTTATTTCTTACTTTAACCGAAACGTGATGGAGATTGTACATAATGACCGGTTAATGTAAGAAAATCTGCCTTATTTCTCAAAGTCATTTCGACATTTCTTAATTGCTGTAGATATTTATATGTACTTAGTAAATGTATTGTTATTTGCTTCTTTGTATTGTATTACTGTGCAAATAATCTCCTACAGATTGATTTTTAGACCCCTTTTAAAAATTCGTTAATTTATTTAATTAACTCGTTAATTAACTAATACAAATAGTATTAATTTAAATGCAGAAATTAATAATAACTATATTATTAACCATGACTTCTGGATTGAGCTAGATTAACCCCATGCACTCTTGTCATTTATTTTATCTTGAATAGAGTTAGACAAAGTCATTTTAGGTGATTTTTAAATTGCTCAAATGGCATTTTCAATTGACTCACTTTTTCCAAGTTAGGCGGTTATTATAAATAACCGTGACTCATAGATAATAGTACCAACAATAGATTAAATAAAATCTCGAAATGATTAAAAGTATTAGGTTCCACATAAACAATTCTACTGCCTACTTATATGATTGTCAGGTCTCATATATACAATTTTTTTAAAAATATACCGGTAATTAAAATAGCAGCTTATCTTCCTAAGCCAATCAAGAGCACTAAGCCCTGATTTTGCATCTAAAGCGACCCTAAATCACACTGCTGCCATTAGCCACCAGCAAGCCAGACTATTGTCTTTTTGCCCTGCTTTGTTCACATGATTAACGTTTCCTCTCTGTTGTTCCAGGCATGCAAGTACAAGCGATGTAGACACAAAGCCGCAATGAGATGAGCATGCGCACGGCGTGGGCACGGTGGTATTGGATCGTGATACTGACCACTTGTGCGGCAAGAACGGCCAGCGACTGGCTAGACTGCGCGCAGATCCCCACTTGTCGCTGCAAGTGGTCTTCTGGCAAGAAGACCGCCACCTGCGCCTCAGCAGACCTCCGCCGACCGCCTACGCTCTCCCCAGATATACAAGTTCTCGACCTACACGATAATCCACTAAGAAATCTACCACAAGAGGTTTTCTCAACAATTGGCTTGCTAAATCTGCAGAGGTTGAATTTAAGAGCTACTAAGTTGAGATCGATACATCCAGACGCTTTTCATGAGCTGACGATTTTGATTGAAGTCGATTTGGGCGATAACGACTTGTCTAGTTTATCAAAAGATTTATTTAGAGGCAACGAAAGGCTACGCCTGGTAGTGCTTACTAATAATCCCCTGACCGCAATTATAGCTGACCAGTTCCCGCCATTACCACATCTACGAATGCTGCTTCTAGATGGTTGTAAATTAAGATCGATCCACACAAACGGTTTGCGCAACTTGAAGGCTCTAGAGACGATAGATTTAAGGCGGAACCAACTTACATTCCTGCGCTTAATTACCTTTGGATTGCCGGCTTTGAAAACGGTATCACTTTCGGGGAATCCTTGGAGGTGTGACTGTCGTCTTAAAGAATTTAAGGAATGGTTCTTGGATAGTAAACTTGGCACAGAAGATTTACTTTGCGTCGAACCCTCACCTCAAGCAGGAAACAAGTGGAGAAACGTTCCTAGTGAAAGAATGGTTTGTGCACCAGAAGTGCGTTCTAGCACTCTGGTCGTCAGAGCAGAGGTGGGGATGCCAACTTCGTTCGGCTGCTGGATTCATGGGATACCAAAACCACAAGTTACCTGGTTATTTGACGGCGTAAATGTACATAACAGTTCTGTAGATAGTGATATGGAAGAATCTGAAGCAGAGGCAGATATTGATGACTCAGAAGACAAAGTACCTGGTAGTGTACGGTGGGTGAACATTACTATTCTAAACGTGACGTCTAGTGTTGCCGGCGAGTGGACATGCATAGCTAAGAGTGCAGCTGGTGAAGCCCGTGCTATTATTAGTCTTGTGTTACCAAGGTATCAGACAGCAACAGCCCGTACTGATCCTGGTATACCTCAACTTTTAGGCGTAGTTTTTGGCGCTCTAGGTGCGCTAGCCACCCTTGGTTTTATAGCTGCGGTCGCGTGTTGGCACATGAGAACCCGGACCGTGCCACCGAGTAGAAGTTTTACTGACCAAGAGAAAAGATTATTAGATGCATCAGTTGTTGTTAGTTGTGATCGGTCGATCGCTGAGATGGTGTCCCCTTGTGACTTTGAGTTGAGAGAGCGTTCAATATCAATTGACGACGGAGGGCCACGGTCCTGCGGCTTTGATCCCGTACATATTACGATAGAGGGCACTCCGGGGGCGTTTCCGCCGCCACCGGCAGAGTTTGCAGTGCCAGTTCCTTATGGGAATATCTTCATATCGGTCCAAGTGGCGGGGAGGCAGGGCGAGCCGGGGAAGTATCCAGATTTGTTGAACGGTGGAGCGACTTTACCTAGACGTAGTAGGACGTGTTGTGCACCCGCTTATGACAACATGGGGCCTAGGGTGACTGCTGCTGGCAGCTCTTCCACCTGGTCACTTCCGGGTGCGACGTCAGACCCCGATAATTTAGAAACGCCGGTTCTGACGTTACCTCCTCCGCCACCAGAGTTCGTGTCCCTTTAGCCTCGGTCCTTGGTACTAGACGCTTCGAACCTCAGGTGATCTAGTACCATTGCGACAACCAGTCAATTAGACGCAACCCATTTTGATTATTAACCATATTTTGAGAGTATAATTTGTAAATAGTAGGTTAAATTATTGTAAATTGGCTTTTAAGATGTATGACATCTCGTGAGATAAATACGTAAGGTTGTTATCAAAAAAAGTATTGACGGTTAAATTATTGTACTATTTTAACGGATTAATTTTAGACACTGTTAATTGTACTTTGGGATATAAAGTGAGATTGTAATTTAAGCTTTTAACTTATTCATATTTTACTTAGAGTTTTCTTTAAGTCCTACTTGTAAGCGTCTTCCCAATTTTGTAAATTATTGTAATTGTACTTGTTTAAAACTTCCCAAACATAAGACTGACCCTTTTGTCTTGTTTCTCTTCTCTCTATAAACATTAACGTATGTATTGTATAAATGCTAAACACTTCACTTAGTGTAAAACACAGCGAAACAGCTTCCAAGTACTTTATTTCAAAGCAAAATAATGTAAAAATAAATAAACCGAATATCTACAAAAACAACCTTGTTTGCTTTTTTATCTTCGGATAATTATATGGGTAATATACTCTTAGTACGACGAATAAAGATATTTAAAATAACAAATCTGGGATGATTTATGAAGTGCTAGTGCTAAAATGTTTAAAGCATTCAGAAGGTATTTGGATATTTATATTTATCAAACATCAGAAATCATAGAAATGTGAGTGCCAGCAATATTTTAGTTATTTATGTAGTTGCGTAGTTATATTTTTTTTGTGCTAGCTTCAGTCCATTATCATCAGACCATTGCCATATTTCGGAGCTTCGACGCGATGGCGGCTGGATGTGCAGTAACTATTAAATATGTTCATCCATTGAGTAAGGCCGATATTAGACTATCATATATTCATCATAGAAATATGATTTCATATCTGTCAAATTCTAGGATCATTTTTAGGGTTCCGTACCCAACGGGTAAGAACGGAACCCTATTACTAAGACTTCGCTGTCCGTCCGTCCGTCCGTCTGTCACCAGGCTGTATCTCAAGAACTTAGCTAGCTAGAGAGTTGAAATTTTCACAGATCATGTATTTTTGTTGCCGCTATAACAGCAAATACTAAAAAACAGGATAAAAGAAATATTTAAGGGGGCTCCCATACAACAATACCACATACAAACTTATGGATGCACCTGGTTACGTACATGGAGTGTGAAAGTAACCGCACCAATAACTTTGTAAACAATATTTTGCTGTGTAAAATCCAAACTATTCACTCCACACCATCGCTTCCATTGAACGGTGGTACGGAACCCTTCGTGCGCGATTTAGACTCGCACTTGACCGATTTTTTATATGATGCTGTTCTTTATTTGCATATTACACCTAAGGTCATATAAACGTCATAGGTAATCAAGACGGATACCGATTTAGCCGCGTTTTCAGTTGCTATGACCGCAATTTTAGTAATTGCCTTAAAGTTGAGAAAAAATGCAAAGAAAAAAAGGAACAAACGACGTATTTGGGTTAGACCATGGATTGCAAGGCGATCAGAGAGAGGAGTCAATAACATATTACTAGAAGAACTTAGACGGGAAGATATAAAGTCCTACAAAATGTACCTCCGAATGGACGAAGTTGTATTTAGCTATATATTGTCAAAGGTAGCACCATTAATTTCAAAACAAGATAATCATTTTAGATGACCAATCAGTGCAAAAGATCGTTTACTAGTAACTCTGAGATATTTAGCTGCGGGAGAAACTTATTATTTATTATTTATTTTATTTATTTATTTTATTATCTTAAAAAAATCCACAGCTAAATATATGTATGCATGATTAAACAGCGAATTAAACCTTAACTTAAGCCAATAATGGATTTAAATTCCTTAAGCTAAACATCATGACATTATACTAAGGTGGTTAAATAAGTATATACACAAAGAGAACAGTAAAATATGTTACTAAAAACAAATTCAATTATTAAATTATAAATTTTGAATGTTGAATGCACGGGTAAAATGTGTAGTGTGCAGTGTAGTATGGTGTGGTGGTGTACGCCCCTGCTTAGCCCTATGACCGCAGTCTTGGGATCGGATCTTTGGCAGCATTTACCACTAAGCAGGGTGCATGGGTTTCGGGTCAGAAAATAATTGTTTCCTAAAGGCCTGTTTGGAAGAATGAAAAATGTCTACTTCCCTTTCCTTAAAAACCCCATTATAATTAGAAAGAATTCTATTTATAATGGAGTTTTGTGCATAGTTAGATCGGGTTCGGGGGACGTGGAAAAGAGATGTGTGTCTGGTTCTCTTAGTTGGAACGTTCAGACGTAGCGCAGAGGCAGTTAGCTCCGGTGAGTCGAGACGTCCATTGCAGATGTCGTGGAGCAGCAACATATCCAGGAGACTCCGTCTATCCTCAAGTGTCTGCAGCTTGTGATGATCCAATAAGGTAGTGTAATCACTATGACCATAACAGTTAGCGGTACGATAGTGAAGATGTTTGACGAACTTACGTTGTATACTTTCAATTGATTCAGAGTAGGTTTTATACTGTGGTCTCCAGATTGGGCTACAATACTCAAGAACACTACGTACGTAGGAGTAGTATAGTACTTTTAGACATAGTGGGTTAGTGAAAGCCTGGCTAGTTCGGAGGACGAAGCCTAAGTTCTTATAGGCCTTATTTATTATAGCATCTATGTGATATGAGAAGGTTAACTTTGAATCGAGCAGAATTCCAAGGTCTCTTATTGTGTCAGCCTTCTCGATAGGGGTGTTATTAAGTTGGTAGGTGCTAACTATTGGCTTAGTCTTTCTTGTGAAGCTGACGTGTTGACACTTTTTCAAATTAACACTTATCCTATTTTAATTGTAGTAAGTACCAAGCCTAGTCAGATCTTCCTGCAAGAGTACAGAGTCATAAACAGAGACTATTTTTTTATACACCTTTTTGTCATCTGCGTATAAAAGATATTTGGAGTGTCTGAAGCAGCTACCAATATCATAGAGGAAGGCAATGTAGAGTAGAGGTCCCAACAGAGATCCCTGCGGAACACCGGATGGAATGGCGACAAACTCAGAACGGTGTCCCGCAACTATGACAGCTTGGCTTCTCTTCTTTATATATGACTCTAGCCACCTAAGTAAGTCTCCTCTTATACCAAGCTCACATAGTTTACGCAGAAGTATGAAGTGGTCCACACGATCGAAAGCTTTTTCAAAATCCGTGTAGATCACATCAACCTGTCCCCCGTTGTCCATACCAGTAAGCACATCACTTGTGAAAATTGCCAAGTTTATTACCGTGGAGCGCCCCTTATTCCAGCTTACAGTTTCTAACCAGAATTCCCCAATGTACATTATCAATCATTATACCAGAAACATGCAGAGCAATATTCTAAGGCTTTAAAGCATATACATCTGAAAGTAAGTTCCTTGATATTTTTCTATTATATAATTTTTAAATAAAAAACAGAAAATATTAATTCTTATCCTTATTTATTTAAACAAAAAACAAAAAATATTTGGTTAGGACAAACTGAGCCCATGTACAGTCGCCTGCGGCTAAAAGTATACGGGCAGGTGATGCCATCTAGTAAGTGTGGCAGTGTCGTTTATGTGGGTGTGTTTGAGCAGCACGCCAGCTTGTGTCCGCTATTTCAACTCCTGTGTAGAATAGGTAGTTAATTTCACACATCTCTGACATATTGACCGTGGCGTAGTGGTTAAAGGCGGCGGCGAGACGCAGGAACTACCACGAATGTATTGGACTTGCTTTGAATTTGCACTTTATGTGAATTTAAATAAAATATCATACAAGTTTTCTTTTCTTTCTTTTTATTGTTGAATTTAATTACTGAGGGTTTGTAAATAAAATATCCGGAATTTTAAATAAAAAGTTTATTAATAAAATCGCAAAACATAAACACTAGACGAGTAATATTAACACATTGTCTGCTTGGATTGCTACCTGAACCTAACTATAGGTTTATAGGCTAGTCATCAAACCGTAAGTGATGAAGTGATTTATTATTACAAGTTAGATCTATATATATTATAAATGCATCTTCCTTATCTTAATGGTTACAAAGAAATTTATTCGTAACTTGTCTACCCTCCACATGATAGAATCGGTGTAGTTATCAGCTGTATGAGAAAACAATTCGCAGATATATCTATTGCAGATATATCTATCACATAATATATCGCAGAATAGCTACAACATAAATATTAACTATAGTTCAGTGAAGTGAATCAACATGTTACATATTGTAACAATAACATCACTCACTTTCTATAACTTTCCTGACCTGACACGCCAACATGGGGTAGTAAATTTATAAGGTAAAAAAAGCTAACCAAGGGAGTAAATATTCCTAAATAGGAATATTAAAATCCTTAATAGTGAGTCGCTGCACCCTCCTGGTTGATGACTTCTCGCAGCCGTCTCGACATGCCGGTCACCATATTCCAGCACAAATCACGGCCGCGATACGACTCCCATGTTGACGTGACTAGATTGTCCAAGTTTTTCTTATTTCTTACTTCGGATGGGTCCCAGTTAAGCACCATTTGGCCCCACAAATTTTCTATTGAGTTGAGATCAGGGCTTTTAGAGGGCCAGTCAATAATAGTAATATTCGATTGTGTCCTTAACCAATCACTAACAACTTGTGCACGATGAACTGCACAGTTATCATGCACGAAGTAAATATGATGTGGTTCAGGATACACATTGCGCACTGAAGGTAACATGACATGTCGTAACAATTCTAAATATTTTAGGCCAGTCATCCGGCCCCCTACATCAACTAACTCGCCAGGACCCATCGAAGACATCCAGCTCCAGTAGCCGAGAGTAATCCTACCGCTGGTCCTGCAAGGAAGCGTGTTAACTACATCGTAACGTGTTCCTGGTGTTCTCCACAAAACTTTTCGACCATCTTTGTCTGATTTAAAACATTTTTCGTCAGTAAAAATAACAATATTATCCTGCCAGTTAAAATTTAAATATTGGCGAGCGAATTGTAGTCTTGCTTGGCGATGGGCTGGTGATAATGCTATTTTACTCGCTGGTCGATAGCAATGTATGCCACCTGCATGCAGATGTCGGCGCACTACATCCATAGATACTCCATGCTGCTGGGCCGTGGAACGAGTCGTGGCAAAGGGATCTGCTGTATGAGCAGCTATAATTTCTCGGTGGCGGGCACAAGCAGGGGTACACGTGAAAGATTTCCGACCACGTTTCAAGTTATCTATCTCGCCTGTGCTAGCATACCGCCTTATCCATAATTGGACGGATCTTCTCTGCAAATAAATAAAAACATTGTGAAGTCTTTCATTATTCGTTTCGTGTTCTAAACTTGTAACTTGTCTCTGTGTGATATGGATCTATGTGATCTGAAATAAAGATATTGAATTGAATTGAACTATTTACGCCTGTGTCAAAGGTCATACTGAGCTAAGTTACAGCTGCAAAAAATCTACCTTATTTGGATGACTATAATATTGGACTTACCGTTATTTGCAATCGGCGAGCTATTTCGCTAATGCTCACATTCTCCTCTTGCAAAACAATGATTTTTGCCTTCATAATCGCCGTTAAATGATGCATTTCGAATCAACAAATTACAACAGAATTACAAAAGCTGATAAAACAATCACACAATCGATAGGGAGCAAATAAACAACAGTAGATGTCAGGTGCAATGTAGCGGACGACTAACTTAAACTTACTTCTTTTTATTTATTGACTTATTCTCATAAGATTGTGGGTAGACCTTTTTAATTTATTTGATCACAACCAACGCTTCTTTGAGTCAGTTTTACACTTGCCCCACTCAACGTTTTATAAATCGCTCTGGCTACTAACTATGACTTGTGAGTGCTTACTTCCATTACTACTGATGTCAAGAATGTTAAAAAGCATTTAAAAATAATAACAACTAGTTACATTTTTACGTGCGGGATTTGAACCCATGATCGCCCCCGCCGCATCATTACATGAATCCTAAACGCGCGTCTTTAGCCACATGGACTATTACCAGCTATGAGAGAGTGGTTGAAATATGCTACCAGTTATTACAGCCACCGCCGCAACGTAGGCAACGTATGCAACGCATTATGATATCTATACTAACCACCTAAATGTCAAGCGTTGTGTATGTGGGACAAGTGTGCACATCAACTCTCCCACGTTGTGTTGCATACGTTGCTTAAGTGGGCTCAGTTTGTCCTTACCTTAAAGTTAAAGACAAACTGAGTATTCTTATTTATTTAAACATTCATATTCTTCAGGATCATAATTATTTATGTAGTTTACAATTTCTTCGTTTGATTTCTGAGTATTTTCAGGCACATGCCAAGGAATTTCGTACTTTGTGCACTGTTTGACATTTCTATTCTCTTGGGGACTATAAGGCTGCAAATTGTTTCTCTTACTTACAAGAGTTCTGGCTTTTCCAGACACTACCGAATTTTCTGAATAAGTGGACCGGGTGGATGGTCTCTCATGAAAATTGTCAGTCTCAACCTCATCCCTGATGTCGAATAGGCACAGTTTAATCTTCCGCTTAGCTTTATTTACATAAGTATTGTTGCTTGCCTGAAGGATACATGTCAACTCACTGTTTAGAAAGTTACAAAATGTAGAAATGTGGTTGTCATTTTTAGTAGGTGTATTACTAGTAATGCGTTCAGACATCTGTCTCATTGTAGCAGTTGCTTCTTTGATTAAACCATCTGTATCTCCATCTTGAGGAGTTTTCAATTTTTTTTTTCTTAAGTGGATGCTCGTTCTGAAATTAATAAAACAATGATTATTGCAGGTACCAAATACTGAGACTGAGTGGAACAAAGTAGCTTAAGATTTTAAAAGTAAATGGCATTTATTAAATTGCCTAGGAGCATAAGATGGAAAGCATGTTCGGATTAAATGTCCCCCTAACAGTGGATCACATTTCTACAACTACAAGCTGTATAACAGTATTATCTTATTAGCTTTAGCAGATGCTAATTATAAGTTTTTGTATGTTGATGTTGGAACGAACGGTAGAGTTTGTGATTCAGGAGTTTATACTAAGAGCAAACTTAGACAAATCTTAAACAATAAATCTCTATTACATATACCAGAAGGAAAACCCCTGCCTGGCACGAGCACAGTGTTGCCTCATGTTGCATTAGCAGATGATGCATTTCCCCTAAGTTACACCATAATGAAACCATATCCGTTACGAAATATAATCCGTGAAGAAGCAATATTTAACTATAGGCTTTCACGTGGTAGAAGGGTTGTAGAAAGTGCCTTTGGCATATTGGCAACTCATTTCAGAGTATTGTTAAATTCAATTAATTTAGTACCAATTCATGCTAAAGAGATTGTATTGGCATGCTGTGTTTTACATAGTGTACTTGTCGAAAAGAGTGCCCACTTATATACTAAACAAGTATGTTTTGAAGGTGATTCTCTATTTCAAACCACAAATGAAAGTCTGGAAGAACTAATCCAAATTGCCAGACAAGATCGAGAGTCACAACTACATGGTGCAGAAATTAGGAATCACTTTAAAGTTTATTATAATGGCATTGGAAAAGTACCCTGGCAAGATGGAAAAATAAGTACCTAAATATAAATAAGTACTCGTACATTACAAGATGCTGTCTCCTCTACATATGAATGCTGTGTGTCCGACTCAGCTTGGGGTAATGGCTATCCAAGTTTGATTGAGAAGCTTCTGCTTCGGCGGAAACATCCAGAAAACGAAGTAGTGGGAACCAGTACACTGTAGGACTGTAATCCCCACTAGATCCACTTTTGCATGTTGTTATCTGAAAATGGAAATTTTAAGTTTGATTACATTACATTTAATAAATAATACTTATAAACGAGTAGGTACTCGGAAAAAAAATCATTTGCATTCTTGAGTGTCTATCCTTCCTTCAAGTGGACAAGGTAGGTATCATTTTGTTTGCCGTTGTCGTGTCGTTATTGTAAAAAACTCTGTTATGAATAAATGAACATCTGCGACGAGGCAAACCCGTCCTGTTGCATTGCTAATATGGTTAGCAATGTTTGTCATTTTGGTTAAACGTTTGTCCCTATTCTATGAGTGTAGATAAGGGAGCGCCAAGGAAAAAAAAAATTTAGGTTTAGATAACCTGACCACTCATTTTCCTCGTATAGATTAATTAATATTTTTGTGGTTTCAATGTTCCAGTCAAAAGTCTTGCATTTTGACGACGCCATTTTTGTATTTGAGGTTAGACGACCACAGACTATAGTAAATTAGTAATGTGACCACATATGATCATAATTGAATGCTTGCTGTGAAATAGGATCAAAATTCTATGATCATAGATAATATGAATCATAGCTTGTTATTACACTGTCATAGGTTTTTCATATTTATATGAGTCCCACATCTATGATCATATTTCTATGATAGTCTAATATCGGCCTAAGAGAGGTTTAAAGGTGCTTTCTGTTATTATATTCATTCTTAAATAATTATAGCGATAACTTATTTAACATATTATTATGCCAATCCTCCAGACTGCTCCAGCAGGAGCAAATTATTTTTCGAGTGTTTGGACGTATGTATGTAAGTGAGGCAATTTTGTTAGCACATGCTACAGCCCAAACATCATGACAATTTTTTTAAATTTGCCAGAGGCAATTATAAGGAGAACGACATTTCGGGAGTAAAGTAAAAGGCTTGAGATGCGCGCAAATACCAGACTATACTAGACTACTTTATTATAGGGAATCCTAGCTTATATACTAGGTTGGTACATGTTATTAATGACGTGCATAAGACATAGTGCGTGATGAATAAAAATATACCTTATCTGTGACGGTCGTCAACTTATCTTAACATTACGTGAAAATATGACTTACATAGTCGACCGGCACATTAAACATTCTTTAGTCCGTGTTTTTGGGCTTTCTGGTGATTAGATGGCAACAAATTTCAACTTATCATTGTTTCAAAATATGCGGTGAGAAAATTGCCAGGCCGATATCATACTATCATATATTCCGTGCCGATATGTAGTAACGCAGAGGCCCCGTCGATCAAAAAATGAAAGCCAGTTTGAGGCCATGTTGTGACTGGGGAAATCTTTTAGCTTCATTCTGTGTCGTTATTCCAATTTCATCAGTCCATTTCCATCAGACCAAATCACCGCGAGTGCCCAGTTTAAGATAGTTTTTTTCTTTTCTACAGAATTCTTGGAAGCGGGCACACGTTTCGTAGATTTATAGGACACATTAGTTCTTCTAATCTGGCAGTTTAAAGAGAACAACGCATAGTAAAACAGGATTCCTAGCAAGCTCTAAACAACATGTGAGATAAAAATTAACTTGCAGACTTCCGAACCCCAAAGACACTAATCATGGAACAACTTTGATATTCCATATTTTTTACCCGCGTACTTTAAAACCAAAAGGAGGGTTATGATTTTGACCGGTAAGTATATGCATGTATGTTTATATGTATGCATGTATGTTTATCTGTACCCCCAGTATAACTAAACTACTAAGCAGAATTATATAAATGAGGTATCGTTAGTAAAAAGCGTCTTGATCGACCGCTAAGATAAGTGACGTCAGAGTAAATTGAATGTGGCGCCCTCTAGAGGGCATAGTCATGGATTTAAAAACTACATTGTTGGACAGGGTATCACATGGAAGGGCTCTGCTATATGTATACTTAAGGTTTATTATTAGCTCTACCCAGCTGGTAAGCTTTTCTTGCATTAAGTCGAATAGTCAGAATCATACTGACTGACTGTCGGGTGGTTGTAGGCTTTATACTCTTTAGGGTGTGATGTTTTAGTGGTCGAGTTTTATCGGGTTTTGTAAAACATAAGATAGCGTCACGATTTTTCCTATACAGGTTGGCAGGAGCACAATTATGCCCAATTTCAGCCGGTTATTCGATAGTCCATTTTGTGTGACAGGGGGCTAGCCCATCGCCGCCGCTATGCAGTGATGACTCGAGATTAGGGGTGATTTGTACGTTGATTTAGCAAAAAATAAAATGATGTTTGAAAGATGTCAAACTTAAGTCAGTTTAGCACGAATAGGTAGGTAAATTACGTTGATTGAGGTAATAAGGGTTTTGATATAATGTTTCACCTTGTAGTAAAATTTCATAAGAAGATATATCCTTTTTATAATTATTTTATTGTTAAACTTATAGGTAATAGGTAACCGTAAAAATATATAGCTCAGCGGTTGCGTGTGGGTTTTTTGGTTTTGCAGGATGATGAAAAATGTTTTAAGGTCGTCGTCGTCTTTACGATAATCGGTTGATAAATGTGACCTCTAGGGGAGAACAGTAGAAATCCGGACATATACGAAAGCATTTTTACCTAAGCTGTCACTGATTCGAAGTGTGTTTTTATTTTACCTAAATTGAGCTTTGCCAAATATGAGTAATAGTAATTTATGTGACTATTACATAACGAAAGATATTAAATTGCAAGTGGGAGTTAGATAATAACATCACATGATTGTTTTATTGCCTAATTATGTACAGTTACATGCACTGCTTATTGATGTGTTCGCAGGAACCGCATGCAAAGAGTATATAATTTACTACGTAAGAAAAGTTGGGACCAACACTACAGAAATGACAATAGCAACAATGCTGTCAACCTAAGTAAATGTGTAGGGATGTGCTAAAGATCATTTTATCGATGTCGATGTTTTATATTTGTTATTGTAGAAATCGTAATGGTTAAGGCCTATTCCGAGACTAAAATTAATAAAAGGGCCGTTAATAATTTTAATGAGATAGTTTTGAGATATTAAAATTTTAATTTAGAATCTCTCTAAATAAAATATAAGCCCTTTTATGATAAAAATAAAAAGCATTTTTTTTTTTTAAATTTTGTGTAGATGAAAAAAAAGTCTGTAAGCGGTTGGAGTTTATTGTTAAAATACCAAAGCCAAGCTTTTCTCACCAGAAGTCCAACGATTTCCTTGTGCTTTTCTCCCTTGGTTACGGATGTATGACTTTATCTAATTTTTGAAAACTACTGACTTAATCTTGTTAAAAATGTTTTCTTACTGTAGAGACCGAATTCTTCGTTTACTTTTCTCCAGTTGTTAAATTAATTTCTTTTTGCGAGGTGTTATTTCAAGAACTGTAACATAAAATGTATTTTTACTTTTAAGATAGTATTGATTATATTAGCCTTGCATGGATTTATGTAATTTTATTCCCACATGTTTGAAAAAATCGCATCAAACATATCGTCACGACATGAATCCCCGAGGTGGTGTCAGAGGTGTTCACAAGTGTGAAATGTTAAATACAAGTCACAGTCCACACACACAGTTATTATCATATTTAGTTTTTAATTTGATTTTGGACGATTAAAAAAATATATTACAACCTTCAGATAAACGAAACTCTTTGTTTGAAAGGACTTTAGAAAGCAGGCCATTTCAGATGCTTTGATGATTTTTTCTAAACTTAATTAGTGGATTTATAGGTGATATCAAAACACGCAAACCGTCAAAAATTATAAGTTTTCGAGTTAATGTTTTTTGAAAATCACTAGTTCAAGCATTCGGGACCTTGGGGATGTGGGAGGACCTTGGGGATGTGGGGCTTAGGGTGGTGAAAGGACGAATTTCCCGTTTTTCTTAACGTTCGATGTCGTTCAACGTTCATTAACCTCGTGGCCATTGACCTTGACTTTAAACTCGACCTTTCGTATATATTTCACAGAAAATTTTCAGTTTTGCGATTTATTACGATCGATGTCATGCATAGTTCATTGACCACGGGGTCACTGACCTTGAACTTGACCTTTTGTGCGTATTTCACAGACAATTTTAGTTTTTCCGTTTTTTGACGCTTGATTTCGTCCGCAGTTCATTGACCTTGACCTTGAAATTGACCTTTTGTGCATTTTCGGTAAAAAATTCAGAAGGGTACCCCTTCACCCTGACACCACTCCGATGACAAGGTAAAGCACTGTTCTGAAGAAAAATTACTTTTGACAACCTCATTTTTGAGGGAGGAAGGAGGAGGAGGACCTCACACAAATAGATTCACCTATAAGTGTATAGATAAATATTCCGAAATAATTCCATTTTTTCCCTTTCACCTTAGCTCAAACTATACAAGAGTTATACACGTTACTAAGGAGCCGTAGAATCAAATAGCCAAATACGTTCATTCATCATCAGGAAAAATATGATTTTGATTTATTATTTAGAAACTCGGTAAATTAATAAACAATAATTTGAAGAATGAAAGACTCATCTAAAGCTGCCTTTCTTCTTAGCAGTGCATCTTACTTATTTACACGAATGTGTGGACCTTACTTTATAGCATTAAAACCAAGTAGACTAAAAGTCATACGAAATTAGGGTCAAAAAGTCAATGATGTAATAGAGATAAAAAAGAAACGACGATATCTATGGCACACAGAAAAGTATTTATGATAATAGAACAAATAAAGAACAAACATACAAACTTTTCCATAATAGCCACATAACTTTTCGGTAAATGTAACTCAACTCTATAACTGAAACTAAGCCGTTTACTAAGTAACAAGGGCGCATTCACCAAGCCGGTATCGCGCGCGTCCTTTCTCTTTAATACCAGAATAAAGATAAAGTTATTGCTAAGTTGGAAAGGCTTATATTTGTCACCGTAAGATTTGTTAAACCGTTAGTTGATAAACTTTGGGGCAGAGACTCAAACCGCAACGCAACAGAGGTAATTTACAAGTCAAGAACAAAAATCAGTCAACATGATATTTTTGACCGAGCGAGCAAAGGTTACGACGTCATTAATTTTTTGTATGGGTTTATTTTTTATTAATTTCTGAAACCTATCGTGTGGGGTATCAAATTAAAGGGCTTCATGAGCCGGTTCTAAAAATATACTACACCGCCTGTTTTCTAAAAATCCAAGAAATACTTTTAAAACATACCAAGTTTGGACTCCTCGAAGTACAAGACGGATTAGTGAAGAGGATCTATACAGACCATGAGAATTAGTGAAATAGACTATAACTATTTTAGTAAAAAGTCTGTAGATTGTATTGTTAATAGCAAAATGTAATTAACAAAGATATTGGTGCGGCTAATTTACTACTTGATTTTGATTGAATCTAAAATACTTACCTATAAATTGGTTCACGGTCCCCCCTGTTAGCGCGGTCTACTGCCCACAGGGCCACTAGTAAATGAAATGCTTATGTTTTGTTTGGGTTTAATTCATACAAATAAAGTTTTAGCTCAGGTGGTTTGTTCTTTTATTGAACAATAGCAAACAACACTTACTTTATAAATAATGTTCGGTAAATTACACTATTTGGGTATATGCAGCAATTAAATCCTAACATCACTTATAGCTTACATATGTACATAGGGTAGAATCAACTAAAGTCGCCGTTTATAACCTTAAGAAATAACAAGCAATAATTTATCTTTGTCACCCCTGGGTGTTTACCCTGGTAAACATGCATCAAACTTCCATTTTTAGGGTTCCGTACCCTAAGGGTGCATCCTAAGCCCTTGCTGTCACTCATGTGTCTGTCCCTCCGTCATCTGTCACACAGATTTCGCAGCCAATCGGTTAAACCTACAATCTTCAAATTTTCACCGTCTATATCTTGTTGACCCAAAGCCAAACAAATTTTCAAAAAAAATAAAATAATTTTAACAGGGGCTTCCGTACAGCTAAAGAAGGGCGCGTAAATATATATAAAATATATATTTTATTTTCTAGCCACTTACAGCCCTGACCCATTGAAGTTTATTGGATGAACAATTGGAATTATTATAATAATAATAATAATAATAATTCTTTATTGCACAGAAAGCACAATGGAAAAAATATAACGAACAATATGCAAAGGTGAGCTTATTTCTAAAAAGAAATTTCTTACAGCTAACCTGTGAGGAAAGGAAAAAATATTTATAGAGAGGTAGTCCTAGTGTACAATTAAGAGTTAAAAGAAAGAAATAAAGTCAATATACTATCAGATAAATCACAATACATCCTACACATACTATAAAATAAATTAATAGACTACAATAAATACATAAATACACATACATACTATAAGATACCCACTATGCGGAAGAGAGGAGATGCTGTTTCAACTTTTTCTTAAAAGAGAACAAGGATGTGCAATCCCTAAAAGCGCAAGGAAGTGCATTCCACAAACGTATTGCCCTTAACCTAAACGATTGCTCGTAAGCAACAGTGTTGTGCTGAGGAATTGACAAAAGTGACACCGTGTGAGATCTCCGAAGTCTATCCCCAGAGAAAAGAAACTCAAAATGTTCACGAAGATATGCGGGATAGCGCGGATTTATTAAAATATTGAAGAGGAAGGAGAGAATGTGCTTATCACGACGAAGTCGGATCGGGAGCCAGCCTAATTCCCTCCGATATTGGGACACGTGATCGTACTTGCGGAGACCGAAGATAAACCGAATCCCGAGATTTTGAAGTCGCTCGAGTTTGTTCAGTAGATCTTCGTTCGCGCTGGCCCAGCAAACATCGGCGTAGTCAATTAAAGGCAGAAGAAGGGTCTGAACTAGCATGATTTTAGTCTGCCTAGGTAAGAAGTACTGCAAACGCCGAAGGGAATGAAAGGATGCAAAGACTCGTCTGCTGACCTCACAAACGTGGGGTGACCAGGATAAAAGAGTATCAAAAACAACCCCAAGATTTTTGGCTTTCTCGCTGTACTTGACAATGGTACCGTCATAAAGCACGGGAGCAACTGACCTATTCTGCAACAAATTAAGTAAGTGCCGTGTACCCAGTATCATCGCCTGAGACTTATCCGGGTTGACTAATAGCCCATACGAAAGAGCCCATTTCCTGATCTTGTCGAGGTCAGCATTCAAAGCCTCTACAGTCGAAGTCAGATCACACAGGGGAAAATGCCGATAAATTTGATATATATATTTATATAAATTCGATATTATAAAAAGGGGAATTATAAAACGATCGAATAAAAAACGAATTAAGCGAATGGCCATGAACAGCCGAAATACTTGAAATGAGCGAAAAAAAACACTAAATTGAGCATTTTTTTCTGATAATAATAAAATTCAGAACAAGCTTTCAAAAAGTGGGCATTTCAGATATTAAAATTCTAACCGTGCAACCAAATTACTAAGTGAGCGACTAGAAATACAGAGAGGGCAACTTCAATAATGGAACACAGAAAGCCAATATTGGCTAGAGTAGGTAATTGTGGCTAAATTTAAATTGGATTATAGGTTAGGTTAGAACTTAGAAGAAGCAACCCCGGAGCGTATTCAAAGAACTAATAAAATTGGCTAGAGTAGGTTATTGTAGCTAAATTTCAATTGGGTTATAGGTTAGGTTGTGACTTAGAAGAAGCAACCCTGGACAAGAGCGGAGCGTATGCAAAGAAGAGCTTCTCATTTTGTTTTTTAATAACTCAAATTAATGTTTGTTAGTCGCTCACTTAGTAATACAATAACCTAAATTAATTATTTTTATCACTTCAAACTTTAATTTACAGTCACTCGTTTAAATACTACCCTTATAAAAACAAGTATCCCGACTGCATTTTATTTCAATACCACATACAAACTTATGAATGCACCTGGTTACGTACAAGGAGTATGAAAGTAACTGCACTAATAACTTTGTCATATATATATTAGCGATATAAAATCCAATCTATTATATTTTACTAAAATTATATAGCCTGTGCCACTATCCCACTCCACACAAATTAAACGACACCTTATGTGTAGAAATCTGTGAAGACGTTTGGGCTGAAGCAGTTTTATTTTTCCATTTTCAACCCCATACCTCCGTAATATTGAAAAAAATAAAACTTAATCGACAAAAATATATACACAAAATTTCCTGAAAAGTGGTTGAGAAATGCGACTAGTAAAGGACAACAGCCGGAAATCCGGACAGACGGATACATTGAAGAATAAAACCGGTCAAGTGCAAATAGGACGTCGGACGAAGGGTTCCATACAATTGTATACGTAAAAACGTAAAACGACAGTATTTTGTACGAGTATACCTTTTTAATTTTTAACAATAAAATATTAAATACTAGCAGTATATCGAAACATTGAAAAAGAGTTTTGAGTAAGTATAGACAAACGTACGCGTACGTAGGTTAACGAATCTCTTTGCTCATGGAAACCGGAAGTGGATAGAAATTCAGTAACTTATTTACAGGAATAAAATAAAATTAGATAAAAAAACTTAATATCGTTTATTATAATTCGAATGAGCTATTATTAATCGTATAATGACAAATTACTTAGCATGAAACTCAACATCGGCAGAGGCTAGTTTTCACCAATAAACAAATAAAACAAAATGGCTAAGAAAATAGCCATACCAATAATTGATTATATGGGTACTTCTTTTAATTTTTGAAAACCGGTATGTTCCATTATTTTTTGATATAGTGGCAACAGAAATAGACCCTCTGTGAAAATTTCCTCTTTCTACCTATTTCGGTTGATCCGGTAGAGCCCAGTAACCAGGTGATAGACGGACAGACGGACAGTGGAGGCATAGTAAGTTCACTAGGCCGCTGTTCGCATGATAACTACCTACTCTTGCTCAAACGGCTAGGGTCGTCGCTTGGCGCCGCGGGTTGCGGTGCAGATTTGTTGCGTCGTCGGTCACGCTGCACGGTAAAACAAGTACCTACTTATAGGCGATGCCCCGTAATCTGCCTCTGAGTGCCGCTTGGAGGGGGTATACTTCGCGTATTGTAAAAAGATCATGTCTGAATTTAGGCAAACGTGAAAAAAGCTACTTTAACGCGACTGCATAATGCGAAACTCGCTCCCGGCGCGCTTCAGGCCTGATCATTTTAGAATACGCGAACTGAAACATCCCGTTCTTTATTAAAAATCATTATAAAAAGTTATTATTTCTTTATTAAATATATGTATAATGCAAGTAAAATTATACTACAAAAATCATACATGGTTATTTTTATTAAAATAAATATCTATAAATTTGACACAGAAAAGTACTTGCGGCGATTTCGGCCGGTGCGGAAGGCTTTATTATTGTTACTTAACGTAAAACAAATTCTCATTCTTATAAATAGTTTTTGTAAATATTGCTTTGGAAAGCATGGACAAATTGTATGTCCTTTATTGCGTCAGAAATGGTCATACCAATTTTACAATTGATGTGTTCTTTTTCGAACTCCTTTTTGAATAATTGTTCCATCCTCTCAATATTTTTAACAAAACTTTCAGGTGGCACTACCAGTAAATTTTTCTCGGCCATGTAATTTCTGTAATTAACGTACATTGACTGGAAACTTAAATTAGAAGGTTGCTCTTCTACATACGATTTCAGCAATCTGCAGTCGTGTTTCTGAATACACTTTTTTAGCAAAGCTCCACAAACATAAAATACCTACGTATTGTAAACACAAGGTCGTATGCCTATAAGTTATTATTATTAGCGATTAGAGTTAGTAAAGTAGCATTTTTGTGTTCTCATTTCACCGATGCAGAACCTAAAACTTACTTTACAAACAATATAGGTACTATAAGTATGGATGGATACTCACATTTCCTTATCTCGGGGTAAGTCGTACGTATTGTAAACACAAGGTCGTATGCCTATAAGTTATTATTATTAGCGATTAGAGTTAGTAAAGTAGCATTTTTGTGTTCTCATTTGACCGATGCAAAACCTAAAACTTACTTTACAAACAATATAGGTACTATAAGTATGGATGGATACTCACATTTCCTTATCTCGGGGTACTTTGAAAAATGCTAGATCCTTATTTGTAGAATCCTTATTGAGGCAACCGTATACCGCACAATATTTACTCATCTTGCATGAAAATAATAAATAATAATCTGCGCGCAAATAACACAAACAAGTTAACACGTGCCGCCCGGACGAATGACGTTGACTCGTCGCATGCATTGCATAGCCTCGTCTCGTACCACCCGAAACAACCCGAAACTTGGCAATGTGTGCGTGTGGTGGCGTGTGCTTATACGGAATGCAATGTATCGGTGTGTGTGCGGCTGTTGTCGCTGATTTGTTTGAAGTGAACCTGGCGTTCTTATTTATACTATGGCGGAGGCTTAGAATAGGGTCCCGTTTGGCACTCTTCGGGTACGGAACCCTAAGAAACACAAGCAATATATATATTTATCTTTGTCTTACTGTCACGGGGCTCTGTTACTTGAACCGTTGTAGATGGACACCTGATTTTTTTACAGATTGTAAATGATTATGTGTGCTATAACAGCAAATATTCAGAATAAAATAAAACTACAACAGCAGAGCTCGCCCTTAAAATATGCATACGTTAAACATGCATACATTTAGGGGTTTCTTTTTGGGTGTGTTTTTCGGATATATTAACAGCTTTTTTTGCTCGATTTTAATTCAAACACGACTTATTAATTATTTGTATTTTTTCTTATTTTTTGATTGAATAAATAATTTACTGACAACTGACTGACTGACTAAACAAAAAAGCTGTCTATAAATCAATCTATAAATGTATGCATGTTAAACGTAGGTATATTTTATGAGCCTTTATTTCTTAGATTTCTTTTGTGTTTATATATTTATAAATGTTTAATGTAATTTTTTTAAATATTTTCTTGAGATAATAACGGATGAAGTGAATTTTCTGTATTTTTAAATCTTTGTCTAACTTCAACGCCAATTTAATTATTTCATTACTACCAATACAGTACTCTGGATCTCCAGTAGTCGGTTTAGTGGGCCTATTACTGATTTTACTCAAAATACAATATGTTGTGTTGAGCTAAAGATGTTTAAAATAAAAATATTTTGCTGGTGAGAAATTTTGAACTTAAAATTAAAAAATACACAAAAGCCATGTCAAACACATGTAAAAATAGCAGTCCAGCTAGTAGGCAGACCAGCTAAAAACTTTCCCCAACGAAAAACAATTATTTTATAATTTATCATCAGAATAAAACATGTCAGCAATTGAAAAAATATACCCAGATCATGTGTCATGAGTAAATTATAAATTGATTTACTATATTCGGGGCGCTAAACAGAATGTGATTTTCTGCAGATAAACTGACCTATCTCTAAAGTTAATTGATGTAACTGGTTTATCTATAAAAAGGTAGGTATTCTTTTAAAAGCTTTATTTGGTTTCACCTGTCCCGGTTATCTCTCTTTGTCCGTCTGTTATCAAATATTGCATTATAAATTTGGTTGAAATTGACTATTGAGCTGAAATTTTGTATGCATAAATAAATCCGATGACAAAGCAATATTTTCATGACATAGCGCTGATGTGATGATGGGGCAGGAAGGTAGTAACAGGAACTTTGTAATACAACGACGAAAACCCATCAAGTTTAGGCTCTTTGAATTCGTCTTAACAAGCACTTTGGTCCTATGTGATATCCAGGGTCTGACAATAAACCGGGAAGGTGCCTATGGGAATTCTGTTATGATGCGATGCAATCTTATCAAAATAGGGCTCGTTTGATTCGACTTGACAAGTAGGTACTTGAGTTAATTTTTGCAACTGGTATTTGTTTTTATTAATTTTATTTTATAAATCAACTTATTATAAGCACAGGGTGCTCGTCCCAAACAGATAACAATAAGTAACGATTGTAATATGTATAAATGCCATGGTTTCAGCCAACATACTTCATACTTTTTGATGGCACTAGGCGCTAATCTTAGATTTCAAAATTACGAATATTAATAATTGCTCATTGGTTGGTTTTTAGTAAATCTTTGTTGTCTTTATAATCTATAGGATGTAAATATAAGTATGTATCAAAGAAAGATCGGTTGTTGTTCTCATGAAAATCAATCTCAGGGCCGCGCCGCCTTGTGGTATTTGCAATATTGCACCAAGTGTTCGAACTAAAGATGCTTTCGTAGCATCTTTGATTACGCTGGTGACATATTTTGTTCTACGTGGAATCTGTGTTATATAAGCTTTAATTTTGATTCACCTGTCCTGGTTAATCAAATCTTGCAAATTAAATTTAACTCACCTTATGGTTTCCGAATGAGCTGAAATATCAGCTAAATCGCATGACGTGAAATACTTGAATTTTTTCCCCCTGACTGGGAATAAAGAAAGTCAATTACAAAGTTACCTGTACAACTTTATTTAAACTAACGTAAAAAACTAATATACTAAATATATTTAGAGTAGTGTTGTTGTTTTGGTCGACGACGCTAGTACTTATTCTTAGAAGATGGTAAATTTAGATCGCTTAGCTGCGGGAGTGGTCAAGCAGAGTTGCCAGAGGCGAGCGGCTACAATAATTCGTTTTTTTCCTGTATAAAGCACACCTTAGCTGATTTTCTTTATGTTCCACCAGATGGTCCACTCTGTCGTAGCGGGAGGTATCGCGATAGTTTTTTGGTGTAGGACGAGGGCCACGCTTTTCCGTTTTTTATATGTTTCCACCCCTCCCATATTTTCATTATATCTTTTTATAATGCTGGGTTGCTCAATAAGTACATTTCTTGAGTTGCTGCGAAAAACATTATGCAGTGGTTCTATCCCTTCAGTGATTGAGGCGACATTTACCACACTGTTGTCATTCCATTTATTCATACTTCTTCGTGAAACTGGCATATAGCCACTAAACAAAAGAATGGCCAGAAAACATTTCATTCATCGGTATTGATATTACTCGTTATTTTTTTCGGGACGTTTCGCGATAGTTTTTTGGCGTAGGACGAGGGCCGTGTTTTTCCGTTTTTTATATGTTTCCACCCCTCCCATATTTTCATTATATCTTTTTATAATGCTGAGTTGCTCAATAAGTACATACTTCTTGAGTTGCTGCGAAAAACATTATGCAGTGGTTCTATCCCTTCAGTGATTGAGGCGACAGTTATCACACTGTTGTCATTCCATTTATTCATACTTCTTCGTGAAACTGGCACATAGCCACTAAACAAAAGAATGGCCAGAAAACATTTCATTCGTCGGTATTCATATTACCCGTTATTTTTTTCCGGACGTTTCGCGATAGTTTTTTGGTGTAGGACGAGGGCCGCGCTTTTCCGTTTTTTATATGTTTCCACCCCTCCCATATTTTCATTATATCTTTTTATAATGCTGGGTAGCTCAATAAGTACATACTTCTTGAGTTGCTGCGAAAAACATTATGCAGTGGTTCTATCCCTTCAGCCAGAAAACATTTCATTCGTCGGTATTCATATTATCCGTTATTTTTTTCCGGACGTTTCGCGATAGTTTTTTGGTGTAGGACGAGGGCCGCGCTTTTCCGTTTTTTATATGTTTCCACCCCTCCCATATTTTCATTATATCTTTTTATAATGCTGGGTTGCTCAATAAGTACATACTTCTTGAGTTGCTGCGAAAAACATTATGCAGTGGTTCTATCCCTTTAGTGATTGAGGCGACAGTTACCACACTGTTGTAATTCCATTTATTCATACTTCTTCGTGAAACTGGCATACTGCTACTAAACAAAAGAATGGCCAGAAAACATTTCATTCATCGGTATTCATATTACCCGTTATTTTTTTGTTAAATGCATACGTGTTTGTAAAACGAACAAATATATGATACAAACAAATGATACAACAGGAAAGTTATTGCAATTATTTGTATGCTAAGATGTGTTCATTATTATTTACAAAATGTCTGTTATAAAACTGTGAATGAATTATATTTTTCTCATCACGTGAGTTTATGGGCTCACTGCATCAAAATTAAGAATTATTTTTAAATTTTAAGCTATTCCACAGAATCACCAATGTGTATGCTAACAAATTACAGTTTAAAAATTACCCGAAGTATTTTTGTTTTTTCGTAATTAATAACTTTGTATGACATTTTGGATAACTTTGAAAATAGTTACAAATCTAAATAACTCGAAACCCATTAATTTTCCGAGTAGGTGTTATAGGGTGGAATTTGATGGAAATAGGCTCTACTTTAACCCTTCACATTATATCTATCGAATAACCAATCACCCTGTATAAGTGTTTTTAGTTTGCATAATTAGATATACGTGATTGATTAAATTGTGTTTTATTTAAAAATAACATATATTATATTAAAAAAAAAAACTAATATGTTCCTCCCTTGCAAAACGCCAATTTCATATGTAAGGACCTATATTTAAAAAAAAACGACTTTATGTTCCTCCCAAGCAAAACGCCAATTTCATATGTAAAGACCTAATATATATATATATTATAATTGTGAAAGGGAAAAAAGTGTGTATTTCTAAAAGAGGTATATATCTACATCTACACAAGCTTTATTTAAAATAAATTACATATTTAAGTTTTTGGTAAAGCAGTTGACGGATGCTGAACATTGGTTTATTTTTTTTCTAATTGTTTAATATTTATGCTTCGGAACGCACCTCCTCTTGTTGCGCGACTCGGAACGGAAACGGAACCGCAGCTGTCACTCGTACCAACGAGATGAAAAATTGGAGGTTATCTTTTCTCGTCGGGAGAAAAAACATGTCTGCTCAGGCGTCGGGCCATTGATTGTATTTCGGTGTAACAATTGTCTAATACAGGTGTCGAGCCTGGTCGGAGTGTTAATCTACCACATAGTCGGGAAATAAGTAGATTCGCGTCAGCGGTTGAGTGATCCGTGTTGTGATTGGACATCGTCGTATCGGACGGCGACTCCTCGTGTCGGCAGGCAGCACGCCGGCGACAGCGTCGGGCAGCGAATAGTGAGATTCAGTCCCGATCCCACCCAAACTTGTGCTCCTATCCCGTATTCCTGCCTCGAATCGAGCTTTCGATTTTCGGTCTACGACGACAAGGTAAGGTAACAATCAAGATTTTCTCTCCCGTGCTGGCAAAAACCCAGCCCCTCAAGATTCCACGCCGTTCGGTTGAGGCGTGGAATTAAACAGTAATAATAATTCAGTTAAATAAATGTATTTTCATAAAAAGGAGGAGGTTCTCATTCATTGAAGTCTTAAGCCAGATTCTACGAAAGCTGTGATTACCTGTGGGGACCCCGACCATTATTGAAAACAGCCTCCAAACTCACCTCAATAGCTGTTCCTTAGACAAGGGCTACTGCCTGATCTTTCCAGTTTACACTATTTCACTATTTGACCGACTAGCTCATTCATGAACTCACTCAAATCATCACACTGTAAGGTAAGTGGCCCCATTACTGCTGTAGTCAATGTACTTGGTACTTTACTTACACCAAAATTAAATATAATCACTCTGTATCCATAGTTCAGTACATAGCTAATGCTTGAAAATAAAACAAAACAGCAACATACTAAAATTATCAGTGCCATGGAGGGCGATGCGATACGCACACAAAACGCTACATACAAACGAGGGAAGTCTCAGCTAAGCGTAAGTTGAAGTTTATAAAATGATATTTATAGCTTACTTTCATTTTCAAGAAAAGATGGAAACTGCATATCTTTTCTTTTCCGTATTAAGTTAAATTTTGATAATATATTTATTATCCGTTGATGTATACTATTTTATACTCTTATAATATTTTTATGCTATTTATTTTATTGTGCACCAGACTGCCCTTACAAGCAATAGACTGTCCTATCCTGCCTTGGTTTGCTGGAAGAAATCTCTTGTATTTTTACTCATTATTTACCGTGCAATAAAGTATATCGAAATTCTTATTTATTAACTTTAAAGTTTTGTTGAAATAATCTTAAGTTTATAAAAACTAATTTACGTGGTTTGTTTTCGGTACTAGAAATCATATTTTATCTTGAAAACTGTTGAAAGAACAGGGTCGATTTCTTAGTGAGGTAAAAAAAAGAGATACACATTCATCGATCAACAAAGCAGTCATTTTGTTCAACTGTTTACTAACTTACGTATGATTATACGTAAGTTAGTTAGTTCATCCTAAGTTGGCCAACTTTGTAAATAAACATCTCACGACAATGACTTCGCGTCAATGTGTTGGCTGAAATGCAGTGACACAAGTACAGTAACTATCTACTTTTCTTGCTTAGCTTTAAGATTGATGGTTGGATTGTGGTCAGACGCTAAGTAGGTTTAAGGTCAAATTTGATGTTTCGTATGTCTGAGGCATGAGTTTCAGCTGAAAACAACATTTCCACAATATTTTTACCGAAGCAAGTCGAAATTACCTTTTTGTGTGGGGACGTGTCCCACGAAGATGAGATTTGACGGCTTGGTATAATATGATAATCTCATTTTTTCTCTGCTCTACATTTGACCAAAGTCAAAGTCAAAGTCAAAGTACTTTATTACTTTGCCTCTTCTCTACATTGGACCACTGTGGGAGAAGAAGGGCGTAGAAACTCCCAGAGATTGATTTTTAGATCTCTTTTAAAAATAGGTTGTGCTTAACTAATACAATTATGTTTTATTTTATTTAATAAGCAGGCAATAAGAAATAATTACTAAATTATTAACAGCGAGGTCTGTGTTGAACTAGATTAACCCCATACAGTCCTGTCATTTAAGTAATCTCGAACATTGTAATATCCCTTTTTCGACAAAGTCGCTTTAAAATGCTTTTTAAATTGCTTAAATGGCAATTTCAAAATCTCCAGAGGTATCTTATTAAAGTAGAGAATGCACTGACCCTTGGAAGAATTGCTAACCTTCGCGAATCTAAATCGGAGCGCACACAGTCTATGATTATTTCTTAGGTAAAGATCGCCAGCTATCACTAAGTTTGGTAAATGTTGTAAGGTTCTTGCGTACATACATTATATTTTCGAAAATAAATTGACTAGCAAATTGCTCGAATAGCTCTTTTCTGTAAAATAAAAATAGTTTGAATATCCGCTGCTTTCCCCCACAACAAGATACCATAGGACATGACACTATGAAAGTAACTAAAATATACAAGCCTAGATGTAGCCACATCCGTGCTTTGTCTGATGTTCCTAACAGCGTAAGCTGCAGAACTTAATTTACCAGCTAATTTATCTATGTGGGGTCCCCACTGCAATTTGCTATCAATGGTTATTCCAAGAAACTTCGCATCATTTACTAATTCTAACGTGCTGTTGTCTAACACTAAACCGGTCTCAACTTGCCTGACATTTGGAAATGAGAATTTGATACACTTTGTTTTACCAGCGTTTAACAATAAATTATAAACAGTGAACCAATTCAAGGTTAAAGACAATACACCATTAACATCATCAAAATCTCCTTCTTGTCTTTCAATTTTGAAGACCATCGAAGTATCATCAGCAAACAACACTATGTCAGTAAATTTCTCCACCATGAAAGGCAGATCGTTAATATATACCAGGAATAAGAAAGGGCCTAATATGGAACCTTGTGGAACGCCAATTTTTACACCCGATCCATCAGATTTAACGCCGTTTACTTCTGCCTTTTGGGACACTTGACGACCTTGGTGGACGATTAGGGATCTTGGGGTTATAATGGACTCTAAACTTTTATTCATACCTCATTACGAACATATTATAGCGAAATCTTTTAAAATGCTTGGATTCGTAAATCGTGTGACGAGGCCGCTGCGTTCACCACTTGCTTTTAAATTACTTTATTTCGACGGGTCTTCGGTGGACTATGATGAGGGCCTTACTCGACATTCTATGGCTTCCCTAGAGAGCAGGAGGATACTGGCAGATCAGAAACTTCTTCTTGACGTCATCAACAACCGACTGGACAATGAGTGGCTGGTGAGGTCAGTGCTGCTGCGCATCGCCCAAAGAGTATAGTAATAGCATCGCCCCGGCGCGGTCGCGTCGCCACACACCGGCGCTGCTTGGGTACGAGCGCGCGCGCACCAACTATGCCTCCATTTCACCGGTAATAGGAGCATTGATATGTACGAGAAACACTTTGCGGGGGCCAATGTCTTTTACCTGAACCGGACTCAATTCATATCACAGGTTTATGCGAAGATAAGGTCAATCAAATTAGATAATTGATCATCAAAAATAAACAACAATCAATAACATTTATTCAAGGAAATTGAACTCTCTCATATCACATAGAAATACCTCATATCCCCACACATATAACAAACCCTCTCTCTATCTCTCACACACACACACACACACATACACATATACAAACGCACGCACGCACAAACACACACCTTATTATATATAATGAAAAATAACCTTTTATACATATGTTTTATGATCTTAAAATCCTCATCATAATTTATAAAGGATATGTTTCGTAATTGGCATTACCCATTTATATAAGTGTTATTTTTATCGAATTAATTACGTATGCTGTGAAACATCAACAAATAAATAAATAAATAAAATAAATAAACAATGTGTTAAATGCTAATAAATGAGTGAAATTGAAATAAAGATTGTCCATCTTACACAAATTCAACTAGGCCCATAATAAGCACAACAAGGCTTGTGTTATGGGAATTAGGCGACAATATATTTAATACATAAAAATACTTATGTAAATACATAGAAAACATCCAAGACTAATAAATAAATATTCATGCTCATCACACAAATATTTGCCTTTACCTGGGATTCGAACCCAGGGCCGTCAGCTTCGTAGGCAGGGTCACTACCAGCTAGGCTAAACCAATTGCAATTATTTATTCCTGTTTCTTATAAATAATCAACAGGAATAAATAATCATGAACCTTGTTTTATAATTTTTAGACAAAGTAGTTTTTACATGGTTTTTAAATTGCTCAAATGGAAATTTCAAAATCTACAGAGGTATCTCGTCGTAGGAGAAAATGCACATGAATGCACTATTAAAAGAATTGCTATTTTTTGCAAGTCTTAACTGGGGCGCAACAAGATATTGCTAAATTTGTGGGATTCTTGCGTACATCACAATGCGTACCACACACAAACCTCAGTGGTTTAAGTGGTGTTCAAGTATGTAGCTCTGTTATTTTTAATATGTCATTAATTAAATAAATAAAGAAAAAAAATACATACATTATGTTTTCGAAAATAAATTGTCTAGCTACAGTTAGTATATCAATTTCTATTAAAAGTTCTCTTTGGGAGTCTGTGCGTCTTATATTATACATTGCTCGAATAGATCTTTTCTGTAGTACAAAAATAGTGTGAATATCCGCTGCTTTCCCCCACAACAAGATACCATAGGACATAAAACTAGGAAAGTAACTAAAATAGACCAGCCTAGATGTGGCCTCACTAGTATTTTGTCCGATACGTAAGCCGCCGACGTTAGCTGTCAGCTAATTTATCTATGTGGACCCCACATAGATAAATTAGCTGACAGCTACATGGTTTTTAAATTGCTCAAATGGAAATTTTAAAATCTACAGTGGTATCTTGTCGTAGGAGAAAATGCAGATGAATGCACAAAAAAATACATACATTATGTTTTCGAAAATAAATTGTCTAGCTACAGTTAGTATATCAATTTCTATTAAAAGTTCTCTTTGGGAGTCTATGCGATTTATATTATACATTGCTCGAATAGATCTTTTCTGTAGTACAAAAATAGTGTGAATATCCGCTGCTTTCCCCCACAACAAGATACCATAGGACATAAAACTAGGAAAGTAACTAAAATAGACCAGCCTAGATGTGGCCTCACTAGTATTTTGTCCGATACGTAAGCCGCCGAAGTTAGCTGTCAGCTAATTTATCTATGTGGGGTCCCCAATACAATTTGCTATCAATGGTTATTCCAAGTAACTTCGTATCATTTTCTAATCCTAACGTGTTGCTGTCTAACACTAACACTAACTCTCAACTTGCCTAACATTTGGAAATGAGAATTTGATACATTTGGTTTTAACAGCGGTTAACAATAAATTATTAACTGTGAACCAATTAAAGCTTAATGTTGAGGTTCAAATCTTTTTTGTGTCTTTTTGAATTTTGAATAACAGTGCAGTGTAATTAGCAATCAATACTATGACATTAAATTTCTCCACCATAAAAGTCATATCGTTAATACATTTACATAGGGCGCACTGTAAGTTTCCGGAACTGGCCACTTACATAAACAATATTTAAAAATTTATTGCAACATTTGAAAATAGAAATCTTTGGCTGTAGAATGCAGTTTGTTTCATCTGACTGCCTTTTGTTTTTACCTTGTGGCGCCATTTAAAAAATTGTGTGTCTGCATCAACATGGATTTAACTCGGGAAAATTTTCGTAGTATGATTTTCTACGATTTTAAGTGTAATTTGACAGCTCAACAGAGCATCGCTCGGCTTGAAACAGCTTTTGGCAATGAAGCACCATGCAAGACAACTGTTTATAGCTGATTTGCAGAATTCAAGCGTGGTCGTATCAATCTCAGTGACGAATCTCGCGATGGTCGGCCGTCCACCGCTGTGACCAACAAAAACATCGATGCTGTGCGCCGTATGATTGAAACAGACAGGCATGTGACCTACCATGAAATTCGCGCATCCTTAGAAATAGGCATGAGTCAAATACAATTAATCCTACACAAACATTTGGGTGTGAGAAAGCTGTGCTCGCGGTGGATCCCACACAACTTGACCGAGGCTCAAAAAACGGACCGCGTCACTTGGTGCAGTGCCATGCTTACCAGATTCAACGAAGGTGCGTCAAATTTGGTGTGGGACATAGTAACAGGTGACGAAACATGGATTTATTGCTACGATCCCAAAACAAAGCAGCAATCGAGCTTATGGGTCTTTCAAGATGAGCCGAAACCAAAGTGGCGCGCGTGAAAAGTGCATCTAAGCGGATGATTGCTTCTTTTTTTAATAAAACTGGACACGTGGCTACTGTTGCTTTAGAGAATCGTCGTACAGTGAATAGTGACTGGTACACGACCATTTCTTTGCCGGAAGTTATTGACGAACTCCGTAAAAATAACCGTAAACGCCGTATCATCCTGCACCACGACAATGCTAGTTCTCACACGGCCAGACAGACAAACGACTTTTTGAAGGCAAAAAATGTAGAACTCATGAGTCATCCTGCATACAGTCCCGACCTGGCACCTTGTGACTTTTTTCTGTTCCCAAAAATTAAGAACCAATTACGCGGTCAACGATTTTCATCACCAGAAGAGGCTGTCGAGGAGTATGAAAAACACGTTTCAGAGGTCACCACAGAGGAGTGGCACAAAAGTTTTCAAAACTGGTTTCATCGAATGAAAAAGTGCATAGACGCCAAGGGAGGTTATTTTGAAAAACAATAAATTAATTTTGTACCTTTAATAGTATTTTTTCATATTCATTCCGGAAACTTACAGTGCGCCCCACGTATATACCAGGAATAAGGAGTAGCCAAAAGCGACCCGATATTTCGTAGTTGTAGACTCCGCCCGTTCAACTCCATGGTGAGGTATGTAAGTTTGCGGCGTCTTGTTGCCGTCGTCGGCGGTAGGTATCATATGATGTAATTTTTGGTATTCATTCATAAATGATCTATAGGATATTGCAAATTGTTCATGTTTTTCCAATTTTCTTTCCAGATTCCAGAATAGTGCGATGGCTTTTTACTTAGAGTCCCCTAATGTTTGTTGGAAATTCGATTTCATGGGTATTCAGACCTCGTAACGACCGTCTTCATATCTTGTTGTTGTTTTATTATAGTACTTAACACATTCTATGTCTTCTGATGACATCTCCCCCTCCTCCGAGATTTCCTCCATCTCCCAAAACTGTTGCATGTCATCGAGATTGTTCAAAATCACATTACAGTAAAATGTTTGTGCGTTACCGCATAAAAGCCAGACCCTTTATCATTCCGCTTAGTAAAATGTTGCTGTAAATATCTGCGCCCAGTAATATGTCCACCGGGCGGCTAATGTTAAACTCGGGATCGGCTAAATTAATGTCCTGAATGTGTGACCATGTTGGTTTTTGGAATTTTTTGTTTGGAGATTGTTAATTAGGTTAGTCATGACTTCCGTACTTATGGTGTAGTCATTATACATGGATGTGCATGTTATGTTCGTTTTCCCTTTGCAATTGTTTTCTCTCTGTCCAACTCCAAAGATCACTCCTTTGCATCTCTGTCTTTTCAGGCCCAAGATCTGTGCTGCTCGTTCTGTTATGAGAGATTTCTGTGATCCTTGATCAATTAAGGCTCTCATATTCTGATATGTTCCCCTTCACGTGTTCGGATTCTTTAGTATAAGACCGAACAGTATAATGTATCTTTCTGACTCGACCTGAAGTAGTTTTTATGTGGAGTGCCCAGTTTAATCTATTGACTATAATCACACTTAAATATTTTAAACGTTTAACCTCCTCGAGGCCGGGCTTCCTCGGACAGGTCATGTATCAATAGAATTTAGCATCAAACCAATTACCATAACCTAATCTTACTCCGTTTTTAATACGAAAGAAACAGTACTTTTACTATAATACATAGAACGGCAACACTCAAACAGAAACGTTTTGATATTGCACTGATTCTATAACATGGAAAATAAATAACCCTGTTAGGCTTTTCGCTGTGAAGAACCTAAACGAACCTCGTTGAAATACAGGACTACAACGTCTCGATTGTACAATGCATCAAATATTATAATAGTGAGACAGCTATGTATTCTCCAACGCATACTTAAGGAACACAATAAAAATCATTTGAAGACGCTCTTATAAATAAATGTAATAAAAATATAATAATGAATGGAAAACAAACAAACAAAAAAAAATTGCCTCAAAATAAAAAAGTTTCCAGTCCATTGTCACACAAAGCAGGAAATAAAAAAATACAAAATCTGTACTAAATGAGCAATAGAGAATGCTAAATTAGTGTTACTAAATGGCTTACAGTAGTTTATCTACACACGTATCATAAACCCTCTTTACTGCGTTCAAAAAAAAAACCGCTCGTTACGATCAGCATTATGTTAAACTACTCGGTAAAAATTCGTTTCGTATCTGGAAAACTACACATAATGGTCATTATGTGTAGTTTTTCTACATATAATACAGCAGTCAATTATGTGACTGCTGCATAATGGAGGGCATTAAAGCTCGAGAGTGGGTTTATGAAACGAGCCGAAAGCGAGTTTCATAATAATATCACTCGAGAGTTTTAATGCCTAATTATGTACAGTTACATACACTAGTTTATCTACACACATATCATAAGCTCTCTTTGATGTGTTCAGGAACCGCATGTTTGACCGGCATTGTGGTTCTGTAATTGTTTAGCTTGTTCTTTAGTACCAACTTCACGCAGGCGGGCATCGGCGTTCGAAATTTGTATGTCAGTACCAACTTCACAGACAAACTAGGGACGGCACACGGGTGGGCGTCGGCGTTCGAAATTTGAATGTCATTATATGTAGGAAAACTACACAAAATGACCATTATGTGTAGTTTTCCAGATACGAAACGAGTTTTTACCAAGTAGTTTAACATAATGCTGATCGTAACGTGCGGTTTTTGAACGCAGTAAAGAGGGTTTATGATACGTGTGTAGATAATAGTACATTATGATACAAGTGTGGTATGTTGGTCATTACACTCGAGTCGGTTTTTTTGGTCATTACACTCGAGTCGGCGAAGGCTTAATGGAGACGAGAAGTGTAATGACCAATGCTCACGTGTTTCATACGACGTTTTTCAACACACTTGCGAGGAAAAGTAAATAAAACTAACGAAATGCAATACTGTGAATAAACTTAACAAACAGAAACCCATTTAAAAGATGGCGGCCGTAATTTTATTTTTTCGCGCGCTCAGCGCTGCATGCGCGCGAAGTCTGAGATAAGGGCACCGGCAAAGTAGCTAATCAGCCACATATTTATAAATTTTGAAATTGGGTATTTATAGGTAAAAATACACCGTCAAAATATAAATACCAACAAGCTAACAAGCAGTTTCATGAAATTTTTTAATTATTTATCACATTTTGAATTGAATTTTATATTTACGCAAATAACTACTTAGCTGTTTTCGAAACATTAATACTTCTTGCTAATATTTAAAAAGATATGTAATGAAAAGGCACTAGTGCGATAATGTAATGTAAAAGGCACGGCATGGGTAATATTCTGCATTATCAGTGTAAATTCGCTGTAATAAGACCTACTTTACGAGCAGGTGTGTTGAAAAAACAGTTACAGCCGTGATCAAAGTCATTTAGTGAACCTGAATAATGGTTCTAAATTTAAATTTATGTTCAAAATATTTCACAGATCCTTAATGAATCTTTAAACGACTCTGGGTATGGCGGTTAGCTACGAAGAAAAAGAGAACAACAAAATAAAGCAATAACTCTTTATTGCGCACTAGAACTCTCCTGTTGCACAATTTTTCCTGTCCTGCCTAGGTTTGCTGGTAGAAATCTCTCTTTAGAGATAAGCTCGCCTTTGCTCATAAAATGTTTTGTTCCCTTACTATTAAGATTTCTGTGCAATATAGAATATGAATATGAATGAACTCTTTTAATCATACATTAAATAATACCTTCACATCTTCACTTTAATTAATATTAAGTATGCCACAAATATAACAACTGTTTACTCAACCAAGTCCAGGGTTTTAGTGATCGTACGTTATGATTTTTATTTTTATTTTTTCTCTTCGAGGGTACTTAAAGCAACACGTATCATTATATTCTCTTGCATTGAATTAATCAAATAATTTAATTAATACAGTCAAATAACACTGCATTATTGCATATTATATCCATTAACCAAGGATAAAAAAGTGACACCAAAATACCTGCGTTACATCTTCGGGCTTTCCTGATACACCGTGTGCAAGTCACTAACGGTCACTACACCAAGGCACTTCAGACACAGGATCACTTCCACTTATCACATCACATCACCAGGTACGAGGCACACTCGGAATTAAATACTTATAAATTAAATTGACCGGTATTATCGGTAGCTGAAATGCAGTGCTCAAAGTGTCAATCATCTATCTACGACAATGAAGGCATCAGTTGTTCGTCGTGCAAGTTGCTGTTACACTTCAACTGTGCAGCTATCAACGAGAACGTATTTAGGAAGATGAGGGCTGCAATGAAGAATAGCTGGGTCGGAAAGTGTTGCAGTGAGACGGGGCCCAACACGATTACGAGTGGCTCGCCAGCGGCGGCGGCGGTGGCAATGAGCACCGGGGCCGGACTAGCCCAAGGTCAAGATAAAGGCACATCAGCTGACATTGGCAGCCGCGCTCAACCTGTGGCCGTGGCGAGGGCCGCTATTGCCTTTCCCACTATCGTAAACACCACCTCCACTGCCTCACCTTCAAATGATTTGTTACTGGACCAGATGCACTTACTCGTCGAAAAGGCGTTAACCGACTTCACACAGAAACAGGCTGAACAATGGGACAAATTCAAAGATGACCTATTGGACCAACTCAAGAGTCATCGCACAATAATAGAAAGTAAAGTAGATAAGTCTATGAAGCTTATCTCGAATCTAACGGACAACGTGGATATAGTGGCCAATAAAGTCCAAGGCTTGGGCGAATCAGCTGATTTCACATCCGACCGTGTTGATAAACTTGAGGCCCGAATTTGTAAACTTGAGGGCTTGCTGAACGAAGTGGAAAGGGTAAAGAGCGACGTCACCGAAATTACCTGCTCGACGACCGACCTAAAATCGACAGTAAATCGATTGGAACAAAGGGGCCGTCTCAACAACTTGGAGATTTTCGGTGTACCAGAGCGCAAGTCCGAGGTTACTTCAAGCATCGTCGTGTCGATCGTAAAGGCCGTTGGCTTGGAGCTGAGGACGGAAGATATAGTCTCAGCTGTTCGAATAGCCACGCGCAATAACAACGGCCACCCTAGGCCTATAATTGCCAAACTACATTCGTCTCTCAAAAAGGACGAGATTATCAGTGCAGTCCGTAAGCAGCGCGGCATCACCACCCTGGGCATCGGGTTTACTGGAGAGAGTCAGAAGATAAACGTGAATGAACACCTGACCGCCGAGAACAAGAACTTGCTGAAACAGGCTAAAGCGAAAGGCAAAGAAGCGGGGTTTCGTTACTCATGGACTCGCAATGCGAAGATATTTTTACGTCAAGACGACAACTACCCGGCCATACGCATCGAAAACCTCTCCCAACTGTCACACATAAAACCCTCAAGCAAAGCACCAACTCAGCTCACAAACCCAGCGGCATCGGCCTCGACGCTTACTGTTACATGAGTCCTCAATCAGTCTGTATCTACAAATCTATCATCCCATCACCCGGTTGCAATGAACCTAAATCACATTTAACGACACACCTACCTACATATTACACATATATGCTATTCACAACATACACACATGGACATTACCAACACACCCGAGTTCCTATGCTTACGTTCATCAAATTGGACCAATCTTCGTACTATTTCATTATATCACATATCTTGCGCTTACATTGTTGCCTAATAGGCAAGCAGAATATACCTAGCTCTGATTGTATCTCATGTTGAAAAGGCCTAAGGATATATTTTCAGAATTCTCGCGGTATCAGGGGTAAGACGTCGGCTTTCGTTCAGGGTTAACTCAGAAACGATTATCATGTGGTCGGCATCTGCGAAACTAATCTGATAGATGGAGTGTTAGACTCTGAGGTGAGCGAGCCTCGTTATTGACCTCCACCGTGCTGACCGCCCGACAAGCGAGGTGTTGCGTCAGCGGGGAGGTGGTGTCGGGACGCTTCCGGTGAGTTACACGGGCGGCGGGTTAATGCTACTCACGCGGCGTGAGTTATCCGCCGCCCGTGTACTGCCGTCACCCACACATGCGCATGAGTATGCTCAACTGGAAATTGTTCATGTCGTGGTGCCCAAGTCGTCGGTTCGTGCTAATAAAGATCTACATATTATTTGTATCTATTTACCAGGCTCTGGCGCTAAACATGACGCACTTTTGGTCAACCTTTCCGCATACATTCGCCACTACTGTCCGGATAATGACTACCTACTGCTGGGTGATTTTAACTTACCAGACATATCATGGAGACCGCGTACCGCTGGTTATGGTCTCACTCCGTATGGTACCATTAGAGAAAGTCAGCAGCGGTTTATTGACGATATTTGTCTGTCCGACCTGACCCAATATAGTAATGCGCTGAATGGAAATAACAGGCTCTTGGACGTAATTTTTAGTAACACTGATGCTTCTGTGGTGCGTGCGAGTGACGCTTTCACTCGCGAAGATATGCCTCATCATCCCGCCCTCGACATCGAGCTCCCAAACGTTGGCATACCATTGGTAGGCTCTCACCCCATCAAAATGTATAGATTTAAAAGGCTGATTACACAGCGATCCGCAACGAACTTGTAACTAAAGATTGGTCTACTATTTTAAACAAATGTACACTTACTGAAGCCATGGATACTTTTTACAAAATTTTGAATACGCTTATCCACTGAAACGTCTATTTATTCCACAGTATCCAAGCGCCGGCAACGCCATTACGTCTATGTATACCACAGTATACACGCGCGACCATGTTTGTTTATGGTCCTATTTCTCTTTATCTGTGTGTTTATAGTTCCATTTTTTAACGCAAGTCGAGTGTGCAAATGTGTGGCATGAGCATATGCAGGGTGAAAGCATAGCAATCCAAACCAAATCATGTCGAAAAAAATAGTCAAAGTTGACAGTCGAAATTTGTGTTGAAGACGGTTGTATCTGTTATCGAAATGTGGTAGTTTTCTGATTTATTACTATAATTCTATAATTATTAAACATCAAATGAATCGTAAAGATATTTCCTATAAGATTACCACAATATTTCTTTAATTCCAATAGGTTTTATTTCAATGATCGTCCACTGAGATTTGAAGCCGTTGCGACCGGCATTTTTTTATGTTTTGGTGTGACAATTTGGTATATTATTTCTGTTGATTCTTGTAAAATAACTTATATAAGGGTTAGGTTAATTAGTTACAATTGTATTTACAGACATTTACAATACAATTTAATTAAAATTACAATAAATTTTTACGCACCCCCTTGCCGCCTGAGAACATGCAACATTGTGCTGAGTACCCGGATTAATAAATTTTAGTATGATACAAACTAGCTGAAATACAGTACAATGCTGGTATTTCTTCAAAGGCCATATTGTCTTCTTTTTGAATTAAAATAATTCTAAATGATTACTTGAGTATATTACTGATAAATCTCGAGAGAAGATAAAACTTGCTGAAATTAAACGTAGATGATCAACTTTTCATAACTCCTGACGCTTTGTTTGTTAAATTAATAATTAACTGATTAAATTATTAGATTCTATATCTGTTAAGCTTTTTGGAACTGTTCTTCATTTCTTTATAGCTTTAGTAGTTAATCAACAAGAAGCGTTTTAGTCAACTAAGACGTGGCTGTACTTCGCCGCCGGCCTTGCGAAAATTTCGCATCGACGTATTGAGGTATACGGGTCGCGCGGTTTAGACGTGTGAGTGGTTATAGATAAATATGTTCCATATACTTATGGAAATCCCGAGGGTTATCCGGTCTGGTATTCCAAATCGCTTATTAATATAGTTGCAGAAAAAGACAAATTTCACAATAAATGGAAAAGATTTGGTAACCCTCTCGACTACGACTCTTTTTCGTTGCTGACGAAGCGGCACAAGAAGCTTCAGCGACAATGTTGGAATAAATTTGTACTAAAAACCAATGAGGCCTTAGTCCGCAACCCCAAACTGTTTTGGCGCTTCGCTAAGGACATGCGCCGTAATCATGGTCTCCCGGTGCAGATCTCGTATGGCGCCAAAACGGCTAACAGTGCTCAGGAGGCTTGTGAGATCTTTCTAGAATATTTTTTGTCTGTGTATGTGGACTCCAACCACCGCTCTTCACCACCTTCTGGCGGCACAAATGATCTGAGCTGTGTGGGTGCCATTGAATTAACGAGCAATCTTGTCCTTAAGTACCTCAAAAACATTGATACTAATAAGGGCGCAGGGCACGACCGGATCCCACCGATTTTCATTAGAAATAGTGTCGATCAACTCGCCGTCCCTTTGTGTATGCTGTTCCGGAGGTCACTAGCCGAGAGGTGTTTCCCCACACGTTGGAAAATGCCTTAAATTGTACCCATACACAAAGGTGGTCCAAAAACCAAAGCAGAACAATATCGCCCGGTCTCAATACTGCCAGTTTTTAGTAAACTGCTGGAACTTATAGTCCATGATCAGGTGTATCCCATTTTAGCGCGTAGTATTCCTCCAGCGCTGCATGGCTTTATGCGTAAAAGATCTACTACATCCAATTTGGCAGAATTCAAAGGATCAGTGACCGGTTTTATGGATAAGGGCTACCAGGTCGATACTATATACACCGATTACTCTAAGTGTTTCGATCGGCTGAGGCATGACATCATCCTTTTTAAGCTGGAACAAGTCGGTGTACATGGAGATCTGCTCAGATGGTTTGAGTCTTATCTCCGTAACCGTACTCAAGCTGTCCGAATTGGCTGCCATTGCTAGGTATTTGCTCCAATCCCCTCAGGCGTTCCTCAATGATCCCATCTGGGGCCTCTTCTATTCAATGTCTGTCTGTATGATATAGCATCGTGTTTTAGATCCGCCAGTTGCCTTATGTATGCCGACGACACCAAGATATTTATGCCCGTATCAAGTTCCTCAGATTGCCACAGATTGCAGGAAGATCTGGACTGTCTTTGCGAGTACTGTAGTCTCAACAGCTTAGATCTAAATCCCAAAAAGTGTCAACTAATCACGTTTACTAGAAAAACATCTAATCTAATACGCCAATATATTCTAAATGACCACCCCATTGAACGTGTCTCCAAGGTTAGGGATCTTGGGGTTATAATGGACTCTAAACTTTTATTTATACCTCATTACGAACATATTATAACGAAAGCTGTTAAAATGCTTGGATTCGTAAATCGTGTGACGAGGCCGCTGCGTTCACCACTTGCTTTTAAATTACTTTATTTCGCCTACGTTCGCAGTGTGCTAGAATATTCGTCGCCGGTATGGTCACCATTCTACCAGTCGCATAAAATCAGAATTGAGTCGGTTCAGAAAGCGTTCATGAGGCAACTGCAGATTAGATATGACGGGTCTTCGGTGGACTATGATGAGGGCCTTACTCGACATTCTATGGCTTCCCTGGAGAGCAGGAGGATGCTGGCAGATCAGAAACTTCTTCATGACGTCATCAACAACAGACTGGACAGTGAGTGGCTGGTGAGGTCAGTGCTGCTGCACATCGCCGCGGCGCGGTCGCGTCGCCACACACCAGCGCTGCTTGGGTACGAGCGCGCGCGCACCAACTATGCCTCCAATTCACCGCTAAATAGGAGCATTGATATGTACGAGAAACACTTTGCGGGGGCCGATGTCTTTTACCTGAACCGGACTCAATTTATATCACAGGTTTGTGCGAAGATAAGGTCAATCAAATTAGATAATTGATCATCAAAAATAAACAACAATCAATAACATTTATTCAAGGAAATTGAACTCTCTCTTATGACATAGAAACACCTCATATCCACACACATATTACATACCCTCTCTCTCTCTCTCACACAGACACACATACACATATACAAACGCACGCACAAACACACACCTTATTATATATAATGAAAAATAACCTTTTATACATATGTTTTATGATCTTAAAATCCTCATCATAATTTATAAAGGATATGTTTCGTAATTGGCATTACCCATTTATATCAGTGTTATTTTTATAGAATTAATTACTTATGCTGTGAAACATCAACAAACAAATATATAAATAAATGATTCCTCCATCTTTAAAAATATTATAATGACCGAAGCAACTCCACATACACACTCACTTACACGACTATAAAATAAATATTACGGACATTATAGCACATATTCGTGTTGTACAGAGTAGGTAGACTATCCCCGAACTAACGCCCGGAGCGGGGCGGCTCGGCGGCCTGTTACTGTTTGGTTGTTTTTGTCAATTCTAACATACTCAGTTAGGTAACTGACATGGTAGGCAGAGCCACAACTGCAGCGTCACAGAGGTAGTCCTGATATATAAACATTTAGACATAATTGGTAAATGAAATGACTTACAAATAGTAAATAATATAAGTTTGACACTGACAATTATAATAAAATTTCAACAAATTGTTTCTAATGTCAGATATCATATCAAGCAAAAGACTTGGGTTACTCAGATAATCTTTAATAAGCTTGGCATCATTTGAAAATCGATCACATTATAATTGTTAGTGTCAAACTTACATTATTTACTATTTGTAAGTTATTTCATTAACAATGATGTCTGAATGGTTATTAATCAGGACGACCTCTGTGGCGCTCTGCGATTGTGGCTCTGCCTACCATGCTAGAGGTCTTGGGTTCGATCCTCGTCTGGTGATAAAGAAAAAAAAACAGGTCTCAGATATTTATAATATTTATATGTGTGTGACGTGGCTGTTTCTTTTGGAAATCCTAGTGTAGGACCAGAAGCAATGTATGTGCTTATATGTAAATGTTTATGATTGTGTTATGATTGGTGGATGAAATAATTTATTTCATACTACCTACTGACTAAACTACAAATTCATAATTTGTAAATATGGGTATCTTAGTTTTATTTTATTATTTTATAGTCATGAGACGAGAGAATGTTCATGCTCTTGACTCACACAAAGTTAAATGTGGAAGGAGCGGTCTCCTCTGACACAGGTTTTTAAAATTTTAACAGGGGCGTCCCCCAACTTGCATTATAACCGGACTCGAATATTCATTACTGAGTGATGCCTTTTCTATCCGATGAAAAAAGTGGTATTGAAAACGCTACCACGGTGCTTCGTTCGTGACGCAACAACAACAGACAATGCGAGAGTTGCGAGATTTGGTCCCTTGATGTCGAAACCCGCCACGACGAAGAGCCTTGACGTGCAATCTACAAACTCTCGCCCCTATCAAGTCATCGACGAGGCTATCAACATCAAACGATATCGCGAGCCAAAGGGTCAGACTGTTTCATTTGGACCGCGAAGCGAATAACTTCTCTGACTTTGACAATTTTGACATCTTTCACTAATTTTCTTCGACATCAGGGAATGGTCGACGTTTTCCAAAGAAAACAACAAATGGTGGTTCCTTTTAGGATGAAGGTGTAAATCTGGGCTTCCTCGAGAAGACACTAGCCAATATGAACAAACGGATTACTTTGGCTGCGAAACTTTTCACGTCAAACACAATTACGGTGGGTACCGACTCAGCTGAGTGAGAGATTTCTTTGATTGTCACTTGTAATCAGCTAGTTTTAGTACCCCTCAGATATAAATTAATATTATTGCTATTCCAGAAAACCGCCGTCTCAGTCACAACCGCCAGCAATGCTAAATACTGTACTCGGGCAAGCTTTGAAGTAAAGGTAAATAACAAATTTCTGGCCATATTTCCTGCCACATCAGCTATCGCCATGTAGGTATATTAGAACGTCTTCAAACAATTTGTATAATATAAAAACGTTTTATTTTTGCTTTCTTGTCGCAAATATAATGAAAACCCCCCGCTACTCCTCCCTTGAGGAAAAACGGCTAGTTTTGGTTATATGACGTTTTGATTATACTAATTGACCTCTTGACCTTGAGGGGGTCAAGGGAGAGAGGCTAACCATGACCTGATAATCAGCAATTATTTTTAGTTTCTTAATTCGAATTTGACCTTTTCTTGCCCCGGCTTAAACAAAATAGAAGTCTAGCCACACGGCTACCTAGAAAGGACTGCTAGGATGTGGGGAATTTTATTATATTCGACCTCACCAGTCTGATTCATTTGCAACCTCAAGTGTAAACAATCTTCATGGCGGTTGATCAAAAAAAATCCCGGCACATATCATGAATGGATCTCATTATGTAAATCTAAAAAATTATCTGTACACTTTAAAGAAGGGAAAATCCAGAACAATTGCATTGACCTAAAAATATAATTAAAATAGGTTTTATTTCAATATTATTTGATGTAATCTACAATTACCTCTCTGAATTCAGACCTTAAAGTATTTAGTAGTGATTTTTGCGTTTCGTTACTACAAATAAACAAAATTTTAGAGTTCCGCAACCTGAAACTTAAAGGATTAAGCTTAGAATGACCCCAACTATCCGCCAAAAAATCAAGAACATCCTTGCTAAGTGGCCATCTTACAAAGGTGAGCTGATGGCTGTTCTAAACTATGTTACGTTTTGTTTAATTAAATGCGTATTTTTTGTTCAAAAAATAAAAACGTAAAAAAGAGGGATATGTTATCTTTAGGGTTGCAAAATATTATTTAATTTGATGAATACCTTTGACTTCTCTTAAATTATTATGTAACCTAACCTTTAAATGACTGTGCAAATGAAGGTAAAGTGCCCGTCTTGTTCTTTATTATAGTAACAACAACTGTCCTCATAAGGCTGTCGGGGAGATATGAGTGAGCAATGAAAAAGTTAAAAAACATACTCAGTACTCTAGCCAAGTGAAACCCAGCGTACTGCAAGTGCTCAATACTAATACCGTCATGTCCTGGAGACTTTCCCCTTTTCATGTGTGTTGGGAAATTCACTAACTTTGCTTGTGATGTCATATGGATACCATACGTATTTTGAATATATGCCCATACCAATACAACACTTAACTTAAAAAAAAATAACAGAGGAGACTCCTGTTCAGGGATTCTGATAATCAGGTCAGATCAGGTCCCTTACAAGAAACATGTTTCTTGTATTATGATACGATACCCTTCAAGTGCGAGTCCAACTCTCAATCTTTTATATCTCCTAGGAAATGATGTGATACTTTGTATCTACAAAAATATAATTTCAGCCATACAAACTTCACAAACTTGAGAAAGGGCCGTCAACATATGTCTCAGTGTCACCAGAAGATGCACTCAAAATGTACGCCAAGCTCGTCACTCTACGTAGAATTGAGATTGAATCTGACAAACTTTACAAGGAGAAGAGCATCAGAGGCTTTTGTCACTTATACTCAGGTTTGTAATATATTTTACCCTACTTAGCGATGTTTTTATACAATGGAGCCAATTTGAACTATATTAACAAGACATAAGGGTGAAAATCCCTGACCAATTTTTTAAAACGGCGCGGCGGCGCGTCGCGACATTCTCAGCTTTATGATCACGCTTTATTCACTGTACAGTACGATTAAAATCAGTTAAAGATTCGGCTTTTCTCGGATATCATCGTCTAAATCTGATCTCTCTCTTTCTCTCTCTAGTGAGAGATGAGGGATTCACGATAATTTCCGAGGTTGGCCGAATCGTTAACTGATTTTAATCGTATTGTACCACATAATTTCCTATTGTGGCAACATACGATAAAAGCCATACCCCAAAAAACCCCTTCGGCCGTGTACGTAACCGGAGGTTCGTGACCAGTTACGAAAGATGAAAAAATGTCTTTGTACGATACTAGTACGTATAGGGCTTTTTCCTAATACGATACTTGGTTACTTAGTTACGAATAAAACTTAATTTCTCTTTTTACGATACCAGTTACGTAGGAATAGGGTTTAAGGTTCTCAATAAAAAACAGAATTTAAAAATCAGTAAAGTGCGAGTCGGACTCGTGCACGTAGGGTACCGTATCATTATCTATAAAAATGGCAAAAAATATCATGTTTGTAAATAGGAATAATTACTTTATTCTATTTTTAGTATTAAAAATAGCAACAAAAACTGAAATATATCATATGTGAGAATTTTAATTGTGTAGAGGTTATGGTTCTTGAAATATACAGCCAGGTGACAGATGACTGACAGACAGACGGACGGCCAGCGAAGCCTTAGTAACAGGAGTTTTAACCAATGAGTGCGGAACCCTAACAATAATACAAATAAATATGAAAACCAAATATCACATGAATCACATACATTTTCGTAATTAGAAAAAAAAGAGAAAATAAGTGCGCCTTCTTAAGCATATCAACGAAAAAAATACCATTCATAATTAATTACAGCTACTTAATAGTCCCTTAGACAACCTTAAACAACCTTAATTCTTATAAGAAAATGGAGTTATAATCTCGATACAGTGACCAGCGGTTATGCGGTTTTCATTTAGTTGAGAAATCGTGTTTTTAATTTCATTATCAATTTCTATATATTTTTTGTACATTTTGGTATTATTTTTGAACATGTCCGCTATTTTGTGTTCTTTGCTCAATATGTCCAATAAATGAGCTACAGTCGGATTCTTTTTCCCAATAAACCGATTCAATCTACTATGCCAGCCCTCGAGATTATTTGTTGTTCGAATCTTTTCCTCAGAACAACAGAACATCTTTTGAAAATTCGTCCTTTTCGTCCACTGCTTAGAAAAATATGTATTAAATATGGATATCTGTTCGCCTTGTGGACTCTTATCCATTACGTACTTGAGGCTACTGTTAAAGTATTCTTTGGGCAATCGTGCGAGGTCTTCACACCTCGCCACGTATCTTTTTTTCACTGCTGTTGAGATTTTTAAATATTTGGCTTTTCGGAATAGACAGCGATTCAAATGATAAAAACATCCTATATTATCGACCTTTCGATACACTTTTCGTATCCCATTCATGGCTGCAAACTCGTAATCCATAGTATTTTTTTTAATCTGCCAATCAGGGAATATACCTTTTATTAACCTGAAAACAATTTCATAGGTATTTTGTTTTTTGTCTGGGAGTAAACAATAAATCAAAGGTATAAATGACTGCGTATTTCTGTTATACCCATGAATTGTGTACAGTTGCTTGAAAGCTGTAGGGAACGATTTGAATGTGCCATCTCCCAGTATATGGTCAAATTCTTGTACAATTGGTCTGACATTCTTATTGCAGAATAGAAAAATTTGTTTGCCATCATGATCGTACTCTGCCAATTTGAAATTCTGGCATTTTTCTGGTATCAATACTTTTTCCGAAGAATTATATCGTAATTTTGGTGCCCCAAGCACTTTATTCCTCCCGTTGTATAAGCCAGTTTTAACATTTTAGAATCTTGGGAATTTTTCTATGATATCAATTCCTTCATTTTCTAGAGTATTTACTGTGACATCAAATTGCTTTTGAATAGATTCAAATTTATGGCTGGTTTTTTCTTTTAGTTTATGTAACTTTTTTTAGCAATGTCTTTTTTGCACACATCTTCATCGTGTGTTTTGCCATTTACGATTTGATTTCTATTATTAAGCGTGATGCTTCCTGTACATCCTTGATTATTATTAAAACAAAGCCAGAAAGTACTATCATTACTGTACTGTTTTTTCCAATGGTATCTTCTGCCCTCACACAACAAAGATCGTCGTCCTCTTTGAGTTGCAATAAACTCCACATTGACACTCATTATTTTACTCATAGGTACCAAATTCCACACAAAAAATCTACGCAATACACATACTTGAATAGTAGGGACAGGGCACGGAGCGCTTGAAAGTGTCGCTACAAAAACAGTACAAAATCGGGAAAATTGGACTGTTTGCAATCAGTCGCGCTTGGACGGTGACAGCCGATTGACATATCGGCAGCAAAAACAAAAATGGTGACCTGCGACGTAAAAAGGTGTAAATCATACCCAAATCGCAAAACACAAAAACAGGGAGTGTCGTATCACAAGTAAGTATTATATTTTCAATTACTATTGGCTTTAAATTGATTATCTATAAAATATTGTTCTCGAAAAAATCCTCAAACGAAAATCAACCATTCGACTGACGTAACTTTGTAGCGACGCGCGACGCACAGTGAAAGTGCCCGCTTCCTATATTTGAAAAACGATCTGATTTGGTTATTTTTCTATTCCTAATGTCAAGATTACTATTCGTAATGTCATTAGATTACTATTCGTAATGTCATTTGGTTACCATTTCAGTCAGTTAGAGTTTGTATTTCACTGTTTCCGTTTTAATTTACAAATGTAATTAATTAGTTTATGACTTGTAAATCTAAATCAAGATCTTAAATTCCAAGTCACGCTACTAATGTGTATCTGTGAGCTTACATCCTCTTTCATAATTTAACGGCAAAGACAAAAATTAATATGCCTATTAAATAGGCACAAACAAAGTTGAAACATAATTAAATAGGCCCTATTTAATTATGTTTCAACTTTTTATTAATTAAACATGAGGTAATTGCGTGAGACCTCGCACCTCGCCCCTTAAGTAAAATTTTAGCTAGATATATTTTATTTCTACTCCTAATCACCTATTAAAAGTCACCGGGTATTTGAGAGTTATCCGTAGATCTACTTTCCTAATATTGTGTCTATACACCACAAATCGGAACGTGACCGACCGTGACGCCGTTACAATTTTTCGTGCTGTCTTGGTTCCGACGAATTCCGACAGAGGCGCTATTTTTCTTAGCCTCAAAATGGTAAGAAATTTAGTACGGGAAGGCCTATCCTTAGTATTTATATCGATGACGCAATACGATAAAATACGCGATACGATAAATACGAATCGAAAGTAACAATATACCATGACTTAAATCGAAGCGCATGATACAGGTTCGCCTAGTGTGCGCATCACAAGCAAGCTTCCGGACACACCTACCCTCATCAATTTACTTATTTTGTTCAAACGTTCATATTCATATTCATATTCATATCTTTATTGTGTCATTGTGGTATATTTTAACAAAATTTTTATCCAACAATGAACCCTGTAAGGGCACTGCAATGTCTTAATAACTAGCTTACAACTAACACTTGTGATGGTTTAATATTATTTTCTTATTACATTTTATTATTTACTATACTTATTACATTATTATATTATATTATATACATATATTATTATTATTTTATATATATATATATATTTTTAAGTATGAGAAACATAAGAAATTATTAACTGCTGAATTATTATATAATTGTTAGGTTTAGTTTGTTATTAATTAAAATTCTATTAAAATATTATTTAATATTTTATAAATTTTTATATTATAGTAGTTTATTATATATTATTTAATTCTTATTTTATTAGTTATTGTTTATCATTTAGGAACTCGTTAATATTGTAATAGCGCTTTGTAATCAGCAATTGCTTAAGTGATTTTGTGAATTTGTTCTCTTTAGTTTCATTTAATATATATTCAGGTAAATTATTATAGATTTTTATCGACATGCTTAGTGGGCCAGATGAGTGAAGTTTTAAATTGGAGGAGAGCTGTGCCAGTCCTTTCCTGGGTCTTAAATTTCGGTTGGTCTGCATTTTCTCTTGACGGGTTTTATAGAACTCAGAGTGTTTGCGAACGAACTTACAGGTTTCTAGGATGTACATACAGGTTAGTGTTAAAATGTTTAGTTCCCCAAAATATGGTTTGCAACTATCGGTCGGTTTTATATTTGCTAATATTCGGATAAGCCTTTTTTGTAGGGTAAACACACTTGAGACATTTGTACTATTTCCCCACAATATTATTCCGTAACTTAGCCACGCATACGCATAGGCGTAGTAAGTAACAAGAGCAGTTTTCTGGTCGGTATACCTCTTTATATCACGGAAAGCGTAAACAAATTTTGATAATTTTGAATTTAATTTTTCAATGTGTTTTTTCCAATTTATATTTGTGTCGATATTAAGTCCAAGTAGCGAAAAATTATTTATTGAATCAAGCTTAATGTCATTAAATTGAAAATTTATATCTATAGGTTTTTTTTGAAAAGGATAAAAAGGTATTAACTTTGTTTCTTTAAATTTATTTGAAGGTTATGTTCTTCTAGCCAGTTTATGATATTATTTAATATTGTGTGAAGGTTTTCGTTCAGTTCTTGGTTATTTGTGCATGAAGTAAGTATAGACATATCGTCAGCGAACAGGATACTAGGGTCATCTATGGATTTGGGCAAGTCGTTTATGTAAATTAGAAATAGTAAACAACCAATCACACTTCCTTGTGGAATGGAAGCGTTTATATCCACGACTTCTGACTGGACTTTTATAATTTCTTTTCTTTCTATGTTATAATATTCTAGTTCTACTAGTTGATTCCTATTTGTTAGGTATGAAGCAAACCATTTATGTGAGATGTCGCGTATTCCCATATTATATAATTTATCTAATAAAATATTATATTGCACTCTGTCATAGGCTTTTGACAAGTCTATTAAAATCCCTACTGCGTATTGTTTGTTATTTATAATATTAAGAGCCGTTTGAATATATATAAATACCGCTAATGACGTGGATCGCTTTTTTCGGAAACCGTTTTGGCTTTCGTCAAAGAGTTTGAATTTCTCACAGAATGTGTACACACGATTACACATCGCTTTTTCAAATATTTTTGACGCTGTTGGAAGTAAAGCAATTGGACGATAGTTGGTTGTTTCTAATTTGGAATCTTTTTTGTGTACAGGTTTTATTAGTAATATTTTCATAAGGTCTGGGAAAATACCTTCGTTGAACGATTGATTTATCATTATATAGAATGGTTTTTATCATTATATGTCATTATTGTTGTTATTTGTCAGTAACACAAAACGTATTTTGTGTTATTGACAAATAACAACAATAATGACATATATTTTGAACTGTCATTGTCCAGCCACCAGCTACATAAAAGAGTTTCCATACATAGTCTATACCTACATGAAACATTTACTACCTACGTACCAAGTATCGTATTAGGAAAAAACCCTATTTCTTTTTTCGTAACTGGTTAAGTACAGGGCCTAAGGGCAAAAAAGATTTTCCGGCTTTTGAGCTAAAACCTTCGCCGCTTGATTTTGGGTTCTCAGGCGAAAAAATTATATTCCTTACTCGTTCGAAAAGGCTTTTTACGAACCTTGCTACGATCCTCACCTTCGGCTCGTGTCGTAAACTTCTCGGTTCGCAAATATAAGCCTTTGGGAACTCGTGGGAAATCTACTATTACACCGCAGCTTGAAAAAAAGGCTTTTGCTGCGACTAAACAGTGTGCAAATTTTCATTTTGCTCACTGAGTGAGAAAAAGTAGCTTATTAATTTTGAATGCCGCGGACATTGGCGAAATCGCAAAGACCCAACTGACATCGAGTTAAAATTCGATGTTCTATAATGCCATAGATTTTTTACGCGATTGCAGTATCTTTGCTATGAAATTCCAAATAAACGAACTCATTTTATTCTATCTCATAGCCGTTATAATTGATTAGCATCCAATTAGAGAAATATTCCGTAGTGTAAATTAGTCGAAGTTTGTCATGAAAAATAATTAATATTTAGTTTGACTGTTTTCGAGTTGAAAATGAAGGAAAAATTGTAATCGTAAAAAAATCGAGGTTGAGGTTTTGATGGGGATAGGTTCTCTATCGTTAACTTAGTCCGAAAAAGTGAAAATAAAACAAATGTGTAAGTATGTGTGTGTATGTGTGTGCGTATGTAAGTATGGATGGCTGTTTTCCGTTGTCAGCTCTAGAGCCTGAACCACTGAACCGAATTGGGTGATTGATTTTGTATCGGGGGTTATTTTGTAAATATCTAGGACATTTTTTTTGTTTTTGGATGACTTGATTATTTAAGGTAGCTGTCATACAAATCAAACACATTTATTGAGTTTATTCAAAAACGGGACTGACGGTTTTCTTTCAACTTCTCGACATAGTATCTCTTAATATCATCTCTAACATGGCGTACTCGGTTATTACCGAAATACTCTAAAAATGGTAGTTCCCATACAATTTGCACACAGTGCCATATATCTCGTATATTAGGCGGCGGGCGGAATAAGCTCATGGAGCGGGGCATGGTTAAAGTGGAAAGGAGTTGTTTTGTATGGTGGAGTGGTTTTAGGGACATCATTGTGAACAACTTTTAGTATGGGGCCGACTTGATGAGAGCAACTTTATTTTCAACTCCACCATATAACTCATCGGTTCACGGCATCGGCACGTCGGTTCCATAGTAAAAGTTGTTCAGAATGATGTCCCTAAGAACCACCTTTCGACTTGCAACTCCCTCTCTGTTAGACCCTGTACTTTATCATAGAACTTCTTAAAACGTCTCCTAAACGCCTGCACACTAATATCCACAAACTATTTTTGAAATAACAACACCGAAGCATCATGCGAGAAAGTTAGTACAGGGTGGCCTGCACAATTTATTTATTTTTGCAGTTGAACATCAACGGTTTAAGAACGCACCTTAAAAAGTGGCGAGAATTCAAATATTGACACATGAAATAAAAACAAAATTTGCTACGTCACTGCTACAAGCAAATTGTTTAAATATTTGTAAGCATAATATATTTCTCATACGACTGACGAAAACATTAATTCCACACTCGAGTTGTTCAGAGAAGATGAAGAAAGCGGAATTAAGTTACCTTTCAAAAAAATCTCGTGATGAATATTCGATTCATCGCGAGATTTTTTGGGAATGTCTCGTTAGTTTTAACGCATGGAGACTTATGAAGGACGCAAAGACTGATCGGAGACTGTGTTGTTGTCTTAAAATTCCAAAATTCCAAATGTCTTTATTACTGTAGATATTTACATATACTTAGCAATCGTAATTTTTGCCACTTCTCTACATTGGACCACTGTGGGAGAAGGAGGGCGTAGAAACTCCCACAGATTGATTTTTAGATCTCTTTTGAAAATTGCTTATGCTTAACTAATACAAAATATATATGTATATATGTGCCGGCACATACGCCCGCCACAGATATGCGGAAATATCTATTTCCACGTAATGTTAAGATAAGTTGACGACCGTCACAGATAAGGTATATTTATATTCATCACGTAGTTTTGTAGTAAGTTGTATATAACCTTAGTATATCCTATAATAAAGTAGTCTATTCTAGTCTAGTATTTGCGCGCAACTCAAGCCTTTTACTTTACTCCCGAAGATGTCGCTCTCCTTATAATGGCCTCTGGCAAAGTGGTGACCCGACTTCTGAACATCAGCAACCTTCGGTAATAGCAGCATGGACCCACCCAGCCGCGAAGAAAACTCCGTGTGCTGCCACCTTGGAAGTGCAAGCAAGAAGCACTTCGTCCAAGAGCGCCGAGCCCGACTTCTGCATACATATTTCAAACCACGCTGCAGAAATCCATAATCAAGACCCTACCCAAACCAAGACGACATCAAGCAAGCCATGACCGGACCAGATTTGAAAACAATGAACCGATAGTCAGCAGACTGCTGATTTATCAAAATGGAGCTCGCACCAGCAGAAACGAACGCGTCAGCAAATTCATTCACAGCAAGCCGTTTTTTTCAAGTTCAAGACATAGGAAGCCGTTCCAGCCCGAGGAGTATTGAAACATCCACTCCAGAAGAGTATTGAAACATCATCGATATACCTAATTCAACGAATATTGAAATCATCAAGGTAGAACATCGCACGAAGAATAATCAAATCACTGAAAAGAGAGAGAGATATATATATATATATAAACGATTGGTGTAAAAGATGTGCCCTATGTTTCCAAATCCCAAGGTTTTTAGGCACACAAATTTCATCAATCGTCGACTTAATATTCACTCAAGAGTGAAGAGCACGCACGTACATATGACGTACGAGATCATTGACTGCCTACAGCCAAGGTTACAGATTTAATGCTGACGCTGATTCAGCACAATCATCCTTGTGTAGGTACGGTCGCAATTATAAACAAACAGTGATTACAACTTCAACGACGTGCGATGTAAATTGATTCATCGATTTCTAAAAAAAAAAAAAAAAACGGGCGGCTGCAGCATCAGACGACTCTCCTGCGGATCTTTTCCAGTTATAGGTTAGATTAGTTTACTAACCGTGAAGCCCCGTTTTCCTAGTGTTTTTCTGTTTTCCAGTTTTTAGTTTATTTTATGTAGTGTGCGGCCAGATACAAGACTTGTCTGCAGGTAAATATTAAGTAATTCTTTATACTTATGTAGAATTCGCATAACCGTAGTTCCTTTATTTTTTTAATTCGTGTAAGATTTACCTTTTAAGTTGAAGAATGCGCTATTACTATCTAGTTTTATTTAACAATGACTTTCCTTATATATAAAAATAGATTAAGTTAAAGTATGCACAATTAATATCTGGTTTTATGTTTATTAAAATACTACTAGTAATTATTGCAGTTGATATAAGTTTGTTATGTTATCTAACTTAGATTTTTCCATTGGTACATTCATTTATTTTTTTCCCTAAAGGGGGGAGTATCTGTGCCGGCACATACGCCCGCCACAGATTGTAACGGCATAACGGCTAAGGTCGAGCCACCGCTAGCAGTAGCTATGATCGTCTATTCTACCTACCCCAAAAGAGATGTCCCTATTCAGCTGTAAAATTTGTAAGTTAAGAATGATAAGTCTGAATTTCTCGTTCGTTGAGAAGTTCGTTAGGCGCACAATAGTCGAGCGGAAGATTGGTTCAGGAATTTAGAGTTTCAAGTTAAGACAGAGAAGCATATATGTCCGCAAGCCGGTAATTCGCATCAGTTAGCGGTGTATTGCGCCAGATCGATCGTTGTTGTATTTGTGTGATGGTACCATTTATTTTTTTGTATATATGGGCGCTTGGAACTTCTTTTAGTGGTCGACCACGATTTTTAATATTTGTTTGGGATATCGTATAGATATCCGTCGTAGTTTTACGACGTGAGTACTCAATGATATTTTATGTGCTCGCTAGAAGCGGCTTGTGGTTGTTCCAATTATATAATTAGTTCACGGCAATAACGATCCGAAAAGACCGGTTTACACAATTGCGATTTGATTTTCCGAAATGGTTTTGAACTAGCGGTTACCTCAAAAGGTCCGTAACGTTTTGAAACCTTCAACTCTGCGCAATTTGAGCTGGATGTTATCGAAACGTAGTCATTAGCGCTTTAGGAGATCTAACCCACACCATAGCGAAATGCATACTTCGGTAAATTCCGATCTATGAATTCCACTAGCCTCAGCACGTCCTCGACTGAGCCTAATCATATATATTTGACTCAGCCTACACATTAGACCTCCAGCGAAATTTACATTTAATTTAAAGATGCAACTTGAATCCAACCTGACCCAAGGCAAAGCAAAACAACCTACCCGGTCCTAAATAATGAACTTTAGACTGTAATTTGATCTCTTCGCGCGTCCCCGACAACACTCAAATGTCAAAATATCAACAGGATAGGTTATCTGTGTTGACACCGGTTTAACTTTGTTCTGAATTTGTTATTTCCATCCGCGGAACCTCATCGATCAAACAGTCTCCCTATGCCCTGCCAACCTAGGTTTAGCCGCAACTAAACTCCTGTCTAGCCTAGTCTAAAAACCTAGTGTTATACCACGTCCATTATCGACACCACTCGAAAATGGTTGAGTTTGATTTGAATGTGCTTGTATGTTTAATGACTGTGTGTGTGGGAATTTCAAAACTCGCTACTCGAAAGGAATGAGGAGAGGATTAGCCCGCGAATATCCTAAGAGCCAATCCAGGAACCCAATGGTGAAGGAAAAAGGAATTTAGGGTCGCTCCAAGCCCAGACTCAGACTCAGATCAGTTACCTACAAGTTCTTATCTAACGACCCAAGGATAGTTTTGGAATTTGGGGTAGGTTGATATAAAGGATAGGAACCGAGGTATATCTCGGCGCTTCAGACACTCACGAAAAACCACTGTAACTTCGCAATCACAATTCGTCTAGTTCAGACGCGTAAGACGGCAGACCAAAACTGTTTAGAATCGTGAAAGACGACTGTCACAGTAGCTAGACGCTGAGACTGAATGCTCTCCCTTCCCCCGCAATCGTATTTATAGTTCCCACATGACTGAAAAAAAAATGGCGTCCTTTGCGAACACGCTCTGCCCAAGCGAAGCTTCTTATCACTAACTACACAGGGTCTGATTTCAAGCATGCCATGCAGATCCGCCGTTCTACAAATTGTGTGTACGCATATTCACTATGTTCAACCGTAGGTTATCACTCAAGTCATTCGGTACTGCCGATACACAGAATCTGTTGATCGCTGACCATAAAAGCTTATTGCGATTAATTAAGCCTTCCCGACCGCTAGCGCGCTGGACAAAGACCACTAGAATGCTATTCATACTAGTCGTGTCAAACTCGCCATCTCATACCAACCAAACGCAATTGTATATTTGCAATCAACATAATAGCTTTCTCCGTATCGTTTCATAATAACCTTCCATTATTTAGTTATTCATAATTTATTTCGCGCGCAGCCAAATCGGCTCTGATCCCTACACATCTCGCAGGAATGCGACAAAAAAACTTGACCTGAACTCTGTTCCTGGAACCAAACCACGCGTCTGCTCATTGCTTTTTGCTACCTTACCCTGCTCTACTCAAAACCCCAAACGTTAAATGACCGATTTTTGTATTCAACGTGTGTACCAATACAACGCGGCGATGGGCTAGCCCTCTGTCACGCAAAATGAAGTATCAAATGTACTGACTCTCGTGTACCATTACAAGATATGCGGAAATATCTATTTCCACGTAATGTTAAGATAAGTTGACAACCTTCACAGATATGGTATATTTATATTCATCACGTAGTTTTGTAGTAAGTTGTATATAACTTTAGTATATCTTATAATAAAGTAGTCTTGTCTAGTCTAGTATTTGCGCGCAACTCAAGCCTTTTACTTTACTCCCGAAGATGTCACTCCCCTCATAATTGCTTCTGGCAAAATATACTTATGTCATTATCATAATAAGCAGGAATAAAAAATTACAAAATTATTAACAGCATGGTCTGTGTTGAGCCAGATTAACCCCATATAGTCCCATCATTTAAGTAATCTTGAACATTATAACATAATTTTTTCGACAAAAGTCGCTTTAGCATGGTTTTTAAATTGCTAAAATGGCAATTTTAAGATCTTCAGAGGTATCTTGTTGTAGTAGAGAATGCATTGACCCTTGAAAGAATTTCTAACCTTCGCGAGTCTAAACCGGGGCGCAAGTAGTCTGTGATTATTTATTAGGTTAACATTACAGCTATCGCTAAGTTTGGGAAATTTTGAAAGATTCTTTCGTACATACATTGTATTTTCGAAAATAAATTGGCTAGCTACAGTTAGTATGTCAATTTCTTTAATAAGCTCTCTTAAGGAGTCTGTGCGTTTTATATTATAAATTGTTCGAATAGCTCTTTTCTGTAAAATAAAAATAGTTTGAATATCCGCTGCTTTCCCCCACAACAAGATACCATCGGACATGACACTATGAAAGTAACTAAAATATACTAGCCTAGATGTAGCCTCATCCGTGTTTTGTCTGATGTTCCTAACAGCGTAAGCCGCAGGACTTAATTTACCAGCCAATTTTTCTATGCGGGGTCCCCACTGCAATTTGCTATCAATGGTTATTCCAAGAAACTTCGTGTCATTTAATAATTCTAACGTATTGCTGTCCAACACTAAACTGGTCCCAACTTGCCTGACATTTAGAAGTGAGAATTTGAAACATTTGGTTTTACCAGCATTTAACAATAGATTGTTAACTGTGAACCAATTCAAGGTTAAAGATAAACAGTAAAGTATCATCAGCAATCAACACTATGTTAGTCAATTTCTCCACCATAAAAGGCAGATCGTTCATATATACCAGGAATAAGAAAGGGCCTAATATGGAACCTTGTGGAACGCCAATATTTACTCCCGATCCATCAGATTTAGCGCCGTTGACTTCTGCCTTTTGAATTATTTTGCTTATATTTGATCTTAGTAGATCCAACGCTTTATTTCTAACTCCGTAATGATTTAATTTCATTAGTAGCGTATCATGATCAACACAATCAGATGCTTTCGACAGATCGCAAAAAACACCGATAGCATCCTGTGCGGCTTCCCATGCAGAATAAATATGAGATATAAGGACAATACTTGCATCCGTAGTCGATTTACCCCTAGTGAAACCGTATTACTTGGCGTGGAGTTGTTTTGTACGGTTGAAGTGTGAGAGCATTTGATTGAGTATAATCTTTTAAAAAAAAAAACTTAGTGCTGGAAGAACAGATATTGGTCTGAAATTTGAAGGATCACCCTTGTCTTCTGACTTGAGATCTGGGAAAGCTCCATCATCAACACATTTATTATAATTTATAAGCTAGGTGTGGGGCTAAAACAGGTTACTTGCTTCTTAGAATTGTCTCGAAAGAAGCAACCATCTATATTACTCAATGCTAAAGGCAGCCATAAAAACAAGATATGATGTGCATATAGCAACCTATATGAAACTTATTGCGTTCTTAAAAAGAACATCATTAGGACGTCAATCTTAAAAGTACAAAGATTTCACGCCCATAATGTTGAACAGTTTCTTAACAAAGCCCCGGACTGATTTTCCCGCTGCAAAAGTAAGTATATATATGTTACCGGAAAATAATACGATCCGCAAATTTATAAATTTCCTAATATTTTTTCCGCAAGTTTATAAATATACTAACCTAACCTAACCTAACCTAACATAACCTAACCTAACCTAACCTAGCCTAATATAATCTAGAAGGAAGTTTATAAATTTCCTAGGAAATTTATAAACTTGCGGATCGTATTATTTTCCGGTGACATATACACTTTTAGCGTCTGTAATAATAATAATATTACTATTTTTTATAATATTACTATTGTTGAGTTAATAATAATAATATGGAAGTGCCTCCGCTGTTAGTTTCCAAAATGTATGTGATTGGGAGCCGGTACATGGGTGGGTTGGCAGCACTGCATCAAGTGTCCGTCGATCAAGTCTGACAGTCTGCGCAATTGGAAAACAATCAGATAATTTAGTGTTAGTGAATTTACCTAAAACAAAGACTAACTCTAAGAGATCCTTTGTCATTCACGAGGAGAATGTTAAAATTATCCTGAGATACAAGATGTTGCGGCCCGGGAATACAAAATCGGATAGATTTTTCTTACAATATTACAATGGCAATTGCATACCATAACCTATGGGAGTAAACAAAAGAGGCGGTACTCGGCGAAAAATAGCCACATACTTAAACCTGAAAGAACCCCATCACTTGTACACTGGACACGCCGTTAGACGCACATCCTTTGGCAGATGCTGGGGCCGACCTTATGACGTTAAAGCGCCACGGCGAGTGGAAATCGACTACAGTAGCGGAAGACTATTGGGGATTTGAAACAAAATAAATCTAAAATATGTACGCGTAAGTATAGTACGCGAACGTCTTCAGATGGAACGGGCAGCTATCCAACCCTACGAAATTGTCCTGTGGGGTTAGACAGGGGGGCAGCATGTCTCCTGTGCTCTTTAATATTTACATGGATGACCTCAACAAAGAGCTGACGCAAGCTGGAGTGAGTTGTTCAGTGAACGGAACCATGGTTAATAACCTATGTTACGCTGACGATATGGTCCTCTTAGCACCATCAGCATGCGCCTTGCGAACTCTTCTAAAGATCTGCGAGAAGTATGCTGTCAGACACAATATGGTATATAATGCTGAGAAGACTGAATACCAAGTGTTTAAATCAGTCTACACTCCATCTGCTTCAACCCCCTCTGGCTTAACGAACGGATAATTCGCCGCGTCAAAGAAGTGAAATATTTGGGCCATATAATCGCTTCAGACCAGAGTGATGATCTCGACATAGAACGGCAGAGACGAGTAATTACCGTGCGAGCAAACATGTTGGCACGGCGCTTCAGTCGGTGCAGCGGCTAGGACAAGAGTCAGCTGTTCATGACATTACACATATAGTTGTGGAGTACATACAAGGTGGAGACGATGCGGCGCAAGCGCGCCTGCCGCCCTGGTGCAGCGTGAGCGAGATGTTCGCGCCGGGCTGGGCGGCGCTGCTGCGCCTGCGCTCAGCCGGGACGCGCGCGCGCATATACGCATCCACGAACACCATCCACGTGGCTGTGATTCAGTGGCCTGGCAGCCCATTGCATAAAACGTGGGAAGGGTACCACACCCCGTGTTCAGATATCTAGTATTTCTAAGCATTATATAAAATAGACTATTTCATTGATATTTATTGCATAATGTACATTAATCTATTCTTATCTAAGTTTATTTTATTTTATTAAATTTAATTGTAATTAATATAGTGGACTCTTTATGTCTGGTAAATAAATGAATAATAATAATAGTAGAGAATATAAATTTGACAGACAGCTGAGATCCTTAGTCACGCCCGTCAACGTCCAGAGATCAAAGAACACTAGAAACCGTCAACTTAAGACAAACCTCAGATCCCTGGTCACGCCCGTCTCTAGAGATACGACTATAAGAAACCACGTTGTTTCACCTACATTCACTATTTTGACCTCAGAATCAGAGCTGCTGGTGAATGAAGGCAATCACGAGTCAGCATCTACTTAAACTAATCAAGCTACCAACACAACCATAACCGTCCAAAACAAAACTGTAACTTTCAATTTGCAAAACTACAATATTTAAAACTTCTAACTTTTTTCCATTAATAAAAAATTACGATACATGTTATTTGATTTTCAATGTTGTATTTTTCATTCTCTTATTTGGTATGTTCTCATTACTGAGTTGAGAAAAGTTGTATGTGCAACACGAGACCAAAGTTGCCTTTGAGTCCCTCGCTCACATAGGACTCAAAAAAGCACTAGCAGCAAAAATCTACTTTGCTCTCTTGTTTCACAAATAACTATTTTCATCTTAATTTACATGCAGGCCAAGAGGCAGTAGCGGTGGGTATGCGTGCGGCGATGCGCGACGTGGACTCTGTGATCACGGGATACCGCTGCCACGGATGGGCGTACATGATGGGTATAAGTGCGGCAGCCATTTTGTCCGAGATGACAGGTCGAAGGAGTGGATGCGCGCGTGGCAAGGGAGGCTCCATGCATTTGTATACGAAGAACTTCTATGGCGGGAACGGGATTGTCGGCGCTCAGGTGGGTTTAACCGTTCCTTGAATTTGTCATGAAGTATGTGACAGTGTTGTGTCTGGAACTGTAGATTGTACTGTACCTGTCTCGCACAATTATTTTATAAGTTTTGTCACACTGTTTAGTTGTGTTGCGTCTGGAATCTATCTCATGCTCATGTATATTCGTTTCGTCTATACACGGGCAATCTCAGTAACAGAAATGCTGTGGAGGCATTGAACGCTGATCTGGAGGGGGTGAGAAGCTGGGCTTCGTCCTTCGAACTTCTGGTTAACCCGAGCATGAGCAGGAAATGATTATAGGTACTAGACAATATTTTAACATGTTGCAGCAACAGCCCATTCCATCTGTCACTTTTAATGGTACCACAATCGTGTATAGTAATAAAGCTAAAAACCTGAGTCTTATCTTCGACAACCAGCTGTCCTGGACATCGCATGTGAATGAGGTCAGTCGACGAGTATTTGCTACTTTTCACTCTCTCAGGAGTCTTCAGTACTTTTTGCCTCGACTGACCAAAATAACTCTCGCTCTGTCTCTCCTTCTACCCCTCATCGATTATGCTGATGTCTGTTGGGTCAGTGCTAACGAAGAATTACTGAACATACTTTATATTGTTTATCTTTGGGCTGCGCAAATACGACCATGTTTCACAGCATCCAAAAAGAGCTGAAGTGGCTGCCTATACTATATTCTACGCAATGCACGCTATCCAACCTTCTTAACAGACCGTTTTCAATTTTTTCATCCAGCAGGCCTCAGAGAACTTACGCGGTTCCAATGCTCACAACCCCATAGCATAACACCGCGTCCTATGAGCATGGGTTTAGATTCCGGGCCATTCAATTATGTCATGCACTCCCCTGCACTATCAAGGACAGTCCTTCTCTTAATATATTTAAAAGTCACGTGAAGAAGCATCACCTTTCTATTTAGAAATTTAGGTAGTACCTATGTATGTATTTCTTAGTATATCTCAGGTCATAAGTTCTTCAGGTCATAAGTTCTGTCACATGTGCAATATGAAATAATTTAGACATGTTTATTATTTATGTAAACATTTATATAGCAAAATGAACTTAATAAAACATAGATTCTTATGGTAATAAAGTTTATTCAAAATGACCCCCGCGATTTTGAATACAGGCCTTTATTCTGCGCGGCCAGTCGTCTATCGCAGCACGAACGAGGTCCATGTCAATATCGGCGGCTGCCTTAATCAAGGATGCCTTGAGTGACTCCAAATCAGGATGAGGCTTTCAGCAGGCCTTTTCCTCCAAGTGTTGCCATATCTTGTAATCTAACGGACTCAAATCTGGACTGGAGGAGGGCCAGTCTTCGTGCCGGATGAAGTCGATTTCACGCGCCGCCAGCCAGTCTTGTGTGCTTTTCGCTCTATGAGCTGGCGCAGAATCTTGTTGGAATACCCAGTGCCTGTTATTAAACATGGTATGAGAAACAGGTTCCACAAGGTTCTTGAGGACTGTATTTTGATACACAACTGCATTCGTTTTTACGCCTTTCTCACAAAAATGTACCTCAGTTAAGCCCCAATAAGAGACTCCCAACCAAACCATGAGCGAGTATGAAAAATGACCTCGTTGGACTCGCGGAATAAGGTTGCTCGCTTCTTCACTGCTGTGTGCGTTCACATTTTGTTTGTTGTAGCTCTCTTCCACGGTGAAAATTTTTTCATCAGAAAAAAGAATTTCCCGATGCTTTTTTCCCGCGTACCGCTTCAACAAAGCGCGGCATCTCTTCAGTCTCAGGTCCATTAAACGAGCGTCCAAACGATGTCCAGTTTTTCTTCGATATTCCCTAAGCCCTAAGTCTTCATTTAACACCCTTTTCACCGTGGTCCTGCTTAACCCCATCTGAAGGGCTAACAGTTTCTGCTTACGTATGGGGTTTCTTTGAATTCGCGCCTTCACAGCTTTTATCACTGCTCGAGTCCCAACAGAGCGAGGGCGACCACTTCTTGACCTGTCATCTACACTAGAGTCTTCATTGTATCGTTGTATGGTACGATAAACGAATCTTTTGGTTATATTCAAATTTTTCAGTAAGTCGAAAATCTGAATTGGCGCGTAACCGCAACGATGCAACGCAATAACTGCGACACGGTCTTCTTTAAGTGTCCACTCCATATTTAAAAATGAGGAAAATTCTAAAAAGTACACATTTTTATTTTCATGAAAAATTCGAAATTCGAATTCAATAAACTTTTTTGTGGCCAGCGTTCTAAATTCAAAAGTTTTTATTGTATGACAGAACTTATGACCTGACTGTGTTGTGTATATGTCACGGTAAGATAGTCAAAAGCGTAAGTTGATAAACTAACGTGTTTTTTCTCGTAAGTTGGTCAACTGTCGACAAATATGCACTCGCATATTTAGTTAAGGCTAGTATTTAATCGCACATCAAAAATACTTATTTGCACAGCAAAAAAGGATCAGCAAAAACACTTTTTATGTTTTAAATATTTTAAGTGTAACACGAAGGATAAAGGAGACTTCGTTTCGCTCACCCCCTTTACCCTTCACCTAAGCTACCGCAGCATTTTGCGCTAATATTATCTATGCAAATCAGTATTTTTGATGTGCAGTTTAATATTTCCCTTTGGTTAATATTGTTTAATATTAGTTATTTACACATAATAGGTCGGGTAAAAAGTCTTTTCTTATTTCGTGTGGGTATATTTGGAATTAAATATCTTTGCCTGTATTATTTGTACCTGGCTGGTTTTGATGTCATAAAAAGTTTAAATTTCAAAAAAAGAACGAGCATAGAAAAATGTTGTTTCAAGCTATTTTTCATTTGTTTTTCTTTCTGACAAAATGAGTGAATCAAATGAAGAAATTCGATACATTTTAAAGTTTTAATACAAAAAAGGGAAAAATGCAACGCAAGCCACGAAAAAAATTTGTGACGTTTATGGACCAAATGCAGTGTCGGTGAGAGTAGCACAAAGTTGGTATCAGCGTTCTGAATGCGGGAATTTTGAAGTCAAAGATGCACGTCGCTCTGGTCGCCCAGTCACGGAAAAAATGGACGCCATTTTCGAAAAAGTGGAGCAAGATCGGCATATTAGTAGTCACGACATAGCTGAAGAACTGAGGATTACTCACAAAACTGTTTTGATCCATTTAAACAAAGGTGGGTACACAAAAAAGCTCGATATATGGGTGCCACACGAGCTCACTGAAAGAAATTTAATGAACCGTATACAAATTTGCGATTCTTTGTTGAGTGACCACTTAGTGACCTTAGTGTAAGTACATTGAATCAGTTTATTTAAAAATCGGTCATGTGTGGGTCGGATTCGCGCACGAAGGGTTCCTTACGATTCGATTATAGGCAGCACATAGCGGTTGCAACGTCAACTAATTGCACCACCGAAACGATTTATATTTTATAACTACGACAATTTGTTAATTTACATCAGAGGCAGGGATATTGAAACTCGTCACTTTTATTTATAACAATCCGTGTAGTTCATTATTTGTCAATGTATCGGCAACAGAAATCTCTCTCCCTCTTCCTATTATGCTCTATCAGATAGTACGGTGACGGACAGACAGACAGACGGACAGCGGGAGCTTAGTAATAGGGTCCCGTTTGGCACCCTTCAGAGACGGAACCCTTCAAATTATCGACAAAATCTACACTTTTTTAAGTTATTTCTCTGCTGTTCAAAAGAAGTCCCGAGTTGGTACATTGGTACAATTTTCATACATTGGTATAAAAATTTTGGGATCTTTTCTTGATTTTCTAATAACAGAAACGAGGTTTGAAGAATTTTGCTCGATTGAAATAATCCTTGAAATGAGGTCCAAATTTACACTTCTTTTACAATTTAAACATATTTATTTAGATGGGTTTTTACAGTAGAAAATTTCATAGCTATTTTAGTTAATTTTATATCAATTTAAAACTAACTTTTTGCCACTTTTCCCCGATTCCGTCCCTCTAACACTGCGGGTCATTCCGCCTGGTTTAACGGGGATCTTTGTACTGACCAGGTATCCCCTTAACACTTTCCACAGAATTCCTTATAAGCAACGCTATCGGATGTTGTAATAAAAATTTAGGAAGTTTTTTTATTTTTATTTGAGCGTTCGATTCCCGGCTATGAAAATAGTTTTGTATTAAATCGAATGATGCAATATTAGCTTTACCTCAATCGGTCACGACGGCTCCTTGGAATACTTTCGATGTTCCAGCGCTTTAGCCCTGAAGGGCCACTTGGTGAATTAAGCATCGGCTTAGCCGCCCGTGGTAGCTCAATGTCCACGTTATTCGGCAGGTGCCCGTCGGTGCGGGGGTGGCGTTCGCGCACAAGTACCGCGGCGACGGCGGCGTGTGCTTCGCTTTGTACGGCGACGGCGCCGCTAACCAGGGCCAGGTCTTTGAGGCGTACAACATGGCGAAGCTATGGGCCCTGCCGTGCGTGTTCGTCTGCGAGAACAACGGCTTTGGTAATTTATATGGAAATTTTGCCATTAATGTCCACACCGAGGGGTAAGGGCCTTTACCCGGACACGAGTAAGATTGAGCTATACTCCACCATGCTGGCTCAGTTCGGATTGATGTAGGGGTGTCGGGCTTGTAGCCAGCCCGACTATCAAAAGTTATCAAGCTGCCCTATTAGTGCCTCTGAATCTCTGTAATATAAGTAATATACCTATAATTACAACAAATATCTTATTTACCAATATGAGTTTTGACTCCCAAATATGTTAAATGCTCACTAAATTATTTGCTCCCTTGTAGTTTCACATAACTATACTGTTCACTTTGCGCTGAATACCAAAGTTAAGTTAGGTCACAATTTTGTATTAAATCCTGAAGCGGAGCGAGGCGACCCCATATAGATTACCTAGTTTAAAAATTTGGTGAACCTTTAGTGTTTGAAATGAAAATCAAAAAAGTAATTTTTGTGAAGGCGTTTATTAATAGGAGCTTTTAAAGATTGTGAGGTAACTCAAAAATCACATTATATAAGACTTATGCGTCAACCTTCATTTCCATTCCCAAGCGAAGCAAGGAAAAGGAGATTGACGTAACATTTAGCCAACAGCAAATTAGTATTTTTAATGTGCAGTTTAATATTTCCCTTTTTTATTTACTTTATTCCGTTTTCAATACTTTGCCATTCGTCCCCAGCCATGGGCACCTCCGTGGACCGGGGCGCCGCGTCCACCGACTACTACACGCGCGGGGACTACGTGCCCGGCGTGTGGGTGGACGGCATGGACGTGCTCGCGACGCGGGAGGCCACGCGCTTCGCCATCGACTACTGCGTAAGCGGAAAAGGTCGATCGCTATTACTATCATCAACACCAACACAATTGCTATCATTGTCACCGTCAATATAAATGAATGGATCCACCTTCCCGAACTAACCTTTTTACTACTTTGATACAAAAATAATTTCGTTTTTATAAAAATGCAACCGGCTTTTTTAAGTGGTTTAAAAAATTACGCCCCTGTCGAAACTTGTTGGTACTGAGCCAGTACGAAACTTGTAACGGCGTGACTTTACTATTTTGGTTATTATTATTTTTTAAGGAATAAGGAATAAACCATGGCTATAATTTGTAAAATTTATTACTTAAATAGGTGTAATTATTATAAAAACAAATAACCCGACAGAATTTTCTTTCAATAACACGTACAAACTTATGAATGCGCCTGGTTACCCATACATTGAGTATGAAAGTAGCCGCGGTGAAACTAACTTACTTGCGTTGTAAAATGTGTAAACTACTTAATCCTTATACTAAATACTTATTACTTAATTAAGTATTAAGTAGTTTACACATTCATATTTTAGATCGCAAAATTTTGCTATCTAAAATCCAACATATGAACAATTTCCGTGGTCGAGTGTAGGAGTTCTGATAAACCCGAGGAACTTTCATTTAATTTTGACTCAGTGCTTACTTTAAAACAAACAACGCTTTATCTGGTGAAATAACGGCGCTACAAGTTACGTCATTCGGATGATAAATTTTCCTTTGTAGAATTTTTCATAAACAATCTTAAGAAGAGCATTTGCAGCGAATAATCATTGTTAATCATGTTATTACTTATGACAGCAGGACACTATTTTACACATCAACATACATGTTAAGCGAATGTCGTATCTGCGCGCGACCGAGTCAAGTTAATTAGTGCCGGTAAACCAGGCAAACCGGGCATGATACACTGACCTACCAAAAAAAAGTTATCATTATATCAACCTTTAGGATACCTAGTATTTGTTGATTTCTTCAAAAAGCGCTGTATCAATTTTAATAAAATTTGTAAGGTACCTTTGAAGTATGACCTACCAATCAAAACAATAATCATCAAAATCTGATTATAACTGAGGGAGTAATCGCGTTACCAACACAAAAAATACAGACGAATTAAGAACCTTCTTCTTTTTAAAGTCGGTTAAAAATCATAGATCCCGACGAAACGCAAACCTCCTCCGCTGAGCGCGTAACTGTCTGAGCAGTGAACTCAGCGCCAAGTTAGCCACGCAGCCAGCTTTCCATCTGCACGACTGTCACGCAAAATGGGTTGTTGAACAACTGGCCACCTCGATGGGAATAATTGTGTCGCTATGTTTGAATAGTCTGGTAAAATGGTAAAATGTCCGTTGTTTGTTTTAATCGTGTTTTCCTCGATTTCCAATGCTGTGTGGCGAAAAAGCGACTAGAAGTTTATCAGAATGGTAAAAATACGGAATGGTATGAAAATCGTCAATGAATTTATGAGCACGTGACCAAAATCTGTTAGCCACTCAAACGTCGGCGTCCCGTCACTCTACTTTCACAGCATTGTATTTTAATGGGGAAAAAACGAATGGAAATAAAAATACTAGAAAAAATAGATTCCGATATATAATACGCCACATTCTACTACATTAAGTTAGTGATTCGAATCGCTAAGTAATCTGAATCAGTGTTCATATTCCCGGTTACATTTTCAGACAGTACCATGTCACGTGTTGATACCGATGTGTCGGAGTCTGACACGGTAGATTCCCGGTTACTATGAGGTTTCCTCGAAGAGTGAGCTCTTGCCAACCGTCCTAGTCCACGATCTCTACCACGACCTCTTCATGACCCTTCTCTCTTGTGATTGATTCCTCCAGCCGCTTTATATGTAGCGGACTTTTTCGAATTCGGTTTGATTTCTTATTTTTCAGCTTCGGCACTGGCAAGATGTGATGAGGAAGGACAAAAGAATTGTTAATCCAAATTAACATGATATTCATTTGTAATATCAATACAATAGAACGAACGACCAATTGTTATTAATTATGCTATCTGTCTCTAAAATTTTGGTTCATGTCTCAATCAGTCATTCATTCTACCAAGTCTTGTTTAATGACCATCATCGTGGGCGTGTCGAAATGTAGTGGCGTAGTTTTATATTTCTCATAACTGTTTCATGTGTTACAGTCTGTGTAATTATCAAACTATCTTCATCTTTTAACTTCATCAACATCAACCACCATCACAGCCCTTTGGAAGGGCAGCTGCTATCGCGGCGAAATTTTTCCCTCGAAGGCGTGGGTGGTGTCCTTTGTTTTGTTGCCGCCGGCATTCGGGCTGGGATCTCAGGTCTGGCTGGAATTGGACCTTCCTGCTGCAGCCAAAATACGTGGCTTTGGAGCGGACAGAGCCACGCGCACGGCCCAGTTGTGAGTTCAGTATTCGGGTGTTGCGGGGTGATGTCTTCACGTACCCCTATCACATCATCATTTAGGTTTCCAAGGAGGGATCTACCGTTTCAAGAATTGTCGTTTGAAGCGGTGCAAGACAACGAATGAGCTGCATTTTCACTATCTTAGGGTTTTGATGCTGGCTCTGATAAAGCACTAATTTCTGCCTACCGGTGGATTCTTGAGGTTCTTGCGGTTTTGGGGACAAAAGCTTAGTTTAATAATAATAATACAGAAATTGCTTCGGTTTGGCATTTGGCATATGCTAGTATATGTTTCGTAATGTCACATGAAGTCAAAGCATGTCTGAATTAAGCAGCCACAATCAGATTTCTTCACTGTAGCAGATTTTCAGTGGACCCATGAAAGACCTGCCGAGTGTCTGCATCTTGCCACGTTATTGTTTTTTGCGGCTATGAGCAAATCTAAATTCGGCTTCTAAATGCCCGTCCAGAATAAGCAGGAAAAGTGAAGCTGCATTTGTTTTTGTTTTGTCCATAAAGTTGGAATAATTGGGCGAAGAGGACCTGCAGGAGTTCTTTTCATTAATGTTGCAGCCATATTTTGCCGAAAGAGATTTGCCGAAGATTCTACCAGCACTCATTGCAGATACAAGCTTTACCGCCGTTAACTCGGCTCTCCCATGGTCTTCGGGACGCGGGTGGCGGGTACACACGTACGGGTAATAATATGAGTACAGATGTATATCTTAAATAATATGTTAGTGTTAGGTAAAAATTTGTTATCTATAATTAATAGACTTTGGCACTGTAATATATACCATACCACCCATCTTGCGCACAGTTTTTTCATGACCACGTTTTCATGACCAAGTTTTCAATCAATTTGCGACGTCGATTCTTCTCCCACAGTAGTCCAATGTAGATTAGTGGCAAAAAATTACGTTTGCTAAGTCTATGTAAATATCTCCAGTAATAAAGAAATTTTACTTTGACTTTGCACTTTTTAAAATCATTACAATTACAATTGTTCGACCTCTTTTGAACTCAGCGACCCAATATTTTATTGCTGTGAATGAAGGAGCAGACTCCCAGAATAGAATCCAGCTCAACTTTAATATGGGTTGGACGTGAACCTTCAAAATTATTTAGCGATGACCAATTTTGTTTATTTTTGCAAAATCGCTCAGATCAATCTCGATTAATAGCTATGATACAAAAACACAACAATGTCGATTCTTCTTTTTTCAAATTTACGTGCCAAAAGATTCGAATAAAAAAAATAAAAATCAGCTAGTATTGCTATCTAGAAGCCAGGTCGCCTACTTTTGGGACCGCCTACGCATGAGCGGAGTCCGATTTTTAGACCACTGTGCATCGTCGTCGCGTTATTCTCATGGAAAATTGTGCTAGCTGAATCGGGCCCGATCAAGCTCACGCAAACAAACGAGCGCCCTCGTATTGTAGGAAACAAACATTCCTTCTGAGTTATTAATACCTATAAGCTTTATTCATAATACAATAAAAACGATAGTGTCAAGTCAGGAGCATCAAGTATATTTTGAAGAAGAATGTAACTCGGTTTGACTCGCCCGATGACGGACGGGACGCTCGCGACTTTTCAAAGCTCTATATCACAAGGACCATTGCAACAAACAAAACCAGTCACTAACGAGACCATTTTGTAGAATAGTATTCCGATGCAAAAACGTCGACCCACTCCTGGAGCGCACCCGTCACCGGCGTCCCGTGGACCATGAGAGGGCCGAGTTTACGACGGTCAAACTGCATAATTGTCACCAATGACCCACTCTCTGCAGAAAACAAGGCAAGTACTTGACTTTAGCTTCGGAACCTAACTACTTTGGTCACTTTAGTCGATGGAAAGACCCGTTGCATCGGTATTGACAATTATATCTGATGGCTAATTATGCTTATTGAATTAATCTTCAAGAATAATTAAGAACTAGTCAACTTATTATTTATTCAACCGTTTAGCTCGAGCGTTAGAAGTTCCTGTAGGTAAACCGATAGAAAGTTTGTCTTTGTGTCACAATAAGTTGATCCAGCCTAGCTCGCCCTGCTTTTGTTTATTCCTAAAAAGAATGCACATTGCATCTTATAGCCAATTGATAGGTAATTTTATGCACATTTTAGTTATTAAATTGACAAACAGTAAATTAAATGGATACTACGATACAGGTAAGATGAAGTAAAGTGGTATACACAGATAACTCTTTTTTATTATAAGCTTTGGTTAATAATAGTAGATTATGTGACTGCTACATAATGGAGGGCATCAATGCTCGAGAGTGAGTTTCATAATAATATCACTCGAGAGTTTTAATGCCTAATTATGTACATTAACATAAATAAAATAAAATAAATAAAAAGCCTTTTAATATCTCATAATAAAAAAATAGGGTTTAACATTTCATTTTTCATGCATTAAATAAATTTAAATTAGGTACATTATTATTTTTAGTATTATAGCAGATTGATTATTATTATTAATTGTAAAAATTTTTATGTCGTGCTAATTTTATGAGAGCCTTGATCGGGTGAAGGCCTCTTCTAAGCGATGCCACTCTTCTCTATCTTCCGCGCGTTTAAGCCAGTCCTTTCCTGCGACTTCCACAATGTCGTCCGACCATCTCTTGTTTGGCCGTCCCGGTCGTCGTCGTCCTTCTTCTGGTCCCTTCCACTCCGTCGCTGCCCTAGTCCATCTGCCGTCTTTCAATCTAGCCAGGTGTCCAGCCCATCTCCACTTCATCCTTGTCACGTGTTCGACGGCGTCGATGACTTTTGTTTTTTCTCTTATTTCTGAACTTCGTTTTCTATCTTTTAGCCTTACATTGGTTATACTTCTCTCCATCGCCTTCTGGCACATGGAGATTTTTCTTGCGTTTTCAGCAGTAAGTGTCCAGGTTTGACATTCGTATGTGAGTGAGGGAAGTATACATGTATTAAGTATTTTAGACTTCAGTTTTATTGGTATATCTCCTTTTAAAATCTCTTTCATGGACCAATATTTCTTCCATGCTATGGTGATACGGCGTTCTATTTCTTCTTTGTCTACATTTCTGAAAGATATCATTTTCCCTAAGTAAATGTATTCGTCTACATATTCAATTTCTTTATTTTCGATCTTTATTGGGACCTTTCCCGCATTTGTCATGATCTTTGTTTTTGTGAAATTCATTTCGAGTCCTGCTCTATGGCTATGATAACTTAATTCGCTCATCATGTTTTCCAGTTCTTTTGGTTCTCTCGCAAATAGTACTATATCATCTGCAAATCTTAAGTGGCTCAAGTACTTGCCTCCGATGTTTATACCACTTTTTGTCCAGTCAATGCGATGGACAATCGATTCCAGCACCGCTATGAATAGTTTAGGTGACATGGGGTCTCCTTGTTTGACTCCTCTTCCTATTCTGAATCGTTGGCCGGTTTTGTCGAGTCTAACTCTACCGATACTATTCTTATAGATTTCTTGAATTATCTCGGTGTACCGTTGCTCTACCTTATGCAAGTTCAAAGCTGACCATAGAGAGTTGTGTGAAATCGTGTCGAAGGCCTTGCAGTAATCCACAAAACCTATGTAGAGTTCAGTGTTAAATTCTTTATGCTTTTGTATAATTTGACTGACTGTTTGAAGATGATCTATGGTGCTGTATCCTGATCTAAATCCAGCTTGCTCTATCGGCTGTTTCCTGTCTATTGTGTTATCGAGTGTTCTCGTGAGGCAGTATGAAAAAAGCTTGTAGATTGATGACATTAGACTAATTGGTATATAGTTTGATACGTCGCCTGGGTCTCCCTTCTTGTATATCAAAATAATTTCGGATTCATTCCATTGTGTCGGGATTTCTTTGGAGTTCATAATTTTGTTGAATAATTTGTGTAGTAGTCCAGAGAGTTCCTTCTCTCCGCTTTTCAGTGCTTCATTTATAATTCCATCTGGTCCTGGACTTTTTTGATTTTGTAAATGTCTGATGCCTTTTATTATCTCGGTTAAAGTGAAGGTAAGTCTATCTGGGAGCTTGCATGGTTCTCTGATTTTTTCTACTTCTGCGTCATGTGACGGAAAAAGATTTTTCTCTTGATAGAGTTTTCTGTAAAAATCTGTCGCAATTTGTATTATGTTTGACCTATTCTCAGTGGTACTTTGGTTTTGTTTCAGTCTTGGGATCCAGGTTTTTTGGAATCGTAAGATTTTTTGAGCTCCTTTTATTCCTCCTGTGGTTGCTATAGCGGTTTCGTAGCATGTTAGCTTGAATTTCTTATAAGCTTTTGATAATAGCTTTTTTGTTTCCTTATAGAGTATTTTTAATTCTTTTCTTGCTTCTCCATTCAGAGGTTTTTTAGCTTGTAGAGTTTGGCGAAGTTTGATGAGAGTTACTATTGTTTCTGGAATCTGGAAGCGTGAAGATGTACAGCAGCTTTCCTTTGATTCTTTCAGACTGTCTATGATAATTGATTCAATTTTGTTGTATAATGTTTGAATATTTTGTATTTCGTTCACTGTTTGTGTGGTTTCTTTTGTCAGGTTACTGGATAGGTTTCTGATGAAGTTTTCTTGTTCTTTTAAAGTTTAAAGCGATGATTTTTGGTTCGAAAAAGTTCTGCTGCATTTCTTGATACATCTTACTTGCATGGTTCCTCTGACAAGGCGGTGATCTGATGGGAATGAGATGCTCTTGAGTACCTCTACATTTGTAAAGTTGTTTTTGCAGTTACTTAGTATATAGTCAATTTCGCTTTTAGTGCGTCCATCTGGGGACATCCAGGTCCATCTTTGATTTATTTTCTTTTTGTAGAGTGTATTGATGACTGTTGTGTTATGTTCGTATGCAAATTGCACTAAACGGTCTCCTCTCTCATTTCGAGTGCCTGATCCGAATTTTCCAATGATAGAGTTGGTGTTCTCGTTTGCTATTCCTAGTTTGGCATTGAAGTCTCCCATTATGACAATTTGTCGATAGAAAGTTTGTCTTTGTGTCACAATAAGTTGATCCAGCCTAGCTCGCCCTGCTTTTGTTTATTCCTAAAAAGAATGCACATTGCATCTTATAGCCAATTGATAGGTAATTTTATGCACATTTTAGTTATTAAATTGACAAACAGTAAATTAAATGGATACTACGATACAGGTAAGACGAAGTAGAGTGGTATACACAGATAACTCTTTTTTATTATAAGCTTTGGTTAATAATAGTAGATTATGTGACTGCTACATAATGGAGGGCATCAATACTCGAGAGTGAGTTTCATAATAATATCACTCGAGAGTTTTAATGCCTAATTATGTACATTTACATACACTAGTTTATCTACACACATATCATAAGCTCTCTTTAATGTGTTCAGGAACCGCATGTTCGACCGGCCATCATTGATATTTCCTTTGCACTTGTTTAGCTTGTTCAGTAGTACCAACTTTAAAAATCAAAGTAGGGGCGGTACGCAGGCGGGCGTCGGCGTTCGAAATTTGAATGTCATAATATGTAGAAAAACTACACATTATGGTCATAATGTGTAATTTTTCAGATAAGAAATGGGTTTTTAGCAAGTAATTTAACATTATGCTGATCTTAACGTGCGGTTTTTGGACGCAGTAAGGAGGGTTTATGATACGTGTGTAGATAAATAAATTTATATTTCTTTATTTTGACCGCAGGCTTTACGAACTTATTTCGTTGCAGGCCCGCTAGTAATGGAGATGGAGACGTACCGCTACGGCGGACACAGCATGTCGGACCCGGGCACGTCGTACCGTACCCGCGACGAGGTGCAGGCGGTCCGCCAGACCAGGGACCCCATCATCTCCTTCAAGGAGAAGATGATCGCTAACAAGCTTGCCAGCGCTGACCAGCTCAAAGTAAGCGGAATCGGTTCTGCCCCCTTATTAAGATCGACCGAAGGTTGTGGCAAAATGACAGTTTTCTCTTACACGAAACGTCAGTTTACGATAATGTGTCAATTTCAATGGGAGTTAACGACTGACTGATAAATAGCTGACTTAAGCTGACTGACTGAGTGACGTTTGTTCCTCAGATCAGAATAAAGTCATCTTTTAGCACACGTTTCTGTTGCACCATGCATATACTACATATTGTTCCCTTGCAATCATCATCTCCATACTTGTCCCAGATCGATCCACTGCTAGGCATGGGCCTCTCCTCTATCGCACCAATCCATAGTGCGGTGCGATAGAGGAGATTTCTAGAGATAGGAGAGATTTGTATTGCAAGCGGTGCCAACCGCTTGCAATACAAACCACTATTCTATTGAACATTTGTCTTTCTTCTATCTTAGGAGATCGACGTAGCAGTCCGAGAGGAAGTCAACGAAGCCTCCAAGTTGGCCAAGTCCGAGCCCGAAGTAGGACTAGAGGAAGTATCTGCTGACATTTACGTGCGTTGCCTGGAGCCCAGGGTGCGTGGTGTTACGCCAAACACGCCCATGACGCATAGCGAGGTGTCTAGTATCGAGCGGAGCTAGGGGGGAAGAGGGGAGAGGTGGTGTATTATCTGTAATACTCGCCATCGTCACTGGATTCCGTAATGTTTTTTAGCAAAGGTAGGTAGAGGGTTTTAGCGAAGGGAAATATATTTTGGGAACGCTCTCAAACTTGAGTTTTTTGTTTATTATCGTGTTGTCTGATGCTAATTCATGGTTTTATCTAGGAAATGTTGTCAACAGTAACAACCTGTCAAAAGATAATTATCAAAAATCCAGAAAACTGACAGAAACTGGCTAAACTCGTGAGATTTGTAAACACCTAACCTGTCAAAATTATAACAAAGAATTTTGACAGTGTCAAAATTCATTGTTATAACCAAATTCGTGGTCAAAATCAAGTGTCATGATTTAAAATTGACATCTTTCTCAATAGTCCATAATTATGGGCTTTTATCTCGCATGCCACAATGAGTTTATTCACTGCCATGGATATCGGTCATTTGCGTACAACCCAAGATGACCATAAAAAAGAAAGCCTTATCGCGTTTAAATCGTCTGTCACAATACATATAGCGTCAGGTACCTTCAGTATTTCAATTGTTTGGGGGGTCGTGAAGCCTATTTAAGGGGGTCGCAGGCAAGCCCGGATCTAGGATCTGCGAGAAATCACAGAGTTACTGCGGGTGCATCCAAAAATTATATTCGCATGACCATATGCTTTTTTATTTGGCCCAATCATATTATGAAGTTTTTCAAAAGCATAACTGCTCATCCTTAAAACAGTTTGTATTCCCCTCTTATTCCTCGACGGCACAGGCCATGACCCAGGGAGTTGTTTGTATGTTCCTGAAATAGTTCAGTGGTCCGACACCTGCGCGTTGCCGTCACATTGACTTCTTCTGCGTCCACGACGATGGCAGTCAATAGTGATTCGGTTGTTTTCAAATCCATACTTTGAAAAATCTCAACTATTGAAGAAAGTATTGACTTTCTTCCAAATTGGCGAAGCCCCATGATATGAATATTAAATTAAAATTTGTTCGAAACAACCATTAGTTATCCATTGTCCATAGAGTAATCTTAGAGAGATGACACACAGGCGTTGCTTTGAGGATTGCTGCGCTGCTGTAAATCGTGACGGAGTGACGACTTGTGACGGGGCGCCAACGCAGCGCAGGATGCACGATGGAATGACAACGCCACCAACGCAGCAACGCGGAGTAAGCTGCGTTGCGTTGCGACATTGTAGCGATCATGTGGTACTTCGGTCCGTTGAAATGGTTAAAAAACATTGTTTAAACATTTATTAAATAAAACCGGTCGTGTGCAAGCCTAACTCGCGCACGAAGGATTCCATACCACCGTACAATGGTAGGGATGGTGTGGAGTAAATAGTTTGGATTTTACATAGCAAAATGTTGTTTACCAAGTTATTGATGCGGCTACATTCATACTCCATGTACTTTATCAGGTGCATTCATAAGTTTATATGTGGTATTGAAAAAACTGTATAGGAGCGCCCTTAAATATTTATTCTATTCTGTTTTTTAGTATTTTTTGTTATAACGGTAACAGAAATACGTCACCAGTGAAAATTTCAACTGTCTAACTATCACGGTTCATGAGATACAGCCTAGTGACAGACGGACAGACAAACAGACGGACAGCGGAGTCTTAGTAATAGAGGTCCGTTTTAACCCTTTTTTTACGGAACCCTAAAAAACAGCACTAGCATCAGCATTGAAGATTTTAAATATAATCATGTATATCCCCAGGACATCGTCAAAACGTTTAGATTACTTAAGTTTGTTAAATTTTGAAGATAGTTGGGGTATATCAGTCAAATCATTGGTTCAGTAATACTTGTTATAGCCAACACTTACCTTATATATTAAATAAAATTACTGACGATGGGTCTTTCCCAGACCTCGTGAAACACAGTAAACTGATACCTTTATTCAAGTCGGGAGATAAGGGTGACACTTAAAATTTGACACTTATATTTATTCTTCCAGCATTAAGTAAAAATTTGTAAAAGATAAATAAATCAAATTTTCTCCATACTTCAACCGTACAAAACAACTCCACGCCAAATGATTCGGTTTCATTAGGGGTCAAGCGACTACAGATGAAGGAATTACCCTCATATCTCATATTTCCTCTGCATGGGAGGCCGCACATGACGCGATCGGTGTTTTTTCCGATCTGTCGAAGACATTTGATTGTGTTGATCATGATACGATACCAATTTAATGAAATCATTACTGAGTTAGAAAAAAATCATTGGATCTACTCAGATCATACTTAAGCAATATAACTCAAAAGGCAGAATCAATGGCGTTAAATCTAATGTAAAAATTAGCGTTCCACAAGGTTCCATATAAGGCCCTTTCGTATTCCTGGTATATTTTAACGATCTGCCTTTTATGGTGGAGAAATTGACTGACATAGTATTGTTTGCTGATGGTACTTCACCGGTCTTCAAAATTGAAAGAAACAAAAACACCATTATTATTGTTGAATTAATTACTGCAATTTGTTTTGTTATTTATTTTGAAATCAAAAAATTAAAAATCTAAAAATGTTTATTATCAAAAGCACAGTTAACATTACAAATGACTACTGGATTCCACACTAGGTCTTACCTGTATCGTTTGCCTCAGTTTGTTGATTGACAGGATTGCTTATCGTCCTAAACATGATTTCTTATTATGTTAAGGTAAGCGATAAATTTAAATAATTATGTGTAGTAATAAATTTTGTATAAATTTCAATAGATATATCAGGGCCATATATAGAGTTATAAAATAAATAATATAAATCATCATCATCATCCACCATTGCTGGGCATAGGCCTCTTCCTTTCCACGCCATCCACTCCGGTCCTCAGCCTCCCGCATCCACTGCCTACCCGCTAGGGCGATGATGTCATCCGTCCATCTGGCTGGTGGTCTGCCGACTGGTCTTCGTGCAATTCTGGATAGCCACTCTGTAACCGCTTTGGTCCACCTTCAGTCATCTATCCTTGCCAAGTGTTCTGCCCACCCCCACTTCAGTCTCGTGATTCGCTTGCTGACATCGACGATCTTAGTACGACGTTTTATTTCTGTATTGCGACTATGATCCTAGCTAGTCTTATGCCTAGCATGGAACGCTCCATGGTCCTTTGTGCGACTTTAATTTGGTGCAAATTCGCCTTTGTTATATATATATAATAATATAAATACTGTGAATAAATAAATACGTATGCACGGCACACCCACTTTTCTCAGTGAAGGTCATCCAATTAAATTAAGCAAATTTTAAATGATGTGTTGTGATTTATTTTAATTGATATGTGTTTATGCAATTTGTATATTGTCATTGTTACTATGGGATAGTTTCGATTTTGAAGATGTAAATGGTGTATTGCCTTTAACCTTGAATTGGTTAATAGTTAATATTTTATTGTTAAACGCTGGTAAAACTAGGCGAATCAATTTCTTACTTCCAAATGTCAGGCAAGTTAATACTATATAGTTGAGGGTTAGACAGCAACACGTTAGAATTAGTAAATGGTACGAAGTTTCTTGGAATAAGGGACCCCACTTAGATAAATAAGCTGGTAGATTAAGTCCTGCGGCTTACGCTGTTAGGAACATCAGACAAAACAAGGATTTGGCTACATCTAGGCTAGTCTATCTTAGTTACTTTCACAGTTTCAAGTCCTATGGTATCTTGTTATAGGGGATAGCAGCGGATATTCGAACTATTTTTATGTAACACAAAGAGTAATTCGAGCAATTTTTAATTTAAAACGCACAGAACCCTTAAGAAGTAAGTAATTAAAGAAATTGATATACTAACTGTAGCTGGTCAATTTATTCTCGAAAATATGGTGTATATACGCAAGAACCTTACAATATTTCCCAAATTTAGCGACATCTGTAATTTTAACCTCAGAAATAATCACAGACTAATTGCGCCCCGGTTTAGACTCGCGAAGGTTAGAAATTATTTCAAGGGTGTGCCAGTCGACTATGTTAGTCATATTTTCACGTAATGTTAAGATAAGTTGACGACCGTCACAGATAAGGTATATTTATATTCATCACGCACTATGTCTTATGTACGTCATTAATAACATGCACCAACCTAGTATATAAGCTAGGATTTCCAATAATAAACCAGTCTCGTATTTGCGCGCATCTCAAGCCTTTTACTTTACTCCCGAAGATGTCGCTCCCTTTATAATTGCCTCTGGCAAAGTGGTGACCCGACTTTTGAACATCAGCAACCTTCGGTAATAGCAGCATGGACCCAGCCGCGAAGAAAACTCCGTGTGCAGCCACCTTAGAAGTGCAAGCAAGGAGCACTTCGTCCAAGATCGCCGAGCCCCGACTTCGGCAACCAAGACGACATCAAGCAAGCTATGACCGGACCAGATTTGAAAACGGACCAGAAGCCAAATAATTTCAACTGAAGATTTCCCTCATCGAACTCAAGATACCGCAGGAATAATGAACGGATAGTCAGCCGACTGCTGATTTATCAAAATGGAGCTCGCACCAGCAGAAACGAACGCGTCGGCAAATTCATTCACAGCAAGCAGCTTTTTCAAGTTCAAGACATAGGAAGCCGTTCCAGCCCCAGAAGAGTATTGAAACATCATCAATATACCTAATTCAACGAATATTGAAATCATCCAGGAAGAACATCGCACGAAGAACAATCAAATCACTGAAAAGAGAGAGAGATATATATATATAAACGATTGGTGTACAACATGTACCCTATGTTGCCAAATCCCAAGGTTTTTAGGCACATAAATTTCATCAATCGACAACTTAATATTCACTCAAGAGTGAAGAGCACGCACGTACATATGACGTACGAGATCATTGACTGCGTACAGCCAAGGTTACGGATTTGATGCTGACGCTGATTCAGCACAATCATCCTTGTGTAGGTACGGTTGCAATCATAAACAAACAGTGATTACAACTTCAACGACGTGCGATGTAAATTGACTCATCGATTCCTGAAAAACATGGGCGGCTGCAGCATCAGACGACTCTTCTGCGGATCTTTTCCAGTTATAGGTCCTAGTGTCTGTTTTCCAGTTTTTAGTTTATTTTATGTAGTGTGCGGCCAGACACAAGACATGCCTGTAGGTAAATATTAAGTAATTCTTTAAACTTATGTAGAATTCACATAACCGTAGTTCCTTTATTTTTTAATTCATGTAAGATTTACCTTTAGATTAAGTTGAAGTATGCGCGATTACTATCTGATTTATGTTTATTAAAATACTACTAGTTATTATTTCAGTTGATATAAGTTTGTTATAGTATCTAACTTAGATTTTTTTCCATTGTTATAAGTACATTCATTTATTTTTTTCCCTAAAGGGGGGAGTATCTGTGCCGGTTGACTCTGTTAGTCATATTTTCACGTAATGTTAAGATAAGTTGACGACCGTCACAGATAAGGTATATTTATATTCATCATGCACTATGTCTTATGTACGTCATTAATAACATGCACCAACCTAGTATATAAGCTAGGATTTCCAATAATAAACCAGTCTCGTATTTGCGCGCATCTCAAGCCTTTTACTTTACTCCCGAAGATGTTGCTCCCCTTATAATTGCCTCTGGCAAAAAGGGTCTGTGTATTCTCTACCTCAAGATATTTGCGAGCCGCCCCTATTACATGGCTTCATGGCGTGGTAGATCGAGAAAAGACTCATCAGTAGGTACATATATAACCTTTTTTACCAAAGAATTAACATGGAAGATTAAATTGGCCATGCATTTTTCTGATATACATATATGTATATATATATTGAAATTTTATTTTGACAACATAGACCATTTTAAGAAACTTATTGAAATATTTTTGGGTTTTATTTATTGCGTCTATTTAAAAAACTTAGTTAAAGTTTTACCCACCAAAAGTAAACCTGACGTCACCAAGAGACGCAATGGGATACATTTCTTTGCCTACCACAAAAAAAAGTGTGGATTTTGCAGTAGATAAAATTCGCACCTGCAGAAGCTGGACAATCAGAACAGTTTGACTCCAAGATCTCAGCATCAGTATATTATTTACATGAGAACTTTAGAACCTCTGAATTCAGCGATGTTGTGGTTGCTGGAATTCGTCATGAACTTCGACATAATCATAATTTTGGTAACTTGAGGTAAATTTCACGAATCTGCATTATCAAAATTGTCCGTTCTTGTAACGAATAAAAACGAAACGATACTTTTAGCGCCGTCCCCTGTTGAGGCACCCCTGGACGGACGCCTGTCTACATAAAGAAGCCCGCCATCTTGTCTCGCGCACTTGCCCAGCCGTTGTCACAGATTCAACATCTCGCCGTTATGGTTGTCACACTGTCCGATATCTTTATTCGTTTTGATAATTGTTATTAGAGTCCATTTCTGTTCAAATTATAATCAGTCAGTTTCAGTGTGTTTCTTTTTAAAAAATCATCTCGGCCTCTGGTTTCTAACATCAGAAGTGGGATAGGATTCCTGTGATTCTATCTCACACGCCTACATCAATTTTAAATTATACGAGTGAAAGATGTCGGATTGTGAATAACGTCGTAGCCGACGTGAAATTAGTCGTTCACGTGAACGACATCATAATGTGAAAAGTGAAAACAATACAAGAAGCATACTCCTGAAGGCCAGTTGCGACAGGAAATGTCTGCGAAAATCATGTTGGCTCGTCTTTATGATTTAGAAAACCGCAAAACAGTTGGGCCTGTGGCTCAATTCTACCCGTCGTCGCCGTCTCGCTGCAAACAATTTTGGCGCGAACCACCGCCGCCGCCACCAGCAAGGTGCCATGCGCTTGAGCAGGCTCAATGCGCGACACTCCTCGCCCCCGCACCGGGTGTGCACAGCCGCCACCGATCGAGCCTCGAGTCTGCGGGCCTGCTGGATCTGTGTCGGAAAGTATTCATACAAACGTGAATACTAGCGAGGTATTTATGCCGACAAAAAATAGTACGATGGCAGCACAATTTGTGGATGCGATTAGGTCGATTGGTATCTACGATGAGATATTACCATCATTTTTACATCTATAATTTTCATAAAAATGAGGATTTGTGTGAGAATGTAGATCGCGCCAAATCGCAAAACAATTGGAGTGACTATGAATGATTTAGGCGATAGTGGAGGGCCGTGTTACTGACCCACACATTAGCATAGCAGCCACAGATACAAAACTACATCCAAGTAACCTAGTAGATTTTTGTTCAATCTATGTCAAGCCTAGGGTGCATAAAAATATTCCGTCTACCGTTCGTACTAGTACGTCACAAAGTTTGATCCCCACGAAAGGCAAACCCGTTGCGTTTTGTAGAAAGCGCAAGTTTTCAAGATGATGATTTTCATGTATTGTGGGACAGCCAGGACACAGGCAAGCTGTAATAAGCAATCTAGGAGGAATACATGGGGAGGTTCGAGTACTTCAATAGACAGTGGTTCTAGTAATTATGTCCATTCCTAGCGAAGGATATTGAATGTTTTGGCAGGCATGACTATTAGCGAGGGTCAGGTACGGCCGAGCCATGATAAAGTTGTTATTTTGCTCAGAAAACCGAATGAATTGCTGCTTTCACTCGGCATGAAATTAATTTCAATTAGAGACCGGAACTGTAGGTTGCACGCAAAGACCTAGAAGACTTTCTCATAAAAAAACCGGTGCTTGCAATCCATGACCCTTCCTTGCCGATTGAGGTGCCCGCTGATGCAAGTTCCATCGGTTCTGGAACTGTGCTAATGCAGGTTCATGACGGAGGACACAAGCGAGTTGTTTCTTGCTACAGTAAGTTATTACAAGGTGTGGAAATAAAGTACGCTGCGAGCTCTGCAGCATTAGAGGCATTATGTTGTGGGGGTAAACTTCACTTTGGTCACTTAGGTACATTGAGTCGACAGCGTGCAACAGAGTTGCTCGTTGCCAATCAGCGGCGACAGGATGCGCATGCTGATGAAGGTCGTAAGGAACCTAAGACGTTTTCTAATGGTGACTTCGTTTTTGTCTCTAAAATTTCGCAGAGTGCTGGCAAGCCTGGACTCCGAGCAGCCCTTACAAGGTCGTGCAGGAGCTGCCTCACCACCGCTACGAGCTTGAACTGCTAACGGGTACAGCAGCACATGGTGCTGTGGCGTGGCGAGTGGACACCAGACGCCTGCGCAGCTTTATTCGAGGGCGTCGGGGAGCCGTAGCAGATAGAGGATGCTATGACTGGGTAGCGGGGGTTCCTGGCTGTATGAGACGGTGCTACCGTCTGCAGAAACTGATCTGGCGTGACTTTTGTCACGGGGGCTATAGCAAGCGTCATATTGGGCATCTGCTAGATACCCGGAGGCCGTGGGCCTGGAGACTGAGTGCCTGGAGGCCGTGGTGGGGCCTGGAGGCTGTAAGCCTGGTTTAGTATAACTTTAGCACTCAAATATGTGCTTAAGTTATGTAGTGTTGGCGAGGACTCTCGTCGCTTAACACCATGTCCCTGTTTTCTTTTCATAAATGCTTCACATTTTGGTTGTTGTCATGGTCCTTTTACTTTATTTGGCTTAAACTTGCCAGTTTCAAAATTTGGGATCCCCAGTTTTGTTTATGATTACTTGAGTGCACGCTTGTAATCATGCACCGAAATTTTCCCGATACAACGACCAAGGAAGAACTTTAATAAGCTCTGTGATTAATATTTAAATTGTTCTCATTTACAGGCGACTGGAGAGCTTGACTCTGGCATGGGAGGCCTATACCGAGTTATGAAGTTGCTGCCGCATGGGCATTGCAAGCTTACTACACCTGGCCGGCTTCTACAGGAAGTCGACATGGGCAGAGTACGAGTATAGCATCCCGTAGCACGAAGAGAGGTGTTCAAAGACGTATGCCGCATTATTTGACTGTGAATTGAATTTTCCTCTCTGTGTGTTTCAGACTGAGTGAGAGAGGGTGCTTGGATCAGCGATGAGTTCACTAATGCTGTGGCTTGCTATACACTTGGTGTGTGGAACCCATGAGTGTTTGTCACTAGCTGGGTGGTAGAAGCAGACCTGTTGCTTCTTGTCTAGCACATGAGACAGATTCGAACGTTTCACGTGTGTCGTGTCTCGTTATGCTAGTTTAGCGAATGAGTGTGTCAACAGAGAAAGTCCCGTGTTACCTGTGGTTACCATATGTTGGAACCTCGGTAGTTGGTTACCATGTGTTGGAACCTTGGTGGATGGCTGATTGCTGGCAAGGGGCTGTCTGGTGGCTGGCCGTGCTGGTGTGCTGCTGGGCGACACTGGTGTAAGAACGAAGTGGTAAAGAAGGCCTTATTTGACTTACTTCTTTAGCTCTTGAGACGTCTCGATAGGTGTGAAGTATATGAGAGCTAAATGTTTGAATTCCGTACGATTGATGTATTATGAACTATGTACGCTTTTGAAAGTTATGTGTCAGTAACAACTTGATAGCCTAGTACAGACACAGACACCGGACACCGAAACTTGTGTCGACACTAGTGTCTCTGCTGTTCACACGAGAGCGAGTGTATGATGTCCAGCGTCGAGGCAGACACTCGGTGTCTGAAATTGGTGTCGGAGCTGTTCACACTGCGATCTATGACACCAGTGTATACACCGGCTGCCACTCGGTTCGGTGATGCTATGGAGGACAGTCGTATTGCCGCTATAGTAGCAGCGTGTATTTTAATTAAACGTCGACGTCGTAAAAGGACCAAAAGGCGACTATGGGTCAAGGAGTAGATAAAAAGGAGAAACGAACTAGGCGCATATAACAAACTGATATTGGAACTCCATAATGAAGACCCACAACTCTACAAAAACTTCATTCGTATGTCGCCTGTTGATTTTGATAATTTGCTGGAGAAAGTTGAGCCGTTAATCAAAAAACAAGATACTCATATGAGAAAAGCCATTTCAGCTGGAGAAAGATTAGCCGTTACTTTGCGATTTTTGGCATCAGGTAAAATAAATAAAAAAGTGTGTGAGAGAATGAGTGAGCGTGTGCGTGTGTGATTGAGGAAACTTATTTGACCTGTATTTTTGTTGCAGGAGATAGCTACCGTTCGCTTTCATATTTGTTTCGAATACCTATTTCAACTATTTCTATTATTTCGTGTTCCCCGAAGGAGAACTCGCTTGGCAATATAAATATATTTAGTTATATAGCACACACACACACACACTCATAGAGGTAAGATAACCTACTACGTAGGTATAGAGCGCGACGATACACGATTCCCGCTTGTGCACTGTGTCGCATAGTACGCTATAGCTACCTACGTAAATTTATATTCAGTTGCTTTTTGAGTTGCTTTTTTTTAAAGTTAAAAATGATTACCAAACAAATGTTATTAAAAAATAGAAATAAGTGTACCAAAAAAAAATATTTTAATAAATTGTATCGATCCATTTGATCGATAAATGAAACAACAAGTACCCCATCTCTAATCAAATGTACGCGTGTGTGTCGCGCCGCGCTCTATACCTACGAACAATCCGCGGAACGCTTGCAAATATGGCCGCCGTCTGCGCAATCAAGTTATATTCCGCGCACTGTAGTAGGTTAAAATTACCTCTATGCACACACTCTACTGATTTGAAATACATAAGTTTATAATTTTAAAACAATAGCATTAAGTGCGAAAGATAATAAAAACTTACCAAATTGGAGTGTGTTTCGTTTAATTTATTTTCGGGGATCATAAATTTAATCATCTCAAAATATTCCCAGCTGCTCTTGTATGTTTCGTCAGCTCCTTGCCCACTTTTTTTTTGTCTCATTTTTCTCAATTCGTTATTGAGCTGGGTCCTTAAATTATGTAGTTTCCGGTTTATTTCTGCGGAATCAATATGAAATTGTTCTGCCAGGCTCTCTATAGCCGCTGTTTTTTTTACTCGGTCTCTAGTAGTAGCTCTCTTAGTTTGACCAGATATATTCCATAACTCTGGCATTTCTTCCACCCTCTCAATCAACAGTTTTGTTTCTTCTCTGGTCCAGATTTTTTTCGCCATCTTCGATGAGTAGGCAAAAGTGTATGTAAAAATGTCTCGTCTCCAGACACTCAGCAACTGCTCTACGGACACCACACACAACCTGTTCACACAGCGGTCGCCGCGACACTGAGCTAGTGTCTGTAGATCAGTCTAGCTAGAGCAGACATCGATGTACACACTACATACACTAGTGTATACACTGGTGTCAGACACCAAAGTGTCTATGTCTGTACTAGGCTGATGAGTAATAAACGAACGTTGACGTATGAGGAAGTGAGAATTGTATGAAAGAATGTTATGTTATCCATGTTATCACATTTCCTATAACACTTGTTCTCATTTCAGACGATGATGGTGATGAGCCTACGAATGCTGCTCCATCGGCTCTGCCCAGTGCTGACCTATCGATGCCCTTGCTAGACCTCGGTCAAGACATCGACGTCGCGGGTCCTAGTGGCACCACTGCTTCCGGAGCTCGGGTCGAGGACGACCCTGTGTCAGGAGAAGCCGTTTTAGCGCCGTCCCCTGTTGAGGCACCCCTGGACGGACGCCTGTCTACATAAAGAAGCCCGCCATCTTGTCTCACGCACTTGCCCAGCCGTTGTCACAGATTCAACATCTCGCCATTATGGTTGTCACACTGTCCGATATCTTTATTCGTTTTGATAATTGTTATTAGAGTCCATTTCTGTTCAAAATATAATCAGTCAGTTTCAGTGTGTTTCTTTTTAAAAAATCATCTCGGCCTCTGGTTTCTAACTATACAATATCACAACAAAACGCTGAATATAACAATATAACCTACAATCACGAGAGATCCCTCATAGATCAGAACACAGACTTTACAGGGAATAGAGTGACGTTTCACATTGTTTTTTTTTGACGGGCAGGTAAAGGCATTTTTTCATACGTCTTATGAAGATTTCATAGAAGATCAAATGAATGTCATTGTGTTTTATTAAAATATCTTAATATATATACTACTCAAAAGAAAATAAGGGCCACTTACATATTTCTGTTTTTGAGTAAATTTTTACATGTAAACTAATTAATAAGTGACTAATTAATGATGTCCGGCCTCCTTCAGTATCCAACCTCTTTAATGCTGGTGTTTAAGTCTTACAGCTGGCCAGAAATTGAAGCAAATAAAAAAAACGAGTTTCAGGTCAAATTCCTTTCAGATGGAATCACAATTTTATTCTGTTAAAAAACTATCTCTGTCCATCTTTTGCTTCTTTTAACGTCTTTTGTTAATAATGCCACGTCAACGAAGGCATATGGATACCATTACTGCCACCAGAGCCGTTACATTGATTGCTGAAGGTCATTCACAGCGGTCTGTAGCTTTTTCGTTGGGTTTCTCTCGCCGAGCCATCCAAAATGTGTGGGATCGGTTCCAAGAGACTGGCAGTGTTGCAAGAAGGCCTGGATCGGGCAGGGTGCGAGCGACTACGGCACAAGAGGATCGCTTCATCCGATTGAGTGCCCGTCGAGAGCGCTCTGTGACGGCACGTAAGTTACAAAATCGCCTACGGTTGACAACGGGGACTCGTGTTAGTGACCAAACGATACGTAATCGACTGCATGAAGACCAGCAAAGGTCCAGACGCCGAGTAGTACGAATTCCTTTATCTAGGGTTCAACGTGGAAATCGTTTAAGTTTCAAACTCAAACTCAAACTCAAAACGTTTATTGCGACATTGTGGTGGTATATGGTGATATATATATATAGAATTTGAAGAACCGACAATGAACCCAGTGAGGGCACTGCAATATCTTACATCTAACTTGCACAATAATAAAATATCATAAAATGGTTAACTTTATAACAATGAGATCATTACCTACTACAGTATTAGCGTAACATTAAAGTATTATAATTATAAGATTTACATGCATTTGTGTATGTGTACCTGTGTGTGTGTTATGAGTGTGTTTGAGGGTGTGTAAGTGCATGTGTGTGAGTGTTTGTGTGTGATTATAGAAAGTGTGTTTCATTTAAATATTCTTCAATGCTGTAGTACGCTTTTTGGAGGAGATGATTTTTTAATTTCTTTAGGAATTCTATTTCGTTAGAAATATTTTTGTAACTATCTGGAAGTTTGTTATAGATGGTTATGGACATAATATATGTGTTAGTGGATTGCAATGACATATTAATTTTTGGGAGGAGAATTTTGTGTTTGTGTCTGAAGGAGTATAAGTTATTCAGTGTGTCTCTGGTCTTGTATGTTTCTGGGTATTTTCTGACTAGCTTTATTATTTCGAATAAGTAAATAGAGGGGAGGGTGAGGATGCTATATGTTTTGAAATGTGGTTTACATGTGTGTGTTGGTTCTATGTTTGCTATAATTCTCAGCAGCTTTTTCTGTAGTCTAAATAATTGTGGAGCGTCGGTGCTGTTTCCCCACAGTATGATGCCATAGTTAAGTAAGGAATGTGCGTGTGCGTAGTATGCTGAAAGAGCAGTGGCGGTGTTAGTTGATTTTTTTACTTCCCTTAAAGCATTTGAGAATTTAGATATTTTACCTTTAAGTTTCTGTACATGCGACTTCCAATTTAAGTGAGAGTCTATGATAATTCCTAATAAACTTGCCTCTTTAATTATTTCTAGTGGAATATTATTATAGCTAAAGTTGATATCGAGGGGCGGTTTTTGATGTGATAAAACGTTATTAATTTAGTTTTCTGGGGATTTATTTCGAGGTTGTGGTCAGTCATCTAGTCAGTAATGGTGTCAAGGCATTTTGTGAGTTTTTAGTTTATATTATCGTTATTTTTGTGGGAGGAAACTAGGGATATGTCATCAGCAAATAGGTTGCAAGGGTCATTTAGAATTTTTGGGAGATCGTTGATATAAATAAGAAAAAGTAGGCATCCGATTACGCTACCTTGAGGTATTGAGGCATGAGTAGTTATGCAGTCAGATTTATGGTATACGATTTCTCTTGTAGTCTGATTATAATATTCTATTTGGACGTATTGTTCTCTATTGTGTAAATATGAAGTAAGCCAGTCGTGTGCTTTGCCTCTAATGCCCACACCGTTTAACTTATTCAACAGTATATTAAACTGAACTTTATCATAAGCTTTCGTCATGTCGATCAGTATACCAACAGCGTAATGTTTATTTTTAAGTATATTGAGAATTTCCTGTGTGAATTTAAAGACGGCGAGAGTAGTTGAATGATTTTTCCGAAAACCATTTTGGGAGTGATGAAATACGTTGAATTTTTCACAGAGGGAATAGATTCGATCGTGGATAGCTTTTTCAAATATTTTGGCTGATGTAGGAAGAACTGCAATGGGCCGATAGTTGTCAGTGTTGGTTTTAGATTTTCTCTTATGAACTGGTGTGATAACTGCTTTCTTCAAAAGTGATGGGAATACGCCTTGTTCGAAGGATTGGTTGATTAACAGGCAAAGGGGTATAGTAAGTAGGTCAGCGCAATGCTTAAATAGAATTGGGGGGAAGTCATCGAAACCACAGCTTTTCTTGTTTTTGAGATTTCTTATGATTTTAGATTCCTCACGATATGTAACGAAGTGAAGGTACATTTTGTTTGTAGTAGGAAGTATTACTGGTCGTCCCTTGGCGTTTGCATGTTTAATTTGACCTATCGAAGCGAAATTTTTTTGCCGCGAACATTCAGATTGGAGCATGAATCAATGGGGTATGGTGCTCTTCACAGATGAGTGTAAAGTGAAGCTTTGTAGTGATGATCGGCGGATTAGAGTATGGAGACGACAGGGTGAGAGATTTTCCGATGTCTGCATCAAGGAAATTGACCACTTTGGAGGTCCTAGTGTGATGGTTTGAGCTGGGATTAGCTTACAAGGCAAAACTGAGCTGGTTTTCTTAAATCAAGGCACAGTAACTGCACAACGGTACATCGATGAAGTCATCAGGCCTCATGTGATTCCATTCTCACAGAGAGTGGGGCCAGGGTTCTGGTTAATGCATTTTATTTATTTATTTGTTTGTTGATGTTTCATAGCATAAGTAATTAATTCGATAAAAATAACACTGATATAAATGGATAATGCCAATTACGAAACATATCCTTTATAAATTATGATGAGGATTTTTAGATCATAAAACATGTATAAAAGGTAATTTTGCATTATATATAATAAGGTATGTGTTTGTATATGTGTATGTGTCTGTGTGTGTGTGTGTGTGAGAGAGAGAGAGAGAGGGTATGTAATATGTGTGTGGATATGAGGTTTTTCTATGTCAAATGAGAGAGTTCAATTTCCTTGAATAAATGTTATTGATTTTTGTTTATTTTTGATGATCAATTATCTAATTTGATTGACCTTATCTTCGCACAAACCTGTGATATAAATTGAGTCCGGTTCAGGTAAAAGACATCGGCCCCCGCAAAGTGTTTCTCGTACATATCAATGCTCCTATTTAGCGGTGAATTGGAGGCATAGTTGGTGCGCGCGCGCTCGTACCCAAGCAGCGCCGGTGTGTGGCGACGCGACCGCGCTGGGGCGATGCGCAGCAGCACTGACCTCACCAGCCACTCATTGTCCAGTCTGTTGTTGATGACGTCATGAAGAAGTTTCTGATCTGCCAGCATCCTCCTGCTCTCCAGGGAAGCCATAGAATGTCGAGTAAGGCCCTCATCATAGTCCACCGAAGACCCGTCATATCTAATCTGGAGTTGCCTCATGAACGCTTTCTGAACCGACTCAATTCTGATTTTATGCGACTGGTAGGATGGTGACCATACCGGCGACGCATATTCCAGCACACTGCGAACGTAGGCGAAATAAAGTAATTTAAAAGCAAGTGGTGAACGCAGCGGCCTCGTCACACGATTTACGAATCCCAGCATTTTAAAAGCTTTCGCTATAATATGTTCGTAATGAGGTATGAATAAAAGTTTAGAGTCCATTATAACCCCAAGATCCCTAACCTTGGAGACACGTTCAATGGGGTGGTCATTTAGAATATATTGGTGTGTTAGATTAGATGTTTTTCTACTAAACGTGATTAGTTGACACTTTTTGGGATTTAGCTTTTGGATCTAAGCTGTTGAGACTACAGTACTCGCAAAGTCGGTCCAGATCTTCCTGCAATCTGTGGCAATCTGAGGAACTTGATACGGGCATAAATATCTTGGTGTCGTCGGCATACATAAGGCAACTGGCGGATCTAAAACAAGATGCTACATCATACAGACAGACACTGAATAGAAGTGGCCCCAGATGGGATCCTTGAGGAACGCCTGAGGGGATTGGAGCAAATCGCGAGCAATGGCAGCCAATTCGGACAGCTTGACTACGATTACGGAGGTAAGACTCAAACCATCTGAGCAGATCTCCATGTACACCGACTTGTTCCAGCTTAAAAAGGATGATGTCATGCCTCAGCCGATCGAAACACAGAGTAATCGGTGTGTATAGTATCGACCTGGTAGCCCTTATCCATAAAACCGGTCACTGATCCTACGAATTCTGCCAAATTTGATGTAGTAGATCTTTTACGCATAAAGCCATGCTGGGCTGGGGGAATACTACGCGCTAAAATGGGATACACCTGATCATGGACTATAAGTTCCAGCAGTTTACTAAAAACTGGCAGTATTGAGACCGGCCGATATTGTTCTGCTTTGGTTTTTGGACCACCTTTGTGTATGGGTACAATATAAGCCATTTTCCAACGTGTGGGGAAACACCTCTCGTCTAGTGACCTCCGGAACAGCATACACAAAGGGACGGCGAGTTGATCGGCACAATTTCTAATGAAAATCGGTGGGATCCGGTCGTGCCCTGCGCCCTTATTAGTGTCAATGTTTTTCAGGTACTTAAGGACAAGATTGTTAGTTAATTCAATGGCACCCACACAGCTCAGATCATTTGTGCCGCCAGAAGGTGGTGAAGAGCGGTGGTTCGAGTCCACATACACAGACAAAAAATATTCTAGAAAGATCTCACAAGCCTCCTGAGCACTGTTAGCCGTTTTGGCGCCATACGAGATTTGCGCCGGGAAACCATGATCACGGCGCATGTCCTTAGCGAAGCGCCAAAACAGTTTGGGGTTGCGGACTAAAGCCTCATTAGTTTTTAGTACAAAATTATTCCAACATTGTCGCTGAAGCTTCTTGTGCCGCTTCCTCAGCAACGAAAAAGAGTCGTAGTCGAGAGGGTTACCAAATCTTTTCCATTTATTGTGAAATTTGTCTTTTTCTGCAACTATATTAATAAGCGATTTGGAATACCAGACCCTCGGGATTTCCATAAGTATATGGAACATATTTATCTATAAGCGTATTCAAAATTTTGTAAAAAGTATCCATGGCTTCAGTAAGTGTACATTTGTTTAAAATAGTAGACCAATCTTTAGTGGCAAGTTCGTTGCGGATCGCTGTGTAATCAGCCTTTTTAAATCTATACATTTTAATGGGGTGAGAGCGTAACAATGGTATGCCAACGTTTGGGAGCTCGATGTCGAGGGCGGGATGATGAGGCATATCTTCGCGAGTGAAAGGGTCACTCGCACGCACCACAGATTCATCAGTGTTACTAAAAATTAAGTCCAAGAGCCTGTTATTTCCATTCAGCACATTACTATATTGGGTCAGGTCAGACAGACAAATATCGTCAATAAACCGCTGCTGACTTTCTCTAATGGTACCATACGGAGTGAGACCATAACCAGCGGTACGTGGTCTCCATGATATGTCTGGTAAGTTAAAATCACCCAGCAGTAGGTAGTCATTATCCGGACAGCAGTGGCGAATGTATGCGGAAAGGTTGACCAAAAGTGCGTCATATTTAGCGCCAGAGCCTGGTAAATAGATACAAATAATATGTAGATCTTTATTAGCACGAACCGACGACTTGGGCACCACGACATGAACAATTTCCAGTTGAGCATACTCATGCGCATGTGTGGGTGGCGGCAGTACACGGGCGGCGGATAACTCACGCCGCGTGAGTAGCATTACCCCGCCGCCCGTGTAACTCGCCGGACGCGCCCCGACACCACCTCCCCGCTGACGCAACACCTCACTCGTCGGGCGGTCAGCACGGTGGACGTCATAACGAGGCTCGCTCACCTCAGAGTCTAACACTCCATCTATCAGATTAGTTTCGCAGATGCCGACCACATGATAATCGTTTCTGAGTAAACCCTGAACGAAAGCCGACGTCTTACCCCTGATACCGCGAGAATTCTGAAAATATATCCTTAGGCCTTTTGATATACAATCAGAGCTATATTCTGCTTGCCTATTAGGCAACAATGTAAGCGCAAGATATGTGATATAATGAGATAATACGAAGATTGGTCCAATTTGATGAACGTAAGCATAGGAACTCGGGTGTGTTGGTAATGTGCATGTGTGTATGTTGTGAATAGCATATAATATGTAGGTAGGTGTGTTGTTAAATGTGATTTAGGTTCATAGGTACCGGGTGATGGGATGATAGATTTGTAGATACAGACTGATTGAGGACTCATGTAACAGTAAGCGTCGAGGCCGATGCCGCTGGGTTTGTGCGCTGAGTTGGTGCTTTGCTTGAGGGTTTTATGTGTGACAGTTGGGAGAGGTTTTCGATGCGTATGGCCGGGTAGTTGTCGTCTTGACGTAAAAATATCTTCGCATTGCGAGTCCATGAGTAACGAAACCCCGCTTCTTTGCCTTTTGCTTTAGCCTGTTTCAGCAAGTTCTTGTTCTCGGCGGTCAGGTGTTCATTCACGTTTATCTTCTGACTCTCTCCAGTAAACCCGATGTCCAGGGTGGTGATGCCGCGCTGCTTACGGACTGCACTGATAATCTCGTCCTTTTTGAGAGACGAATGTAGTTTGGCAATTATTGGCCTAGGGTGGCCGTTGTTATTGCGCGTGGCTATTCGAACAGCTGAGCCTATATCTTCCGTCCTCAGCTCCAAGCCAACGGCCTTTGCGATCGACACGACGATGCTTGAAGTAACCTCGGACTTGCGCTCTGGTACACTAAAAATCTCCAAGTTGTTGAGACGGCCCCTTTGTTCCAATCGATTTATTGTCGATTTTAGGTCGGTCTTTGAGCAGGCATGACAATGCCCGCCCACACACAGCTCGGGCCACTGAGACTGTACTGGATGACTCCCATATTCGTGTCCTACCATGGCCAGCGTATAGTCCGGATTTAAATCCAATAGAGCATATGTGGGACCAATTAAAACAAAGGGTTAGGGAGCATGAGCAAGAGGTTCACAACCAGCAACAGCTTATGGATGCTCTGAAACGTGCGTGGGAAGAGATACCTGATGAAAGCATAAGAAACTTAATCGAGAGTATGCATTCAAGGCTCCAGGAGTGTGAAAACAGGAGAGGAGGACACACCCGTTACTAAACCATTAAAAAAAACAGCTTGTGTCAGTTTTTGTTTTGTTTTGCAAAGAGTTTCTGTTTAGTTTTTGCTGTTGACAATGGACTAATTTCATGTTAATTGAAATAAGTGAAACAATTGACTACACAATTAAATGGTTATTAGCATAAGTTAAAACAAAAGCCTTGTTTCATGTTATTTTAATAAATATACATTACTGTTTACTATATTTTTCACGTAGCAATCAAAATACTTAGTGGCCCCTATTTTCTTTTGAGTAGTATATATACCTATTTATTAATTTGATAAATAGAAATTGTACAGAAGACATATTTCTCGAAATGGTTTTGAGATTTCCGTTCCTGTCCAGAAAGTTAGCAACCCCAATTGGCTGGCTACACTGTAGTGACTAGCTGTCTATATGACAAAGACACTTTGGGGAGGCAGTTGCTCACGTCCGAAGGAGATATTTGTTACCTACAGCCCTTCACGTCCTCCCGGGTAGTGCTAAGGAGCAACAAGTGCACTAAAATTTCCAGGTTCTCGAAAGAGAACCTGTCCAAATACAGTGAAATCTAATAAACAACACGTGACAACGTGACATTGGCGAAATTAACCTAGAAGTTAGACCGCCATTCATTAAGAAAAAAAAAAGACACTTTGTTGTCTCGGCCCGCGGCGCGGCTCACGGAGACGTATATTTGTATACGTAGTATCTTATTATATGTCTGTGGTATTTGTAACCGCGGCGACGGCTTAGTGATTCAGTTTTAGGATCCTAAAACAATACCACCATGGCAACCATTTCCATTCCAAGACTCCTTAATGGGCTTTATTAAAATAAAGCCCATTAAGGAGTCTTGGATTAGTTAAAACTAATACCAACACTTGTTTTAAGAAGGTGGTGGTAATTTTACGGATGGTGTTGTATAGGATTCGAAACGAATCTCTATAAGGGTCAAAACTCAAAAACTCAAATCGTTGATTGTAAGTAGGCAACAATAATGCTCTTATACAAGGTATATGTGGTAATCCCCCTCCCCCCAGATAGCTGTAAGTGACATTGAAGTGAAAACCGAAATTAAATAAATTACAGCCCTCAGTAAATAATAAAGCATAATAGTACCTACTTTATTTCCAAAACAAAATAACTATACATTTCTAGCATTGAGTCACAATAACGTCCTACCTCTAGACATGACTAATTTAAATTTCAAGCAGAGCTGAAAAGGCAAAAAATTTACCATTTTTCTGAAAGTTATTATCATGCATACTTTTTAGAGACACAACTCGTTTTACTTGTAGTAGTCTTTGCTGGAAATTACTTTGTTTATGAGAGCTGGAAAAATGTAATGGTTTGAGCTTAAATGTAGCTTAAAAAGAGCTGAATCTTGTTATCAGCAACGGATTTTACAGAGCCAGTTACAGAAAAGATCTTTGAATTTTGAAGCCTAGCATAATGCTAATGGCTTGTCAGTTCCATAATTTTTGTTTTTTTTGATGAAACATAGCTCTTATTTCTGAATACATCATGTTCATGACAGTTCACACGCTTCGACGTAACGCCCATTAGCATTATGTGGGGCTTTACTATTTAAAGAGCATTTCTGTAACTCAGTGTCACTTGAATAACTAGCTTGAAGTCGGCACTGCTACCCATATGGGACAAAACGTGACGCTATGATGATACTTGAGATGTCAATATTGTCACTTGATGATGCTCTTCATAGCGTCAAGGTATTTGTATGGCAAAATCCTGTAATCACGAAAGGTGAGGGATAGAGCTTTATATACCGCATAGCTCTGACCCTTACTTTCCCGCGACAATACCCCCCAAGGGGTCGCCATGCTGCGGATGCAGACAGCAGAGGTACAATCGCGCTCACGATCAATGCTCTATTTCCTGTAATCCAACAGGACTCTCCCACTCTGACCTATTTTAGGTAGAAACAAGAAAGTAATTCGGTCAGACATTTTGTTGACTGAGCCAGATGTACTCGCGGTAAAGCCAACCAATAGACGCTGTGTAAACCAGCAATCAGGGCTCCGTTGTCGAATAAATCCGCACAATTTCTCAAACAAACACGGGATTAATTTGGCTTCAAAAAGAACGCTTTACAAATCCAGCATGAATTTGATACAGGGCTCGAGAGCCTGGAGCAAAGTGAGCCCTAGCATTGCAAAATGCGCAGCCATCATTATAATAAAAAGGAAACAGGCGAGCTCAACTTTTGGATGAGATAATTGAAATGGTATCTGTCAAGAGAGATCCCCAAATAAGGGGATTTATAAGCGTACTCGGCGATTTGGGCGTTAAACTGTTGGTATAGAGGGAGCTTTGTCACATAAATCTGTCTGACGTAATAGTGAAGTGAAGATTATTATGAAAGGTCGAGAGTCGATGGAGTCCGGCCTTATAAGAATAAACATCGTATGGACATTGATGCATTTATAGAATTAAGTTGTGTTGGACGACAAATCTGAAGATTTTCATTAACAAATGGTAATCGGGTAGAATTTTTATTTCTTTAAACTTTGGCCACGTTTTCTCCACTCAACTTTGGTTTTAATCCAACTCTTGCTGTGCCCTCAACCTAGCCAGCCGCAAGCAAATGTGGCAAGTAACGACAAGTACAAAACTGGCAAACGCGCACTCCCAAGCAAAATCCCGAGGGAAGGGTGCGGGTTGTAATAGTTTCACACACGCCTTTGGGACATTTTGCTCAAATTGAACTTACGCGTAAGTATTTTGTCCTTGAGGCGTGGTTTATTTACATGACAAATATACTATGTAAGTATTGTAGCGTTGGCTTAAACTGGGTGTTTTTTGTAGGGTATGATACAACTTAAGGATATAGTGAGATAAATGTTTTTATTTTATTTTTATCTAGCCATATCTTTGTCCCACTGCTGGGCAAAGGCCTCCCCCTGTTCCTTCCACATTTCTCTGGTCTGTGCCACCTCCTACTACCCCATCAGAAACTGGTAAAGGTCGTCCCGCCATCTCCGTTTAGGCCTGCCTCTACGCCCGCCGGTATCGGTCCTGTGGCATCCAGTTAGTGGCGATTTTCGCCCATCTGTCATGAGGACGTGGCCGATCCAGTTCCACTTTAGCTTGGCGGTCTGTGCACCCACATCAGCGATGCCAATCAAGAAGTGCAGTGTGTTGTTTCATAAGCGGTCCATCCTACAAACACTCAGGATGCCGCTTTCTTTTGCTCGCTCGCATGGCCATGTCTGAGCGTGTAAGGTTAGGATAGGAAACTATATTAAGGGTGGGCGAGAGTTGAACTACATAGTACATTCGCTGAAACGATTAAATAGAGTGTTGACTCTGTCCACAATTGGATGCAACAAGGACAAAAAAGCGTTTGTGGATGTCAAATAAACTCATAAAAAGTAAAGGCGCATTCATAATTCGTAAATACACGTCACGTAAACAATACATATCCTATAGTGTCATCGCAGTTAATCCGTAAGGTTCCGCGCGTTCTCTAGTTATGGCCTACGCCCACCCTAAGTATCGTACCATAACTAGGTATTTCTACGTTCCTTTAGAAAAGTATTCTAACGACCTGTTATTACTAATTTGCAAATAAGTAAGTCTCGTCGAGTCATCATAAAAGAGAGAGAGGTCCCTTCAAGATAGAAAATCTTCTTACATTTCAAATGGATATCATCAGTTCTATCAGCAGATATAGTCCACAAATCATCAATCACGAACGTTCCACTTTGCAGAACGACTCCGAAGTATCATTTCCTTAGTGCAAGTAATTTTCAGTGAGAAATTCAACCGACGAAAACCGATGCATTTTCCAAGTCGTGGCCGCGATCTTTCAACCAAGACCTCAACTTTCAAGCAAGCTCGAAAAAAACACCGTGAACTCTTGTCGGGTGAAAAATTTGCTGTGGTAAGTGGTTTGTTTATTTCGCCACTTCAGAAAAGTGCTGTCGAGAATACTTGCTGTTCATTCCGCTGACGTTTGTGATTAGTTTCTTAATAAAAAGCAAAGATAGCGTTTACCCATACGGACTGGTAGAAGTACAATAGGAATCATGAATACATAATTTTTATGGTCGCTTTTATTTTCACTTATATCATGTCGAGTAGACCGCGAGCATGTAAAAACATAAAAATACTATAAATTAATGCCAAAAATCGCGGGTTTAACTTGTGATACTTTTGAGCACTTACATCACGTAGTACATGATTAAGTGTTATGTTGAAAAAATGTACGAGAAATGTAAGTAATTGTTCGTCAATTATAAAATAATGTACAAAACAGATTTTCGATAAGCGATAAATAATGTGTCACTGCCAGAAAGCATACTTTCCAGCGGTGACATGACGTAGTTCAATTTACAAGGTTAAAAAATATTGTAATACTAAATCTTACGACCATATGACAAAACCAATTTGTTTTTTGAATGCTTTTTTTCTAATTCTCCTGCAATAGCAGGTAAGTCAAAAAAAGTATTAATGTCATTTTACGAACATTTTTTCTGGTTCTTAGTAACGTTGAATATTAGACTGGTACATTCATAGTGACCTGAATAACCACCGCTGGAAAAAAAACTTTCAAGCGATGACACATTTATCATATGGTTCCCACGCGTAAATCGGTTAAGTATTTTTTTTATATATTTTGCGTGCACATATTTTTTAAGATGCCATTTTCCAGTTATAGGTTTTGAATTTTATTACCATGGCATGAGTTTCAAAATCGCGATGTCTTATGATTTCCATGGATTTTGTAAGGTATTAATATAAGACTGAATCTTGTACAACGTCATTAAACTGCTGGAAAGTATGCTTCCTAGCGGTAACACATTGACAATTGCTGACTCGTAAATCAGTATAGTATTTTTTATATTTGGCGTACAATTACGTACACTTCTCTTATTTTTTATTTTAGACTTAGACCGTGTACTTAGTCATATCACCGCTGGAAAGTATGACATTTTAAAACTGTCAGATAACAGTTTGACACGAAAACAGACCTACAGCGGAAGTGACGAAATAATTGTTGTCAGTAAGGCCATGCGTCAATATCCTTCTCCTTTTTTCGAATAGAAAATGAAGGGGAAACTGACGCATAGCTGTGTCCCTTACCACTGTATACATAATAGTACTCTTACTTACTTCAAGTAATACTTCACTTCCTCTGATGGGGTGTACAAGTGTTGTATGGAATAAATTAAGATTCAAACTTTTTGTTCAAAATAAATATTAATAAAAATAATAACGTGCAAAAGCCTTTAAGTTTTTAGGTCACAACATATTATTAAACGATATATATCTTATTAGAAGCTTCTATATTTTGTATAAGTTTACACAGTAATTCATAACTATATTTTACGTGATAGGGTGCTTACCAATCTCTGTAGTAATATGATTCCTTTTCCTACTGTTAAGCATAATATTTTTGTAACATATTATGTATGACAAATGGCCTGTTTCAGGAAGTCCCGCTAAGGTCTATTTGACAGATTCTTCTGTCATATTACATACAGACTTTAAGATGTATCTTTTCAATATTACTTATCGGGACTTCTTGAAACAGGCCCTAAAACAATTAATAAATCCGAAAATTAAATAAAATTTTACTTTCATTAACATTAACATACAGGCACATACATTGCTTCTGGCCCCACACTAGGATACCCCGTGTCGTGGGAACCAGAAACAGTGACGTCGCTCACATATAAACATCCAGGACCTGGGGCTTTTTTTTCTTTACTCCCAGCCGGGGTTCGAACCCGGGACCTCTCGCATGGTAGGCAGAGCCACAACCGCTGCCCCACAGAGGTCATGCCTTGTATGTATACCGACGTGTATACAGTATACTCGAACCTTAAATATAGCGGTAAGAGTTATACAATTAATCAGGCGCTTGATAGAAAATAGATTGAAAATGGTACTAAATACCCGCATAAACTGATGTTCGGTGGTGAATACTCAATGCTATTTCAGTATTCATCCGGCGCCGTTCTCAATTAGCACTGTATTTTAATCGCAAATTCAGTGTGTACATGTCACCCCTCCATTCGCTCGTGAAATATTCACTGCAATAGGATTCCAACAGATGCGATTTTGAATGCTGGAACATTCTAGAACACAGAATAAATAGGACAAGAAGCACCTTCTGAGTGGAATCACATACAGAAAAGGTCTTGCCGGCCAAAGAGAATGACAAGTAGGTAGGTACTTCTTTATGTAGTCTGTTATATTATTTATAAGAACATTTATAGGAAGAATATAATTAATATGTGTATTCTTTTGTTTAATAAGCTGCCTGACGTCTTTAAATTAATGAATAGCGAGTTATTGAAAAATAGTCTGACAAAGTAGCTACAACAACACTATTTTTATAACATTAAATAATATTTAGACTATAAGTTTTTTTTAATATGGCATTTTAAATTTAAATTATATAAACGTTAATTTATTTAAAAAAATATTTTCATTAATATTGCGCTATTTTATCAATTAAAATCTAATGACTTACAGTTTTGCATGCTTTTACATAAGCTGAAAATACTGCACATATTTTAATATTAAGATCCTATAATCTACTGTTTTCTTGCATATACATATATATTTCATTTAATTTAGTATTGTATATGTCAATAGTCTATTTTTCTTTGTTCAGTAGTTAGGATTTAGATATACAAAACTATATATTATATACATAGTAAGTTTCTATTTGTAGATATGCGTAGTTCTTCCCCGCTTGATATACTTCTCCTGTCCAACCATGGTTTGCAGGTAGAAATCTCTTATTAGTGATAAGCTCGCCTTTGTGCACTTTATGTTATAAGTTTTCTAAATATGTTTATTGCAGTACAATTAAGAAATTATAAAATTATGACTAGACTGGGCAACGCAGTAATACTTTTACGGACAAATTATGTTATACGTTGATCGTGAGTAAACCTTCAATCTCCATAGCTGCGGCGATGGGCTAGACCCCAGTCACTCACAATGCAGTATTGAATAACTAGCTAAACATGGGCACAAGGTGCCTTTGTCACCTCTTATGGGAAAAGTTATGACGATAAGTATGTCACGGCTACCCTTTAAATAAGCGAGCATAGGAGATCAAAAATGTGTAATATCTTGCCCGAATTAAAAAAGTCAATAAAGTGTAATTATATCCCAATATTAAATAATATTCAGACAAAGGGTAATCCCCACTTAAATACTACCCATCAAAACATGCAAGGGCTACCTGGTAAAGATTTTAGAAATTTAAGAATTATTTCTTACCAGCTGATGCCCGCAACTTCATCTGCGTGTTCATAGGAAATATTATTAACCGAGATAACGTTACCCTCCTTATGGTGCAGTCGAATAAAAAGTATCCTATATGTTAATCTAGCTCATAAACTATCTGTGTGCTAAATTTAATTCAAATCCGTCTAGCCGTTTTAGCGTGATTGAGGCACAAACACACAAACATCCAAACATTCTAACATCGCTACTTTTACATTTATAATATTAGTTAGATTAATTCTGACACCGATGTTATTTGTATTTGTGGTTGAAGGAAAATTTGATGACTTTTAGCATAAATAATAACAAAATTGTCAGTTGTTACAATAGATAGACTGCTGATAGAGGTGGTTCTTTAATCTTAGTAAAAACTAATATTAAGGTGAAACAACGAAAATATATTCTTGCACTTACTGTAGAAAGACAAATAGAAGTATCCTGTGTTGAGTTGGATAGCCATATTATTGTTTGTGTCTACAGACCTCCGCGGGATGAAAAAGGCCATGGCAATATTTTCATATTTGAGAAAATTATGGAGGAAGCCCTCACTAAACTATGTTATAACATAAAAAAGTTACTAATTTGTGGCGATCTTAATGAAGATTTGCTTGATACAACAATGAAACAACGATTAATAACTCAGGTATTTCTAGAGCCGACTAGAATTACAGTTACCAGGCAAACTTGCATAGATAGCATTTTTTGTGACTGTGCATTCACAAGTAAAAATGTATTTAACTGTAACTGCTTATGAGTTCGGTCTGTGAGGTAATCTCTCAAAAGGTCTAGTTGGAGACCTCTGACGCCCAAGCTTGTTGAGTAGTAGGGGAATAGAGACTGTGTTAAAAGCCTTGGCGAGATCAAGGAATAAGGCGAGGCACTTCCTTCTGTTGTCCAAGTTTATCGCTATGTGGTCTACCAGATCACGGACAACATCTACTGTTGACTTGTTTGCGCGAAAGCCTATTGGTGTTCAGATAGTAGACTGTGAATCTTCAGGTATTTTATTAATCTCTTGTTTATCTATAGTTCTAGTATTTTAGAGAGTCAAGACCCCTAGCAAACACCATAACAATCACGATCCTCAGTTGAGAGGAAACGACTAGAAGGAAGAATTAACCCTTTAAACTTAAATGGAGCTGGTTTAGGGCGGAGGCAATAGATGGAAGCAGATGGAAGAAAATCCTCAAGACCATAGACCTCCGTATACATTAAAGGTCAGAAAGAAGAAGTCTGCGTTCTATGCTTACGCCTTATTCCCAGAAGAGGGGTAGGAAGAAATTAAGGGTAGAAATTAAGACTTGCTACGGTCGCGGCATACATCTTTCTCCTCAATATCCGTGTTCCATCCAAGCTCGCCGGTTACGGGTACTTACTAATTTTCCATTTTTAGTAAGTTTTGATTTGTAGAACCCTTTTTGGAGTCTTCATCCAATGACAGCATCACAACTGATGCAAAATCAGTCAATCTCCTTTCATTAATTCTTTCGATGTGACCAAACCAAAGTTGACCTTTACCTATATCCCCTTTAGGTCCACAATGCAGTTAAGAGCAGCTTAAATCTCTCATAAGGCCGCATCACGGCCGCACTCACGAACTAAGGGGCAGCGGGGCGGAATTTCGCTTCACAAAAGTTCGTGCCGCCGCCGCCGCCGCGCCGCCACGCTGCTGTTTTCATCATCAATTTCACTTTCACACTTCTCCATACATGGGCCGGGTGGTCAGCTAATTTGTATATGAAGAAGTGAAAAATAAAGTTGCTCTGATCAAATAATTTTATATAGAAAGTTGTTCAGAATGATGTCTCCTAACAACAGCCAAAAATATGAAAACATCCTCCGTCATTTCCGAATTTTAGTTGAAGAAATCATTCCTTAAAAAAATATCACGGAATCACAGAGTCGCTTTGTGAGATTCCGCATCCAAATCATAGCATAGATAATTATTCATAACAGACAATTAATCATTTTATTTATATAATTATATTCCTTGATATTTAAAGATTATTAGTACATGTGATAAATTTAATACGTTAGAAACGAGTTACCTATCTTATGCACTTACCACCTAAAGTAAAAACTAATAATCTTTCTATGCCCTTTTAGGGTGCTTGTTTTGGGACTTATCCTTAATTTTAACATATCTGTACCATGAATAAATGAATGTGAATAAGTATGAATATGAATATGCTCATGCCTTTTTTCCGGAAATGGGATAAGCTACATATTTAACCGTTCTTTTTGTTTTTGTGCTATTTGGTATTACAAGTATGTTGCTATTTCAATTTCGTCCATTGTATGTTTGTTGAATAAATGTTTTTCATGTTCAATTTTTTTTTTGACAATGCAAGCAAATCAACTTCAATTTTAATTAAGCTTTGGTTCCATGTGTGTGCTGCTAAATATGTAAAAGGGTCCTCCAGGGATCCATTTAGGAAGCATATAGGTATTTTACTAAAGTTGTTTTTTATCTAAAATTTTGTCACAAAAACCAGCACTATGGAAGTCCTGTTTTTCTTCTTAACTTTTCAAGTGTTTGATAACGAATATGCCAAACATACCCATTTCATTAGCTGATACTAATGTGTATGTTTGGCATCAATGTCGGACAAGGAGTTTCAATTATCTATTTCAAGTAAAATTTATACAACAAAGGGAATTTAAAACTGTAGTATGTGTCCACATGTACGCACATAAACTTACACATTCCCCCTTTAAAAAAAGGTACTAATAACATATCACATAGGATCCTGGCAAGGTCCATGCGAGGACGGGCCTTAATAGAGGGGTTGTTGTAGTAAAAGAGTTTTTGAATATTCAGTGTCTCTGTATGTCACATATATTAGTATAGGCCTACTAATATAGAGTTTAGGTGTAAGTGTGTACACGTACATGTGGACACATACTACAAATCTACTTTGAATAATGTTAGAAACATTGTTAAAAACATATTGTGACTTAAAGTTTTATCTGCATTAGCCAGATACCTGCTACAACCATACGAAACGAAAATAAGAAGTTAAAACTTATGAATGTAAATATACATTTTGTTGTTCTCTCCGCAGTCTGTCTAGGCAAGCTGGCGAACCGTGGGGAATACTTCCATTCAAAATTGATAGATAGGGGTTGGACATTTAGAGATGATTTGCACTGCAGAGCGATACAATTTATCAACAAAAGCTGCCAAGGGAGTTGGAGGAAAACGAAAATAAAAATGGCAGTGTTACCAGCGCCATAGCATTAGGATTTGTAATAAGAATAAGGAAACCCTCTTATCTCCTGCTATCTGTGGCGATAGGCTAACCCCTGTTACGCAACATGGAGTATTTCATTCGGGGGTGAACGTGGGCACAATCCAATGAAACGACGAAGTAGTTCCTTGAATGTTGCTGTGGATGGGCACAGCTTTGGCTCTGCCACCCGAAATAGGAAATGGTTTTAAGCCACAGGGTGGCCCATTTCGAAGGGGCAGTAGGGCGAATTCGGAAACTGTATGAGATAGAAGTTTTTGTTGTTTGGAACCTTGACGTCGATTTTGATCATAAAATTTGAAACATAAAATTGCATCATTCGTTAAAGACGGGTTATTCTTAGCGGGGAATTAAACCCGCAGATTTTGAGAAAAAAAGTTAATTCTTTATAATTACACCGATCCGATAGTGTTGTTTATAAGGATCGAATCCTGGGAAGTAATGCCGTATACGTGAATAAATAAATAAATATGGCAAAACAGTGGAAAGTATTCGTTTTCTAAAAAAACCTCATTCGAAACTGGTTACAATCTGTATTATAGAGAAGTAAGCGAGGAAAAAAAAAATAACATTGTACGTGTATGGACCATGCATATGACATTACTTGCCAAAAATTGATCCTCAATTAATAAATGAATCAATGAATCAAGCAATCAATACATTATATTTTCGAAAATAAATAGACTAGGTGTAGCAGTAGTCTCAAACAAAAGCATTCAATGTTGCTAACGTGGACAGTACAGACCCGTCCTAATGCATCTCCAGATTTAACGCCAGGTTAATCCAGAACAGCAGTTCCTTGAATTCGGCGTTTCCAACATTTTCTACTGGCATCCCAGGTGTAATACCGAGGTACCTGAACGTACAAAAGTGTTTTTGCAAATTCGTCTGATCTGCAAAGGTCAAAAAAGGCGGTCAAAGTGGTTTTTGGTGGTGTTGTCACTCGCTGGTGAAAATTATTTTCATTAAAATAAATTCGTTCACCATTCTCTAGATGCACACTGAGGTGCGTAACAGTAGGATACCTTTCATGCAAAGGAAACCCTAACAGGAGCCATACAGCTTCATTTCTGCTGACGTAGCGACCAGACTGAAATGTTTGTACTTCGTCTACTGGGTTTGAGAACTCTGAGCTCCTGAAATTAAAAATAGCTTGATCGCTGCCTTTATTAATATATTTGCAGATGTATTTGATTGCACGCATGGAACCGCAACCTTCTACATTTATATGGGCGTTGAAAGTTTTTAATAGGACAGGCGAATATGGTACTACCCAACCATTGTCGACAGAAACTTGACTACCATTTCGGAGTTTAACAGATGCCGTCCGGCCTCCGTCTTCTGGTGCTCTTCTACGATACATCGGGTAGCAGTTCTCATTATGGAGAGTCTCTTTTAGTAGGTTGCGAGGAATTTTTTTTGTGCATTTACGGTCTTTCATGCACGGGCACAAAGGGTTTTCAGCCCCGCATGGACCGTGGATCATGTTTCTCATAACAATATCGTAAAGCGCCTTGTCATTGTTAGGATCTGGTATTTCAGCGCTTATAATTTTATCAATTTTGTCAGGTCGCAATTTATCTTTTAACCAAAGCAAAATGTGGGCATGTGGGAGCCCTCGCTTCTGCCACTCAATCGAATACATAAAGCATTGCACTTCTCTAAAAACCCTTCCTTTAGTTATTAGTCATAAGCTTTTTAACTTTTAACCTAAACACTCTGGCAATGATATCATGCCTATCGTTGGCGCTTTGACCTGGCATCAATTCGTCAACTATTTCAGACCAAGATGGATTGCAGGTGAAGGTTACGAATAAATCAGGTCGACCATACGTACGCACATAGGCAAATGCGTCTTGAGTATACTCGTGTAAGTATCGGGGACTGTTCACAAACGAAGAGGGCAGAATCACCATTTTACCTATATTATTAGGATTCACGTTGGCATCATTCGATACATTGTCTTGGAGATGAATATAATTTTCGGCTCTTAATTTTGTTTGATTTAAAGATATGTATCGCAATCTTTCGCTTTCAACCTTCACGTACATATCAACATAAAATTGGTTAGCGAGCTGTTTGCATCGTTGTATTACGTTAAAATCGCCTTCGCGTATCATCATAATGATAGGCATAAAAGTCCATGCTCGATACTTTTTTGTTGGGCAAGGGTAGGTTGGTCACTGGATTGATTTGTGGGATTTGAAAGTGGTACCCCTCTTGCCCCTTGCTAAACATAAGCGGGTATTGTAATGCGTCATAAAACTTGTGTGTGTCTGGCACCCTGGTCAATGTGTTGTCACGGGCTTGTAAAACAATATCACGCGATGCGAACTGTTCACCACAAACCATGGCGGCGACTTCGTTTATTAAGGGTGCATTATAACGTCTTTCATGTTCCCCGCTTGGCGTACGATCTGGGTGTATAACTAATTTGTAATTTTCATCTGGCATTCTTTCTAAGGCTGTTCTAAAGGTGTTAATGAGGTTATTATGTTCGTGCAACATTCTTTGAATTTTTAAAACAATGTCCCTCTCAACTCCTTCAATATTTTGACATCTGCAGTCCACCTCGCGGTTTTCGTCACCCATAAAATAAATCTGTAGAAATTTTGGCTGATCATTATTAGTGGGAAGCAAAGAGCCAATCCTATGATAAACTTGCCCTTGTACCGTAAATGTAGGTGAAAATCCAGGCATGATGACCTCATTACCCACACCAAATGACGTCATTTGAAAGCAAGAATTGTACTTTCTTATTCTGTTTAAAAATCGCCGAGATTCATTGCTGTCATATAGAAGTAAGGATTTGAGTGGCTCGTCGGGGTCACCAAGCGTTGGTACTGATACTTTGCCTCCAGAACAGCACATACCTGGGGTCTCTTCCTTCCACTTGAATGCCTCACAGTGTCTGCATTTATTGGCCTTTCTACCTATGAGGATTAATCGATGATTTAAGTAATCAATTAACGGATCATAATCAAAAGCAGCATCGGCAAATGCCTCCCACGTATTCATCGTAAACGTACGTCTCCTTTCTGCTTGCCGCTCGGAATTAATAATACGTCGTCTACGTGTTTCTTCGGAGGTCTCTGCGGCTATGTACGAAGCTTGACGCTCAGCATCTAAGATTTGGCGAGCTTGGGTCTGCTGAGAGGTCTCAGCAGCTCTTTGAGCCGCGTGACGCTCGGCATCCAAGACTTGGCGAGCTTGGGTCTGTTGAGAGGTCTCAGCAGCTCTTTGAGCCGCGTGACGCTCGGCATCCAAGACTTGGCGAGCTTGGGTCTGTGAAGAAGTCTCAGCAGCTCTTTGAACCGCGTGACGCTCGGCATCCAAGACTTGGCGAGCTTGGGTGTGCTCAGAGGTCTCAGCAGCTCTTTGAGCCGCGTGACGTTCGGAATCCAAGACTTGGCGAGCTTGGGTCTGCTGAGAGGTCTCAGCAGCTCTTTGAGCCGCGTGACGCACGGCATCCAAGACTTGGCGAGCTTGGGTCTGCTGAGAGGTCTCAGCAGCTCTTTGAGCCGCGTGACGCACGGCATCCAAGACTTGGCGATCTTGGGTCTGCTGAGAGGTCTCTGCAGTCCTTTGTGCAGCATGACGATCAGCATCTAAAATATGACGGGTCTGCGTATGCTCAAAAGTTTCTGCAGCCCTTTGAGCTGCGTGACGCTCGGCATCTAAACTCCGACGGATCTGTGAATCCTCTTCCGATTCCAGTGATCTAGCAAGTTTAGCAGCCCGAGCTCTGCTAGAGCTATTAGCTAAATTGGACTTTCGTTTGCGAGGCATCGTAGAAAAACAAAAATAAAATGAATCGAACAAAACAGATGTACAGATTGAGATTTATTATCATAAAATAAAACTTCAATAAGCAGCTACGCAGTAAAAATGATGCGCTCACCGTGCGGCGATGTGTTTAAGTCACGTTTAAAAAGAAACTAAAAAATTAAATTACCAATACTTATTTACAACCAATACATAAAATGAGTAGAAGGTAAGTAGGTTATGTTAGTTTTTCACCTACTACGACCTATTAGATTAATTCAAAAAAGGAAATAAAAGCAAATCGGATTTTTTTAAAGTAACGGAAATTATCTTACCTACTATTAACTATGAACTAAAAGATTCCGAAATATTAAGTATTGAATCTCTTTCGATACCTACAGACATGAATCGATTCTTTGATATACTGATACTTTTTTTCGGAATCGACTCTTCGATACTATTTATTCGTACTGGTCATCCTTACTCATGAGAACAGGAGATTAAACATAATTTATCACGTAAATACTTCATATTATTTCTGATGCTCATCAAATTAACGCATGTAATGACGCTCTACATTACAATGCTTCAGCGTTTTTTGAGATTTATAACCACATTGTTTTTTTTTATTGCGGTCGGTTTCGATTTTATGTCGACGCCACCTAGCGGATTTTACTGAACTAAAACCCAAAGATCATATTTTTGCAAATCTTTGAGCTTATTTATTGCTATTGTTATAATTTTTTTCAAGAAAAGTCCTATCTAGAAAGTGTCACGAATCAGTATGCAAAATTTCAGCAAAATCGGTTCAGTAGTTTTTGCGGTTAGCGATTACAACCCTTTTGACGACTTTGCTTTATATATTAGTAAGATGTACAAAATTAATTTACAGGACCTAACTAATAAAAATAACCTAACTAATAAAAATACTAAAAAAACTAATAATAAAAACTAATAAATTATACGAAACAATAAAATAATTTTACTGGATCGAAAAATGTAATTCTCTGTAGCGCAAATTTTTCTAATCGTATGCGTCCGAAAACGACGTCTGCCCTCACGTGTCTGCCCGTTCGGGTAAGCGTAGTTAGATCGTGCGCTCCCCCACCACACGACAGCGCCGTTGCCTCCCGCCACACTCGGCGAATGTGCGCGACGACGACCGACGACCAACGACCGATGCGACACGACGGCAGCGGCGGCGGCGATGCAGAGTATTCGTTAAAAGGAACTGTAACTTCAAAAGCCAACTTTTTTTTAACTTAATTCTAAATATTATCAAGTTCCTAGGTTCAGTGGTTAAGATTTTGTATACAAAAAGTTTGGCTTCATAGTTCCCGTGCCGAATCCGTTCCGTTCCGTTCGAATTTCGGGAATTCCGTTTCTAGAAAAACTCTGCACGTCCTAAGAGACCTACGTACCACGTTTCATGGTTTTATCTTCAAAAATGACGAACACCCCTAAAAACTTCCCCTATTTCACACCCCCACACAGGTAAAAATTTCAATATGCTAGAACCAATAATTTTTTGTTTTGCCTAAATTAATAATAATAATAGTTTATTTTACCAAAAAATATTACAAACTCGCTTATAATAATAACTTACAAATTGTTGAGCAATTTCTATGTAACAGGTGCGGAAAGGTCTTTTAAGTATACTGCCCCCTGCACTAGTTTTTATAAACTGTGTTGCAGCAGGGCATGTTAACAATTAACAATTTACACAATTCAAAATATAATGTATTTATCTCCGAAAATAACGAACTTCATACAAACTTACAACCCCAATTTCATCCCCTCACAGGTCGAAATTTGAAAAACGCTAGAACAAATGTTTAATTATTTCTTATCAAGTGCTTAAATATTAAGTTTCATGGTTTTATCTTTTAAAATTAAGATATCCCATACAACTTTTCACCCCCCCTTTTAACCCCTTACAACCCCTTTTTCGCAAAAAAAAGTAGCCTATGTCCTTACTCAGGGTCTAGACCATCTGCATACCAAATTTCATTCAAATCCGTTCAGTAGTTTTGGCGTGAAAGAGTAACAGACAGACAGACAGACAGACAGACAGACAGAGTTACTTTCGCATTTATAATATTAGTTAGGATGTACGCAAGAACCTCACAACATTTTCCAAACTTGGCGATAGCTGTAATGATAACCTAAGAAATAATCACTGTCTAGTTGCGCCCCGGTTTAGACTCGCGAAGGTTAGCAATTATTTCAAGGGTCATTGTATTCTCTACTACAACACGATACCTCTCTCTGGAGATCTTGAAATTTTGAGCAATTTAAAAACCATGTTAAAGTGACTTTGTCGAAAAAGATATATAACAATGTTCATGATTACTTAAATGAAGGTACTGTATGCTGTATTAATCTAGATCAACACAGACCTTGCTGTTAATAATTTTGTAATTACGTATCACAGCCGTGCGTTTTAAATTACAAATTGCTCCAATAGCTCTTTTCTGTAAGAGATATTCGAGCAATTCATATATTTTTTGTATTTTTCCTCATCACCAACACCATCAAATGCTGTACAAATACAGGTTGATTTTTTATTTTAAAATATTTTTGGGAAATTGTTTAAAAAAATTAAATGATATTTTTTTATGTTTCCACAAAATGAATATTGGTTCCTAACAACATAAAAAATAGGTTGTCTGTAAAGTTGGTTAACGGACAATAATTTACGTGTAACGTCATAAGAAACGCCGATCGTGTCATTCTATCGCATGTTCCGCGCTCTCGCTTGCCCGCTCGGCTCAGCTGGAACGTGAAAATGGAACGTGACACTTTTTCGTGCATGCAGCCGTGTTCATCGATTTATAAGACGTTATCACGTCAAAAACTTTTATCTCTTAAACTTTTTGATTTCGCGTACTGACCCTTCGAAATGGGCCATCCTGTGTAATTTATTCCCTTTACCCTTTTCTTATCTTCATACACGTTTTCAGTCACCAGAATAACATCGCAAGAAAAGGCATAGTAAGTTCGCACTAAATATGTTTGACATTTAACCAACACTTCTTGCTCGTAAAATATGAACATCTCAAGTTATGCTTCACCTCCTCAAATAGTCACTAAATTCGTAGGTCACAGTGTCCAAAATATTCCAAGCAAATGTGTAGCTTAGGTTGAACGTGACTATACCTGCTTTCGTCTGTTAGAGTGAATTTACGTTCAATGTATGTTTGTAATAAGGTTTGTGTTGTATACGGTGGCTGTATAAGGAGAGTTGTTAAGTGTGATTTTATTCAGGAATGTGAGGAATGATATACATCGCGAAAACATCACGGGGAAACCTTCAATCTCCATTGCTGCGCCGATGGGCTAGGCCCTATTACCTAGTAACTATTCGAATAACTGGCTAAACGTGGACAAAATTGATCCTCTGTCACTACGAATGGGCAAAGTATAATAAGGTTATGCTTCATGTTAGGTTGACATGTAAGAGAAAAATAAACTTGAAACGGTCTCGTTCACTGAGCATTTGGTTGAGTTCACAATTGATCGTCTTTTCTATATTATGATGATGCAGTCTATTCTATTATATTCGAGTTTGTAATGGAAATGCCTTACAACTTTATAAGTGTAGTGACACGAAGCAATGTATGTCTGAGTATTGTAACTTTTTACCTTTTTAATAGGTACTTTACAATAGTAGTTTGTAATATGTGACATAATGGAGAGCATTAATACTCGAGAGTGTTAATGCCTAATTATGTACAGTTACATACACTAGTTTATCTATACACATATCATAAGCTCTCTTTGATGAGTTTAGGAACCGCATGTTCGACCGGCATTGTGGCATTGGTAACACACCACCGGTGGAGTTGGAGGCTGAAAATGTAGGTTTACAGTCAGACCTCCAAGATGCCCGAATATAAATCCAGCATCTACGTGACCTCCTGTCAAACGCACTCCAATGTTATGCCAAAGAACAGAGTGAGTTAGTCGAACTCAGAGCTGCAACATCTGAGCTACTACAACTACAACGCCAGAACGCGCATTCTAATTGAGGACGAGGAGGATGAGACCAGCAAGGAGAATGACACCAGCAAGAAGGATGAGCCCACATCACAAACTCTGGTCTTGACCCCCCTCAACGTGAGTGTTGCAACGCCCACTGCTGTCCCGACCAAGAAACAGCGTCGCCGTCGTCGTTGAGGAGGCACCTCACAGCTCATCAGCGCGAGCGCCGCGCCGCTAAGTGACGCGCGTGTCGCGCTGCCTGCTGAGTCGTGTGTCATGCTGCACGCTGCCGCGAGGGCCGCGCCGCTCGCCGTTACGAGCGTTGCACCGCTCGCTACCGCGAATGCCGCGCCGCCCGCTGGCACGTGCATCGCACCGCACTCCAACACGAGTGTCCCGCCACTCACCTCAAATCTTGCACAGAGAAGAACAATAGCAAACAAAAGAACTGTAGTTTATTCAGATAAGATAGGTGTAGATTTTGGTATGTTTTTGCATTATGGCCTTAAGCAACAAGTGACAAATAATTGTTGTCCTAATAGTTCCTTTGAGGATATTATAAAAAAGATAGCTGTAGGGAATTTTGATGAACATACTACCATTGTTATTATGGTAGGAAACCACTCAAACATTAGTCGGAATGCATTAGATACCGGTATAGATGTACTGCTCAATTTATTTAATAAGACGAAGTGGAAGTTTATTCTATGTAACTTTCCTTAATGTTCTAATTTATCGGGGAAACAAAATAAAAGTGTACATAGAATGAACATGCATCTATACAATATAACGTGTCATCATAGTGATGCTATTTTATATTTCGACATGAATAATTTTATTCCTAACTTTACTTTGACTCAGGATACTATGTACCTGTCTCATAAAACAAAAAAACGAGTAGCTACATTGTTAGCGTATAATATATGCGACACAGTTGTAAATACTATAACGCAGTCGCCTTCAGTTTTAGTTAGTATTAGTACTAATAGTAGTGTTTTAAACTAGATAGTTCGACAAAAGAGGACCCCTCAAAACATAAGAAAAATTTACAAAATAAGCAGGGGTTTTCTGGCAATCAAATGAAAAATACTAGGACAAAGGGTAAGCCCCACTTAAATATTTCCCATCAAAACATGCAGGGGCTACCTGGCAAAGAACTTGTATTAGAATTATTTATTAATCATTCAGACACCGATGTTATTTGTATTACAGAAGACTGGTTTAAGGAAAATATGATGTCTTTTAACATAAATAATTACAAAATTGTCAGTTGTTACAATAGAAAGACTGCTGATAGAGGTGATTCTTTAATCTTAGTAAAAAATTATATTAAGGTGAAACAACGGAAAGATATTCTTGCACTTACTGTAGATAGACAAATAGAGGTATCCTGTGTTGATTTGGATAGCCATATTATTGTTTCTGTCTACAGACCTCCGAGAGATGAAAACAGCCATGGCAATTTTGAAATGTTCGAGAAAATTATGGAGAATGCCCTCAATAAACTTTGTAATAGCAGAAAAAAGTTAATTATTTGTGACGATTTTAATGTAGATTTGCTTGTAGATACAACATTGAAACAACGATAAATAACTCTGTTCAAATCATTTAACTTATGTCATATATTTCTAGAGCCGACTAGAATTACACTTACCAGCCAAACTTGCTTAGATAACGTTTTTTTGACTGTGTATTCACAAGTAAAAATGTAATTAACTGCTTACCCTCCAGTATTCAATTGCCAGTAAAAATAGGACTGATCCATCATTTTATAGGCCTATTACATCCCATAGACTAGAGACGTATTTGAAAAAGTTACATATAAATTTGCCAGTACCGGATTTTGATGAACAGAACCCAAACAAAATCTACTCAGACTTCTTCAACATTATTCAGACAGAATTCAATAAAGTTTTTAAATTAAAGAAAGTCAGTGACTACAACGGTAAATCTAAATTTAATGACTGGGCAACGTTTGGAATTCGTAAAAGTAGAGTTATCTTATATGACCTTTATGTACAAAAACCTATAACTTTGATCGAAAATTTCATGACTATGTTAAAAAATATTCCAAAACTTTCAAGTTGGTATGTAGAACTGCAAAAACTTTACACATTAATAGAAAAATTCAAAATTCAAATAATAGAATGAAAACAGTTTGGCAAATAATAAACCGCGAAACTGGCAAAGTTATTATACCAAGGGACAATGATTTCTGCCTAAAGATAGGTGATGATATTGTTAAATCCAGCGCTGATGTTGCTCGAGCTTTTGAAACATTCATCACCAATGTACCCTTAGTCACATCAGACCGTCTAAATTCATCTCCATATGAAGCAGAGACTTTATAAAAAAATAACACTAGCGTCAGTAATGTATATTTAAAATTTCATCATGTATATCCCCAGGACATTGTCAAAACGTTTAAATTACTTAACTTAAAAAATACGGAAGACCTGTGGAGTATATCAGTCAAAGTCATTGGTTCAGTAATTTTAGTTATAGCCCCACACTTAGCTTATATATTCAATAAATGTGTTGACGATGGGGCTTTCCCAGACCTCATGAAACACAGTTAACTGATACCTCTGTTCAAGTCGGGGGATAAGGGCCAAATTTGGCCTTCAAATTTCAGACCAATATCTGTTCTTCCAACACTAAGTAAAATATTTGAAAAGATTATACTCAATCAACTGCTCTCACACTTCAACCGTACAAAACAACTCCACGCCAAACAATACGGTTTCACTAGGGGTAAATCGACTACGGATGCAGGTATTACCCTTATATCTCATATTTATTCTGCATGGGAGGCCGCACAGGATGCTATCGGAGTTTTTTGCCACGTGTCGAAGGCGTTTGATTGTGTTGATCATAATACGCTTATAATTAAATTAAATCATTACGGAGTTAGAAATAAAGCGTTGTATCTACTAAGATCATACCTAAGCAATATAATTCAAGAGGCAGAAGTAAACGGCGTTAAATCTGATGGATCGGGTGTTAAAATTGGCGTTACACAAGGTTCCATATTAGGCCCTTTCTTATTCCTGGTATATATTAACGATCTGCCTTTCATGGTGGAGAAATTTACTGACATAGTGTTGTTTGGTGATGATTCTTCGATGGTCTTCAAAATTGATAGACAAAAAGGAGATTTTGATGATGTTAATGGTGTATTGTCTTTAACCTTGAATTGGTTCACAGTTAAAAATGTATTGTTAAACGCTGGTAAAACCAAGTGTATCAAATTCTCACTTCCAAATGTCAGGCAAGTTGAGACCAGTTTAGTGTTAGACAACAGAACGTTAGAATTAGTAAATGATGCGAAGTTTCTTGGAATAACCATTAATAGCAAATTGCAGTGGGGACCCCACATAGATAAATTAGCTGGTAAATTATGTTCTGCGGCTTACGCTGTTAAGAACATCAGACAAAGCGCGGATGTGGCTACATCTAGGCTAGTATATTTTAGTTACTTTCATAGTGTCATGTCCTATGGTATCTTGTTGTGCGGGAAAGCAGCGGATATTCAAACTATTTTTATTTTACAGAAAAGAGCTATTCGAGCAATTTATAATTTAAAACGAACAGACTCCTTAAGAGAGCTTTTTAAAGAAATTGACATACTAACTGTAGCAAGTCAATTTATTTTCGAAAATATAATGTATGTACGCAAGAACCTTACAACATTTACCAAACTTAGCGATAGCTGCAATGTTAACCTAAGAAATAATCACAGACTGTGTGCGCCCCGATTTAGACTCGCGAAGGTTAGCAATTCTTTCAAGGGTCGGTGTATTCTCTACTATAATAAGATACCTCTGGAGATTTTGAAATTGCCATTTGAGCAATTTAAAAAGCATGTGAAAGCGACTTTGTCAAAAAAGGGATATTACAATGTTCAAGATTACTTAAATGACAGGACTCTATGGGGTTAATCTAGCTCAACACAGGCCTTGCTGTTAATAATTTTGTAATTATTTATTCCTGCTTATTAATCATAACAATAAAAAATTTCATATTTGTATTAGTCAAGCACAACCTATTTTTAAAAGAGATCTAAAAATCAATCTGTGGGAGTTTCTACGCCCTTCTTCTCCCACAGTGGTGCAATGTAGAGAAGAGGCAAAAAATGACGTTTGCTAAGTTTATGTAAATATCTACAGTAATAAAGTACTTTGACTTTGACTTTGACTTTGCATTGATTAGCTGCAGTTCTGCAGTTGTTTAGCTTGTTCAGTAGTACCAACTTCACAGACAAACTAGGGGCGGCACGCAGGTGGGCGTCGGCGTACAAAATTTGGATGTCATAATTTGACAAATTTGGTCATAATTAATCAATATTCAGTAAGAAATGAGTTTTTACCAAGAAGTTTTTTTACTAAGAAGTCGTAATGTGTTGTTTTTGGACGCAGTAAAGAGGGTTTATGATACGTGTGTAGATAAATAATATTAGTTGTTGTTTTAGGACACGAAAAGCATTTGTAAATTTAAAAATAGTAGTCTATTATCAGAACAGACGCTCGAGGCAAGAGACAGTCACAAAAAGGACAGAAAGTGTACTACAAACATAACTAGCAGTAAGGATAAAATACACGGCTGCCAGTAACAGCATACAGCATAGGTCACTTTGGCGTTGTCTATGTCGTCATTAGTTAGAAAGAAATGTGCGCGAGTCCTTTAAACGCCCTTCGTAGGGAATTCGCGCAGATCTCTTTCTAATACACTGCCGACGATAGAGAAGCAAGGTGACCTTTGCTGGCAGCCGTGCATTTCGTCCTGTAGTGAAAATTTCAGCGGCCAAGATTGTATCTTTTGTACATTAGGGTTCAGTACTCTGTTTAAAAAACAGTTTTTTTAGATTTTCAATGATTACTTATCACAAGGTGGAACTGTGCTCGGCCACCGCGTATGGGAAAATCCGTGACGCTATTTACGTTATTTCTAAGCCCAAATGAAATATCTCATCTGGTCTGGATCTGGTCATGTCTAAGAAATGTTTAAAAGTAGCTCTTAGAGACTCTGTCCGATTAAATGTTGGAAAAAAATATTACTTTTACAGTGTGGAAATTCAAAGTTTATATTTCAATCCCTACCTAGTCCTGTCCAAAGATTCTAACTTGTTGCTAGAGCGGTTTATTTCCTAGATACGCGATTTAACATAGTCAGATAATCTGACAATCACTTGTTTCACATCAGCTTTACCCAAAAAGGGTTTAGTTTTAATCTCGACTACGGCACCATATAACAGACAACAGCAGCAATACTAGAATAACACAATAACGGAGCCTCTGCATTGCGTACATCCGTGATTTGGGTACCACAGCAGACACACTTAATTCTTTCTAAACGCCTTACAAGCTGCGCAAATGGTTACGGAATTTCTTAGACGAATAACTCATGGAATTTCTTTCAGAAAGCAGTGTGATTCATATTCCCGGAGCTGCGGCAATGTCCTCTGTCAAGTAAAAATGAGCATTATAATGCAATATTATATAAAACTATGGGCTTATATATGGGCTGCCTTTCCCAGCCGTAAGGGAGAATGTACGACGCATGCTTGTTTGTTGCAATTTGAAGTATTTTGATAACAAAATGTATCCCACAGAGAGGTGAAAATGTATCCATGGTAATTGAATTCATGTGCCCCTCCGAGTGTAAGTTACCCGGATGCTCAACAGACCGCTCATAGTTTGAAGGTGTCATTAGGATAACAGTCCCGATAGGCTCTTTGTGTCAGATTCTACGGTCATTTTACATACAAAATGTATGATTTATCTGTTCAAGAGGGCTTGGCAGGACTTTTTGAATTCTCCTTGAATCTCTTACCCCGGATCCACTGCCATGTCACATGTCACGACGGTCCAAAAAGACCTTAAAGAAAACGAATCTGACACCAAAATGGCACAAAATCTTGCCGAATGGAGAAAAAGAACAAGGAAAGCCGACCCCAAATAAATGAGAAAGAGGTTAGGTGAAGGAGAAGAGGATCTACTGTCATGTCATGTCACTGACTCTTGCTCGGGAAATGACAGAGCCGTGACATTTAAACAGCACTTTAATAGATCAGCTGTTTTTGCTTTTGGCTGTATTTGTTACTAGTGTAGCAAGCCACACTACCAAATCAAATTACAAAATCAGTAGATGCTACACCACTCGAATACTAAATCCATGCCAGTTAATTGTTAAATTGTTTTCCTAGTTACCTTAGAAGCTGCAAGTTCTGAATACTCCTATACAAATTGTACAGAGGTATGCATCTTTGAGTGCCGTATACACATAGACATGGATTCTGCTGCAAAACTCCTAGGTACTCAAACTAAGTTCATAGATACCTTAAAGAAAGTATAGTGGGACTATTTTATTCCATAATCAAGAAAATCTAACACAAAATATGGTAAAAATGGCAGGTGTCAGGTAAAATTTTTCTGCTGTTTTTTTAACGTATTGTATGATGTTATTTTACACGCTTACAATCCTAATTTGAACAGTAGGACTCTTTATTAATCTGTGCAGTAGGGTCTAAATGCCACATGACAGGAGTTACAAAATTTCAATAAATAGTATGTGGTACCTTATATTTGTTATTTAATTTAACGAAATATAGCCTGTTTTTTTATTCAGTTTTTTTTAAATAATGTTTTGTGACCTCACTTGATCAAATTTTGTGAACGGTTACTTGCGGCTGGTTGTTCCTAAACGAAAAAATCAATATCCCAAGTCACTATTGAACATTCCTATCAACAAAAACATTGCATAAAATTGAACAAAAGATGGTCAAGAATAACTTTTTACTATGAAATTATGGGCTATTTATATTTTTTACCTACGTATAATTTGCACAGGTTCCATAATATCAATTGTATAGCTATAGAAAACTCACAACGAATGCTGCTGAAATGTTAAAGTTGGCTTATCCCTGAGTGGGCATTGAACCCATTTATTACACTAGAGGCCGATTTTTCAATCCTCAGATAAGATAAGATAAGATATACAAGTGTCAGTCTGATAACATTTATCTGTCTGTTTATCTGGGGAATTTGACAGAATTTGTACCTGGAAATGTCAAACAAAGTTGTCTGTTTATCTGGGGATTGAAAAATTCCCCCAAGTACAAATACCTAGTTCTTAGATTAGGATTTCACTAAGACTTTATTGCATAATATTATTAGACGTTTTAAGATAAATTCAAGCAACGAAAAACAGCACTTGTTATAAGACACCTTATGAGAGGAAGGGATGTAATGGTTGTTATCAGTAGGGGACAGAGCTTTAAGTAGGCCTTTCCTTTTCTATGCGAAAGAAAGGGAAGGAGATTGACGCATAGCTCTGTCCCTTACTAACAACAGCTATTACGTCATTTCTGCTGTAGGTCCGTTTTCGCGCCAAGCTTTCGACTGGCAATTTGAACCTGCGATTTTTAGCATTACATTAAAGGCTTAAATTCTGTTACTACAAAAATGTTACACATAGTTTAACCTCAAAACAAACGTCAAATCCCATACATTTCTGTCTTTATACAAGTGTTGAACAGGAGTTTATTTCCTTTGTGGTAAAACCCTTAATGTTTTAATATGCTAGTAGTCTATTTGACATGAAAGAAGCTAAATCGAAAATAAAAAAAGAAACATTCAGGATTCCTATTCTCCCGAAATAGTTTTCTCAGTGTTTGTTTGCTCTTGAAATTGAATTAATATTTTTTCATACCGAACTAAAGTTTAGTAGCAGCATACCAATGACAACATTGTTCTTCTATAGTGAAATTATGAGGTAGGAATATCTTCGATGGGCTCCGGATAGTACTCATGACGGAATTCCATTTCCGACAATTCTCGCTGCAACTCCTAGATTTCGTTTCAGTTTCCTTGTATGCAGAGTCGGACAAAGCCACGCTGTTACATTTCAATCGTTTCTCTGCGTATTACAGGCTAAAAGTGGAGCAGTTTTTTTTTTCCAAAGTACAAAGTGGATGTGCAGTATGCAGTGCAATAGTATCATATGATAATGCTTGCAATCTTTGAGTCAAGGTGAAAATAACACTTGAATACCAAGTATCATTATCGTTGATGATTGATATTACGGCAACATATATAGTTTTGCGTTTTTCTTCAAATCTCTATTGTGATTGCATTGGGGAAAATAATATTTCACTTTATAACAGCTTTTACGTTAATGATTGAAGTAAATTTCTGAACCAAGTCAATTCCCTGCAAATTAACGAAATGTAAAACAAAAATTTTATTTCGTCTAGTGTAGAGCACCGATGTAATTAAAGATAACACTATGCACCTACATAATGGATAGTGGGAACTTCTTTTACCTCGCCAAATCGTATGTGGCAAATAAGTCTCGTAAATAAATCTAAAATTTGACGACACTCAAAATTGTATAATAATTTTCAATAAAGCCATGACGTTGTAACATACCTATAGGCACTTGAGCAGTACTTTAATATATTCGGCGACTATGCCAAAAAGTTATAAACAAGTAACCCTTAAGTAATATCAATTAAGAAACCCATCATCTTTCCACCCCTTCATACTCAACCTTGCACCGTCCCAAAGCACACCAATTTCTCGAGTCGAGCACCTTGAGGAAAATGAGCACGTACCTTTCAGCATATCGCTGTATGCCATCCCACAGGGTCATCGACCCCACTCGCCATCCCGCGATTCCCTAAAGTGGGTGAAGTGACAGCGACTATGCGATGCGTCCCCACTTCACTTGATGAAAGCGGCGCCGTTATTAGCGGCAGGCTCCGGTTTGACCCGTGGAGGATATTTTTTTTGGCTGGAATTTAATCGCACATCAAAAATACTGATTTGCACAGCAAAAACACTTTTTTGTTTTTTTTTTTGTTCTTGCATGTTCAACCTAACACGAAGGATAAAGGGGACTTCGCTTCGCGCACCCCTTTTACCCTTCACGTAAGCTACCCCAGCATTTTGCCCTGATATTTTCTGTGAAAATCAGTATTTTTGATGTGCAGTCTAATATTTCGCATTTTTTTAACGCCTCCCTGGCCTTGTTAGTAAGGAATTGTCATTTTAAATATAACATTAGATACTTCCTTACATTTTTTTTTCTCATTGTATGGGCGTTGCAGTTGCCATTTTGGTGGGGTTAATATGTAAAATACGATGCGCGCACAGACACAAGACTGGGGAATATTCTCTTTGCACCTTTATAAGGGGGCTTGACCAACGTCACTTATAAGTACCTAACTTATATCATCAGTGCAGTGGCATGGCCTTTCTTTACCGTTATTTAAAAAAATTCTTTATTTTTCTGTCCAAAACGAATAGGTTAATGAAACACATTTTTTCACATTTCACAGGAAAAGTTGTTCGGAATAACAGGAAATGACTGTCTTGTCACTTTTTATAGACGCAAAAGTATTTTTTTTATTGAGAATGTTTGTTTAGAATTGGTTCGGTTAAGAATGCCCCAATAAGGCCCCTTCTCGACGTACATATAAGCTAGAATGAGCTGTGCCGTAGTTCGATTATATTAATAAAATTTACACAGGCCTGCACGATGGGATAAATTTGCGATCTTAACTTGAATTGGATGGGTCAATTTAAATAAACGAGGGTATATTTTGACTTCCCCTTACCGAGTAGGAATGGAAAATACAGGAGTTGAGTTGAAATTATATCTAAATCTCTTCGGGTTTACAATGAAAATGTAGTGCCCTGCTATTTGTAATTTTGTTGATAACACATTTTTAAATGGATTGGCTCTGGTATGACGTTCAGCTGAACTTGATTTGCTTACTTTTTCAAGGAATTTTTTATGCTTCCCTTCATAGAACTTTAGTTGAAATGCTTAAGAACTTCCCTCTAAGAGCTCTATCATACAAACAGGATGCGCGTTGGCAGCAGTCGAGGGGCATGCCGCCGACACGTTCTAAGCCTGCTCGTGTGTAAGAGCTTTAAGCAGAAAATAAATATGTTCCATTTCAACTAAGAGGCGTAATGCTTCTACCTATATTCATATACCCTACTCAGTGGCAACAAAAGGTAGCATATAAAACAAAACAAAAAAAACCCAACATGTGTTTTAAATCTCCTCTCCATTTCCCGCAGTGGGAAGTTAGTGGAAGTTTGAAGCTAAATATTTCCGCTTTTTTATTCATAGTTGTTTTTTTTATACGTCAGGCAGCCGAAATGGATGTGGTTTAAAACACAGTACGTTTTGCAATGAAAACACTTCTATTTATTCATTCGTTCAGTAAAGAGGTTATTAGTAGGTTATAAGTAGTGAAGGTCATTAGTAAAAATGAAACTATACAGAGTAGTATGATACAATAGGTAGGCTATTATAAATCCAAAATGCAATAAAATTAGGCATAACTAGACTTGAAAAACTGATTGCATCACAATGTGGCAGTAATTTATCTTAAGCCTGTATAGAATAATACTGTAATAAACAAAGTCTCTAGCCGACTCCATATATAAATTAAAACGATTTACGATTGAGGTTATATCAGACATCTCTGAATTTTAGTTCCGGCGCATATTTATAAATACACAGAGGAACCTCGTTTCCTAAATGGCAAGGCGATGTTGATTGATGGTTTACCTGCAAACAATAATAGTAATTTATGTGACTGATACATTAAAACTCGAGAGTGGGTTTATGAAACAAGCCGAAGGCAAGTATCATAATAATATCACTCGAGAGTTTTAATGCCTAATTATGTACAGTTACATACACTAGTTTATCTACAAACATATCATTAGCTCTCTTTGATGTGTTCAGGAACCGCATGTTCGACCGGCATTGTTTTTTTTTATTTTTTATTTTAATCGTTCAGCTTGTTCAGTAGTACCAACATTACAGACAAACTAGGGGTGGCACGCATCCGGGCGTCGGCATTCGAAATTTGAATGTCATAATTTATCGAAAATTGACACATTATGGTCATAATGTATCAATATTCAGATAAGAAATGAGTTTTTACCACGTTATAACATTATGCTGGTCGTAACGTGCGGTTTTTGGACGCAGTAAAGAAGGTTTATGATACGTGTGTAGATAATAGTAGTTTATGTAACTGCTACATAATGCCTAATTATGTACAGTTACATACACTAGTTTATCTACACACATATCATAAGCTCTCTTTGATGTGTTCAGGAACCGCATGTTTGACCGGCATTGTGCTTCTGCAATTGTTTAGCTTGTTCTTTAGTACCAAATTCACGCAGACGGGCGTCGGCGTTCGAAATTTGAATGTCAGTACCAACTTCACAGACAAACAAGGGACGGCACGCGGGTGGCCGTCGGCGTTCAAAATTTGAATGTCATTATATGTAGAAAAACTACACTTAATGGCCATTATGTGTAGTTTTCCAGATACGAAACGAGTTTTTACCAAGTAGTTTAACATAATGCTGATCGTAACGTGCGGTTTTTGAACGCAGTAAAGAGGGTTTATGATACGTGTGTAGATAAATATATTTAACGCCTTATTCATAAACGTCTAATAAACCTATTTTAACTATAATGCCATTATAATTCGTTTGTCTTTGTCGGTTACTTTGAAATTTGTGTTTGTGAGAAAAGGACAAAGCACATTTTAGCTTTCATAGGTTTGATAAGTTTTATGATTAAGGAGCTTAAAGTACAACTAATAATAGTTACAGTTTATTAGGGAGTTCGACGCCGCCTCAGGGAAAAAGGTTTTGATGAACGCATTTCCTATGCAGAGGTTTTCACTAGCTCGGCAGCGTGGTAATGCTGCCAGCGTTATTGGAACCTCTGACATGGAAATGTCCCGAGGCGTTTTGTTCGGTTAGTTTTATGTTTTGACGTTTTATAATTTTTTATGTGTTTTGCCGAAGCATTTGTGGATAGTATTTTGATTGTAATTATCTTTTAAACCAGTATACAAATTAGTTATATTCACATAATAGTTACTTATAATATTTTTCAATGGATTTGAGATGGTCTTTGTGGTATCCTACATTCCATAAAAGTTCGGAATGGCGTCCTCAATAACTCCATAAAGTTTCAGCATTGCCTACTACATATATATATATATATATATATATATATATATATATATATATATATATATATATACACAGTCAGGTCATAAGTTCTGTCACACAATAAAAACTTTTGAATTTAGAAAGCTGGCCACAAAAAAGTTTATTGAATTCGAATTTCGAATTTTTCATGAAAATAAAATGTGTACTTTTTAGAATTTTCCTCATTTTTTAATATGGAGTGGACACTTAAAGAAGACCGTGTCGCAGTTATTGCGTTGCATCGTTGCGGTTACGCGCCAATTCAGATGTTAGACTTACTGAAAATTTTGAATATAAACAAAAGATTCGTTTATCGTACCATAAAACGATACAATGAAGACTCTAGTGTAGATGATAGGTCAAGAAGTGGTCGCCCTCGCTCTGTTAGGACTCCAGCAGTGATAAAAGCTGTGAAGGCGTGAATTCAAAGAAATCCCATACGTAAGCAGAAACTGTTGGCCCTTCAGATGGGGTTAAGCAGGACCACGGTGAAAAGGGTGTAAAATGAAGACTTAGTGCTTAGGGCATAAAAACAGGACATCGTTTGGACGCTCGTTTAATGGACCTGAGACTGAAGAGATGCCGCGCTTTGTTGAAGCGGTACGCGGGAAAAAAGCATCGGGAAATTCTTTTTTCGGATGAAAAAATTTTCACCGTGGAAGAGAGCTACAACAAACAAAATGATAAGGTGTACGCACACAGCAGTGAAGAAGCGAGCAACCGTATTCCGCGTGTGCAACGAGGTCATTTTCCATCCTCGTTCATGGTTTGGTTGGGAGTCTCTTATTGGGGCTTAACTGAGGTACATTTTTGTGAGAAAGGCGTAAAAACGAATGCAGTTGTGTATCAAAATACAGTCCTCAAGAACCTTGTGGAACCTGTTTCTCATACCATGTTTAATAACAGGCACTGGGTATTCCAACAAGATTCTGCGCCAGCTCATAGAGCTAAAAGAACACAAGACTGGCTGGCGGCGCGTGAAATCGACTTCATCCGGCACGAAGACTGGCCCTCCTCCAGTCCAGATTTGAGTCCGTTAGATTACAAGATATGGCAGCACTTGGAGGAAAAGGCCTGCTCAAAGCCTCATCCTGATTTGGAGTCACTCAAGGCATCCTTGATTAAGGCAGCCGCCGATATTGACATGGACCTCGTTCGTGCTGCGATAGACGACTGGCCGCGCAGAATAAAGGCCTGTATTCAAAATCGCGGGGGTCATTTTGAATAAACTTTATTACCATAAGAATCTATGTTTTATTAAGTTCATTTTGCTATATAAATGTTTACATCAATAATAAACATGTCTAAATTATTTCATATTGCACATGTGACAGAACTTATGACCTGACTATATATATATATATATAAATATATTTTTTTTTACTTTCTAAGGAGAAAAAATAATGTTTGCATTGGCACGCACGCACCCACGCTCTTGTAACTTGTCAATTGATTTGATTGGCCGTTTCACGCGGAACGCCAATTGGATTGGCTCGGGAAAAGGCCAGAAAAAAGATCGTAACTAAAGAGCTCGGTGTGATCAGTAACTTGCCGCTAACTATAACCTGATATGTTGGTAAGTCCATCCGTCGCTGGCTTATGGGTTCATAATGTCTCTATTGCTTTTATTTTTTGTCCCGGAAAAAGAAAACCAATTATCTCATAAGCCTTTGCTGTCTGAAGTTACAAACGGTTTTCACGCTTGCTTCTCACACAGAAGATGCAGGTTCGATTCCTGACCAATGAGAAATATAATTTATCTTAAGTACATTATACGGACGTTCCAACGGTGATGGAAAACATCGTGAGGAAACCTTTATTACTCCATAGCTACGGTGATGGCCTAGCCCCCTGTCACGAAATATGGAGTATTGAATAAATTACTCAAAGTAGGCACAACTGTGCCTCTGCCACCCAGTATGGGAAAACGCGTGACGCTTTGTTATGTTATGCCATCACCTTTCCAGTTAATTACTTTTTTATTCTTTTTTAGGAAATTAGGAATGGGTGGAATGAGAATTTGTACCTTCAGTCAGGAAAGGGTTGTAAAATGATTGGTTTCCTTCTTCCAAGATAAAAAAAAGCAATAGAGAAATTATGAACCCATAAGCCGGTGGTGACGGATGGGCTTACCTATACATCAGGTTAAAGTTGGCGCCATGTTTCTTTGGCCTTGCGCGAGCTGACACCTCTCCCTCTCCCCACAGGGCCCGTCTCCGTCAGGGCCAAACAAACTTGCCGCGGCCTGCAACTGTGCTTCCTTACCTCCACATCACATTTCTCTGAAACAGTCTTCAGGTGATCCATTTTTTTCTTATTCCTCAGCACGAGTGGTGTCACAATAGTCAGGAACCCGTTCTTTGAATATTTGTCGTTTTTGACAATGCCAATCTGTGGGAACCATTATTAATTATAAATCATTATCATGATTTGCCTACTTCAGCCCTGTGATGGGTGTTGGACTCTCCCAAAGCAAACCATTTTTTGTATCTCAATAATAATCTTCTGACCATCGATAGGGTGGTTAAAAAAATAACGTTCAAATAAGGATAGGATTCGCACACGAAAGGTGCGATCGTGCGGTCATCGTGCAAGACAACTTTACCCATCATCAAAAATAGCCCGCGATGTTTAACCTTATTGCTTAGTATACTCATATAAATAATAATAAAAAAAACACCTTAACGATATATACATTTTTTTTTCTTTTTATTTATTTATCAAATTACAGAGTTTTAAATACTTATCTAACTTAATGCACTACTTAAGCCACTAAGGTTTGTATGTAGCACAAAATTGGTATAGTGTATTATGTAGGTAGGTCGATAAAAACAATATGTATAAGCATGAAGTCAGTTGCTGGCTAAAAGGCAAAATACAGTTTGTGTACGACTATGGAAGTAATGATATAAAGTGTGATTTTAATTTGTGATTGATATTTTTGGGATGGATTGATGATTTGAGTTCCGGACAGAGACCGTTAAGAAGACGAGGAATTAGATAGCTAATTCGACGTTTCCCGTAAAAGTTATTTTTTTGTCGTGCAGCTTCTGGTGCCGTTTGTATGTGATAACGGTTTTTGGACGGATAAATTGAAGAATTGTTCTTTTAGTAGTGTGTATTCTACTTTGGTGTGTACTGGTAGTGTTTTACAGTATTTGAACAGTTTGGGCTTATCATTGGAGTACTGGAATCTGATTTTTGGAGGTACTATATTTTTTATAATTTTAATTTGTAGACGTAGTATGCAGTCTAGGGAAGTTTTATGATTATATTTGAATGTCGGTGCTTTGATAATTCACAGGGGCAAGGGATATTGAAACACGTCTGGAGACCCCTTTAATTTTTAAAATCTCTTAGAGTTCATTATTTATTGTTGTAGCGGCAATAGAAATACCTATTCTTTTTATATGGGAACTCTCCACCTATTACGGTTCATCAGATAGAGCCCGGTGACAGACAGACCGACAGACAGACGGACATCGGGGGCTTAGTAATGGGGTCCCGTTTGGTATCTTACGGGTACTGAACCCTAAAAACAAAGGATTCAATCTTTAAATAGTAAATGTTGGCAATGCTCTGGCACCACACTAAAATACCGTATGTGTCGTGGCAATCGGCAAAAGATAAAAGCTACAAACATGTTTTTCTTTTATTCCCGTGAAAAATTATCAAATGTGAAAAATGTATTAGCCATTACATATGCTTCTCTTATTTGGAGAGGTATAGATAAGTTGTTCTTAAAAGATCGATTTATTAAAGAGAGTTATTTTGACAATTATCCTTTTCAACCCTTATTAACTGACCCTATTGACAATCATTACCTTGGAATTCACGGGTAGCTAATATTCCCTGATAAGTAGGAAATTTTCTTAATATTTAACTAGCCGCCATGATTTAAATCGTAGTTGACCCTTTGATCTTCACAATTTAATTAATACCTTTCTAAGAAATTTACCTTTCTATTTTGTGTAGGTTATTTTACGTAATGAAATAACCTTCTGACCTTTGCGCAACTATGCTATATATATAACTTTAACTCAATAACAACACATTGCACCACGAAACCGAACCATTTACCTACGCAGAACGTTGCCATCTTGGTTCAAGTTATGAAAAAATAACTGTTTTTTGATTGAAAATCCTTCCTTGCGTCACAGCAGAGATTTATAATGTGAGCCTATCAAGCTACGTTACCTTTTCCAAAAGACACTTGACAATACAAGCGCCCTTCTCAGCGAACGGTGGGTCCTTCCTCAGGAGCTCTAGATCACTTGCTGTAGCATTCACGTGACTCATACAGGCGCGTGCCGTATTCCTCAAAGACGTCCTAACCATTTTTGCTACCGCGTTATCTGAAAATTAAAACAATCATTTTTACGTTTTCGACTAATTCCGGATGAACCAAACGCCGTATCGTTGATTCCCCTGTACCAGTAGTACAATGATGTATCATTATTATTTCTAGGAAGTTTCTACGCCCTAACCCCCTTATTAATAAAAAGTTTTACTTCGGGACTAAAGTTAATCCGGAAGTACCGGGGATTAACTTTACTCGCGGAGTAATTTATTTTTTAATAAGGTGGTAATTGAATATCTACAACAATAAAGACATTTGCTTGATTGAATGTCTAACTAGATGTCCCGACAGATATCGATCTGTCAGAAAAGAAAGATGTTCTAAAAATAAGAATTTTCGGATGTGTTCTACGCGTTTTTCAAAGTTAGGAACTTCAAAAAATATTAAAAAAAAACATTCAAATCAGAGCAGGCGTTTACGAGTTTCGCTCTTAACAACACGTGTGCCTATGATGTATGTTGTAGGCCTTAAAATGTTGTACTCTTTAATTCCTTTATTTAACTTTTGACGTTTTGTTACTGAGTACGCGTAGGCAATAAGGAATATTTTCCATTACAATTAAAAAACATAATTGGGATTTGAGCTGTCAAAAGTTGAGCCATTCGCTGAATAGACCGTAGGTGTCTTTATTATTATTAGTATTTACACATTATTTATGGCCGCCTCTGTAGCGCCTAATCTACTGATCCGATTTTGATTACTGGGATTGCAATCGATTTGGTATTTTAATAGCCTTAACAAATAGGTAACTATTTGAAATATTAAGGAAATCAACGAAACATTTTAAAGACTTACCGAGTTCACACGATACTGACACGAAAAACAAAATAAAAATATGTAAAAACAGCGCTTTATTCCAGGACATAACGACAGCCGATAGCAAACTGATGTTATTGTTATTACAACGTATATTACCAAATACATAAAAAGACCGTATCAGCTATCGTAATTGCACCGATTTAGGTAATGGTTGATGATTTACATCAAACGATGACTGCTGATGGATTTATATTGGATATTGTTTCACAAACGTTCATTTTTCTAACCGCAGTCAATGGACGCTTTTATACTTTCAAATTTCACTAGCAATATCGGTACGTTGGTGTAGAAGGAAAGAGAGAAGAAGAAAAATTAATGTCGATTACTCAGGTCTTTAGTTTGTAAACGTTGTGAAAAAATCAAACTTACGCAATCAAACGATACCGCCATTTTTGTCACATTTTTGCTAAAATTGCTTTATATTCGCAAGGGTATCAAAACCTATAGGGCACTTTCCGTTGACCTGGATTCATGAGATTTAGGATACTTTCCGTTGACCTAGAATGATGAATTTTGGCACGAAGGTTAGGTCTTATCCACTCAGCTAGCCGCCATCAACAGATTAATGATTATTTTCCAAAAATTTTGAACACAAAAAAAACAGATCAAAATGGCGGTCCATTTTTTGATCTACCCACAGACGATAAGCACAAATAAAGGAAAAATAATAAAAAAAATATCTCGTGCTAGCTCCGCTGCATTTAAAAAATCAGTTCTGTCAGGTTATTCAAAATAAATTTCTTGGTAAATAACCTCATAACTACTGCTATAACTTTTTGTTACAGCCTGTATGTAGATATTTGCAATTGAGATAATGATTACAACTGTCCATCCGTTGAAATGTTTTTTAATCTGCACACCGATCTACATAGAGATCTATCGAACAATGATGAATACAGACAATGGTCATCAAATGTTGGCCAATTTGATCAATTTCAAATCTTGATGAGTATTGTATAAGTATGATTAAAATCTCGTTTGTGTGAGAATAGTTACAGCTCATACTAGTCGCGCGCAGAAGGTTTGCCAGTGAATAGAAATAGAAGAAGTCATCGGCGAACCTTCTGGAGATGGGGCAAACTGGTATGCAAGAATGATGATGATATTGGATGCCTCTTGATAACAATGATTTGGGACGATCTGTGGGGCATGGTAAAATTGAGAAGTATTATTTTTATAGAAAAATCCATTAATTGAAATTGAAAATAAATTGAAATAAACATTCAGCAAAATAAATTACAACTGAAAAATACATTGGCACCTTAAACTAAGTTTGATAAACATGTGTTTTAAGGCCCAGTTACCACACCAATCAGACCATTTTACTATGCGAATACAGATTATTTACTATGCGAATAAATTTAGTACCAGCTAGTCTAGGAAACTCTAAATCAAGAATTCAATTCCATGTTTAGTTAGGTTAGGTTAGTAACTATGTATGTAGGTATCTTATTCTTATTTTAAAGCTAATTGAATCGATTTTGTATCGCTTTAACCTCCTGCCACCATTGGGAGCAGGAGGTGGCAGGAGGGTAGATTAGTACCCTATGGGGAACAAAACCCTGACCTAACTTACGCCGAAGACTTTATAAACATCATAGAGAAATGTAACTTCGGGGAACAAAAATCAAAAATCAAAACCATTTCAAAATTTCCCGCAATTCGTTATTTTTTTATGTTGGTACTAAGGGTTAAACGTTAATCTTTAGGGTTATATCTGTGACCTGCTCATGTGTCAAATCAATATGTTAGTATTTCAACCGTATTAAGAAGAGGATAGCGCAGAATCCGTAATATTCATATGCGTATCCGTATGATAATATTAATAGAAAGTAATCTAAATCTATAATAATCTTGTAAAGTATATGTAGTATATTTCAGTACTTATTTATTAGTTGCACTCTTTATTTTATAAGTATTTAATTTATTCCTTGGCATTTTATTTCACCTCTCGTTTGCTAACGCCACTTTTCCGTTAAGGGTTTTAAAATTTATTACCATGGCATAAGGTTCAAAATCGCGACCCGACTCAACAACCCTTAGTTTTTAGAGTTTTAACTAATTATTGCACCCTACCTACCTACCTTTTATAATAAAACATATTTCCTTTAATGTCTTGGTTTGATGGAAGAATTCTCTTTTTAGAGATTAGCTCGCCTTTGTTCGTACATTTTATTTACTACGTACTTGTAAAATATTTGTGTGCAATATAAAATTATGAATATGAATATTAATGACAGGATTCTAATAATTCACGTAAATTTTTGATGTTCAAATAATGTGAATGAGATAGTATTTCCTAAAACACTAATCGGAATCGAAAATATATTTTTTTTGTTTGTTTTTCCTTTAGGGAACTTTCGGTGTTAGTTTGTAAAATGTTTCTTTTTATTTCGTTCCTAATAAGGGTCATCGGGCTTTACTGCTGGTAGTTTTTACAGGTTTTGTTCGGTACTTTTCATATTCCGGTAGTTTTTTTATTACATTTGGATGATTGGAGCATTGAAAGAGAGCTTACTAACTCGGAACTAGAGAGCAGCGCGGAAGATGAAGATGATGGTTACAAAGAAATTGAACCCCAAAACCAAGACGAATGCTGGGACAAAGTTCGAGCTCGTCCAATTCTGAATATGAAACTCCACGACAAAGAGGTAGGACGTCTAAACGAGGCCTCTTCTAGAAATACGCACGGTGGTCAACGGGTACGTTCTGCTAATGATCAAAACCAAGAAGTGCAAGTACAAAAACATAACCGGAGCTGGTGCAGTTCTTCCGATTCGGATTCTGAATATGAAACTCCACGACAAAGAGGTAGGACGTCTAAACGAGGCCTCTTCTAGAAATACGCACGGTGGTCAACGGGTACGTTCTGCTAATGATCAAAACCAAGAAGTGCAAGTGCAAAAACATAACCGGAGCTGGTGCAGTTCTTCCAATTCGGATTCTGAAGATGAAAGTTCACGTCCAAGAGGTAGGACGACAGTACGAGAGCGCGGCTGTTCTTCTCGAAATATTCACGTTGATCTACGAATGCGTTCTGCTAATGATCTTCTAAATGGACAGTGGGAAAACAGACATTTTTGCAGCAGTTTCCTAGCGCAACTATGTGAGCCTGCTTATTTTATTTACCTCAAGAACATGGGATAATCACCATCTTTGACTATTTTATTATACTAAACTTAAACCTTACTACATTGATACAGACTTCGTGGTGAAAATTTTGACGTGTACAAGTCAAACCGAAGTTATGAAAAATGGTCATACTTTGGGCCTTACTCTATCTTAATGTTACATTTACATTGGTATAACCATTGTCATGTCAACAGTCAATTATCCGTAGCTACGTATTTATTGAGAGACTTATAGTGGAGGCTTAGCATTTTTGCTGACAATTTGTCATGAAATAATTTCTTACCAATTAAAAACTCAATGAAAAATGTGTTCGACAATTGTACCTTCTCAAAAGCATACAGAAAATGAATTATGGAAGGTTCGTCCAATGATAGAAGTGGTTCTAAACGGATGCCGGACATACTAAAAGTGTGCATATGCCAATCGACGAAATGATGATTCCTTTAAGCGGAAGTTGTGCTATAAAGCAATGTATCCCAAGCAAGCCGAATCATGTGGGACTCAACGCATTGGTATTAGCTAACCCGAATGTAACTGTATGTGATTTTTTTATTAACAACTTTTCCAGATTATGAAAATACGTCTTTTTTATTAGGTGAAACCCCTTACTTAAATGGGCGCCACAAGGACAGAGTAAACTACTCAGGAGAGCCTGCAGAAGAGAGTGCCTGGTCATGTAATTTATTGTGACCGATATTTTACCTCATAAAAAATAATAGAGGCACTTATTTCAAAAGGGATCGCATATACTGGTACCGTGATTAAAAACCGCATATCTCGGGATGCCAGAACTCTTCAGAAAACTGACTGACAATTAAAAAGATAATGTCGTGGCAATTCTCATGTTTTGACGAGACAAGATGTCAAAATGGCTATAATTAAATGGTTGGACAACAAACCTGTTAAACTGATATCTTCCATTCAACTAATGAAAAAGAAGATATATGTCGACGTGGTGTAAGTTTCAAAAACGCTACTTAGAAGAAAAACGTTTTGAAATGTTACAAACAAAACATGAGTAGCGTCGACATGGCGGACAGAATGTTATCTGTTTTTCCCAATGGGTAAAGGACATCGAAGTGTACTCAGCGCTTTATAGCGAATATGTTTGATCTCAATGTGACAAACATTTGGACTGAGTATCGCAAAGACGGATTTGATAAACCATGAAACCAACCATAGTAACAAAAATATTTTTTTCAATAAGGTTTATCCGGCATCATTTATCGTGTTTCCCGAGGGAATAGCGAGATAAAAGTAGGCTTTATCCTTCCCCGGGCCTTCAGTTACTGGCATACCAAGTTTCAGGTTGAGGGCGGTCCGACTCTGGAACGCACTTCCATGCACTGTAAGAGACAGTACCACTCTTTTCTCTTTTAAGGAACGAATTAAAGAGCACTACCTCTCTCTTTCGTAAAAGTTATTGTATGTATTTATATGTAAAGTGTATGTAGTATGTTTCAGAACTTATTTAGTAGTTACTGTCTTTTTTTTATAAGTTTTTAATTTATTCCTTGGCATTTTATTTATTGTGCACTGCCTACCTATCTTTTATAATAATATTTCCATTAATGTCTTGTTTTTCTGGAATAAATCTCTTTTAAGAGACAAGCTCGCCCTTGTACATACATTTTAGTTTAATGTAAAATATTTGCGTGCAATAAATAATTATGAATTATGAACTCAACCAAATTTCATCAAGATCGGTTCAGCGGCTCTACCGTGAAAAGGTAACATACAGACAGACAGATGGACAGACTGACTGATATACAGATAGAAAGAGTTACGTTATTATGGTTTCATATGGCAACACCAGTCAGTCCATCACGGAGTGAAACGAGAGGATGCGGTGGCTGTGTGTGTGGGTGAGCCAGTGCAAGAATACTCAAATAGTGATACTACCCCCTGGGTTACCAAGCCTACCTTTGCCGCCCAAGGTCTTTTTTGTTTATATTGTCAACATTCCATGATAAATTCTCTAAAAATAGTGCCAGGCACAATGTCAACACTAGAAATAGGAATAAACTAGCTATACCTACTACTAGGCTCCATAAGGTTAATGTATCTTTTAAAGGGCAATGTCGCTTTTACAACAAAATACCAACTGAGTTACAAGAATTGTCTGTAAATAAATTTAAAAATGTTGTCAAAAATCACTTATGTAAAAAAGCTTACTACAAAATATCAGAATATGTAGAAGACAAGAAAGCTTGGGAAGGTGTTTGCTCCAATTCTGTAAAAAATAACGTATAAAGCTCGAGGTTTCTAGTCGCCTCTTTGCCTCCAGCATCTAAAAAATTGACGTGACGGAATTCACACATGTGTTAGTTTAAGATTTGACATTCTCCAAATGTTACCTATGTGTTTCTTATGGAAATAAACTCTTTTTGAATTTTGAATTCAATGTTCCCTATCAGGGATATCCGTATTATAGCCATAAACATCCACGACAAATTTTGTTAATTTTTTTCTGTTTAGTTTTAGTAGGGCTTATTATGTATGACTAAAGGATTTATTATACCAAAGCTTCAGCACGATTAATCATGTTCCTAATAGGGAACATTGGGCATATTATATAACTAGTTGTTTGTTTTGTTTTCCTCTCAGGGTACATTGGGTTTTAATGTTAACAATTTTTTTTATATATTTTTTAATATAATCAAATTTTTTTGAAAACCAAGAACATGCTTAGCGAAATGACTATTACATACCTTACATCTACATATAAGGTACATCTTTATAAAAATATTCTAAATCACAACCTCGTCGAAGTCCAATTTAGTCAAAGTATACGTATAAGTTGCTCGTCGAAGAGTTTGTAGCAATTCTTTGGCTGGTAAAACACAATAAAATGTAACATTGAATGCACTTAAACATTGTTTTCATCTGGCATTTCATTCAACCTAACCTAACCTAACCTAAACTTTCTATCAACAAAATCCGGAAAATTCTTGGCTCCAATAGTAAGTATGGCGTCTGAAGGCCCAGGCGGCGCTTTACCTCTTTTCACTAGGGTTGAAAGAAGTTCTTCATCTCAATTCAACCAACTCCAATTTAAAAGTATCTGTGGAATTTTATTGGTAGCAATGTTTTTATCAAGACCGTGTTTGCGATACTCAGTCCAAATGTTTGTTACATTGAGATCAAACATATGCGCTACAATGCGCTGAGTCCACTTCGATGTCCTTTACCCATTGGGAAAAACAGATAACATTCTGTCCGCCATGTCGACGCCACTCATGTTTTGTTTATAACATTTCACAACGTTTTTCTTCTAAGTAGCGTTTTTGAATCTTACACCACGTCGACATATATCTTCTTCTTCATTAGTTGAATGGAAGATATCAGTATAACAGGTTTGTTGTCCAACCATTTAATTATAGCCATTTTGACATCTTGTCTCGTCAAAACATGAGAATTGCCACGACATTATCTTTTTAATTGTCAGTCAGTTTTCTGAAGAGTTCTGGCATCCCGAGATATGCGGTTTTTAATCACGGTACCAGTATATGCGATCCCTTTTGAAATAAGTGCCTCTATTATTTTTTATGAGGTAAAATATCGGTCACAAAAAATTACATGACCAGGCACTCTCTTCTGCAGGCTCTCCTGAGTAATTGACTCTGTCCTTGTGGCCCCCGTTTAAGTAAGGGGTTTCACCTAATAAAAAAGACGTATTTTCATAATCTGGAAAAGTTGTTAATAAAAAAATCACATACAGTTACATTCGGGTTAGCTAATACCAGTGCTTTGAGTCCCACATGATTCGGCTTGCTTGGGATACATTGCCTTATAGCACAACTTCCGCTTAAAGGAATCATCATTTCGTCGATTGGCATATGCACACTTTTAGTATGTCCGGCATCCGTTTAGAACCACTTCTATCATTGGACGAACCTTCCATAATTTATCTTCTGTATGCTTTTAAGAAGGTTCAATTGTCAAACACATTTTTCATTGAGTTTTTAATTGGTAAGAAACGATTTCATGACATATTGTCAGCAACAATGCTAAGCCTCCACTATAAGTCTCTCAATAAATACGTAGCTGCAGATAATTAATTGTTGACATGTCAATGGTTATACCAATGTAAATGTAACATTAAGATAGAGTAAGGCCCAAAGTATGACCATTTTTCATAACTACGGTTTGACTCACGCCAAAATTTTCACCACGAAGTCTGTATCAATGTAGTAAGGTTTGAGTTTAGTATAATTAAGTTAAGTCAAAGATGGTGATCATCCCAGGTTCTTGAGGTAAATAAAATAAGCAGGCTCACATAGTTGCGCTAGGAAACTGCTGCAAAAATGTCTGTTTTCCCACTGTCCATTAAGGAGATCATTAGCAGAACGCATCCGTAGACCACCGTGCATATTTCGAGAAGAACAGCCGCGCTCTCGTACTGTCGTCCTACCTCTTCGACGTGAACTTTCATCTTCAGAATCCAAATCGGAAGAACTGCACCAGCTCGGGTTATGTTTTTGCACTTGCACTTCTTGGTTTTGATCATTAGCAGAACTTACCCGTTGACCACCGTGCGTATTTCTAGAAGAGCGGCCGCGAGCCTTCGTTTAGACGTCCTACCCCTTTGTCGTGGAGTTTCATATTCAGAATTGGACGAGCTCGACCTTTTTCCCAGCATTCGTCTTGGTTTTGGGGTTCAATTTCTTTGGAACCATCATCTTCATCTTCCGCGCTGCTCTCTAGTTCCGAGTTAGTAAGCTCTCTTTCAATGCTCCAATCATATTCAAAATTTTATATTGCACACAAATATTTTACAAGTTAAATGAAAATAAAATGTATGAGCAAAGGCGAGCCAATCTCTAAAAAGAGATTTCTTCCATCAAACCAAGACATTAAAGGAAATATGTTTTTTTATAAAAGGTAGGTAGGCAGGGTTTAATAATTAGTTTAACCTCTAAAAAACTAAGGGTTGTTGGGTCACCTCAATGTTTTAGATGCTGGAGGCAAAGAGGCGACTAGAAACCTCCAGCTTTATACGTTATTTTTGACAGAATTGGAGCAAACACCTTCCCAAGCTTTCTTTTCTTCTACATAATCTGATATTTTGTAGTAATCTTTTTTACATAAATGATTTTTAACAACATTTTTAAATTTATTTACAGACAATTCTTGTAACTCAATTGGTATTTTGTTGTAAAAGCGAATACATTGCCCTTTAAAAGATACATTAACCTTATGGAGCTTAGTAGTAGGTATAGCTAGTTTATTCCTATTCCTAGTGTTGACATTGTGCCTGTCGCTATTCTTAGGCAATTTATCATGGAATGTTGACAATACATATAAACAAAAAAGACCTTGGGCGGCAAAGGTAGGCTTGGTAACCCAGGGAGTAGTATCACTATTTGAATATTCTTGCACTGACTCACCCACACACACAGCCACCGCATCCTCTCGTTTCACTCCATGATGGACTGATTGGTGTTGCCATATGAAACCATAATAACGTAAGTAACTCTTTCTATCTGTCTATTAGTCAGTCTGTCCGTCTGTCTGTCTGCATGACATGCTGAACCGATCTTGATGAAATTTAGTTCAGTTCATAATTCATAATTATTTATTGCACGCAAATATTTTACATTAAACTAAAATGTATATACAAGGGCGAGCTTGTCTCTTAAAAGAGATTTATTCCAGAAAAATAAGACATTAATGGAAATATTATTATAAAAGATAGGTAGGCAGTGCACAATAACTAGTATAAATGAAATGCCAAGGAATAAATTAAATACTTATAAAATAAAGACAGTAACTACTAAATAAGTTCTGAAACATACTACATACACTTTACATATAAATACATACAATAACTTTTACGAAAGAGAGAGGTAGTGCTCTTTTATACGTTCCTTAAAAGAGAAAAGAGTGGGACTGTCTCTTATAGTGCAAGGAAGTGCGTTCCAGAGTCGGACCGCCCTCAACCTGAAACTTGGTATGCCAGTAATTGAAGACCCGGGGAAGGATTAACACTACTTTTATCTCGCTATTCCCTCGGGAAACACGATAAATGATGCCGGATAAAGCTTATTGTAAAAAATATTTTTTTATTACTATGAAACTGGTTTCATGGTAAGAAAAAAAAGCTTGGTACGTAACTAGTTTCGTAGCAAGAAAAATAATTATGTGCTCGTAACTGGTCATGTAGCGTTGGTTCCTTTTAGGCCGCATTGCAGCAGTCTTGACATCCGCTAAATGGACTTTTAACGCAATATAAATAAAACGCGGGCAAGTCACATAGTCAAGTATGGCCAGCTTTAAAGCCAAAACCGTTTCTGTTCGCAAATGGGACAGGATCAGGATCGGAAGGTTATTTTACTATGTATTGTCAAGCCTGAAATAAACATTCACTCATTCATGAATTCATGAAATAGAAAATGTTCAGTAAATTACTTTTAAGATACTCTATTCTAACCTTGATAGACCGAATAGGTTCATAAACTTTTTTGTTTTTGTTATATTATTTTGTTGACCTTAAGTTGTCTTGTACGATAATACCCTTCGTTTACGAGTCCGAACCGTGCGTGACCTTTCTTTTTTGTTGTTTTTATTATATGTTAGACGCCTAAGTCGAAACGAGCGCGATGAGTGTATAACATGCAGAAAATGTTAGCAGTACATCACATTTCGGTACGAGCAGGCTGGTGGTATATTTTTATTACAAACATCAATATTGCAAGGCTGGTGCTACTGTGCAACCTCGAACAAATGGTCTACATTACATCTATCCGATAGCCCATTCATCAATGTCTAGCTCTCTATGCAGAATAATTAAAACTGGAAGCGCCTTGCAAATGGGTTTCCTTTTTCACAGAAAATATATGTCCCCTAATCTCGGAGGTTTAAATTTTTGCTACTCTTGCTTTTTCTGGATTCCACAGAGGGTAGCTTAGGCCCAGAGGCAATCTATGTGTTGTCTTTCTTTATGTGCCTGTTTACGTTTATGTATAAATGTTTGTTAGTTTTGTTTGTTGGTTATGACATTTGCTGCGGGGGATTCGGGGAACGTACAAAAGTACAAATACAAACGAATTCTCGATTCTGTGCAACTATGCACACACGATAAAAATGGTGGCTAAAACCTTAAATTTTGCTTCATTGTACAGAATAACATACACGAATAAGTTACTAAAGTTGTACTTAGCTACGGCATAGGAATAAATGCAAGTATGGCTTCTCCATTCCAAAACCACCTTTTCAGTCAGGCATACTGTTATTGTTAACCAAACAAAAGTAGCTCTTGTTTTAGCCTCATTAAAGTTGTAGTTCGTTTAAGTTGTGGATTTGCTAATAGTCAAAACTGATAGTTTTGTACCTGTATCTCTTGAAATCCATCCTGATCACTTTCAATTTGACTTTTTACTTAACACAATCGCTTTATATGACAGTCATTCTATTCTATTCTATTATTTTACTTTATATACAGGGTGTTTGGTGACTCGTTTTTCGACCCAACGGATTTTTTTATTTTAATATTTTTAACTTTTTTGAAAAATCCTCCAGAATTATTCATTCATTCATTTATTTATTGCACTCCATAATAACAATAAGATCTTAATATTAGTGGTGGATAATTATGGACCCTGTTGGGCACAAGCAATATTCTATTCTATATAATTTAAGAAATATTCTTATAATCTATTCTTAACTAAGGTAGAACTCAACATCTCTTAACATTATTATTATTTTTTAACAAATTAATATGCTTTATATATGCATTTAAGTTACACAATAAGCAATAGGTAATAAATATATTGACCCCCTTGACCGGCAAACGACCGCAGCGGGCAAGTCTTCAAAATGTGTTAACCGGCAAATGCCCGCAGCGGGCGGATTTCCGGTCGCATAGAGAAGGGCGCTTTTAAACTAAAAATATAGGTTGGAAGCCGCGTTTGTACTTACAGTTGGTCACCCCATACACGAACGTATCTGTGGAGCTATCAAAAACCAGTCCGTGCATAGGAAAAAAATAAGTTCTGGCCCAGTTTATCGGAACGATTTCTCGCGCGCTGTCACCGTGTTTTGATTGAATCGCGTTTCACATGTTTTTCGCTAGAAATGTATTATTTTTAATTGATACTCAGGTTGATGTTGTACATATTGTATAAATAAAACAGAAAGTTAGTAAAAAATGTGTTTAATTTAATTTTTATTAATTTTATTAATTAATAAAATAATTAATTAATCAATTTAATTTAAATGCTAGGTCTGACCTTGGACAGCTAGGCTCACGAATACATTATTGTTTTCATTCTTAAACACTAAATTAGCTTGTTTCATGGCAATTCTAAAAATAAATAGGTTCCTATCCTTTTCATACAATAAAACGCCGTGAGCGACATTTTAGTAGGCGCAGGCAACAGCCCGCGGGGACCACCCACGTAGCCCTTGCCAGTTGAGCGTAAATTTCAAAATGGCGCCCGCCACGATAAGATAACGTAAGTTTGAATTTTAGCTACGAAAATATAGTAGGAGAATGAGATTGTTTATAATTATTATTTTAAATTACAATAAATGCAGACTATTCTAGAAAACCGGTCAACTGTGAGTCAGACTCGAAAGAAAGAAAGGGTCCCATACTATCGTATGTACCTATAAAGACACATAGACTAATACATCTCTTTTATACACCTTTTGTTTAGAACCAAACGGGCCTATTTGCGATTTCGTCACGATTAATGTAAATCGGAACGCACCCTTGGTTTCTTGTCTATGAAGGAGTTGAAAATTTCACATAAACAGATACAAATATCTAAGATTGGGAGCATCTTGAATTTGCCGTGAAATAATCACGAGGGCTTTCCTACGTTAGAGCCGGGAAATTGGGAGAAATGCGTCTTCCAAACGCGAGTTTTGTTTACTGCAAGGTAGTGCTGCGGGTCGGCCGCAGTGGATTGAACAATATTTCGGGAATAACCAGAAGGTTTTCCACGCCTCGTGTATTGAAGGGTCAAGGACCTGCCGAGATGTTTAGTCGTGGTTACTGTGAGCTTTGTGTGTTTCGTGGGGAAACAACCAAGCATGGTTAGAATAAGGTAAGGAAGCACTTCATCTGACGATAACCCCAAGACTGGCTTGGAGCAGTGATCCAGAAGGTTTGCCAGGTGTTCAGGCCGCTGTTGCCTGAGATTGTACGTAGTTATGTAGGAGTTGAAGAATAAGAGAACTGTTGTCCACTTGAATGTTTATTGTCAACTAAAAATAATAATATTGTACATTAGCTTATAATAATTACATAATGCTTAGTATGCGCAATATGTCTGACGTCAATGTGTGAGCACTGGCTCGTACATCCTGCCACCTCAAAAAAAAAGGAAAAGGATCCACAAAATTATCTGACCAAAAAACAAAAAAAATACACCTTGTACCTAGGTATTCGAATTTAACTTAAATATTTAAATGCCTTAAGATAAATTACAATTTAAATGATAAGATAGTACACAATAAACCAAGGTTTTGTCATCTTCAAGGACCTGTTCCCCTAGTCACCTTTCTGCTGTGCCCCTGATCCTCGATCTCTTGATAGGTCTGGTCATTGGCATTGTCTCCTTTACTGGGCGCAGGTGGAGTCCTTACTCGATACATTTGTCGTAGTTTTCGTAGGCACCATACTCCTGTTACGATTGCAGCGATGATGACGATGCTGTACTGTACCCCAATTGTGGTGCTTCATTGATTTAACCGCTGATTCCCATATTCCTCCAGCGCTGGGCCATTGAATTGCCATTCTATCTCCACATCAGCCATATTTTTCAGGAAGTCAGTTGATATGTACGCCTGCACAGCTTCTTTGTATTCTTGAGTTAATTTGTTGCCTCCAAAGTTGCCTCCGTTGTCTGAATACATCACTCGGGGTTTTCCCCTTCTAGAACACATTCTTTTAAAGGCTGCCAAAAACGTTGTTGCGCTGAGGTCCGATGCCAGCTCTAAATGTATCGCCTTGGTGCATAAGCAAACAAACACAGCTATGTATCCTTTGCTGGTTCGTACCCCTCTGCCTTTGTTTGTCTTCACTTCAACACTGCCTGTGAAGTCTACGCCTGTGTGCGTGAATGGGCAAGATGGTGTAACCCTTGGCTCCGGCAGATCGGACATCAGTTGACTGTCACGGGTTGGACTGAATCGATGGCATTTCACACAGCACCTGATCAATTTCTTCACCACTCTGTTGCCGCTAATAATCCATGTTTCTTAGATAGGCTAGCGTCAATCGAGCTCCACCGTGCAACGTTGCAGTGTGCGCCTGTTGAATCAATAGTTCTGTTAGCCTGTTGTGGCTCGGTAGTATAATAGGATATTTCTGAGACTCTAGTAATGCAGAGTGTCTAAGCCGTCACCCGACTCTTAAAATCCCGCTCTTATCCAAAAAGGGATTGGGACTAAAAAGCCCACTTTTTGAATGTAATACGCCTTTTAGTCGTAGTTGTGTAATATCTTCCTTGAAGCTTGCTGACTTTCTTGACGATTGCTGTCTGTGCGTTTTTAAATTCATTTGCAGTTAGGTATATTGTTCGCTGTGCGTTACACATGTCTCTAACGTTTATTGTGAAACGTGATATCCAACTTATTAATCTTATAACCCGAGTGATAGAGCTATATTTTTGTAGAAGCTCAAGCATCAATGGGGATGATATTTGCAGCGCACATGTTGTTTGAGTTTTCTTCCTTTCTAATTCCGGAATCTCAATCGCATATACTGGTCTTAACGGCTTGCTGTGTTGTAGCTAAGTGCTCCCCCCCCCCCCCCACCACAAGGGATGCGTTAGTAGTTGTGATGGAATAAGGCCTCTACTAGCACAGTCAGCGACGTTCTCTTCAGATGTTGTGTAGTTCCAGCAAGGTTTGGGCAAGGTGACTATGATGTCCTTTAACCAATTCGCTACGAATGTTTTCCAGTGCGCTGGATCTCCTTGTAACCAACCCAGGACGACCATGGAATCCGTCCAACCATGTATAGTTACATTCGTTTGTTTTAACGATTCCACTACCTTTTTCATTAGACGCGCTAGCAGCAATGCCCCGCACAGTTCCAATCTAGGTAACGATACTGTTTTGTTTAGCGGTGCAAGTTTTGTTTTTGCTGCCACTAGTCGGACTGTAATTTGTCCATCTGTGTTTGTCGTTTTACAGTACATGACGCAAGCGAATGCCTTTTCCGAGGCATCACAGAATCCGTGTAGTTCGATCTCATTTTCCGTATCTCCAATCCACCTTGGTATTGAAACGCAAATCAGAGACAGATATCCTCCATTGTTTTTGTGTTTCGGTAGTGGTTCATATCATGTTTTTTGTGACATCCAGCTTCTTTGAAACATAATTTTTGTCTTAACTGTTAGGGGTGATAGCTATCCCAAAGGATCGTACAACTTAGATATGTTGGATAGCAATGTACGCTTTGTAATAGTTTTCGCTGTGTCGACGGATTGTATATTGTAGAGAAATGTAAAGTTGTCAGTACGAGGATTCCACCGTAGGCCCAGTTTCTTGTTAGAATGAGCATGTTTAAAGTCCAGGATGTTTTCGCTCACTTGATCTTGTGATAAATCACTTAATAGTCTTGAATCGTTGCTGGCCCATTTTCGTAAGTTGAACCCTCCGCCTTGTAGTATGTCGATAAGTTGCCGTTGGGTCGATCTTGCTTCTTCGAACTTGTTGCTTCCTGCCAATAGGTCATCTACATATAGCTGGTTATTTAGAATATCAATTGTTTGTTGATATTTATGACCATCATCGTGTACAAGTTGTTTGATTGTCGTCATAGCTAAATATGGCGCAGCTTTTGTGCCGTATGTGATGGTGCATAATTGATATTTTGCTATGGGATCAGATGCTGAATCTCGCCATACAATCTTTTGTAGATGTTGATCTTCGTCTTGTATTAAGATCTGTCTATAAAACTTCTCAATATCCGCTGTGTAGACATATCGGAAGTTCCTCCACCGCAGGATCAAAGCTTGAAGGTCTTGTTGAAGGTTGGGTCCGTAGTTCATCAGATCGTTCAAACTATATCCTGAAGATGTTTTCGCCGATGCGTTAAAAACTACCCGTAGTTTAGTTGTTAGGGAATCCAGTTTCAGGACCCCATGGTGAGGGAGTATACAGCTCGGTTCTCTTGGTGTTTTGCAGATTTTCATGTGGTTAAGTTGTATGTACTCATGAATGAATTTTTTGTAACTTGCTGCGAACTCATAATTCCTTGTCATCTTTTTCTCCAGCTGTTTGAATTGTGCCACAGCTTGTCTCATGGATCCGCCTAACGATTGCTTAAACTTATGGTGCATTGGTATTTTGACTGCGTAGCGCCCGTCGGGCTGGCGTCTTGTTGTACTTTGATGAAAAAAAAACGCACTCCTGTTGAGTCATGTGTCTTGTATCTTCTGTTATGTCTTCCATCTCCCAAAAGTTTGACATGTCCTCCAGGCTGTGTAGTACCATATTACAGATAGAAGACTTGAATCTGCCAAATAAAACCCATCCAATCTTCGTCTGCTGAGCGATAGGTGCCTTGGGTGATCCTCGTAGTATCCTCCCCATGAAGATATTAGAATAAACGCTCGCATCTAGTATTATGTCTTCTGGTCTTGAAATGTTATACTCTGGATCCGCCATCTGTAGATTTTGTATGTGTGGCCACTGTCTTTTATCGAATGTTGTGTTTGGTAGATTGTTCAGCAGCTTTGCTAGCACCAGTGCCTCTGTCATGAAGCTGAAGTCCTCATACGTCGACTGGCACCACAATTTTACCACCCCCTTGCCTCTACTTGTAGATGTTCCGATGCCTGAAATAGCCGCATTCAGATGACTTCTTCGTAACCCTAGTCGTTGTGCGGCATTCTCTGAGATGAGACTGACTTGTGAGCCTTGATCTAATAACGCTCGTAGCTGGATATAAGTTCCTTCAGCTGACTTCACCTTAAGTTGAACGGTGGCTAGTAATACATCGCAATCGCTCGCAACGTAATTCGCATTTCGCTGACCGCTCCATGTCGACGACGCCGCTGCTGACTCGTCGGTTGTTGAGTTATACAAGTCATGTGTTTTGGTATGATGAAAACCTTCGCATTCTAGGCATCTTTTATCTGAGTTGCACTATTTATTATAGTGGCAATATAGACAATCTGGGCACACTTCCAACTCCGTAATTGTTTTTAGTTTAGTTTCTGCTGGCATGTTGTAAAATTTCTTGCAATGTATTAAAATATGACCCGCTTTACAAACTGGACAATTTCTGTCGCTCGAAATATGGAACGATTTCGTCATAAATAGCTTCTGTTTCCCGCCAGTGTATGTGCGCTCATTCTCTTGTTGTAGAGGTCGCCGGGTATTGTAGCCTTTATTGTAGCTTCGGTTATGATTATTTTCGGTGGTAACTGGCTCAAGGGCTGTAAACTTTGCCTCCTTTAAATTCATCATATGTGGGCAGTTCAATTGGAGTTTTCCTGGTTTCCATGTAAGACGAATATGTGACTGAATCCAGTTTTTTTGTGAAGATATAAACCAGGAGGGGATCCCACGATGCCGTATTCACTCCGAGATTTTGTATTGCATGTATTGTTTCCATACTGACGTCATACAGGTTCTTGAGTTCTTGCGATGTTTGAACTTGAATATTAGGTTGATTCATGAACAGTTATATTTGATTGTTGAACAATGCTTCCAAATTGTTGTACCGGTGAGTAAGTATTGCCCCGCAAGTGTCGTAATTGTCTTCAGATATCGACAGGTGCTGGACTAAACGTTTTGCTTCTCCTTTCAATTTGCCTTTAAGATTTTGCATTTTCTGGGCTCTGGTGGGTATGGGATTGTTGTGTATTGCTCCCGTAAAGAAGTCCATAAACGTAGTCCACTGTGCAAAAGATCCACTGAATGTCGGCATTTCTATGGTAGGGGTTGACTTTTGTTGGTGAATGACGGAGTTCAGTTTCTGGTTAAGACATTTCTTTGCATGCTCATACTTTTCTTCATACTCTGTAATCTCCTGTTTATATTCCCAGTCACTTCCTTGAAACAAGTTGTCTATTTTCCAATGAAATTCATCTATAATCTTCCATCGTGACTGTAGCTTTTCTAATTTATCTTCAAGTTCCCATTTTTCGGAGATAACAATATATCAATTCCTCTGAGTACTCTAAGGAATGCTCGAAAATTGGTTCTTTGCATACTCTTGTACTCATCTGCTTTAGAGTATGTTGATGAGTCTCTTGTTACAGACCTTTAAGCAGGTTCCGCAGATTCCGCATTCTCCACCGTACCTTCTCGGATGTAGGTAGTCAATAGACGCGATGTTTCGTGATATAGCGCTTTGTTTTCGTCGTAACAATTTTTGACGTAATACTCATGAAGTCGTTTCTCCTTTGGCGTGATTTCCTCCAAATCTTTATGGTTGGCATCGTAGTTTTTCCATATTATCTCTAGATCCTCAATTCTCTTTTTAATATACTCGGGCGTCTTGCGGTCAGGGGAATCCTTTTTGAAATTGATGTTGATTTTTTGTATGTTAATAGACATCTCCATTTGTTGTATAAGCAATTCTTCCATTTTGTTAGTCATGATGAAACTCGGTGGCTCACGTGTAGGTAATTATGTGCTAAGCCTGTTAACACAGACTTTTTCTCGTGAATGTGACCTGTCCCGGTCCTGTGATATGCCTTTTCGTTGTTGTAGCTGTAGGCTGTAATGACTTCAGGGCTGTCGTGAACTTGAAGTTGTTGTGTCTGTCTCCAAGAATTGTAGTTTTCCAAAGTTGGGGTATGTCCAGGAGCTGTAGTGTCCCGAAACTGTGGTGTATCCAGGAACTGTAGTGTGCCGAAGCTGTGGTATGTCCAGGAGCTGTAGTGTCCCGAAACTGTGGTATATCCAGAAACTGTAGTGTCCTGAAGCTGTGGTATGTTGAGGAGCTGTAATTTCCCGGAACTATGGTATATCCAGGAACTGTAGTGTCCCGAAGCTGTGATTTATCCAGGAACTGTAGTGGCCCGAAGTTGTAGTGTCCAGGAACTGTAGTGTCCCGAAACTGTGGTATATCCAGGAACTGTAGTGTCCCGAAGCTGTGATTTATCCAGGAACTGTAGTGTCGCGAAGTTGTAGTGTCCAGGAACTGTAGTGTCCCAAAACTGTGGTATATCCAGGAACTGTAGTGTCCCGAAGCTGTAATTTATCCAAGAACTGTAGTGTCCCGAAGTTGTTGTGTCCAGGAACTGTAGTGTCCCGAAACTGTGGTATATCCAGGAACTGTAGTGTCCCGAAGCTGTGGTTTATCCAGAAACTGTAGTGTCCTGAAGCTGTGGTTTATCCAGGAACTGTAGTTTCCCGTCGCTTGTGACAGTAATAACGAACTCTCTGTGTCTATTCTTGGGTCTCTTTATAATTATACTTCCTCGTACGCTATTTGCGCCTTCTAAATCCAATTGGTGAGTCCCGCTGGTGGGAGGCCAATGAACCGAATCGCTAGCGTAGTCAGACTATAAAAAAATACCGAGATCACCGCGAAAGTCAGAGTACTCCGAAATTACCGTTTCTTTGCTCGAAGGACCAAAATGTTCAGGCCGCTGTTGCCTGAGATTGTACGTAGTTATGTAAGAGTTGAAGAACTATTGTCCACTTGAATGTTTATTGTCAACTAAAAAGAATAATATTGTACATTAGCTTATAATAATTACATAATGCTTAGTATGCACAATATGTCTGACGTCAAAGTGTGAGCACTGGCTCGTACACCAGGCGCGCCTGGCATCATCGCATCGGAAGCCGGGTCATAGGTCTACGGAAGACCCCGTCAGATAAGTAATAGCGCGGTGTACCGCCGTCGTTAGAGACCCTCACGGCGGTCAACCAGATCTCCAATGTCTATGGGCCCGCAGAAGAGCGCCTCTCTGATGGAGATTCTCTAACACCTTTATTTTTAACAACTTTAATATCAAACCTAGTGGGACTAACTTTTAGGGCCGCAAAACAAAATATATACAATACGTGCAACAATACGTGCGACATGGCTGTTATGAGTCCCAGCCGTACCACACACGGTCAAGTGTTAGCCAAGGCTCGATCCTTGGTCCGTTGTTATTTATCATCATGATAAATGACCTGGAATCTGAACTGAAACACGCCAATTGCCTTTTGTACGCGGACGATCTGAAACTGGTACTTCCCGTGAAGTCAGAGAATGATTGTAGGCTACTACAGGAAGATTTAGACGCGGTTCATAGTTGGAGTGTGAACAACAAGCTTCTATTCAATACTGAAAAGTGCTGTATAATGTCCTTCACGCGCTCTCCACGGCCTATTAGCGCGACGTATACACTCGGCACTGAGTCTCTGACTCGAGTGTATTCGATGAAGGACCTCGGTGTTACGTTCGACCCTAAACTTACATTCCATGAGCATGTGAGCACTTTAGCCAAGGAATGCTTCAGAAGATTAGGGTTTGTGATACGGAATAGTAAGGGATTCCATAACTTGGGTGTGGTCCAGCTTCTATACACGGCCCTAGTGAGAACCAAACTTGAATCTAGCTCGGTTGTTTGGAATCCGCACGAAAGCTCATACGTCCTTATGCTCGAGAAGGTACACAAAGCTTTTCTTAGATACCTATATAAGAGGAAATTTGGATACTACCCTTACCTTTATCCATCCGATTTTATTTTAGGTATGCTTGGATTTAACTCACTAGAGGTGAGACGTAACACCGAACAGCTTCGGACTGTGTGTCGATTATTGCGAGGCGACAGTGACTGCGCAGCGCTTGTCAGTGCCGTATGCGCGCTTTACGTGCCTGACAACTACCTACGCGCTCGAAGGCACCAGCTGCTAGTGGGCGGCTCGCACCGCACGGTGGCGCGCCTGCAGTCTCCGCTGGTCCGGGCACGGAATAGCCTCAATGCACTGTTGGCCGCAGCACCATTGAATGATCTGTTTGGTGATGCATGGAGGGATATTGTGCGAGAATGTGGAAGGTTCTGTGAGAAGATTGCATGATAGTGTAGTCTTGTAATTATTTTCTCGAATGTTTATGGATATAATGATAATATGGTAACTGCATTTATACGATTGAATTTAACTTATTATATTTGACATAATTATGGTAAATTAATTTGTAATAATTGAATTGTATTGTATTTTCTAATTTTGTATATTTGTGTCGACTTGGCTTTGCTGTAATGGCACAAATAGATTATGTAAATAAATAAATAAATAAATATAAAAAAACGTTGTCTTTGAACCTCTGATTTAGTTTAATTCTAATTCGCATTAGCGGAAATTAGCAGTGTAATAATTAATCTACACAAATAGAATTAACATCTTTCGTGCTACTACAAAAATGTAACAAATCGTTTATCATCACAACAAACGTCAAGCCCTATAAGTTTATTGTTTTTAGGGTTCCGTACCCGAAGGGTTCCAAACGGGACCCTATTACTAAGACTTCGCTGTCCGTCCGTCCGTCTGTCACCAGGCTGTATCTCAAGAACCTAGCTAGATAGAGAGTTGAAATTTTCACAGATTATGTATTTCTGTTGCCGCTATAACAACAAATACTTAAAAACAGGATAAAATAAATATTTAAGGGGGCTCCCATACAACAATACCACATACAAACTTATGGATGCACCTGGTTACGTAGATGGAGTGTGAAAGTAACCGCACCAATAACTTTGTAAACAATATTTTACTGTGTAAAATCCAAACTATTCACTCCACACCATCGCTTCCATTGAACGGTGGTACGGAACCCTTCGTGCGCGATTTAGACTCGCACTTGACCGGTTTTTTTAACTAGTGTTCAACAGGAGTTTATTTTTTTGTGGTTATGTTTATAATAATTCATAAGAGATCGAGCTCTGCGGTATTGCGGTCGAGGATGTGCTTCCTAAGCGGGGATGAAAAATGCCCAGGTCTCTGATGTTTTCAAGTTTGTGACGTCACTGTTTCTGGTTCCCACGACACAGACTATCCTAGTGTGGGTCCAGAAGCAATGTAATTGCCTGTATGTAAATGATATGAGTTGTTTTTGCCAGCGTTGAGATTACGAATAAACCAAAATTGTCATAAAAATAGGGCAACAAATATAATGATCACCAAAATATTTTTTTCCTACCCAAAATGGATAAATGAACACTAAAAGTTGCAAACACCAAAATTTCAGGGCAAAATACTGCGGTAACTTAGGTGAAGGGTAAAGGGGGTGAGCGAAGCCCCCTTTATCCCCTTCGTGTTAGGTTGAACATGTAAGAACAACAAAAAATACTTAAAACATAAACTTAAGTACACAAAACATAAAAAGAAGTTTGGTGATCATTTATCCAAACACAATTTGGTGGACATTCATCCATTTTGGCAGTAATTTCGAATTTATTGGTAGTAAAATAGGTGCGTTTTTGGTACTCGTTTAAACACAAGCCTAAAAATAGTGTCTTGTATGGTGACCTCTTTGATTTATAGAATGGCGTGTTTTTTTATTATTTGTGGTTTTAGCGGCAACAGAAATACACATTTTGCGAAAATTTCAACTCTGTACAAAGAGCCCGCTGAGGGACGGACAGACGGACAGCGGAAGCGGATGAAGAAGGGTACGAAATCCTTTGAAAAGTACCTAACCTTTCACCAAACTTACGACGGGTTGTTATGTGCAAACAGCCTTTATCATATCACCAAGGTCACGCAGAGACAGGAAAGCTGTCTCTTTCGGCAACTTAAAACTTTAGTAATAAAGACGGATGTTAAGACAAAAAAAACGCCCAGTATTAATCCCGATGAAATAAAACTTTATTAAAGCGTAGCGAAAGTTGGAATGGGACTTCGTAACGGTTAGGTAATTGTTACTGATGTAGATGTTCCGTTGAACTGGCTATCAAAATTACGGTGTTACAAGAATCTTCTTTTTACGCTTTGCGACCGAGAGTTTTCGACAACAAATCCATTTTATGTAGGCTAGGAGGCACAAAAGAAAAATGAAAAAGTGATACTCACTTCACTTGCTACTTTCCGCTCCTGGTATTTATTGATTTATTTTGCCATTACATCAAATGCCATAACTGCTGACACACACATGCAATTGGAAATATTTATAAGATTCATTTACAGTATATATATTTGCTACCGGCAATCTGAATGATGCAGGTATTGTATACAATACCTAGGCAATGTATATAATTCCTGGGGTGTTCAGAGCATGTATGAAATATTATTATATCAATGTCTATTACATACTTTACCGAGGTAATGTATACAATTCCGGATTGTATAGAGTTCTAGCTTGGCCACCGGCAATGTGTAAAATAAAGAGAAATATTAAACCGCACATCATAAATACTGATTTGCACAGCAAATATCAGGGCAAAACACTGCGGTAGCTTAGATGAAGGGTAATGAGCGAAGCAAAGTTATCGTTCGTGTTAGGTAAGCAACATAACATGTAAGCAACAAAAATACTAAAAACATAAACTAAACAAAAATACTAAAAACATAAAAAACACATACCCTTTTATCCAACTTCTCCACGTGACTGAAGACAAGACCAAAATATGGCGAGGGAGGTGATGTCTGGTGTACATGTAGAAGTAATACTCGTAATACTCGTGAATGGGCGCTGCTTGGGGGCACTGGTCCAGTCTGGTTACTCATTATTTTGTTCATCACAGTCTTTGTTTGTAAAATTGTTATTTTGTGACTACTTATTGGCAGACTGGTGCAAGGCTGTTATCGACCCGCTATATAAGGAAAAGGGTTCACAGCAGGACTTTAAAAGCTACCGCGGCATTAGTCTTCTGAGCATCTTCGGTAAATTGTATGCAAAAATATTGATTGAACGCTTGATGAATAAAACAGAGGAAAATATCTGGGATGTGCAAAGGGAACTAACTTAGAAGAGGAATGGGATGTACGGACCTGAACTTCGCTCTACGATGCGTAACAGACAAGCATCTGGCTTAAGCCAAAAAAATTACTGCACTTTTGTAGACTTAGAAAAGGCATATGATAAAGTGATGAGGAATGATTTGTGGGAAACACTATCCATGTATGGAATGGACAGCCAAATGATTCGTTCACATGTACGACGTTCTTGTAAGACGACTCCAGTGCATGCGTCAGGATATACCGATGGTATCATATTGTCATTAAAAACAATACAACCCCGTAGAGTTTTCCGGAAATACAGAACTAAATGTGAAAAAATACAACCCCGTAGAGTTTCTTGATGCTATCTTCACTGACGGGCGTATTTCCGAAGCACTGGTATAGTTAATGGACTTTCCTTTTCGAGATTTCAGCCATGGATCACCACTTGACAGGGAAATTACCTTTTCCAAACTCAAACCTCATTAATATCATCTTTTTTCTCCATACATTATTTTTGCCTACTTGCAATAAATTATTTTAAGTATTAGTTTCCACATACTATAAGTAAGTAATCGAGATATCTATCTGCGTATGGATCCCGATAGGACATAAAAAAAACTAGATAATATAGGTGTTGTCAAACAAAAAATATGTGGTCTAAAGAGCTCCGTGGTCTACTTCCATAGTCTAATGACCTATGGTATTTTATTGTGGGGTCACGCTGCGAATGCTAATAGTATATTTATTCTGCAGAAACGGGCTGTTCGTGCAATTTATAGATTAGGGCCTAGAGTGTCACTGAGGGAAAAGTTTAAAGAAATCAATATTCTGACATTTGTGTCTCAATATATCTATGACAATCTTGTGTATGTAAAAAGAAATATAACTAATTTTCAGAAGTACAGTGATATACACAATTTTAATACTAGAAATAAAGACAAGTTGGTTGCTTATGTAAGCCGACTACATAAAATTAGTAATTCTTTTAAAGGCAATTGTATACGCTATTACAATAATGTCCCTACTGATATTAAAAACTTACCTTTAGACAAGTTTAAAATAATAATAAAACAGAAATTATATAAAAAAGGTTACTATAGGATATCTGATTACTTAGAGGACAGATGTCCATGGGAATAGATTGTTTGAGTAACAGGCTGTTTCGATATATAATTAGCATTCATTTTGTAATTTGACAATATTTTATTTAAAAAAGGAAACGCAAAAGATGCGACGACTGTGGAGTTTCTTCGGTGAGCTCTTCTCCACAGATTCCGCCATTGTGTTAGTGAACTCACCCAAAAAAATGTAATGACGGATCTAGGTGATGTAACAACATCCTATGGAAATAAATGATTTTTGATTTGATTTGATTTGATTTGATTTGATTCTAGTGGTTTCTTGCTCGCTTCTCACGCAGGAGATGCATTTTTGAATCTGGTGCCGACCATGTACTAATGAGTTCTAAAAGTGATGGAACATCGTGAGGAAACCTTCAATCTCCACAGCTGTGGCAATGGGCTTGCCCCTTGAGTATTGATTAACTGGCTGAACGTCTGCCACCCCGTATGGGAAAAGGAGTGACGCTTTATTATGTTACGTTACAAAAAACAACTACAATTATATTTCGGGTCCTGTGAACATATCAGGAAATTACACCAGTGATAATCATGGGCGGAGAATCCCATTTCCCACCCAGTGTCGAGTATCCGTTGCCAGATAGTTTCCTCATTGGAGATGTCACGTTTTTACGACGGAAAAATGTAAATGGCCTTTCCCGGATCGGGGTCATTTTGCGCGCGAAAATTATTTCATTATTCGTAAATCGGTTTTTCTTTCACATCCGCTTTTTGAAGCTTGGTTTCGTAATACAACTGAACAACAATTTACTGAGAATATGCAGATTTTGGATGAATCCAAATAGGTGGTAAGTTAGCTTGAGGACTGAGCAGGAGGTACACTTATATAGAATGATATTTAATTAGCTGATCATATTTTGGGGACTGACAGTAGATATCACTATAAATTACTTTCCCAAAGAAACAACGCCCGGTTTCTGAAAGGAAAATTAGCTGTGACAACTTGTTAAACTCTTGTTAAACGCATTTCAGCCAATCACATGCCGCTATTTTGAATAAATGATCGATTAACCGCTTGTTACATTTGACCATTCTTTCGAAAACTGGGGGCGGTCACAAACGTAAAAAAATGGTACTCCCTACTACAAATTTGTAATCAGCTGATCGGGTCAATGTACTATGAGACGATTTTTTTTCATTTGCGACCATGGGTTTCTTAGGGAAAGATGTTCATAATGATGGGTACTTACATTCCCCAAAATATGGTCGGCTAGTTAATGTGATTTTATGATCTTAACAACAAACCATGGATGAATAATTATTAATTATCTAGCTTTGAGGGCCTAATGGATGACTCCTGACGTTCATTATTGTCTATTCATTTGATTTTACAATTAATCACTGAGCAATTATGGGCAATCTTAATTGGCGATGTTACAAAAAGATCTACAGCAGCAAAATGAGAAAACCAAAAAAGAACAAGTGACGTCACGAGGGAGGTGTTATATTTATTAGATAGATATTACTCGTAATATTCAAATCAGTTTCTACGAATAGGCTAAAATTTCATAAAATGACATAAAACGTAGCACATATTTTTATATAACCATGGCCGGTTGAACGTTGGCCCAGCATTAAAAATTCAAAACGGCTCATCGTAAGCTGATGAAAATTGGTACACAGGTTCTTCATAATTTGTTAAATTTGTCGGCAAACGGCAAAAATTTATGAACTTGTGGGTATTAATAAATCCAAGTTGTTTCTGGGCGAACGAAACTCAAATCCCGGCCGATGAAAGAAAACTCTTTTTTGGATTGACATTGATCAATTCATTTACTGCCAATATAATTGTCAATTTGTTATTGTTGACAGGTTATCATGTTCGACAACAGGATATTATAAAGGGGTGCCAGAGGCAATTATGTTTAAGTTCAATACATCCCTTATTATCAACCAAACTGATACAATAATATCAGTTCAAGAGTGCAAGAGTGAAGTTCTTTATTAATATTTATATATTAATAAATTTACATACATACTAAGCAAACGTCATTTTTGCCTCTTCTCTACATTGGACCACTGTGGAAAAAGAAGGCTGAAGAAACTTCCACTGATAGATTTTTAGATCTCTTTTAACATTGGTTAAGTTTAAATAATACATATATTAAAATATTGATAATTATAATTAATAAGCAGGAATAAATTATTACAAAATTTTTAACAGCAGGTCTGTGTTGAGATAGATTAACCATATACAGTGCCGTCATTTAAGTGATCTTGAACATTGTATAATGCCATTTTCGACAAATTCGCTTTGACATGCTTTTTAAATTGCAGAATTGGCAATTTCAAAAGCTCCAGAGGTATCGTAATGTAGTCCACTCCAAGTCCAGTTGTAGTTAAGTTCGTAATTCTTAGTTAATTTGTGTTGTGGTAGAGAATGCACTGACCGTTGAAATAATTGCTAACCTGGAAAGCGGAAATACAGAACTAAATGTGAAATAAATATTTATACCGGAAAAGGAAGTTTAAAGAGCAACCGGAAAAGAGATTTAGTATTGAACACATTTAGTAGGATTTCATGATTCTTAAATATTATCACTTGGAACGGGAAATTCAGATAAATAATACAAAACAATATTTGTACCAGAAAAGGAAGTTTACAAAGAAGCCGTACAAGAGATTATTGGATAAATTAATTAGGATGTCATGATTACTGACATTTAATATGATAATTTCTAACTGTGCTAAATTATTTATCAATACGTGTATTGGCTTCAGTATGGCCTAAAATAACCATATAGGTAAATCCAAGGGCCTCAATGACGATTTCACGATTACGTCATCAAGCCTCTGTGTAGAATCTTGAATCACACCCTCCCTTTCTATCACAGGCGTGATGACGTATCGTGAATTCGTCCTTGATCTTGTTGGCTATACTATATGTGATTATTTCTTAGTTAGATAACAGTAATGTTTACAGCTATCGCTAAGTTTGGAAAATGTTGTAAGGTTCTTGCGTACATGAGTCTCAACTAGTAACATTTCAAACACAATATTATTAGTATTAGTCAGCATAAATTGGAACATGTGTTGACACGGGGCCAACAAACACACCCCTGTTTTAGGCATATGTAAACTTCACTGGGGTCCAATATGTAGGAGTTAATTAATGCGCTGATTTGCACAAGCCCTCGCTGCTCAGAATTATAAGAACTGGAAGTGCCTTCCGATAAAAATATCCTGTTGAGTAGTAACTCTTAAATAATAGTGACAATAAAGCATGTGTAAGGAACAATAGCTTTGATAGCAATTGGATATTGAGAAAAAAGAGTGTGCTTTAGACCACACAACTGATGTAAAACTTATTTTGCTCTAATGCTTCAAAAATACACCTCCTGTACTGTGTCTGGCTATGAGAGGAAGAGAGAGAGAAAATGTGCGCGCGCACCTCGCGTTCGCCTCGCCCGATCACACTTTTCGTAACGCTGTCGTCATGCATTCGCCAGCTTACTCCCCAAGTCAAGCGTGCGTATAGAAGTTTTACTTCAAAAAAACAAATAACAATAAAGAAAGGGGAAATATTAAACTGCACCTCAAAAATTCTGATTTGCACAGCAAATATTAGGGCAAAATGCTGCGGTACGGCTTAGGTGAATGGTAATTTATTTTATCCTTCGTGTTAGATTAAACATGTAATAACAACAAAATACTTAAATTGTAAAAAATGTTTTTGCTATGCAAATCAGACTGATATTTAAATACTAGCCTTAATCTCTCTCTCTCACACACACACCAAACACACACATACCCTCACAAACGCACACACACACACACACCCATAAACAGTACATTACATATTAGATCCTGATGTGGAGCTGCATATCATCAATACGAAAGGTCTAAGCGGTGGAGATATAGAGGAGAAGCCCACCTAGTGCTAGACCTAGCAGAAGGTCATTGTGGTCTGAGCATGATGGCGAAAGGCGTAAGCGCAAGCTTGTCGCCTCCATGCCGAAACCTTCTTGCCCTGCTCTTATATAGGGAATCCAGTTTGTGGTATCGCAATTACGGTCTTCGGTTTGTGGAGACGTCGTATTTACTATCCTACTTGTATAGTTCAATTAAAGGAAATCCCGTGATGATTGAATTGTTCGAGTGTCTTGTAATTGTGTGATGTGGGATAATAAAAGCCACTCATTATTATAGGGGAACACGAATTTACAGTGGATGCCACAACCGTCCTATTTGGTACCCTTAGTTCTGAGTCACTAGCCTTCACTTAACTCTTCCTCTGGTGACACGACCGCATATTGGTTCCACACACATGGTTCCACATCTGCTGTTCAAAAGGAGTCCGTCAAATAAATGAGAATAACAATTTTGGGACCTTTTCAGATTTCGTGTTATCAAAATTGCGATTGGAGGAATTTCAGTCCATAGAAATAATTACTGACTTGAGATCTAAATTTACACTTTTTTGATTTTCCGGTAAATTGTGACAGCATACAGACTTGAAAAATATTTATTTAGATGGGTTTTAACAATACCTATACTTCTGGTTACGGATTTTTTCATAGCTGTATTATTTCATTTTATATTAATTTAAAACCGACTGTTTGCCAATTTTCTCCCGTTTCGGCGCATAAAGTACCTATCGCAAAATATACCGCGGGTTTTTTTTTTAGCAAAATGCACCCATCGCAAAATGCACCTTTCCCAAATGCACCCATCGCAAAATGCACCTTTCGCAAAATGCACCTATCGCCTTCGGGTCTCACACTGCGGGTGTATAATTATATTAACTTTAACTCGGACATTCTATTGCTACTGCAAAACGTTTGACACTATAAGCTCTTCCCTCGGATAAGACAGCGACAAATTCCCAACAATCCTTTAAGTCCTTGGCGTCTTAAAACATACTCCAACCATACAAAACCCTTACCTAGCTTATTTAGTTGCTGTCCCGCTCTTCTGTTCTTTTGTGAAGAACTTGTTTCCACCGTGTTTTGTTTGTGCGGAGACAATGCCGCGACTGTGAGACATCACTTTTGTTCCCTTTGAGATCTGTAAAATGTCTATGGAGAGGTTGCATGCTGCGTGTGCTAGTGCGAATATGACGAGGATGGAACCTTGTAATAAAGAATTATGAAGTATGTAAAACATAATTCATAATTATTAACTTTTTTAAATATTTGTGTGCAATAACACAAATATTTAAAAAAGTTACAGTAAAAAAAAATGCATGTACAAATGCGAGCCTATCTCAAAAAATAGATTTCTTTCAGCAAACCAAGGCATTATAGGAATTGGTATCATAAAAGGGTAGGCAGTATACAATAAATACTATAAATAAAATCTCTAGGAATAAATTAAATATCTATAAAGATAGGAAATACAAAATAATTACAGATATATACTACATAAACTTTACATATAATAATATAAATAAAGTAACTTTTACGAAAGAGAGAGGTAGTGCTCTTTAATAAGTTTCTTAAAAGAGAAAAGAGTGGGACTGTCTCTTATAGTGCCAGGAAGTGCATTCCAGAGTGCAACGACACGCGCAACGCTTTTGAAAACGGTCTTTTACGTCTGCTTCAACTAGATTCGAATTTTACCCACAGGGACGATGCGGGCTGCCATTGGATACCCGGGGCGCACGTGCAAAAGTACTGGGCCCGTGCGATAAACGGTTCCTAAAGCGCTGCTGAGAGATATAAATTGCCAACCACAAATACCACGTCATTGTTTTGCACTGTTACAGTTACTACATAAAATCTAGGCTATGTATTTCATTTATAACACAAGTTTGATAAACAAAATTGTTAGGTGTTATATGCATTGCTAAACGAATATCACGTGAGATATAAGTTAATCACGTAAAGAAAAACGTTGCGTAAATCTTTCATTAATTTTAGTAAATGATTTATGTTTTCGAATGTAAACTGCCAAATTTGTAGGTTTCTTATGTTTTCAATCTAGCAACGGAATCAGATGCGGGCTGCCGATCCAACCTTCAGCTCTTTAGCGCATGCGCGTGGGGCATCGTTTTAGGCACTGGTTTTTGCGCGGAGTCGGTGGCCCAGTATTTTTCATATTCAGATTCATATTATTTATTGCACAGAAATCTTAATAGTAAGGTAACAAAACATTTTATGAGCAAAGGCGAGCTTATTACCAGTATATGAAAGTACCAGTACTGGAACAATACAGATTTCTAGTATTTCATTTATGTCTTGTAATTGTAACAAAATATTATTTCATGTAAAATATAATTTTCTCAATCTAAATGTGACATGGTTCCTGAAACCGTACTTCAGCCGCAATCGTGTACGTCGAATAACATGTTTTGTCCAACAATTTCGTAGAAGGACCTCTTCAAGTTTTGTTCAGTAACAAACTTCAGCGCGCCATTGTAGCCGTTAAATAAATAAGAACAGAGAATAAACATAAACATTTATAACAGGTATAATTTATGTATAATTTAATAAATAAAAGCCTAGATATACATACAAAAAAGTGCATAGAAAGAAAAAAAACTTGTGATGACATGGATAATCACTAAAGGCTACAAAAGATTGAGAGCCTTATCTGTCAAGCAACATAAGATTACATTATCATAAAATACTTTTAGATATTAACCGCAATTATACAATAGGCTCACACACTCACACACACAAACACACACACATACACACATACACAAACACACACACACAAAAATATGCACAACACACAAATTCCTAATTAAATTCATTTTATTGTTAGCTGACACCTAACCCACTCTACTTCAGTCCATAGTTTTTGGTTACACTAGGTATACCTATAACTTGTAACCAACAACTATGGACTGAAGGAGCAGGGTTTTCTGACACAGGTATTGATTTACTTAAAAGAAGGCCCCAGTTGTTATTATAAGCAATGTAATAATTTGGTTACTGCAATAAACATATATTATTGTATTTTATTATTTACTTTAACATTGATTCTGGCCCCTCATTGTGTCGTGAGAATCAAAAGTAACATTATAATTAAAACATCCGACCCGAGAATGTCTTCTTTGTCTCGGCTGGGATTTAAATTCAAGTACTTCGCGATTGTGTACCTTTGCCACTATATTTAGCATAAAACAATGATAACAACGACGCACTCACACACACAATACATGATAATTAGGTCCAAAAGTTGTGATCCAATACCGCCACTGCCGGCCAGTGATTGCAGACCGCAAATGCGACGGCAAACACACTGTGGTGCGTTTGTAGTTTTGTACGGAAATGAGAAATGACCACCTGTCGGCTATGGCGAGGAAATTGATTCCGTGTCTAGTGTTGCCTTGATAAATAATAGTATTAATGGACCGTCACTAATGCGTCGATAGTATATTGTTAGTGGCAACATTAGCAGCTCGGATTGGATTGGGAGCTCGCTTCATGGGGAATGAAATGTTTTATCTTTGCTGGCTTTGGGTCTTTTGTTTGTTAAGTTTTTTTTTGATGTTAGTGGTGCTAGCGTAGAATTCGTGTATAATTAATTGTTTTTAACAGAAATAGTTCATGTATTTCACGATTATGCTTTTCACTTGCGTACTAAAGTAATGATAAAATGTATTTAGTTATATATCGTGTCACTAAAACGTTTTAAATTTGAAACTAGGTTTTCTGGAAGGAATATATTTTTAGAGATAAGCTCGCCTTTGCTTATAACATTTTTTGTAATTGACTTTACCTTTATATGATCTATACAATGAAGAATATGAAATTAAATGAAAAAAATATATTTCATCAGCAAACTATCAAAATAGTCATTTGACGAAGAAACAGGACAGTGACAGGTAGTGATTCAAATCACAAATAGCAGAATTGAGGGTCTCAACGGAGCCAAAAAAGGTATTACGGGGCGGTAGTAGTTGGTACCTTATGTCAGTGACTAATCGACCTCACTAGCAGTGATGCCAGATTGATGGATGCGTCACATAGAAAAATGTCGTCACTCAGTCACACAAATGATGTATGGTGCAGAAGATGCGATTTATTCCCACGAAGAAAGTATTCCAATGGTGACGTTCCTTGAAAGTATTAAACCCAAATCCATGGACGTATTACTCAACGTCGATGCCCAAATCACACTGAACAATCATTTACCATGTTTCTATTAAAAAAGTGAAATATTTTGAAAGTGTTTCTATGGATATTGGTAATCACCTTTATGCTTGGTTTACTAATCTGCTTTTTGAGATTTATCACACATAGCCTCACGCCTTTTCCCATACGAAGTGGTAGAGGGCTAGCACATCGCCGCAGTTATGTAGTAATGAAGGTTTCCTCGCGATGTTTTCAATCACCGTTAGAACGTCGTATAATACTTAAGATAAATTAATTTATAATATATATAATATAAAAATAATAATAAAATAAAATAATAAAATAATTTATCTCATTGGTACATGTCCAGGAATCGAACCTGCATCTCCTAAATGAAAAGCAAGCGTGAAACCCATTAGACCACGGAGCTTTATATTCTTCAAAATGTTATATTATACCTGACACTAAGTTTCTTCGCTCCAAAGTTTCTTCCCACCCTGGAGGGGGTTGTGGCGCATGTGAACAAAAGCATACATGGGCGAGAGAGAGATGGTGTCCTGTCCACACCAAGAAACATGTTTCCAGATATTCCTATGACGTTACCAGCTAAAGAATTAACATGCAACCCACTAATAAAGCTAGTGACTATGTGAGCTTAGACCCTACGAGCGACATAGGAAAGCGATATGTTTCTCATTTTTTTCCACCCACTCACACCCCCAACCCATTACGGCCATACTAATAAAATAAGTTATTTACAGTATAACTGTATAACTTATACAGGGTTTTGTCTTGCTTTGATATTTGACATTTACTCGACGACGTATGAAAAGACAAAACACTGTATAAGTTAAACAGTGAATAACTTTTTTTATTAATAAGGCCTTTAAAGTTTTATCGGACGAACACGTGAAATTATTATAAAAACAACTAACCCGACTGCATTTTCTTTCAATACCTCATGCAAACTTATGAATGCATCTGGTTACGTAAGTACGTCGAGTATGAAAACACCTTTATCTAGACCTTTTGAAAAATTCAAAACTGAATTGACAGAATAAAACCATATAATCATTGAAGCTGCTCACGAAATTTCACGAACATCATTTTATAAATGCGACCTGTAGAGAACAGCTGGAAATACGGACAGAAATCCGGACATACGAAAGCACTTTTGCCCAAGCTGAAAAGGACATGCTTCTCTCGCTCGGTCAATAAAGTATTTATTGCGATTCAGCAACCATTCAAATACCTTATTGGGATTGCAAAATCTGAAGCTTCAGCCAATTACTTTGCTCGCTACCGCCCCGTTATATTATATAAAATACGCTAGGTAGTTGGAGTTGGAGAGAGGTATTTTAAGTGGCGCAAGAAGGTGAGACGGTATCAAAGGGACAATAAGCCGAGCTCTGCAAACGTCGAGGAAATTGTGGGACGTGACTCCTGAGTGGATTTATTCTTTTGCTGGTTGACATTTCTTGGTTCAAGGCCTGACTAAAGTTAATCTGAAAGTATTAACTATGTAATCTATAAGACTTACATTTACTGTTCTAAAGGAAAGGGAAAGGTTCTAACGGTGATGGAAAAAAGGGGGCTATCCCATCGATGCAGGATGGGCTAGCCCCCTGTCACGGCAAAACGCAGTACCTATTTATTATAACGCTAAACGAAGGCACGACAGTGCCAATGCCACCCCGAATGGGAAATGGCGTGACGCTACGTTTTTGTTAATTTTATAAAGGTTTCACTAAAAAGTTATTTCCTGGAACATTGCCTGACAGTATTATCGGAGTCACCGATACCGTGAACTTTGCGTGGACAATAAAGCCAACCTGTCTCGCGAACAGGAAATTGAAGAACGTGACTGACCCAATGTGACCTTTCGTAGCCCTGTTGGACATGTTGGAAGGATTTACACAACTATTGTTAGTGTTACTGTGATTATGTCATATTCAGGTGGCCTTCCGCACACGGTACTACCCCAATAGTTGATAGTCAAATCGCCACCATAAAAGGTCGTTGACACACGGTATGACGTCAAATGAATCGTCAACCCATTTATGAACGAGTAGTCTCGTGTGCCGAAGGCCTTTGTGTTGATGAACACTATCACGCTTATACAGAGTCACATAAAAGTGTTCATAATTGTTTATTTCCCATAGATATAGTAACATTAAATAGTTACATAAAGAGAAAACATATGTACATGCGGCGTATTATATATTTCAGATATAATTCTGAAGTTGTCAAAAATACCTTTATAAGTGCTTTTCGAAGATTGATGTGATGACACCCAATCTTTTGACAAAGTAAAAGTCAAAGTACTTTATTACTGTAGATATTTACATATACTTAGCAAACGTCATTTTTTGCCTCAAATCTACATTGGACCACAGTGGGAGAGAAGATCGTAGAAAGTCTCACATATTGATTTTTAGATCTCTTTTAAAAATAGGTTGTGCTTAACTAATACAAACATGAAAAAAAAATGTTAAGATAATATAAGATAATTTATTGGTAATTGTACATTACATGTCAAACAATAATCATTCGAAAACATTGTAAAAAATCAATAACCACAGTAGGTATATATGTATCTGTATGCATACATGTATGGTAAAAATGTCCACAGTAATTAATAAATCATATAATAGGTTAAAATTATCAAATAAATTCATAATTTTCTATTCAGACTTAGTACTGTCATCAAAAATAATAATAATAATCAATTTCATTAAACTTATTATATTTCTTCCTGTCAATGAATTCCGCCACTGTGTAAAAAGCTTGCCCGGTCAGCCATTTTTTGAGGTGACGTTTAAATTCTGCCAGAGACTCCGCTCTCTTCACCTCATCCGGCAGATTATTGTATACCCCCGGGCCGCACACGTGTACGGACTGCTCGCTCCTAGCCAGCTTGTGCGGGACAGCCAACAATGTGCCCAAGCGGCGCGCTCGCTGACATACACTGTAAAATTGTAGATTTTGCCTCACGAATAAGGCAACCTGTAATATATACAGGGAAGGTAGCGTTATGATTTTTAAAACCTTAAAGAGCGGACGTGCCGAATCGATAATGGGTATACCCACAATCGCACGGATGGCGCGTTTCTGCATGACGAATACCCTATGCCAGTCTGCCGCTCGCCCCCACAGTTCAACACCGTAAGTGAGGAGAGACTGTATGGTCGCAAAGTAACAGGTCAAATCAAATCAAATCAAATCAAATCATTTATTTGTGAAACATAGGTAGGTAGTAGGATATGTACATTCAGGTGTTATAAAAATATTATGTATCTCTATGTCTAGCCATCGGGCATACAAATATTTCATGCAAATGTAGGTAAGTACATATTAATAGTTTTAACAGAAAAATCAATTGGATTCATATTACATTACATTTGTCAAATATTACCATAAACTTACAATTATTATCAAAAAGGTATTCTGATATGGAGTAATATATTTTGTTGATTAGAAGCTTACGCAATTCCCTTTTAAATTGCAATATATTGTCGACATTACGTATATTATCAGGTAATCTATTAAATATTTTTGGTGCCATACCAAAAATACTGTTTTTAAATAATGCTGTATGGTGTTGGGGCATACTAATTTTGTTAAGGTGTCTTTTGCTATTAATTTTAGTGTATAGATGCATGTTCGTCTTGACAAACATAGCTACCTCAAGAATATACAGGGATGGCACTGTCAGAATATTGAGCCTCTTAAAATGTTGTTTAGCGCTATCTCTACGGCAAAGACCACATACGGCCCTGACACATTTTTTTTGTGCAATTAATACAGATTCTTTACCTACTGAGTTACCCCAAAAAATTATTCCAAATCTTAGTGTAGAGAGTGTGTTTTCCTGGGGTTGAGAGCTAGTCCATTTGTGCGGAACCATTGGCCCTGCCGCCCGGCGACCGTGCGCAGTCGCACTTCCAGCTCGTCGACAGTACGTCCCGTCACGGCGGCGGTGACATCGTCGGCATACATGGTGACCTGTGCGTCCAGTATGCAGCTGGGAAGGTCATTCAGCAACAGCGAAAACATAATGTTGGACACTGATGAACTTTGTGGCACACCAATGTCTGTTTTCAGTTCATTGGATTTTATTGACCCTCTTTCGCCCACCACTGTTTGAAGCGTCTGAGACATAAAATCAATCAACAGGTTCAGCGCAGGTCCCCTGACGCCGTAGTGATGCAGCTTCGCCGCTATGACGTGGAGTGGTCCGCGACGTCAAATGCTCGCGACAGGTCGCAGCACAGCACGGCCACCTGCTGCCTCCCCTCCCGCGCGCGCAGGATACTCCACACCACCTCCCTAGTGAGGGATGTGGTGGATCTACCCGCCCTATAAGCGTATTGTCTGTCGGTCAGTATGTCCATGGCTGACAGGAATTGCACTAGGCGTGTACTGAGGCCGTTCTCCTGTACCTTGGCAGGTACCGGGATTATACACACCGGCCTATAAGCTTCGCCGTCTTCTTTTTTTCCTTTACCTTTGTAGATTGGAGATACTTTCACTCGTTTGAGAGAAGACGGGTATGTTCCATCACGAAGGCATCTATTAAAAAGGATCGACATGGTATTGCTAACCAACCCCGCGATTATGTTGAGCATGTCACAAGAGAGCTCATAAATATCCTTGCTCGGTTTTTGCGGTATTTTTTTGACTATGATGTCGAATACCTCATGAGGAGTAAACCGCCGAAATCTCAGCAAGCAGTCGAGCGGTGCGCACACGGCCAGCAAGGTGGCGGTGGCGGCGGCGAGGTAGGCGCGCGGGGCTCCACACGCAGCCGCTGTACTAAAAAATCTCTCGTTCATCGCATTAAAGACATGCTCATGCTTTTTACGAGGCTAGTGTAGTCAGTTGGTGAGTATGGGTCGCGACCCAGTTCTACGTTTACTACCCTCCACATACCCTTACACTTGTTCGCACTGGCTTCTATCTTGTCCGATAAGTAATTCGTTCGATCGTATTTCAGCTGAGAGTTATACTTAACTACTAAATTATTCACCAGCCTTTGCAGGTCTGTGTCGTCAATTTTACAATTTAGTTCTAAAGCGTCAAATAGGAGTCTCTTGGTATTTATTGTTTTGTCAAATACAAAACGATCATTTTTATGTATAACTTTCGTCATTTTGTACGGAAACTATACGTCATATTTGTATGTCAATATGTTTAAAAAATGCTTTGCAAAGTCGTCAGCTGTCTCGAATGGTTTGGTGTATAAGGCCGGCCAGTCGATACTATCTATTGCAGCCACAAAGTTCATTTTGTTACTTCGCAATAGACACCTAGCGCGCACAGTGACTGGAGCAGTGGTGGAGGGTAGGTGGCATTCTACCTGCAGCCGCACGGCGAGGTGGTCGCTGAGGCGCGTGAGCACGGGGCTCGCGCGCGCGGCGCCGCCGTCCACTTTGGAGTATGCGTGGTCCAGTGAAGTGCTCGTCGTCTCAGTCACTCTAGTCGGGAAATCTACAAAGTTCGTCATGTCAAAGGATGCTAATATATCTGCATGCTGTTTTTGGTGCGTGGACGCGACCAAGTAGTCAATGTTGATATCGCCAGCTATTATGATCTTTCCGTAGTGATCATCTGTTGATATCTTGTCAAGCAAGCTCTCGAACACAAGGAAGAATTCATTACAGTGCATCAGGTTTGATCTGTACACATAATTTATTTATTTATTTATTTATTTACAAATTACAGATACATTGTACTTAGTCAATGTACAGCAGATATTTCACAAATCTGTTCTACGGACATGCTACTCAGCTCAACCAAGGGGGTGCAGGTAATGCATTTTTTTACAAATATGCATGTCCCGCCGTGTTCTATGTTCGGCCGACAGTAAGTGGAGATTAATGCATAGTTTAATAATGTCACCGACTTAATTTCCTCGGCTCTTAAAAAGTGCTCACTTAAACATAATACGTCACATTTAAGTTCGTGTAGTAGGAGCGCTTCAATCCGTTGCGTTTTGTAGGTGACCGACCGGATGTTTTGGTGGCATACAATAACGCGTGTCGACGCTGGCCCGGCGCTCGTCGTGCTGGTGGTGGTCGCATTCGCCTGGCGGTCTGCGCGCTGCTCCGGCGCTGGCGACGGCGATATGCTGCGTCTTTCTCTCGCCCCGCTCGTCGTGGCGGGGCCGCGCTGGAAACCAGCCGGCGTGCTTGATGCCGGGTGGCCACGAACAGGGCGTTTCAAACAATCCAAACAGGTACTCCGGGATTCCAATCACAAACGAAGCATGTCTCTCCGTTCTGATTTCTCGTTTAGTTACGCTGTACTCATCACTCCTCGCAATTTTGTTAAGGAAGTTCTTGATCGCTTCCTTGGTGGGGTTTCGCTTGAAGTTCCAAGCTTGTATGAACTTCGTCTGAGTTACAGCCACTAGACCATCGTCTTTGTTACCTGTTCCAGTAATCACAGCTCGCTTCTTATTCCTCTGTTTCATGATGACAGTTTGCCAACCCTGGTTGTTATTTGGCGTCGGCTGTTCCGTGGCCACAGCCAGATTGTTCAGGCTTCTCGGCACCTAATGACCTCGTAGGGGCCCATCAGCTACGAGGTAGCGTAGCGATCAGTTGCCAAGAAGTGTGAACGTCGGCGATTCACCGAGCTATTAATTATTGGAGTCGATCTAACCTGGTCTGTGCTTCGGTCCCGTCAACCTCCTGTCTCTCTGCAAGGCCCGGGTGCACCCTAGGCTCTTCTTGGTAGACAGGTTCTTCAGCCAACCAGGTATGACTGGCAGGCCAGCTTCGATGAGCACAGTGTTCCAACACAGGTTATGTTACGTGGTAAAAACCAATCGGCCACGTAAATGCGAACTTTATCTGGTTCGGGGAACCACAACACACTCAGCTATATAGACAATCCTGAGGGAAACCCGAATACATTCCAGATGGCTTGCGATTTAATTTCAATACCCTAACCAATACGCGTTTACATTGCGAGGGGTTTCGTCTGTCAGTTGTCAAAAAACTCCAAGGTTGGCAGCAACGTCAAATTCAAAATGGCCGTTCCGAAACCATCGATCGAATATCGATTTGGAATCGAACAATCACCCGCCCGGACAGGCACCCACCTGTCCCCTAATCTACGGGCAGCCGAGACAACGTTGCTACCGCTGCGTTGAACCGAGCCTCCTACTAGAACCTCCGCAGACCGGGGGGTCCCGTCCTTGCCAGGGAACAAGTTAACAATGCGCCCCCTGCGCCAACGTAGTGGCGGTAGGTTAGCATCCTTAACCAGAACGAGGTCACCAACACTAGGGGGGCTGGTTTTGTCAGTCCACTTAAGGCGCTGTTGTAAGATATGCAGATACTCGAGCGACCAACGCTTCCAGAAATTCTGAGTAAACTGCTGCAACATCTGATACCTTGACAACCGATACAATTTCACTCCCTCGAAGGGGAGCTCGGGAAACGCGTTAAGTGGCTGTCCTATCAAGAAATGGCCTGGAGTCAGAGCCTCCAGGTCATTTGGATCCGAGCTGAGCGGACACAACGGTCGCGAATTGAGAACGGCCTCGATCTTACAAAACAATGTCGCGAGCTCCTCAAAAGTCAGCGCGGTCTGACCTACTATACGCCCCAAGTGCGTCTTAGCTGACTTAACTACGGCCTCAAAAATCCCACCCCAGTGGGGGCAACTCGGTGGGCTGAAGGTCCACTGTATACCCCGACGGGAGAGGGCCGTTCCAATATCCACTTTATTTACATTCAAAAAGTTGACTATCTCTCGTAAGTATCGTTCCGCACCGACGTAGTTAGTGCCGTTATCAGAGCGGATCAAAGTTGGAAGTCCCCTTCGAGAAACAAACCTATCCAAACAAGCAATGAAAGCCTCTGTCGAGAGATCAGCAACGAGCTCGAGATGTACCGCCTTGGTGGATAAACAAACAAACACACATAGGTACGCCTTGTATTGCTTAGCGGTACGCAATCGTGAACTCTTCACCATAAACGGTCCGGCAAAATCCGTACCAACACCTGAAAACGGTCTGACCTCATTCACACGATCAGGGGGCAAGTCCCTCATGAGAGGTTGCATCGTGGCAGCCTTAAGTCGATAACAAGGCATGCACCGAAACACGATGTTCCGTATGACACGGCGGGCAGATAAGATCCAAAACTCCCGCTGGAGCGTGGCCAACAACGCGTTACAGCCGGCATGCGCGTTTTTAATATGACGATCAGTCACCAGCAATTCAACTAACTGTCCCCCCTTGGGGAGCAGAAGTGGGTGACGAGCCGAATACGACAGATTCGCATTGCGCAATCTTCCTCTTACCCGAAGTAACCCGGTCGAATCAACAAAGGGGTTGAGACGCGCGACGGCTCCCTTCAATTTCGAACGTCCACTTCGTATAATCTCCAATTCTGCCCCAAACTTCGAGGACTGTACCAACCGGACCAAATTCAGTAGCGACTCGTTTCGCTCTGCCGGAGTCAGAATAGGGTTCAACGTTCGCTGATCGCGAGGAGTACGACAATTTCGAGCGAATCTCCTAATCCAAGTGGACACGTTTATCAACTTGTCAAGTGAGCTATACCGGTCCAGCAGAAACCCGGCGTCAGGGTCCTCAGCCTTCTGGGTAACATGCACGGCCGCTCTGGGGCCATGATCCGAAGATACTACTACATGGCTGTGGGGCCAGTCCGATTCTCTCCTGGCAAGCCAGGGTGGTCCCCACCACAAATGGTGTCTAACGAGTTCAGGAGCCCGACATCCCCTGGATGCACAATCAGACGGGTCCAATTCTCCTGGTACATGTCTCCAGGTCAGTGGGACCTCAGACGACACAATCTGGGAGACACGGTTCGCAACAAAAACCTCTAAGTTATGGACCGAAGCCTTCAGCCAGCACAAAACAATCTGGCTGTCCGTCCACGCGTACACCGTATCCTCCAAAACCACTGACCCACGCAACACTGTTAGAGTGTGATTCAAAAGTTTGGTCAAAAGAGCAGCCCCGGACAGTTCCAGTTTTGGAATCGTCATCCTTGTCCGAATAGGCGCTACCTTGCTTTTTGCCAAAACCAAACGCACGTCGACCTCCCCGGTGGAGGTGACGGTTCGCAAATAAACCGCTGCCGCAAACCCTCGTTCAGAGGCATCACAAAACCCGTGAAGGGTTGCCCTGTAATCCCCAGCAGGGACCAATTTTCTCGGCAGCGATACATTATTTATATCCGATAGCGAGGTGAACATTCGCGTCCAATCAGTCAACAAATCACCTGAGAGGTGGGTGTCCCAGGTCAACTGAGCCGCCCATAGCCTTTGCATAAAACATTTGAGAGCAAAGGTGACTGGAGAAATCCATCCATTCGGGTCGAACGTTCTCGCAATCGTTGACAGTACTGACCGCTTCGTCCAGGCCTTCGGTGTTTCTAAAACCACCCGATAGGTAAACTCATGATGGACGGGCCGGTACTGAATTCCAAGCACTGACAACATGTTAGGGTTGTCAGGATTCTCAAAAACGTGCGGGTCTTGTTGAAACTCATCTGGGAGACCAGCCATCAACTCAGGGGAGTTGGACATCCACTTGCGTAGTTCATAGCCGCCTCGTTCCAGCAATTGAATGAGCTCGTCGCGTCGGTCCAGAGCTTCCTCTACACTGGCTGCCCCTGTGCAGACGTCATCGACGTACAAATCTTGCTCCAGGATAGCGGCGGCTCTAGGATAGCTCACACGGTCACGCGACGCCAACTCCCGCAGGGTACGCATCGCCAAATACGGGCTAGACCGTAACCCATACGTGTTCGTGTTCAACTCATAGACCTTGACTGGCTCGGCCGTGGACTCACGCCAAAGTATCAACTGATACCTTCTGTCAGCCAGATGAATTACCGTTTGCCTAAACATCATCCGAATGTCTGCGACAAATACAATCTGGTGCCTCCGAAAGCTCGTGAGAATATCCGAAATATCACGGCTCAACTTGGGTCCCGAATGTAGACACTGATTCAGGGACATCCCGTTCGAGGTAGGTGCTGACCCATCAAAAACAACTCGAATCTTGCCGGTAGGGGTTCGTAGGACGGCATGGTGTGGAAGGAAACAATGATCCTCAGATCTCCAGTCCACACCCGATACCGACATGTGTCCTAACGACTCATACTCCCTCATGAAATCAACATATTTTTGTTTAAATACGGCGTCCCTTGACATCCTACGCTCCATCGACATCAATCTCGTCTCAGCCATCTTCCTAGATTCTCCTAGTGGCGGTCGATCGGCCCTGAAAGGCAGTCGAGTTACAAAACGACCAGAACGAAGGCGACCAGTACTATTCTGGTAAAACAACTCGCACTCTTCTTCGTCTGCGTCGACTCGACGAACGGTGGGAGGTTCCTCTATCTCCCAGAAACGTTGGATAGCGTCTGACAACGCTGAGCCAATAAGTATGCCATCTGACTCGGCAGGCCTAACCATTGGCAATGCCGGACCCATGATCACGTGACCAAACTTAGTATCCACAGCAATCAACCCGTCCGGCTGAAGAACTCGCCGATCCGACAACAGAAACCTACCCAGAACGTCTGCTCCCAGTAGCAGGTCGACCGGGGCTGGAGTGTCAAAATCGGGATCCGCCAACTTGAGTCCTGATGTCAGGAATCGAACGGCCGGATTCAACTTCACCAAGGGGTGTCTGCCCATGACATGCGTCATCACTAAAGCTTGCACGGATGTTTTTGTCAAAATGTCATAACGTGGAGAGAACGTGATCACCGCTTGACCAACTACATTCGTAACCGTAACATTCCCCACGCCCCGTATTGATTTATTATAGCTATTTACCTTGAGGCCCAACCATTTTGCTAAATCGTTCGATACAATGCAGCCCTGAGCTCCAGAATCTAATAGGGCGCGAACGTATATTGGGTTGCCCGCCAAATCCCAAACAAGCACAGAGGCGATCGGTAACACCACCGTCTCCGGTTGGGGGGCAACAAATTGTTGGGCCGCAAATTCCTAGCGAGGGCCCCCGGGGCCCCACTCTGCCTGTAACCGATCAGGGATGCAGCTATACGCCAGCGGGTCCCATTGTACAAATGGCCCACGCGCCGGTTCCATTCCCAACCTACGATTCCCCGTAAAGGGGGGTGGGCGTGAATTCAATCGTGGCCGCTCCATGAGCGGGGGGGACATCACATGTGACCGACGAGGACGAGGCGACGAGCGGGGCGACAACTGAGGCGGCGTCCGAACCGCATCCGCATAGCTCGAAGGTGTCCCATGCCACCCGCCCGTTACGGCCTGCTCAACACACCCAATGTCCCGCTGAGTCGGATGCTGAGTCGCAACCGAAAACTCAGGGCCCCCCATGTGATGACCCTGAGTGCGGCCCTGCACCCCTGGGTGGCCACGTGCTTGTGGCCCCATTGCCCGCTGAGTTGGATGCTGAGTCGCAACCGAAAACTCAGGGCCCCCCATGTGATGACCCTGAGTGCGGCCCTGCACCCTAGTACTGCCCTGTGCACGTGGGGACGTTGGCCCCTGAGTTGCGCTCCGAGTCGCAAACGAATTCTCAGGGCCCCATGCCGTGTCACCCTGGGTACGGCCCTGTGCACGTGGGGACGTTGGCCCCTGAGTTGCGCTCCGAGTCGCAAACGAATTCTCAGGGCCCCATGCTGTGTCACCCTGGGTACGGCCCTGTGGTGGCTGTTGGCCGGACCGGTTCATGCACAACAGATTGTTGTGGGCCCCACCACAATATCCGCACATTTTTGTGCGCGTGCAGTCCCTAGCCATGTGTGGCCCGAGGCACAGGAAACACCAGCTCCGCTGCTTGGCCATCCGGCGCCGTCCCTGAACCCTAAGTTCCCCGAACTAATTGCAATTGGCCACAGCATGGCCAATCTGCCTACAACATGGGCAGGTCTCACTATGTGGGGTCAATGCACTCACAGTCCCATACGACTGCCGGTTGGTGCGGTCCTTCCTCGTCGGAGGGCCCCTACTCACAGCGCTCCCGGCAGCTCTCTGTGGCTCCGAAGGATGGGTGACCGTCAACCCCAAATTCTCTGCCCGTCGAGCCTCCTCTTCCAAGAATCCGACCAAGTCGGAGAAGGCGGGCAGGTCCTCGGCCGACCTCCCGTGAGACTGTTCGAAACGAGTCTGCACGTCAGCGGGTAGGCGGGAAAGTACAATGTACAGCAGTAGGTACGACCATTCACCAACCTGAAGTCCAAGATTCTCTAGAGCCTTGGTGACGGACAACAAGGGGTTCAAAACCTCCGTCTGTATGGCCCCGACCTTGTTCACAACCGGGATACTAAACAAACGGTTCAGTTGGGCATCGGCCAACCTCCGTTTGTTATGGTAACGTCTGACCAACAATTGCCTGGCCGTTTCATAGTTACCCTCCGTAACTGTCAAATGAGCGACCAGCTCCCTAGGCTCACCCCTCAATGCTGCCACCAGCTGAGCCATCTTGACAGACTTGGTAATGTCCGATCGCATGTGCACCAAACTGTCGAACAGATTGATGAAGCTCATCCATTCACCGGACACTCCGTCAAAGGTAGGCATAGTTATGGCAGGTAACCTGGACCCCGAACCCTGAAGCGGCAGAGGTGCTTCAATGTCACCACCATGGCTGGACTCGCGCTGTCTACGTATGTCCGCAGCCTTCTGCGTGATAGCAGCTGCCATCTCCATACATTGGTCGACATCCCCTAGCAACCGTGACAGCCTGTCAGGTGCGCAACCATCAACTGATTCCGCCTGCGCGGACAATTCGAGCACCCTATTGTAACGTTCCTTAACGTCCATAGACTGCTCCAATACCACATCATGCCTATCTAAACGGTCTATCAGACCGTGTGCGGAGGAAAACCATCTGAGTTCCTTAGAAACACCCTTCTGGATTTCAGATAACGACATGATCGGAACGATACTTACTCACAATTTGCAGTAACTCAATTTTATTGGACCCTCCAGTCTATAACCCAAACGAGGGAACCCTAAACTATAATTTAAACAATGTTATTTTCCTTAAACAATAGGAACCGAGTTTTATATCTGTATAAATTCTGTAAATAACAATTTAGTCTCCCTTTATCACTACAACACACACAGATAGTCAATATTAGTTCAAGTTATAAATTGCTATAAACTGAAAACAATGTAATAGCCTGCTATTAATAGATGTAACTACCTATGTTAACCAAAACATTCTTCAATAGCATTACTAGACCACTAATAGATTGACTAACTGGTAATTCAATTCAATATCTGTCTATCTACTACCAGCAATAGACCTATAGCTTACAATACTACTAATCTATGTGGATATAGGAACAACAGTTACCTAATAACCGCCTATACCTACAGATTGATAGTCCCAAATCGTGCGTTCCTGGAGCCCTTGACGGCTGCAAATCTCAGGAAACCACGCTCTGCTACCAAAATTGTTCAGGCTTCTCGGCACCTAATGACCTCGTAGGGGCCCATCAGCTACGAGGTAGCGTAGCGATCAGTTGCCAAGAAGTGTGAACGTCGGCGATTCACCGAGCTATTAATTATTGGAGTCGATCTAACCTGGTCTGTGCTTCGGTCCCGTCAACCTCCTGTCTCTCTGCAAGGCCCGGGTGCACCCTAGGCTCTTCTTGGTAGACAGGTTCTTCAGCCAACCAGGTATGACTGGCAGGCCAGCTTCGATGAGCACAGTGTTCCAACACAGGTTATGTTACGTGGGAAAAACCAATCGGCCACGTAAATGCGAACTTTATCTGGTTCGGGGAACCACAACACACTCAGCTATATAGACAATCCTGAGGGAAACCCGAATACATTCCAGATGGCTTGCGATTTAATTTCAATACCTACCCTAACCAATACGCGTTTACATTGCGAGGGGTTTCGTCTGTCAGTTGTCAAAAAACTCCAAGGTTGGCAGCAACGTCAAATTCAAAATGGCCGTTCCGAAACCATCGATCGAATATCGATTTGGAATCGAACACAGATTCTCAGGAGTCACTTTCGGGGGGGGGGTTCGGTTTTGAACGCTGGCTGTATGCGACGCGGGGACGGCAGTGGCAAAGTAGTCGCAGTCGGTGTTGTTGTCTCACTCATGGACGTTATGTTGGAAAGAGATGTACGTGACTTCGGCACAGGTCGGTTAACCTCGGTTGCAGTTAGCGATGTAGGGGGCTTGATCACTTTTTTCTTTCCAGCAGCTGTGGCGCTGAGCGCTGCCGATGCCTTCACATGCGCTTGACGAACAGGACGCTGCCGCGCAGCCGCTGAGTCCACTGGATCGTTTGGCGCTGGGATTGCATCTTGTTCTGAGGGATTTTGAATGGATACCCGTTGAAGCACTAATATTTGGCTCGAAATTAGAGCATTTTGCTCTAGTACGATGCTTTCTAGGGCACACACATTGCTATTCAACACTGATATAGACTTTTCCATCTCACGCACAACACTTTCAATTAACTTAAGCGACATTTTCGATTAAAAATCACTAAATTAGCGCAGGAGCTGTTCTGCACGTCTCGGTGACGACGACGGCATAGGTTAGAGCTCATGTCTTCAAAATATGATTAATAAGCGGGAATAAATAATTACAAAATTATTAACTGCAAGGTTTGTGTTGAGCCAGATTAACCCCATACAGTCCTGTCATTTAAGTAATCTTGAACATTGTAATATCCCTTTTTCAACAAAGTCGCTTTAACATGCTTTTTAAATGGCAATTTCAAAATCTCCAGAGGTATCTTATTATAGTAGAGAATGCACTGACCCTTGAAAGAATTGCTAACCTTTGCGAGTCTAAATTGGGGCGCACATAGTCTGTGATTATTTCTTAGGTTAACATTACAGCTATCGCTAAATTTGGAAAAGTTTTTAAGGTTCTTGCTTACATACATTATATTTTCGAAAATAAATTAACTAGCTACTGTTAGTATGTCAATTTCTTTAAAAAGCTCTCTTAAGGAGTCTGTTTCTTTTTAAATTATAAATTGCTCGAATAGCTCTTTTCTGTAAAATAAAAATACATAGTTTGAATATCCGCTGCTTTCCCCCACAACAAGATACCATAGGAAATCACACTATGAAAGTAACTAAAATATACTAGCCTAGATGTAGCCACATCCGTGCTTTGTCTGATGTTCCTAACAGCGTAAGCCGTAGAACTTAATTTACCAGCCAATTTATCTATGTGGGTCCCCACTGCAATTTGCTATCAATGGTTATTCCAAGAAATTTCGTATCATTTACTTATTCTAACGTGCTATTGTCTAACACTAAACTGGTCTCAACTTGCCTGACATTTGGAAGTGAGAATTTGATACACTTGGTTTTACCAGCATTTAACAATAAATTATTAACTGTGAACCAATTCAAGGTTAAAGACAATACACCATTAACATCATCAAAATCTCCTTTTTGTCTTTCAATTTTGGAAAACCATTGAAGAATCATCAGCAAACAACACTATGCCAGTTAATTTCTCCACCATGAAAGGCAGATCGTTAATATATGCCAGGAATAAGAAAGGGCCTAATATGGAATCTTGTGGAACGCCAATTTTAACACCCGATTCATCAGATTCTGCTGCTAATAAACATATGTTGTAGATATGGAATGAATAAAAGACCATTTTATAGTTAATTACTAATGTGCCCTTTAATACATATATTTGTATATTTAATAGACTTGAAAAGCTTCAAAAGGCAATTATTATGTCTTAAATCTTATATATATATATTAATATTATGTCTTAAAACACATTTTTTTATGTATCATGTACGTAACCGATGTATTTATAAGTTTGTATGTGGTATTGAAGGAATAAAGATAATCAGATTATTTGTTTTTGTAATAATACCACTTGTTAACATCTCCTTTGTAGATCCATCACAAAAAATATGTGATGGAACTGCAACAACCCACGGTGCGCGAGTCCAACTGGCACTTGGCCGGTTTTTTCTTTGATGTAATTTGCTTCAAAACAGCGATAAATAATAAATACTCTATCATGTAAACTTTGTTATCGCCTTCTAGATAATTAAGACCTCTAAAATGGCCAACTGAGGGTGCTTGATTGTGACCATAAGACATTGTTGGCAAAATGCCAGGCATAAGGGCTTCTACATCAAGAATACTAGGGGGCAAGGAAGATGGAGATCGTTTGTATAGTTAGGAGTCAAGTGCCGCCGCAGACATTTGAAACAAACTTTGGGATGTCATAACTCAGCTGTAGACGCTACTCAGAAGTGGGGGACTAGAAGACCTGTTTATATGTCTTAACCTGGTTAATTATTCTGCGAGATTGATATCTCCCATACTTTTACTCTTTCGCCACCCCGAATGTACAAAGTGATCTTTTCTAGACAGTATCTCGATACTCCAAACCAACCACCCATTTTGAGTGACAAGCCCATCGCCGCAGCCATGGTGATATTAGGGTTTCTCCACGATGGAACATCAAAAGTAATAATAATTTTGCTTCGCATTAAATCAAACAATAATTTTACTTACGCGGAGAGTTATTTTCCTCAGATCAGGTTTAGAATTCGTATATCGTATAAAGTTATTGCACATGAAAATTCACATTTCAAGCTTATAAAAAAGAACAAAGACGAGCTTATCTCCAACAAGAGATTTTTTCCAGCAAACCCAAAATTAAATGGTTAAATTTAAAAGTATTGACTGGTAGACCTGTGCAGAAATACAAGTAAATAATTATAATAATTGTTTTTACTAAACTACTTTATATACTACATATAGAAAAACATTAATACCGTATATAAAATACATTTAATAAATTAACAATACTACATATTCAATCCCTAAGTTTAGGCAATGCTCCTTTAGACAATTCTTGAAGATAAAGACAGATGGACTGTCCCTGATGGCGCAAGGAAGTGTGTTCCACAGATATATTGCCCTCATTTGGAACCCATGATCGCAAGACGGTATTGTGATGCGGAGTAGAGAGCATGGAGGCCGTGTGGGATCTAAGAGGTCTAGTCGACGTAAGGAAATCGAAGCGTTCGAGCAGAAAGCGGGGATAACGGGGTTTATTAAAGATGCTGTACACGAAAGTGACGATGTGAGTATCTCGACGAAAATAGATAGGAAGCCATTTTAACTCCCTGCGACACTGTAACACATGGTCGAACTTTCGCAGTCCGAAGATAAACCGAATCCCGAGATTTTGAAGTCGCTCGAGTTTCTTCATTTGCTCTTCGTTTAGCCCAACAAACATCAGCATAATCCATCAGCGGAAGGAGAAGGGATAGAGCGAGGGTAATTTTCATTTGACATGGCAAGAAGTTCTGGAGTCTTCTAAAGAGTCAAAAGTGCCGAAGACACGCGTACTGACCTAACTGGCATACTTTGACCAGGATAGGTGGCTATCGAAAATGACCTTCAAGTTTTTGGCCTTGTCACTGTAAGCGATAATAGTACCATTATATACTACAGATGCTATGGGCAGTTGTTGTAGTTGATTTAACAAGTCCCTGGATGCCAGAATCATAGCCTAGGACTGACTGGGGTTAAAAATCAGTAGAAAGGACAATGCCCATGTCCTGATGTTTTCGAGGTCAGCGTTTAGCGCATCTATAGCCGAAGTCACATCACTAGAGAGAAAAAGACGACAGATCTGAAGATCATCAGCATAGAGATGATATAAATAAGAGATATCATAAGAGGGGTAAGAATGCCAACCAGAGGAACTCCCATAGTAAGATCGCACCACTCGGTTAATGTCTCCTCGGACTTTATGCGCTGCTGCCGATCTCTTAGGTAAGAGTTGAACTAGCTAGCCGAGCGGGAGGAGACATTTAAGGACTTCATTATCTCAACGAGAATATCGAAATCGACACAGTTGAAGGTACTATTGAAGTCAAGCATTCCGAGCACAGAAAGCTGTTTATTGTCCATGGCAACCTGTATGTCGTCCATGACTTTAAGTAAGACGGTCATGGTGCTATGACCAGACCGAAACCCGGATTGAAACGGGTTAATCAAAAGATTTCTGGAGAGGTAGGTGGACAATGGATTCGAGAACTTTGGAGAGGATATGGAGAATAGAAATAGGATGAAAATCTTTAGAGGAGGAGGGATTGGATGTTTTAGGTAGATGGATGACATGTGTTTTCTTCCACACTGTAGGAAAGGAGCTTTCTGAGAGGGAAATATTTATAACATGTGTGATCACAGGAAGCAGTTCATCAAGCACGCTGCTGATCATCCGGGGGTAAATATTGTTATCGACCGCAGCTTTGGATATTATAACCAGCACTACCTTTCTAACAGCATTGACTCCAACCTGTCTGGTGGCTTCTTTAACAAAAGGGTCCATCACAACAGGTGGGGTAGAGAAGTGTCTATTGAGACCGTTGAGATCGACATTACCAACTGGCAGTTTCAAAGACTTATCGACCCCAAGAGTCCTGAGGAAGTTCCATATCTGAGCAGTAGAGTAATTCTCAGTGCACCTGTATATGTGGAGGCGCTAAGCGTCACGACACAAACGATAACAGTGATTCTATAAGCATTTAAATGTAATAAAGTTCTCTTCTGTCGGATAATTTTTGGATCGACTTTTAGCTTGGTTCCTCTTGGCCATTAGGCGCTTGATTGCGTCTGTTAGCCAAGGTGCAAAGCGTGTTTGTCAAACAGACTGAGGATGATCGCGTTGTGCTTGTGAATGTTGTCGCCAGCAAGTACGAGGGACCAGTCGATACCGGAGGCATCGGATTTAAGGGATTTAATTTCCATATCCTTAAAGCTGTGAATATTAAGAAATTTACCCCTGCTCTTGGGGGACTTTATCTTATATGGTAGGACAATAAGATCATGGTAGGAGAAACGAGCGTTCATTTGACCATGAGCCATCATCATTTCAGGATCAGAAGTTATCATGAGATCAAGAAGAGTATATACCCCCTAGGGTGAGGTTGGAAATGAGTCAAGTCAAGGGGAAGAAGATGTAGATTGAAGGAGCTAACAATCGACTGGAATTTATTGGAGTGGGAGTTAATTATGAGAAGACAAGTGTTAAAATCAACTAGGATAAGAGTATCCTTATATAGGTGAGTCAAATTGTTAAGAAGCGATTCGAACGAATCAAAGTAGTCGATTTGAAGAGAGGGTCTACAGAAGACACTAATAGGAACTTTACTGTGTTGTAGTCAATATTCTTGAAATAGATATTCTTCGGATTCCGAATATTGACTCGCAGAGAGACTGACCACCACTTTGCACGGGATATCCGAGCGCAGATAGACCCCTCCGTCAGCCTTACCGACTTTGTCATTCCTATAAAGCCCTAAACCAGTGAGATAGTTCAGAGAAGAAGGTAGATTAGGCTTGAGGAATGACCCCGACACGAGTATACCGTAAATACGTTACTCCTTAAAGGTAAGCAATAGGTCAGAGTAACTAGAGTGCATGCTTTCAGCGTTAATGTGAACTGTGTTGAGATTTTTATCCAGACAACCGACCAGAACAATCTTTACATTGTTAGAAAGAGACTCATCCTCTTATGAAGAGTTGTCACTTGCCGCACTTTCAAACAATTGGAGGAGCATGAAAAGAAACTATTATCACATGAGTGGGAAATAACTCAAATATATACCTACATATAGGTATTAATATATCTACAATAACCCTTAGAAATAACTATTTCCTAATGATTTCAACAACTAACTAAACTATCTAGCTGTATAAAATAAAGAATTTTCAAATGGATATATGTAGTCTATGGTCAAGGTCAGTTATATTATAAATAAAGCACCATTATATGATAGAAAATAATTAAATTTCAAAGTATATAGAGCCTAATCGTATGTTGTGTTATTTTTCCGCCTACCCGCACGAAAAATAAAAATTTAAATGTGAATTCGTTTTGAAATGACGCCCATCTCGAGCGAAAGATATAGTGATTATGGAACCTTTCGATCTACTTATCTGAATCATACATATACAAATCAGAAAATTAATGCTTATACAAATCAGAAAAAATGGGATATTTTATATAGTTGGCTGGACGCTTGCTGGAAGCTTGCTGCAAGCAGCCGGACGCACTTCTCCAAGGTGACCTTTGCTGGAAGCCGTTACTGGCAGACGTTGATTCGACCCTGGAAAGCCCCAAAAACTAGTCATGAAATTCGTTTCAGAAAACATTTATTTACTATAATAAACCTTAAGTTACGAAAAACCGTTTCTCTCGACAATACTAAGCTGCGTCTTGGGTTGCGATTTTGCCCGTAAAGTTGTTTCAACATAAACGACAAACTTCAGAACTCCACCTGCAAACTTCAATCCGTTGAACCGGTTATCCGCAAATGGTGAAGGTCTACTTAAAGTTAACGATAACTTACTCATTCAAACGCAAGGTGTGTAAAAAAATCTTGTGTAGGTACTGACAAATGGTACTGAAGTTTACTCTACTAACCACCTATGGTACTTTAGTACGAAGTGTGTCGTTAATGCGTCGTTGATCAAAATCTACCTAAAACTGTTTCCAAAAGCATTTATGGTTGCAAATGAACTTGTGACGATAGGCGGAGCTGGTAATGAACATGTTAAAGCAGATTCAATTTTGAAGACTTTGTTTTTGTTTTCTCTTATCGTCTCTTGTTTATATTAGATAGAGTATATATATTAAACCTTTGACACATGAAAATTGTCATGTAGAAAATTTTCAATTTTGTACTCATCTTTTAACCCAAAAATCCGCTATTGGGGAGCTACAATAAACCAGACGTCTCACACAGATACACACTTCAAACTTACAGGCGTTATTTTGAGTCGGGGGTTAAAAAGCAAAGATGACAAGGGTCAAACTTGTCCACTTAGGAGGGCCCATAAAACATATATTCGCACTAATAATACCCATGTATATACGTTGCGTTATAAAATTTGTCGGTTTGCGATAGTAAAGACCTAGTTTTATGAAGACCAACAATGCTTTCGAGAGATCCTTGTGATCGTAAAAGCGTGGCTTCTCGATTCCAATCTCGTCATCTCGACGCTGCAAGTATACAACGGTAGGAGTCGGTTGTCGCCGGTTTTCAGTGACGAGTCGAAACACTCTTTCCCGATACCTAAACTAGTGGTTCTGTAAGCAGCAGGCCTCGTGAGTCTGTTCTTGGAAAGCTGAACTTAGAACAAACAAATATAAGCACCAATAACTTTGTAAACTACATTTTGCGATCTAGAATCCAACCTATTGACTTTTCACCAACATCATATAGCCTTTGACGCTCACAGTCTCAACGAATCTTACGAAACCTCATTTGTTTTTGAATGTCATTTTAAATTCCATTTTCGGCTTACTAATAAACGAAGTTATTCACAGTGTAACTTATACAGTGTTTTGTCTTGCTTTGATATTTATTCGACGTATGAAAAGGACAAAACACTGTATAAGTTATACTGATAATAACTTTTTTTGTTAGTAAGGCCGCCATATTCAGAAAAATTTACAAAAACTAAATCAACAAAATCATTATAAATATTTTTTTATATAAATACGTAAGTTTGATCACCAAATATTGGACAATTTTGGTAGCCAGGTTCTGTCAATAATGGATGTAGTGTGTCCGCATGGTTGCATAGAACTCATATGTGCGCTCCTCCGCAAACATTATTGATGCGCTACAGATGCGCTTGCTCACAAAATTTCACGAGAATAAATTGAAAAATGCTACTCATAGAGGAGAACAGCCAGAAATCCGGACAGACAGATTTATTTATTTATTTATTTCATCTCAGTGTACAACTTTACAGATAAAAATCCAAGGCGTTATAAATAGCACATATAAAATCTAAAAAAACATGATACAAATACTATTTGCACAATGTCTATAAAATAAAATTAGAATTATGTCAATAAAATAAAATTAGATCAATATCACATCAATATAACAGAATTTCGATACAATCAAAAATACAATTTGCATGCCACCCAACGTAATGTCAATAAACTAAAATTAGATTAATGTCAATAAAATTAAATTAGATCAATGTCAGATAAAAATTATTAAATGAGTTTAAATTACAACATCACACAATCCTTTCAAACATTCTTCTCGCAGAACCTGCCACAATCTCGCACAATATGCCTTCATGAATCACCAAACAGATCAGTCAATGATGCTGCAGCCAACAGAGCGTTGAGACTGTCCCGAGCCCTCACCAACGGAGACTGCTGGCGCGCCACCGTGCAGTGCGTGCCGACCGCTAACAGCTGGTGCCTGCGCGCGCGGAGATATTTGTCGGGCACGAATAGCGCGCATACGGTACCGACAAGCGCGACACTGTCACTGTCGCCTCGAAACAATCGACAAACAGTCAGAAGCTGCTCGGTATTACGTCTGACCTCTAGTGAGTTGTATCCGAGCATACCCAAAATAAAAGCGGATGGATAAAGGTAAGGGTAAGGCCAAATTTCCTCTTATATAGGTATCGTAGGAAAACTTTGTGTATCTTCTCGAGCGTAAGGACGTATGAGCTTTAGTGCGGATTCCAAACAACTGAGCTAGTTTCAAGTTTGGTTCTCACTAAGGCCGTGTAAAGTAGCTGGACCACACCCAGGTTCTAGAATCCCTTACTATTACGAATTACAAACCCCAATCGTTTAAAGCATTCCTTGGCCAAAGTGCTCATGTGCTCGTGGAATGTAAGGTTTAGGATCGAACGTAACACCGAGGTCCTTAATAGAATACACTCATAGACTCCGTACCGAGCGTATACGTTGCGTTGATAGGCTGAGAAGAGCGCCTGAAAGACAGACATTAAATAACACTTAGCAGTATTGAATAGGAGTTTGTTATTCACACTCCACCTATAGACCGCATCAAGATCTTCTTGCAGCAAACCACAATCATCCTCTGAACTTACGGGAAGTATCAGATTCAGATCGTCCGCATACAAAAGGCAATTGGCGTGTTTGAGGTCTAATTCCAGGTCATTTATCATGATGATAAATAACAAAGGAACAAGAATAGACCCTTGACTAACGCCCGAACGTGTATGGTACGGACGGGACTCGAAACAGCCGTGTCGCACATATTGCTGGCGGTCCTTCAGGTAGTCAGCGAAGAAAACCAACAGCCTTGGGGCAAATCCAATGGCACATAACTTCTTCATAAGGACGTCATTATTGACACTGTCAATCGCTTTACGAAAGTCCATATAGGCGACGTCCACCTGACATCCCTGATCCATGCACTCCGATACAATCTCAACTAAAGTCAGTAAGTTGGTGATAGGACTTGATGTCACTTGTCTTGGGGATAGGACTGACTCGAGAAAGCTTCCAGCTGGTCGGGTATTTACCTTGCTCGAGAGCGAGATTGAATATCCGTCCTAAGGGTAATATCAGCTGATCGCTACAGGCCTTCAAAAAGTAAGGAGGGACGTTTTCCGGTCCAATTGCACTCCTTGGCCTCAACTGCTTCAACCCTACCTCTATATCCCTACGGGAGATGTGCGTTATCTGTACGTTTTTGGCAGAGCACGATTCATCGGAGCTGTTTACCAGTTCCGGATCGAGCGCTGGCTCATCAGGGAGGAAAACGTCGGAGAAGTAGTCGCTCCCCTAATATGCCGCTATCATGCCCGTTGACTATGAGCTGATGTCCGCTCATAAAATTGGGTAAGCAGGCAAACTCCTCCCATAATATCATATACACATATATATCGCCCAAAAGGGCAAATTGCAGGTAGAAAGCCTTCAGCATATACCGAGGCCATGGCTCACAGTTAATTCTTAGTAAGACAACTGTAAACACAAAGGGGTTGTTTTTAGTCCATATACCACACGAGCTGATGCCCGCTCAAAATGTGGGGACCCGGACATAGCAGGGAGGTCTGACTCCTGGGCATGGGCAATTCCATTTTTTTTCCCTCCAACAAAAAAAAAAAAAACGGAGAAGAAGTCTGCAAATGCGGCTGCTGCTTCCTCACTATTGCATTCCTATCCCTGATACGTGACCCGGGGTTCGAAACCAACCTTCGATCGTAGGCTACTCTCGTGTTTCCAAAAAGCGCGCGGGTTATGTCTTATGTTGCTTTCTCTCTTGACTCTTATTTGAGTATGAGCTAATGATCACTCACATTTACATTTACACATCATCAATTAATATAGATCGCTCACAATCACGATTCAATTGTACAATAAATACCCTTGACGTACCGTGACAAAGTAAAATATCAGTAAAATACATATATTGAAAAATATCAGCAGCATCTACGAGTATAATGTTTATTGGGATATTTCGACGAATCGTGAATGTCGGATCCCATGTAAATGATTTCTTACTCTAATAACTGATGTGAACAGGAGATTAGTGTTGGTATAGTAGTTTGTATTTATCTGAAATTTTTTATTGCTGGTAAAATCATTCTGCAGTAAAATACACACATCAACACTGTCTAGGGATATTAGATTTTTGTTTGCATTTCTTAGTTTTTCAGAAAAACTACTCAGAATTAGGAAAAAGTTTATATGTGGAATTAAACCTCCTTGTTCCATTTTCAAACTGACATTGAAAAAAAAATTAAAAACTTATGAAAATAAAAGAAAGCGCGGGAACACGCATTTGATTCAGTTTACAGTGCTAGTTTTGTGTTGAGATTTATTTAGAAAAACATTAATTAACTAACTCTGTCAATTGTTTTGGTGATTTTTACTGTTTGTGTCATCTTGTTGGTGCCATGCAACGTCGACATCTGACGAGAGACGAGATGATAAGAGCGGTAGGAATGTTGGAAGCTGGCGCTATCCAAAACGTTGTTGCGGAGACCCTAGTGGCACCAGCCAGAATGTGATATCAAGGCTCTGGTCACGTTATCGTGATACTGGGGAAGTGGCGGTACGGCATGCTGGCAGAATTCGGGTGACCACCCCTAGAGAGGACCGTTTTCTCCAAAATACCGCCAGGAGAGAACCTACTCTGACGGCCATGGAAATGGTACAGAGGCTCCAACAGGAGCATCAGCTGTTGGTTAGCGACCAAACTGTCAGAAGAAGGCTACATGAAGCTAATCTTCATTCTCGCAGGGCAATTCGTGTTCCTGCTTTGCGACGAGGCAATCGCGGAAGGCGACTATTGTGGGCCCAAGAACACGTGTTATGGGATAATGAACAATGGTCGACAGTGCTCTTTACGGATGAGTCTCGGTTTGGATTTCATCTGGATTCGCGAAGAACACGAGTTTGGAGAGTTCCAGGCAGGGAAAGCCGGCTCCAGCATCCACAAGAGGTTCATTCGTACCAAGCAGGAACAATCATGGTATGGGCAGGAATTCGTATAGGCGCGCGAACCGACCTCGTTTTTGTAAGAGGCAACATGAATGCTCAGAAATACCGTGATGAGGTGGTGGAACCTGTTGTTATTCCGCATAGGGTGCAAATCGGCCAGCAATTCGTACTCATGCATGATAATGCTCGTTCACACACTGCGAGGCTGGTATCAGCCGCACTTCAAGAAAACGACGTCACGGTAATGAGATGGCCTGCGCAGTCGCCCGATATGAATCCCATCGAAATTGCGTGGGACATGTTGCAGCGAAGGGCTATGCATGCACTCCCTCCAAATCTGGCCACAGAAGAGCAACTTTTCTTGCACCTGCAACAAACCTGGGAACGCATACCACAGCAAGACATCGACACCTTAATTCACAGTATGAATAACCGATGCCAAACTCTTATTAACGTGAGAGGTGGCAACACTGATTATTAAGAGTTAAAATGTCTCAGTTTAAGTTGTTTTTTTTAATAAAATTATCCATTTTATTCATTAATTTCATTCGTAGACTTAGCACCATTTTTAATCTCTTTGTTATTTTATTTAAAAAAAAAAATTTGAAGATCTAAAATGATTTTTATTCATATAATTAAGTTGGGCATTAACTGAGGTTTAATTCCATTTATACTTCTCTGAACAAAATATTTATAGTTTATCAAAAAATTTAAGAAATACAAAATATCCCTAGACAGTGTTGATGTGTGTATTTTTGAGAATTCGCGCGTGTTTTTGCAGTCCAGCCGGATCTGCGAGATACCGCCGCAATCCACACATTTAGCAATGGTTTTCACAAGGAAATCTTGAATTAAAATATAATCATCACACATAATTTTTCCCACAACAATGTTACTTTGTGGAAAAGGTTACGAACAGAAAACATATACAGAAAAAGTCATTGCAATTGAGCACTAATATTTGTTACTATTAAATTTATCGGTAATAAATGTTTCACATCACTAACGATATTTCTTGGACAATTTGTAAAAGTTATTTTTATAAATATGCGTCTATCAATGTATTTCTGATATTTATGTTTATTAATTATTTATTAATGTATCCCATACTATTTACAAAGTAAAAGAAAATCTACGAATAACATCAATTTATATTAAACTGCGGTAGCTGATGAATTCGCCTAAGTTTTTATGATTTCTCTTGTAAATTTTGCTCTGTATGATAGCATACTACATGGCGATTTACTTTCAATTTTATAATTTTTTTCACTAATGGATCACTTTTGTAATTTAAATTACTATTCCCGAAAGTTTATTTTTAAAATATTCAGTCTTTGTTTATCTTACGACTATGATTGATCTCCTGTTCGATGCAATTGAAGAGTGCATTGTTTTCTGATAAACTATACACATGGCAAGTATGACCGAATTCTGCAGAGCAACAATAAACCAAAATAAACCAAAACCATCGAAGAAAGTGTACGCATTCCAAAATTGACGATACATCTATTTAAGCGTGAGATATTAGAACGCTTAGTCCTGCCCAATTGAGGCTCAGTCACGATCAGGGAGGTTCACAACCTTTTAGCGATTCAGAACAGGTTCAAAACAAGAAAATCGCCATGACAACCATTTCCATCCCAATACGCCATAATTGGCTCCAATTACCTAACACCTAACACCAAGGCTAACACCAAGACTTACACGAAGACTTGTTTTAAGACGGTTGTGGTAATTTTGCGGATAAGTTTAGGTGCCTAAACTGAATCGGTATTAGACGTTGTGGTGACCCCCAGGTATACTTACTCAAATGCATTAACTAAAATTGTCCCTATGACGCACGATAACCGGTTCAAAGAGAGACAGAAGGGGTAAATGGACGAGATCGTGACCATACACATCTAACTTATATAATGTTAGTTTCTTCCACGAGTTTTCCTTTATGTTGATACCTCGCCCGTTAAAAGGTCCCCGTTACTCCAAGCGGAAAGACCCGCAGTGTGAGAGGGACGAAATCAGGAAAAAAATAAAAAAACGTAGCGCTAAACGACAGCAAAATTGTTTAAACATAAACTACGCTATTTTGTTAAAAAGTTTTTTAATGAGATTTTGCGAATATATAATATCTACATTTTGAACGCAGTTCCACAATGAAATTAGTTAGGATTTTAGAATAAAAGGAAAAAATAAAACAATTTAGAGGTGTTTTCGTAATTAAATTCTATCGAGAAAATTCCATCCAATCGTATTTTCCTTTAGTGAAAATCTTAATCAAATACTCAATAAACGTTAACCCAAAAATCAAATCTGTAGATGACTTCATGGTGGCATAAATGGATTCGAAAAAAACCCCTTTTTTTCGTAGCACCTTAATTAATCTGTTTGAACTTCAATCCATCTGTTGGGTTTTTTATCCGCAGGGTGCCACACGGGACTCTATTGATAAGCCTTCGCTTTCCGTCCATCCGTCTGTCCGTCAGCAGGCTACATCGCTCTTCTTCTCTTATGAACCGTAACAAATACATTAAAATTGTTTAGTTCAGCAGAATGTGTATAGTTTGCGTCAGGTTGGGATGGCCATAGGGGAAAGAGGAAATCGCGGAGGGGGTGACGTCCCGCCCACCTCCTCCACACCCGCAAAGTCCCTGCGTCACCTTTGTCATGGTGCTGCGTGAGGCCGAATCGACCCCATTTATCGATTTAGATATTGCTCATGCCGATGCTTGTACTTACACTGGTGTACTTAAAGTTGGGTCTTCATCATGTATGAAAAGTAAAACCTGTGGTCCATTCTCAACCTCGAAAACTCGCTAGAAAAGTACTGAAAAATTGTGACATTAAAAGTTTTGAAAATATTGTTTTGAAAGTAGAAATTTAAAACTGTGTGAAGGGTAAAAGATTAGAAAAATAGATGAGAGTGACAACGATTCCTTCAGTATTTATTGCAATGATATGTAGATAGCCTAAGTTCGCAATCTTATGGTTCGGGGTTCGAATCCACGTTCACATAAAATAACATAACATAGCGTCACACTTTTCCCATACGGGGTGGCAGAGGCACAATGGTGCCCACTTTGAGCCGGTTATTCAATACTCCATTTTGCGTGACAGGGGGCTAGTCCATCGCCGCAGCTATGGAGTAATGAAAGTAGGTTTCCTCACGATGTTTTCCATCACCGTTAGAACTTCCTTATAATGTACATAAGATAAATTAATTATCTCATTGGTACATGGTCAGGAATTGAACCTGCATCTCCTATATGAGAAGCAAGCGTGAAACCCATTGGACCACGGAGCTCTTTTCCACGTTCCACGTTCACACGTAGTTATTATTCTCTATTTGTTTTGTTATTTCTAGTGATTAAGTTTTATTGGAAGATTGTTCGGAACCCTTCATAGGGGGATCCGACTTGCACGACAGTATTTAGGGTTCCGTACCCGAAGGGTTCCAAACGGGACCCTATTACTAAGACTCCGCTGTCCGTCCGTCCGTCCGTCCGTCCGTCTGTCACCAGGCTGTATCTCAAGAACCTAGCTAGCCAGAGAGTTGAAATTTTCACAGATTATGTATTTATGTTGCCGCTATAACAACAAATACTAAAAAACAGGATAAAAGAAATATTTAAGGGATAATTATAAAGAATTGTTGTATGGGAGCCCCATACAACAATTCTTTCAATACCACATACAAACTTATGGATGCACCTGGTTACGTACATGGAGTGTGAAAGTAACCGCACCAATAACTTTGTAAACAATATTTTGCTGTGTAAAATCCAAACTATTCACTCCACACCATCGCTTCCATTGAACGGTGGTACGGAACACTTCATGCGCGATTTAGACTCGCACTTGACCGGTTTTTTATTGTTATAATAATATAGACTTGTTGAAATTTTGTTATTATGCAGAAAATGGTAAATTTATAGATATTATATAGAGTTTACAAATTGCTAGGAGCTAGGATCAATGAGGAGGAGACAAGGGTCTTTAGGTCGATAATTAATAATAAACCGCTATCAGTTGAGTTCGGTTGTCTCACCTACTTTTTTGCCACGTGGAATCTGTCATTTTCACGCACTTATAATAGCTCTCACAGCATAGGAAATCATGAAGTAAGTATTGACGTACACATAATACTTCCATGGAAGAAAGCCACAGCTAATGTTGACGCGAATTCCTACATTTGTTTTCGCAAATCGCCGCTTGCCGCGCCGCAATTGACAGTCGCAGGTCTGTACGACTAACTTTGGGAAGAGGGTCAGGCTCAGACCTGGCTAAGAGCACTTTATTATTACTAAGACAGTAATAGGAAACATTTGTTTATGCATGTTAGAAAATTCCCTAAATCAAAATCGTGGGTAAATAGCCTGATCGATTATGATGATCAACATACACACTATGCACGATAAGGTGTGGATATGTATAACGCGCATAATGTAAAAAATAAAAAAAATGAGAGTCAGTCAGTCAGTCGTCAGTCTTATTCTTAGCCGAGATACATTACTGAAGTCTGTAGTTTTCCATCAGCAAAAGGAATGACTTTCGAAGCTGTTAAAACTTCCCAAACATTTTCCTATCCTTGCGTGGGAGGCACCCGTAATACTAAGGCTCTGAGCTAATAAACTAGACCGCATAGCGCTCGGTTTGCCACAACTTGGAATATTTTAGCGGAACACGATCTTAGCTTTATTTGAAGACTAGCTTACCGCGCAAATGTCGTACCTTCTTAAGAGAATAATGAGTCAGCTGTTAACTGCGGAAGATAGCGGAGCTGCAAACCTAGTTATATTCTGTTTTTGTTTTGCTCCGTAAATTTTTCTAATAGTTTGATAGTTATACTGCTTTTCAGGGCGGAAACGGATCCAACTATTAGAGATCATTAAAATCAGTCCAGCCGTTCTTGAGTTATATTATAAGTGGTGCATCTAACCCGACTTTGTTTTATATATTTAGATAGAGATATGTGCGGTATTGTAAGGTAACTTATAATAATTAGGACTAGAGGTGCCTTTCGAAGTTAATCCTCTAAAGGTGTAACAGGCAGATTTTTTTTATATTTAAAGGGCAATTTAGTCATTTTGAACAACTTTTTGATCAAAATGATCCGATGACACCAATGTGATCACGGCATATTTTTTTCTCCATACATTGTTGCCCAGGCGGTCAGCTTGATTTGTATGTAGAAGTGAAAAATAAAGTTACCCTGATCAAAATTACTCAGCGAAAGTTTCCGAGAATGATGTCCCTAACAACCCCTTAAAATATGACTACTCCTTTCTATCACAACCTGTATACACATATGTAATTTGTACGAGTATCCTACCTCGAAAGAATCAAAACTACAGACAGGTGCAAAATTATTCCCGTAACAACGTTATCCTTAAATATGGAGTATACAATATTCAGTTTACAAGCTTTTCAGAATTCACTGCAATTTTGTTAGTTAATATTTTTATAGTCCACCTATTTTATAAATAAATCAATACAATAACATGTACTACCATGCAATAATATGGTATATCGGCAGCATTGTTGCATGATATCCAATTATCCTCGATGATATTCCAGTTCAATCGTCGTGTAAAAAACCACCAGTGTAATATTTTTGACGACCGGTCAACCTGCCTACGAAGCTGACGGTCCTGGGTTCGAATCCCGGTAAGGGCAAATATTGGTATGATGAGTATGAATATTTATTTCTTAGTCTTGGGTGTTTTCTATGTATTTACATAAGTATTTATCTCTATTAAACTTCGTCTAGTACCCATAACACAATAGCATGAGCCTGGTTCGATTTGTGTAATATTGTTCTCTTATATTTATTTGTTATTTATTTATAATATAATTCCAGTGAAATGTTGTTGTTTCCCAGTTACACAATCCCTTTGCAATAATACCAAAACCATCCTAAATATATAAATAATAACATACAATATTTTTACTTTCCTTAACAATATTTTAAAACATGTTGACTCGAGATTAGTGGTAACTCTGGTAACTCGCTTTCTATTTTCGATACTCACATGTTTAGGCGGCGGCGTTGTGATTTCACTGACAAAGGAAAGGGTCCCCATTTATTTGTACCTACGCTCATAAGCTTTGTGTTAATATTAAATATATGTTTATATATGCATAGTATCTAAACTACATATTGCTGTTCAAAATCTAACCTATCGATTTTTTATTAAAATGTATTGAAAATGTCACTCCTACAACTGAGACGAATCTAACGACACCTAATTTATAATAATCCTTCAAGACGTCAAGACACTGCAGCGCGTGCCAAGGAAATGGTCATTACCCACATTACCCACCTTCTTGTACATACGTAGTATTTGGGCTGAAACCTACTCTTGGTGCATTCTACCCACTTCACAATAACAGTTACATAAATTCATACTTCGCTCTCTGGAATCGTTCCGCGAGCACATAGTTGGGAAAAAAACGTCTGTTATTTTACTGATGTTGAAATAAATTCCTGTTTATTCCGTAGTTATGTCCACGCGCGTTCGGTTTCGGTATATCATTCCCAATAGCGGAGGCCACACATTTGACCAGCTGAACCTCGAACTTAGCCAATATCATCCCAAGGGATCGAAAACGGCCCACGCTACACGACTCACTAGCGCCTTATTATGTATTTGAATGTATTGTATGAGTACAATAATATAACGATATAACCGAGTACTAACATACATATTAATAAATTAAATAAATTATATTATTACTATTATATTAAACTAAAAAGACACTTACAAGATGTCGTAAGGCAATACGGCTTGGGAGTGAGAAACGACCAAGGAGACCGTCTAATTCAATTTTTCCAGGATGAATATCTCATGGTTATGATCACCTTCTTAAAGTTACCACCTCGTCGTCTTTATTCATGGAAATCCCCGGCTGATTCACTGACAAATATAGTGAGAAATCAGATAGATTTTATTCTTGTTAAAAAGATATACCGCGATAGTTTTAAATCTGTTAAAGCCTACCCTGGAGCCGACATCGGCTCTTATCACAACCCTCTCACTAGATTATTTAACATCAAACTGAAAAAACTAACACCACCCAAAGCAAACCCGAAAATTGATGTCTCTAAGCTAAAAACTAGAGACACCTGGAGAAAGCTTCATTATCTACTTCATAAAAATTTCCATGAGCTAAAGCAGCAAATATAAATTCACAAAGAGATAGGGAAAAAATATTTCAAGTCCAAAGAAGATTGGATAAATAACAAATGCGAAGAAAAAGAGTTATTACAAGCAAAACGCGATGCATTCAATATGTATAAAAAGATCAATAAAATAATTGGCTAAAAGAAGAGAGCAAATTGTACCACTCTTTTGGATAGAGACAACAACTGCGCCATGAATATGAAGATTGTCTAAGAACATGGGAAGAATAGGTCAAGGAGCTATTTTAGGTTCAAATATGGGACAGAATAAGGACTAGTACGTAATTATATGGACCACCAATCATGATGAATGAAGTTTCCCATGCAATTCAATCTGCGAAAAACGGAAAAGCGGTAAATAAAGAAGACAAAATTAATGATCATCGGTCGTACGCAGATAGCTGATAATCTCCTTGCAAGAACCAGCTGCTAGAGCGAGTTCACTCCAATAAAAATCTGGGTTGTATTGTGAACGAACAAGATGACCACAACGTAGAAGTCAGATGTCGCATCGAACAAGCCAGGGCTGCTTTTATCAAAATGAGTCTTCTTCTCTGCAACTGAAGTCTCAAACTCTCCACTAGATGCCGCCTAGTGCGGTGTTACATATTTTTAGTTCTCCTTTACGGTGTAGAAGCGTGGACCAAACATTATGTTGGAGATTGGAAGCCTTCGAAATGTGGGTATACCGGAGAATTTTAAAAATATCTTGGGATAGAGTCAGGAATGAAACTGTGTTGCAGTGGATGCACAAGGGTTTGGAGCTATTGAAGAACATTGAGATCAGAAAACTGCAGAACATGGGCCACATAATGCGTGGAAACAAATACCACCTCCTCTAATTAATCCTGCAGGGAAAAATATCAGGCCGCCGAAGACCTGGACGTTGAAGAACCCACTGACTTCGTCACAGAATGGTTAAATTCAACTACCACCAATATTTTCCAGCCGCAACATCACGGCCACAAATAGCCATAATGACAGCCAACCTCCAATAGAAGATGGCACCCAAAGAAGAAGAATTATATAAAAATAAAAACTTAGATGTATACTACCTATAAATCTCAAGAGAGGGGATTACCCCTAAAAGTCGTGTGAAGAAGCAATAGCTTCTTCACACGACTTTTAAATAAGTTCACAGTAGGACTGTCCCTGATGGTGCAGGGAAATGACAGTGCTATGACTCGGTATGAATCCTGGCTGGTACATATTTCAGCAAAAGCCAGATCGACACAAATTAGTCACGAAAAAATTACAAGACAAAATAACAATAAAATAATTTGAATTAAATTTATTTAAATTTAATAGATTTGATTTAATTCAACAACGTACCGTCACGCTTTTTTACATACAGGTGTCAGAGATAAAAAATGTGCACATTCAATTCAAATATATTGTAAGAATGTTAATACAGATTCAATTCATTTATATTACAATAATATCAATAAACATTCGATTTAATTAAAGAAATAATCATATCATTCATACATTTATTTTAAAATACAAATCAATAATCTGAGGACAACGCAGTTTTGCAGTCATCTCACAGAACCTGCCAGATTCTCGCACTATGTCCCTTCAAGCATCACTAAACAGATAATTCAGTGGTGCTGCAGAAAACAGTGCGTTGAGGCTGTCCCGCGCTCGGACTAGCGGAGGCTGCCGGCGTGCCACCGTGCAGTGCGTGCCGCCCGCTAACAGGTCGCACTTAGGTCGTTCGGTATTAAATTTCACCACTAGTGAGTTGTATCCAAGCAAACACAATATTAAACGGGATGGATAAATGTATGGGTAGTATCCAAATTTCCTCTTGTACAGATATCATGTTTGGTTCTCACTAGGTCCGTGAAAAATGCTATATATACTATACTATTCAGTATCACAAACCTTTTGAAACACTTAGGTATCTTTTGAAAGATTCTATGGCCAAAGTGCTCATGTGCTCATGAAATTTAAGTTTAGGGTCAGGCATAACACTAAGGTGCTTCATCGAATACTCCATTTCATAGAGTCCGTGCCGATGGTATGCGGCGCGCCAATAGGAGAGCGCGTGAAGGACATTATACAACACTTCTTAATATTGACTAGGAGTTCGTTGTTCACACTCCATCGTTGAACCGCATCTAAATCTTTCTGCTATAGCCTACAATTATCCTCTGACTTCACGGGAAGTACCAGTTTTAGATCGTCCCGTAACATGCATGTAGCGTGTTTTGGCTCAGATTCTAGGTCATTTATCATGACGATAAATAACAACGGACCAAGAATAGAGCCTCGGCTAACATAATGCCTCTTAGGAATAGGATTGACTCGAGAGAACTTACTTGCATAAAGAACAAGTAAAGAAACTAAAATTTTTATTGGCTAAATTTATCACTTTACATATGTCACATTACATTCAAGGTCAAAGTAACCGGGAAACAACTTAAAAATTATATACTTCCAAATAATAATAACCTACTTAAATAATAAATAAATCTAAAATACATAAAACTACACAAATAAACCACCCCAGAACGCTCCCGGACCAAAGGTACCCATTACGCTGGCAGCGTTGCTGCGCTGCACAGCAAGTGAGACCCTTTGCACCAGGAACGCTCCGGAGCGGTAGTCATGGCCTCGGTCCCTCAAGCGACGCCCAATGTCCCTGATGAAGGCCCTAACCTGCGATTGCATAAATGATTTGAGTTGAGTAGAGCTTCTAGCTGGTAGGGTACTTTTCTTGCTCTAGAGATAAATTGAAAATACTACCCAAAGGTAGAATCAGCCGATCGCTATAGTGTCACTGTAAATCCAGTTTTTCTTGCCAAAATACTGGCTTTGCCTGACGAAATAGATAAATAGCGACATAAATACCACCTTCAAGCTGTAATCCTCACCATTGAAACCTTCATGAAAATGAAATTTGACACTGCCAAAAAATAGTCCAGAAATAGTCTTAAATAGTCCACAAAGAAAGAAAACTAGTCCTCTTATAGTTCCGAAGTTATAGCTATAGGTTGGTGAGGATTACAGCTTGACGTCAAGCTGTAATCCTCATCTCTCGTGCAAGCAAACGGAAGGGCCTATCGACTAGCTGTAGGTTTTAAAAATTAGTCCCGAAATAGTCCACACGGCATGCCAAATTTCAGAAATAGTCCTTCAACAATTCCACAGTTATTAAGACATCTTGGTGAGGATTACAGCTTGAACATTTGATACCATCAAATATCTTCGGAACGCCTACGACTTTCAGTTTGAAATTTTAGCCAAAAAATAGTCCAGAAATACTCCACCGAAACAATAATGATTTCCACCTGGTTTACTTTTAAGAAGTGCATTAAAAATACAATGTTTAATTTGCCATACATTTCAAGACATATACAGTCGGGTACAAAATAATAATGGGGTGAACCCTAATTAACTGGTTTATATCGGTTAATTCAATCAAAGGGCCTGTTTTTAATCTCTGAAAACTAACGGTAGTGTAATATTGTAGGAAAGTGTGGGACAGAGCTATATATAGCGCATAGCATAGAAGGACAGACCCTCACGTTTACGACTCTTAACTTTTATGTGCTCCCATTTAGCCGGACTTACACCAGAGTTCTGATAACCGCTAAATACAGTTTAAATACAACCTTAATAAAACAGGGATGGTTAGGGGATACCTAGCTGACAGGCAATAAACTTAACCTGCTTGAGTATACTTGCCTTTTGCTTGTTGTGTTTATGTTGTGTTTAATTTAAAATGTTTTTAACGGCTGTCAAAAGCCCTAAGAAGACTGAAACTTAAATGAGTTTTTTGTTGTACATATTTGCGTGACAGCGATTTGTATTTTGCTTGCCTTTTGCTTGCTGTGCTTAAGTTGTATTTAATTGAAACTGTTTATAACGGCTGTCAAAAGCCCTTAGAAGACTGAAACTTAAATGAGTTTTTTGTTGTACATAAGTGCGTGACAGCGATTTGTATTTTGAACGGGTCTTCGAGCTTTGGTTGTAGCTATGATATATATTTATATAGTTGAGCTAAGATATAAACAACAATGGCGGAATTAATATCGCGAACGCGCTGGCAAAATTTCGTTGAAATACGATTTTGCCGAAACTTTTGAAGACATCTTAAAGCATTTTTCGGTGGAAATTAAGGCACGAGTATTTAAAAATCACATCAATCGGTACATGGCAATTGCAATAACGACATCATTGTAATAGAGGAAAGTGTTAAGAACTGACAATCAATGTAACACAAACATAATTTGAAGAAAGAACAGATCCATTTATGTTCATTATAGTAATATGTATATATATATATATAACTCAGTTTTAATCACAAAAATCACAGTCGGTTTATTGGTAAAATCATCACATAACATCAAACATTGTTTGATTAATAACAATCTTAATCATTGAAATTTTAGGTATTTAATTAAGTGCTTATTTCTAAATAATTGGCACCTCCCTAGTATAAGTATATATAAAGGTGTAGTTAAATTTTAAGGGGATAACCCCTTAAAATTTTACTTCAGAACAACTTTATTTTTAACCTCTTCCAAAAATGAATATACAGGCTGTTGTTTTGTAAAGTAACGCCTATAGAACCCATCATAATGAACAATTTCCCCCAGAAACATATGGGCGCAAATGGAAAAAAATCGTCCCTCATTACATTGACCGATCAGCTGATTAAATGTTACTATGGGAGAGCCAAGATGTTTTTCGTTTGCGACCATATATTTCTTGTAGAAAGTTATTCATAATGATGGGTACTATAGTCCCTTACCCGGGCGTAGCTTTACAAAATAACATGCTGAAAAATAAAATTGCTTTGATAAAATGGTGTCATAGTGTAAGTTGTTCAGAAAGATGTTTCTAATAACCTCTAATTTGACTACACTTTTATTTTAAATCACATGTAATGGATTTATAATTTATGATTTATTATCATACATACATACATATGTTCATGCCTATTTTCCGGAAGAGGGATAGGCAGAGACCAAAGAACGTGTATTATCATATCAAAAAAAATAACAGTCAAAATAAAGTAAATAAATAAAATAAAATAAATAATACCTTAGACACCTTTTACACACATTGATCTAGCCCCAAACTAGGATTCCCTGTATCTTGGGTACTAGACAACGATATATATACTTATATAGAGAAATATTATACTTAGATAGATAAACAATCATGACTAGGGTACAAACATCCGTTCTCATCAAACAAATATTTGCCCCCACTGGGACTCGAACCCGGTAAGTATAATTGCTAGATCTCTAGCCTAACGAGTAGTTAGTAGAGTTCAATTATTATGGAAAGTGGCAGTAAAATCATGAAAATTACGAATAAATGTTGTTGATTTTAAATATTTTCATCATTTTTAAGTTAGTATATACGTACTATATTTTTTTACAAAATACTATCCTTTTTGTATTTTTGTGCTACCTTTTTAAAAGCACCAAAATCCAACACTGGTTGTAGTATAGCGCAGCCGGTCTGGCGCAGTGGGGTCATAAAATTGTAACCTCATATTAAGTGGAAATGGTGAGATGATTTGTACCTTTGTAGGAAGGTAGATAGTTAGGTGCCTACAGCAGGGGGCTGGCTCATTGTCGCAGTTATGGAGATAAAAGGTTGCCTAACGATGTTTTCCATCACCGTAATAAAGTCTGCATAATGTACATTGGTTAAATTACTTATCTCAATGGTATATGGTCAGCACCGAACACGCATCTCCAACCTGCGAAGCGAGTATGAAAACACCAGACTTTGGATATTATTGGTATAAACCGGTTTATTAGGGTTTACCCCATTATTATTTTCTACACGACTGTACATTTATTGAAATATATGGGAAATTAAACATTGCATTTTTAATGCAGTTCTTCAAAGTAAACCAGGTGGAAATTATTATTGTTTCGGTGGACTATTTCTGGACTATTTTTTGGCACAAATATCAAACTGAAAGTCGTAGGCGGTCCGGAGATATTTTATGTTGTCAAATATTCTAGCTGTAATCCTCACCAAAATGTCTTAATAACTCTGGAATCGTTGAAGGACTATTTCTGAAATTTGACACGTCGTGTGGACTATTTTTGGACTAATTTTTGAAATCCAAATCAAGTCAATAGGCCCTTCCGTTTGCTTACACGAGAGATGAGGGTTACAGCTTGACGTCAAGCTGTAATCCTCACCAACCCATAGTTATAACTTCTAAACTATAAGTGGACTAATTTTCTTTTTTAGTGGACTATTTAGGACTATTTCTGGACTATTTTTTAGGTTTGAATGGTGAGGATTACAGCTTGAAGGTCGTACAAAAATGAGTGCGACTACAAATACTTGCTTAGTCTGACAAAATTACTGAATTGCGCGAATAGAAAACTAAAAACAGCTACTTGAAAACTTTAATTCGAGTGACATAAAATACAAAACAAGTGTTGGATTTTGTTGTGTTGTTCGACTTACGAACTAACTTAATCAGCTATGCCTCACACCATATTCCACAGGTTAATGTGTTTTTTGACTCTACCGCCCTCAAATAAGTGAAGCTGGGCCCGGCTGTGCCTTGGAGAGAAACTGAGCGACGGCGGCGTATTTTCCTTCGCACTTCAGTCCATTCCCCCCCCCCCCTCCTATTTTAGTCTCTTCACCTGGGTTCTGGGATTTCACCGTCCTGATTGAGTGACGAGTATGTTGGGCAGTATATGAGCGATTGAAAGCCCTGGCGTTTATTGGTCGCTGCTCTTGATTACATTATGATTATGGTCTCGTGCCATGAGCGCCAATACTTACGAGATAAATCTCTGTTACTTCATTGGAATAAAAGTTATTTCGAGCACATTTGAAAACTCAGTAAAATAAATACATAACTCATTAGTCGTAGGTTTAAAATCTATTAAATAAATAGACAAGTCATACATTTACGCTTTTGGAATTATCAAGAATCGGCACTGGCAGACAACTGAAAGTCGTGCCGCAGGTGCCACGTCGGCTATAGTTGACACAATTTTCATATTAAAAGAGACTTTATCTCGTATGAATAGTTTAGCAAACATGTTTGGCGTGTTTGCGAAGCATTTTGTATGTGATGTATGGTGGTCAAAAGATTAACAATGTATAACCTCGGAGCTTTTGGTAGGCCTGACCATTCTTAACAATAAATAATCAATAAAATTCCTGAGGATTAGAAAATACATAAGATTGAATCCATCCAGATAGTCCCGGGGGCCATATAATATGTATGCTGGGTACATATCGGTCATACGTGTTATGGCCCCCGGGCCCATAATAGGAACAATGTGAGAGGAACATAATAGGAACAAATTACAACTAGCACATACTGTAAAATACCAAGCCAAATTATACATTCTTATCAAATGTGTTCACATAATGACATTCAACAGCCGTTAGGAAAATGTTTTTCCAACAGAATGTCCAAATCAAAGTAAAACTTAGTCCATCATACTAGAAAAATTAAAAAAATTAAGGATTAACACTTGTTTTACTTAATCATGATTCATCAGTAAACAAAGCAAGCTTCTGAATTTAGTTTCCACAAAAACGTTTTTAGTGAATGTATTTTTAAATATCGGATAAACCACTTATTTTCACCTATGGCCACATCGCAAAACGTTCATTTATTAGTTCCATTTTACGCAAATAACTTACGAATAAATACATAATTTGATCGATACGTCTATGCTTAATTTAGTTCCAAAGACGTTAAAACGTAGTAATAGAATTTAAGGTTAGGTTAAAGATTACAAAAAAAAATGTGCTTTTATAAAAAACATCTAAAAAATAAGTGGACAAACGGAATGGAATCTGAAAATAGCACTTTGAAACTTCTTCTGATAGAAATTTCTTTTCGTTTGAGTTTTTGTTGGGGATAAATAGTTGCTAATAGTTGTTCGGGAAAAGATAACACTTGGATCCCATCACCCTGCACTTACCAAGGGTAGTGATTAGCAACAAATCAATACCTAATTTTCCAGGATTGCGAAACAGAATATTTTAAATATCAGTATCATAATCTTACTCAGCCAATATGAATCCACTGCTGGGCACAGGCCATTCGTCCCGCGTCAGTCTCCAAGGTTCTGTGCCAACAGCATGCACACAGATGCCGACTAGATATTATCGTCGGACAATGCCCATTGACTGGCTGAATCTTTCCTCTTGGACACTACACTCTTACCTATTGCTTTGGTTCACCATCCGTCATCCCGACTAGCCAAGTGCCTCTCCCACCTCGCCCCCTTTGGTATAACTTGTGATCATGTATTTTCAGCACCAGCAAAGCCGCCATACATACTTGAATCCAAAATGGAAATAAAACCCCAAAAATGTGATAGTAGATGAACATGTATTTAGGAGTAAACTGCAGATAGAGTTATTAATAACGGAGAAAAGAAAACAATCGTGAAATTGGAGATATTAAAGAAATTGTGAAATAACGTTGAATGAATATTTTATTTCAAACGAATCAAAAAGGTTGATATCAAAAGTTGTGTAAATAATTTATGACACACCTCACACTTGGTTTATTTTAAAGTAAATATAATAATGGTTTCTTTAACTTCTACATAAATTTTAAAATACTTTGTACAAAACTTAAATATGCAAAAACACACACACACACACACACACACACACAAACACACTAAGAAAATAAAGCGCCCCGGACCATATCAGATGCAAAGGTCCCCATCACGCTGGCGGCGTTTCCGCGCTGCACTGCGAGGGAGATCCTCTGCATAAGATAGGACCCGGAGCGGCGGTCATAGCCACGGTCCCTCAGGCGGCGCCCTATTTCCCTAATGAATGCCTTGCCCTGCACTCCCCAGACCCCGGTGGTTTCTATGGCAAGCGGGACGAATATATACTGGCCCAAAAGCACAGAGTACTTTTGGGTCTTCATCCTCGCTGCCTCTTCGGCTGCGGCCCCCGGGGTGGACACGGTAGATGCCAGGTGGGACGGAGCGAATGTGCAGACACACGTCGCATCCCAAAGCAATGACCGTCCCCTCTCCCATGGGATCATGGTCAGGCCATCCGGGCGTTTCCCATCGGTACGACACAGCCCCGCGGGCTCCAATACACAAGGTATATTGGCTGTTACAAGAGCCCGCTTGACGATGTCATTGATAGAGGAGTGCCGGGAAAGCCTGCCCGCGCTTCGAACGCAGTGAAGGCCGTGCCGACCATAAGCGTCCACACCCGCACCACACACACAGGTATGAGACTGGCAGATGTCACAGCCAAGGCGCAAGGCCACAGCCACGCGCAACGTGTCATTGTCCAGAAATGTTCCTAGTTGTGGAGAAGGCAAGGCGTGGAGCCAGAGCCCTGACTCTGGCTGCGAAACTGCGCGCAGTCGTGCCAGCTCGACCCCCAAACTCCGGTCCAATAACTCGCTAAGCGTGACTCCGCACGATAACTCATCCCAATTACGTTGTGAGTGCGGGTGCTGGGGCGAAGTGCTACCAGGACACCAATCATGCCATAACCCTAATGCCTCCTCCGCGAAGGGGATACGAAAACCATCACCCTGGATATTTAAAATAAGAGTGACAAGGTCTCGCACCCCATGCGACGAAGACAAGAAGGCCGGCAGCTCGGTGTCGCGCAACCGTCGAATGCCTAAACCACCGTGCCTGATGGGCAAAGCTGCTTGGCACCACTGAGAGGAAGTCATTTCGATATTGATAATCGATTCTAATGAGGTCTTCAGAACGTTATCATACTCAGTGGATTCCTCCCTACAAAGCCACGTCGGAGCCGTACGCAACGTGTATGTAAACCTGGGAATTGACAGACAACTCCTCACAATTTTTATTGCGACGTGGGCTGGGAGTTGTTGTAAGTAATCCTTGGATGCCAAGAGAGCTCTTGTTTTGGCCGATAAGACACCCGGGATAACCTCGGGGAAGACTGGTGCACCCAATAAAGTAAAGTTGGATTTATCCAGTAATCTTAACCCTGGGGCCACGGAATAGACTTCTGATAGCACTTCCGGGGAGACCTGGCTGGAACAGGGGCATAATTCGCATTTCTGTGGATTCACTCCCAGCCCCAACCTCGCTAACCCCTCGACAAGTGCTCTCAGATCCTCGATCACTACTTCCGGGCTGCCTCCGATGGTACCGTCATCCAAATACCATACGTTTAGAGGTGACCGCAAGGTGGACACTACATTCTGAATTGCGAGGCTAAATATTAAAGGTCCCAAAGGATCACCTTGCTGCGCCCCCACCTGAGACTCCACCAACTTGTCTTCTAAAAATAAGTTACTCGATTTGCAATAACATTGGTGTAGAAACGGGTACAATGCAGGAACTTTCTCCTTTATCATGGACAAAATTGAGTCGCGCTCGACTGCATTAAAAGCGTTGCGAAGATCGACCTTTACTACAATATTATTTGTATCGGCCTCATACAGGGCAAAGGCCCGAGTAGCATGTATAGCCGCCTCGCAACCCAAGGGTACGCCAAAACCCAATTGGCGGGGCTGCAGAAATGAAGCCATCTCCTCTCTTACGGCGCGACACCCTAGCTTAGCCACTAAGCGACGGATCACACTGCCTATGGCAATAGGCCGTAAGCCTCCATCCTTTTTCCGAAGGGCACACAATGAGGCACCGTATAAAAAAGGACAAACTTCCCTATTTACCTGGCCTTTCAGCATGAAATTCGCCAAACTACAAACTGAGGCCAAGAGTTTTCCACCGTTGTCGCCCGCAGCAGCCGACGTCAGCTCTTTAAGGTGTTCAGGGCGCAGCCCGTCCAAACCTGCCGCGGAACCATTAGAAAATGATGCGACAGCCTCGGAGACGGCCGACACTTCCACAGAAAGGAACTTGTCTGAGGAGGTTGGCTCTGGTGGGAAATCTAAAGAACGACCCGGATAGGGATGTTTAAGGCGCAAGGCTTCTAATGTCTCCTCACTATTGTCAGCTACTGAGCAGTCAGACATTAAGATCCTAACCGCTCCACCTAGGTCCCCACCATAAACCTTCGTTTCCACGGCCCTATAAAAGGATCGGCGACTAAACGCCCTTATACTGGGCCGCGGATCTGACGTGACCAACCCTTGCGTACCCTGTGTGCTGATATTGTTAATATTTTCTTTCACTTTGGAAGTCAGCGACTGACTCCGATTGTCGGAGGAAGGGACTCTTAGGCATTTGAATGAAAAAGTTAGAAGGGCAAACCAGTCCTCCGTCGAGTTGTTCTGAACGCAGTGGTCAATCAATTGTGACAACTTCCCGGCGGCAAGACTTCTTGCACCCTTAGGAATATGTTTAAGGACCCTTGCATTCGCCCTCAACAATGGTAACTGACCAAAAACTGGAGTGAGCACTTCACCATCACCAAGAACAGCCTGAGACTGTTGCGAATGCAGACCCCTGTGTACCCTACTTATATGCACGTTCAAGCCCCGGGGAAAATTAAACTGCCTTGTGGAACCGGGACAATGAGGACACCGTGACAGAGTGGGCATCTGGAACTAATTAACTAAACACAAATTGTAAAATAAGATTAAATGATACAATATTACCTCCATGTAAAATCCTTAAACTAAATCAAATCTATAAAAAAAGTAACATTTAAAAATAAATTGTCTCTTGGTAAAACTGATCACTGTCTTCGGTCGACTGCCCAACCGGCTACTCTGCGCTCTAAATGCCGTGGCCGTGTGCCGGGCGGGGGCGGAAGGGCGCTGGCCGGAAGCGGCACGGTGTCGGACTGAGGCGGCAGGGAGCCGGGCTGAGGCGGCAGGTTGGGAAATGTTCAGAGCCACCCAAGGCAAGGATATCATTCCTCGGACAGGAATCTGGCTCCTCGTTTCCCGTAACATCCGCAAGTCCAGGGATCCAATCCAGCACAATTTATAAGCCCTTTTACGCAGGTGATGAATATCATGGCAGATGCTGTCACTTCACTGTGAGTCACGTTATATCAGGAATAATTAGAAGAACCTGTATGAGGTAAATTGGTAAATTGTGCACTTCTGTAGAATCTTTAGTAGAAAATTCACGAAAATTTGGATATAAACGAGCAAAATAGATGATTTTATAATTATTTTCTAGTTCAGAACTTGTTTACACAACATGACATCTGACTTATTCACACTTAAATTGTTATTTCTCCCCTTCATTTCATTCCGTTCGAAAGGGTTGAACTGAGCTTTTGTAATATAGCCGGCTTATCACTATGGGATATAATGTAATATATATTACATCTCAAGATGTAAAATAAATAAACGTCCTCATAGATAATTAACCAAGTTAGAAACTTTATAAACCGACTTCTAGTTCAAGCCCTATTTCTTCCTTGCCTGTCGGAATATGAATTAGGTCTGTGTACATTAAAAGTCCTCATAAAAACTTTTGTTGCACGGAACCACAAACCAAAACGTCATCTGTGTATATGTTTTTTGTATTTATTGTTTTTTTTCAAAAAGCCCTCAATTAATTTTGATAAAAATTATATCGGACCACCTCTAAAATAGGCCCTACCAATCAAATTAGGAATTATCAAAATCGTGTCTTAGTTGAACGAGTAATCTCTTAACAAAATCAAAAACAAAAAAAACAGACGAATTGAGAACCTCCTCCTTTTTGAAGTCGGTTGAAAAAGACTGGCAAGCGATATTCATTTCACAACTTGAGATGTTAAGCTGGGCTCATACGAGGCCAGTGCTGGCTGCCAGTCTCACTGGCTTGGTGACCTCGTATAAAGAGTATTTCAAGTTAGGCCAACGCTGGCGACTGCTAGTTTATAGGAATTGTGTCAAATAATTGTGCTCTGAACTTGGCGAATATCCTTGAAAACGGGATAGATTCTGCAGTACAGATTCAACGTACATATTTGCCCCGCAATGTCCTGTAAAATGAGCACAAGAAAGTATCAAACAGAACTATTGGACCTAAAATCAATGCGACGTATTAAGCCAAAACAGACTTTTGTAAATCTCAAGTTACGAAAATTAGGACAACTAAAACAGTTTTTAAATTAAGCTAGCTTGTTGATCATGAGTGTCAGCTTGCATTCGCTAACGTGTTAACTTAATTTGTGATTTTTACTCGATAGGAAAATCTCCCAAAGTTTTCATATCTCTGGATAATCTGGAGCGAAATTGTAAAAACAAAATAAGATTTATTTTGTTTTTACAATTTCGCTCCAGATTTCAATTTATGTACTTGTTATTTATTTCATCGGTATAAAAAAATGTTATTTTAGTTAGTCCGCTTTACATCAGCTAAGTGCCTTTTTTTACTTTGAAGTCCTATTTATATAAAGGTGAAATTCTAAGTTCCCAGTGCCCAGCCTTATTGGAACTCCCCAGGAAATGAACATATGATTCGAGTCTGCTATGCAAAGCAGTCACATGTGTTCAATCCGGGTTGTGGTCATTCAAATACGCAATTTACACTTTGTTCCGCAGAAACTCGGAGCTTACATCTGTAGGTCTGTATTTATAAGGGTAGTATTTAAATGTATGTAAATCCAGTTTTTGATTGACACGATTTCCATTGAGCACGAGTATTACATCCTACTGAAAGAAGACGATACAGATACCGGTGTATACACAGCCCCCGGGTTGAAAAGTCCTCTTTCGAGAAATTCTAACGTATCCGTTATGCCAAATTTCACAATTACGTATGGTTATAACTATTGCTAACTCCTAATCATATAATACCCAAATTCAGTTCTTTGATATTCATATATAAATTCTGGACTTCTCTGAACAAATAAATCCCACTAGAAACATTTTTCGTGTTAAGTGTTGCCAAGATGTGACCATATGGCTGGCACTGTCAAAAAGTTATATCTGTGGCTCAAGCCCTAATTACTAAAGTGAAAAAGTATTCGAGTTCATATAAAATGAACCTTGTGTCGTACATAAGCACTTTAGCCAAGCAATGCTTCAAAAGAGTAGGGTTTGTGATACGGAATAGTAAGGGATTCCACGACTTGGGTGTGGTCCAGCTTCTATACACGGCCCTAGTGAGAACCAAACTTGAATCCAGCTCGGTTGTTTGGAATCCGCATGAAAGCTCTTACGTCCTTATGCTCGAGAAGGTACACAAAGCTTTTCTAAAGTACCTATATAAGAGGAAATTTGGATACTACCCTTACCTTTATCTGTCCGCTTTTATAATAGGTATGCTCGGATACAACTCACTAGAGGTGAGACGTAACACCGAACAGCTTCTGACTGTGTGTCGATTGTTGCGAGGCGACAGTGACTGTGCGGCGCTTGTCAGCGCTGTATGTGCGCTATACGTGCCTGACAACTACCTACGCGCGCGTAGGCACCAACTGCTAGCGGGCGGCACGTACCGCACGGTGGCGCACCGGCGGTCCCCGCTGGTCCGAGCGCGGAACAGCCTCAACGCTCTGGTGGCTGCTGCACCATTGAATGATCTGTTTGGTGAGGCATGGAGGGATATTGTGAGAGAATGTGGAAGGTTCTGCGAGAAGAATGCATGATTTGTTCTTCTGTATTTTTATTAGTATTATTTTTCTTGAATGTTTATTTTAAATATTGAATAAAATATAATAATTGAAAAGAATATTGATTGATATTAATAATTGGATAGTTTTTGTATAATTAACTCGTCTTGGCGGGGCACTTCCGTGGCCCCACATGTAATTGTATTTTATATTAATATTTTTGATCAGTTTGGATACTTTGTACAACGACCTGGAATTTTCTGTAATGTTGTGCGAATTTATGTCAATAATAATAAATAAGACACTGACAGTTCGATTCGCATACTTTTTCGATGCCTAATTCTTCCTGCTTCCTACACAGATCTCATATAGAGTCAATCTCTTCTATCTCTACACTCCCTAACTCGACAAGCCCTAAATTCACAAACCCTACACAAAAATATGTCGTTTGTCCGTTTCACTACCGCCACATGGGCGTAAGGTGGCAAATTTGTTGTTTGTCTACAAATACTAGTTTTTATACCAAATTTCAGCGTCAGTGACAAAATCAATAGATAGATAGATAGATATAAATAAAATCTAAACATAAGAGCTATGCTATTGAAACTTTCTATGTATTAAGCCCACTACTGCATCATATCCCCTACATTTCCATTCATTGCGTGGGTAATGGACATAAACGAATAACGGGTCTTTTTAGAACTCCTGTTTTGGTTTTAATTAGTGCAACTCGTTTGAGATCGTCTAAGCCTGGATATAATTATATAATGACTCCTTAAAGCCAATGCAGGGGTCCAGCGTTGTCACTCATAATTAGTACTACGGTTCCCAGTTTTAAGGGCTTCTGAGGAGTGTTCCATTTCTCATGGACCTGAAGGGTTTGTAGATATTCGAGACTCCAACGACGCCAGTATGGTTGAACTAGTTGGTCCAGCAGAGTAAATCTAGAGAGTAAATGACCACGTGTCTCATTCACTTCAGTCACAGGTAAGAATTCAATGGGATACTTGTTAAAAAATTCTGAAAAGACACTACAAAAGGTTAATGTTGTTATAGTTTATATCTACAATATTGTATTTGTGCTGCCATCTATGTAATGATTGGTTTAAACTATCAACTAATAAAATAAAATCTGTCTTTCTCTTGTCGTTGCACAAACCGATGTTTTATAAGAGGTTATGGGCCGCTCGCTCCGTAATACCGCGATTATTGTTGATCTTTTATCAAGTATTTTGCAGAATAGCAAGTGTTAAAAGTGTATTTGACTGTTGTGAGACGAAATAGAACTGTGTCGTGAAGATTTGTAGTAAAATCGCATCGTGGTTGACTGTTAAGTATGTCTACGAACTACCTCGTCAACGTGCCTAAGCTGAAGGGGCGCGATAATTACAGGGAATGTGTTTCGCGGCAGAAAATTTCTTGATTCTCGAGGCCATGAAACATTGTGTGAAGCCAGAAACGGAAAAAACCATAGCAGTTGCAGATGATGAGAAGACCAAAGCCAAATTGATCATGACAATCGATCCGCCACTGTACGTTTACGTCAAAAATGTGAAATAGTCGAAGGAATTATGGGAAAAGCTGAAGCAATTATTTGATGACAACGGATATTCACGAAGAATTAGTTTACTTCGTAATTTGATATTGATTCGCCGAGAAAATTGCAGTTCGATGACGTCGTACATGACGCAGATTATCAATACAGCTCAAAAATTAAGTGGTACGGGATTCTAAATCAATGATGAGTGGACAGGGTCGCTATTATTGGCAGGATTACCAGATCGATTTTCACCTATGATCATGGCAATTGAGCATTCGGGGTTAAGTATAACGGCAGATTACATAAAAACAAAATTGTTGGATATGGAGTCAAAGGCAGAACAAGACGAGAGTGAAGTTAGCGGTGCATTGTTGAAATGTTACCGGTGTTAACAATTTGGCCATTATAGAAATCAATGCACAAATAACGAAAACAACTCGTCAGGCCAGAAGAATACGAATAGAATGCAGTCAAATGCGTTTAGTGCAGTATTTTGAGTGGAAGTTTCAGTAAAAATGAATGGTATATCGACTCAGGCGCAAGTGTACACCTGACAGCTAAGGAAAGCTGGGTTAAGAATGCAAAGTATGAACAAAATAAAGAAATTGTTATTGCAAACAGTGAAAAAGGTGGATATCAGCAAGTCTTCATGCACCGTATGTTGTGAAGGCATGCAGTGCCGTTTACCGTTCAGAAGCACAGGCCAGAGAAGCAGTAACTTGCTAGATATAGTGCACACAGACATTTGTGGACTTACGGAGAATGTGTCTACAGGTGGCTCAAGATATTTCTTGTTATTTGTTGATGATCACAGCCGTATGGTGTTTGTTTATTTTCTGAAGCACATGAATGAGGCTTTGAAATATTTCAAGATATATTAAGCCCAAGTGGAAAATCACACGAACACAACAATCAAAGCATTAAGAAGTGATAACGGGCTAGAGTACTGCAGCAAGGAATTTGATAGCTATCTGAACAGTGCAGGTATAATAAATCAGAAGAGCAATCCCTACACACCGCAGCAAAATGGATTGTGTGAACGATTCAATCGTACAATCGTTGAAAAGGCCAATCAACATCCAGTCAAGATAACTCCGATAGCTTCGTCGATAATCTACATGATGAAACATACATTCCTAGTGATTATGAAGATGCTGACAATACATTGAATGAAGAAGAGAAACACACCGAATGTAGGACTAAGCGTGTGAGAAAAATACTAGAGAGATATGGTATCTCAAATATGTGTGTAAACAATAAAACTTATAATGATGCTGCTGGTTTGTCGCTGCAGGAAGCTTTAAATGGACATGAAAAAGAACAGTAGAAGTTAGCTATGGATGAAGAGGTTAAGTGTTTTAAAGAAAATGATACTTGGGAGTTGAGTGACGCTCCAGAAGACAGTAGAGTTATGCAATGCAAGTGCGTGCTACGTAAATAGTATGACTGTGACAATAAAGTCCAGAATAAAGCGCGTTTAGTGGCAAAAGGATTTTCGCGAGTTGAGGGTGTGGACTACACAGAAACTTTTTCTCCGGTAGTGAGACATACTACGTTAAGATTACTCTTTGCATTGTCAGTACAACTAGCCCTTGATACAACGCATCTCGATGTAACGACTGCTTTTTTGAACGGTACCCTTGAGGAAACCATTTATATGCAGATACCTGAAGGTTTTTCTGAAAAGACACAAAATGGTCAAGTTCTGAAATTAAAGAAAGCTATTTATGGTCTTAAACAGTCCTCAAGAGCTTGGTACAAGAAAGTGGATGAGTGTTTGTTAAGCATGGGTTATGTTAGATCAAAAATAGAACCATGTATGTATACAAAAATGCAAGAAAAAGTGAAAACTATTGTGACTCTATTTGTAGGTGATTTTTTCATATTTTCAAATGATTGTAAAGAAACTGAGCATTTGAAACAAGTTTTGGCTAGTCATTTCAAACTTAAAGATTTAGGTGAGATTAGGTTGGTGCTACTGTAAGTATCAATAAATCTGACAAAACAATTACTTTAAGTCAGACAGATTATATTGATCAGCTGTTACAGAAATTTAATATGAGTCATTGTAAACCAATTCAGACTCCGATGGAAACGAAGTGGTATGTGTCTAACAATGATGATTGTTTAGGTAAATTTCCATATCAGCAAATAATGGGTTGTCTAATGTATTTAGCAGTTCTGACCAGACCTGATATTGCATTTACAGTGGGATTTTTAGTCAGTTTAATAATTGTTATTCAAAAGAATATTGTTCAAATGAAAAACGGTTATTGAGATATTTAAAATTTACTAAACTATTTGGTTTGAAATACACTGCAGATGGAAGTTCAATATTGGAAGGGTTTTTTTGATAATCATATATAAAATATATATATAATAATAAAGTTGAAATATCATTGATAGAAGGTCATATACTGGAGTATGTTTAACTTTGTCTGGTTGTGTGATTTCTTGGGAAACAAAGAAGCAGCAAACTATAGCTTTATCTAGTAGTGAAGCAGAATATATGGCGATTACTGAAGCCTATAAAGAAGCTGTTTATTTGAGGAATTTACTCAATGAAAAAACACAAAAATTGTACACCATTGATCTTTTCAATGACAATCAAAGTGCACAAAAACTAACTTCTAATTCAGTTTTTCACAAAAGATCAAAACATATTGATATTCGATATCATTTTTGTAGCGAATGTGTTAACAAAAAAATTGTGAATGTTAGGTATCTACCAACAGCTGAAATGCCTGCTGATTTGTTTACAAAGAGTCTATGTGCTGTTAAATATTTTAAATTTTTAAACAAATTAGGAGTGCAAAATGTTAGTGTATAAATTGTTAGTATTGTTAGATATAGTGGGTGTGTTATAGTTTATATCTACAATATTGTACTTGTGCTGCCATCTATGTAATGATGGGTGTAAACTATCAACTAATAAAATAGTCTGTCTTTCTCGTGTCGCTGCACAAACCGGTGTTTTATTAGAAATGTGAAAGTTATCATACTTGGCATTGCGATGAGTCAAAGCCTAAGCGAATGTGTGCTGAATCAACGTCTTAAGATAATAAGCAATAATTTTAGTACATGTACATTTATAGAATCATTAAAAAAGCTACCAAAATCCATGTTAACCCAGATATTACTACCGATGGTTAAAACGATCAATTTTTTTTTATGAAAAAAAAAATCTCAAAGAGATTAAGTTCAAAAACGCGATCCAATTTTCAAAAATCCAGTAACATCTGGGTTAAATCAAGCAATCCGCATCAACATCAACGAATACAACAAAGCTTGCAATATTAAAGAGGCCCAAGGAGAAACACACCGTTTAAGAATTTCAGATCACGACACAGCACAAGTTCTCAATATTCCAAGCTTTTCTTTTGTTATTGGAGGAGTGGTTTACATTCAAAAGAGACTATAGTTTAGAGAACATTGCGAATTTCAGGGAGTGCCTCCAAATTCTCACATGGACTGAGGTTTATAATGCACAAAATTTTAAAGAAAGTTTCGCAATATTCCATGAAAACATAACAATGTTCTATAAACTCTGCTTCCCAAAACATAAGATTTTAAATAGAGGTAAATCGAACGGTAAACTTAAGTGGTATACTAAAGGACTGAAATGTTCATGCATAACAAAAAGAAACCTACGATTTGAATACTACCGAAACAAGACAGTTACAAACAAATTTAAATACACAAGGTACAGTTAAAAATTTCGTTAATGCATACAATGGTCACAAAAAAATACAACAATAACTTTGTTAGAAACTCAAAAAATATATGTTAAGCCTCATGGCAGTTAATTAAAAACGAAGTCTGTAACGAACCACAAAGGGGAGAAATTCAAGAAAAAAAAATTAATGGCGTTATTATTAACAATCCCAATTTAGACATACATAGCTGAGCTTTTAATAATTACTTCATAGACACAATAACAAACACAGATCAATCCCTAAGTCAACAAAACAACTCAATATCAATATCAAATATAGCTAATCAAAATTTTACAAAAAAAAAGTTTGTTGTATGGGAGCCCCCCTTAAATATTTATTTCATTTTGTATTTTAGTATTTTTTGTTTTAGCGGCAACAGAAATACATTATATGTAAAAATTTCGACAGTCTAGCTACCACGGTTCATGAGAAACAGCCTGGTGATAGACAGACAGACGGACGGACAGCGAAGTCTCATCAATAGGGTCCGTTTGGCACCCTTCGGGTACGAAACCCTATAAAGATGACAAGGAAAACATGAGCAAATACCGACCAGTAATACTAGTACCAAGGTTATCAAAAAAAAAACGAAAATTTATATTCTTAAACTGATCGGCTTCATAACAAAACACGGCATTATTAAAAAGGAACAAAATGGCTTTCAAAAAGGCAAATCTACAACACTAGCCTGTTTCAATATGGTAAGAATACAGGCGGATAGTATTGACTCAAAGATCCCTACCGTTACAGTTTTTTTTGATATGACGAAAACAAATGGCTTACATTTGTTTTTGTCCATCACGATATCCTGTAAGCATAGTGTCAAAAATACGGAATCCGCGGTCCAGCATATCACTGGATTGGATCATACTTAAAAGGACGCACACAAATAGTTGAAATTAGTAAATTAAACCAACAATTAACAATGGAAGCCTCACACTCAAAACTGAGAGAGAATATATTTGGAGTACCGCAAGGAAGCGTTTAAGGGCTACTTCTATTTCTCTTCTACATAGATGATCGTGCAGACGCAACAGACCATCAAAGTACTTACTCTGTTTTCCGACGAAACATCCATAATAATAAAATACAATAATGCTATTAATTTTGAAACTGACATAAATAATACAATAAAAAATTTCACTGGCTAGAAATAAACAATCTTTGTGTTAATATTGACAAGATATCCTATATGACATTTTATAATAAAATTAAGCCTTACATCAATGCGACAGACCAATATAATAACTCAAAAATAAAGGAATCCAATGAAATTAAATTCTTAGGTATTACGATTGATTCCCAACTATCATAGGGGGCACACATTAAAAATATAATTAAAAAGATCAATAGGTTTGTATTTGTACTCTACAGGCTGGTTAAAGTTGCAGGACATGAAACAGCAATGCTTGCTTATCATGCCTATGTCGCGTCTGCCTTACGATACGGCATAGTTGTGTGGGGCAACGCAGTGGAAGTCGAAAGTTTGTTTCTTATACAAAAGAAATGTGTACGCGCAATATACGGAGTAAGCCCTGTTAAATCTTGTAGACCGACTTTTAAAAAACTCAATCCCCTTACTATAACAGGGATCTACATATTACAAATCTGTGTATTTGTTAAGCAAAATACGGACCTATTTATAAAAAAATCAATAACATTTTACTTCTATACAAGGTTTTCCAATAAGCTGAGTCTACCAAAGCCGCACACAGAGCTGCTGAAGCAAAACTGCTACAGAATGGCGATCAATTTTTTTAATTATATTCTAATATAGTTACAAGAGCTACTTTTTGACATATTTAAACATAAGCTGAGAAAATGGCTAATAGCAAAATGTTTCTACAATATCAAAGAATTTCTAAATTATAAGGCTCGGTTCTAAACGGAGATATATAATATAATGATTTTACAATTTATCACACATTTAATAAATGACATAATTATATATATATAACTAATATTATATATAATAATATAATTTAATGATGGTATTGGATGTATGGAGTTAATGTATTCCTTATCTTAGAAATTGAAAATTTGCTTGCCACTATGAGACGAAATATGTTGACACTATTATCGTCTACCATCTATATTGTGTATACTGTAGTGCTCCTAGCACCAATGTCGTACTCTTGAGCACTATCTATTTAGCAGCCCTGTGTGGGATATATTATAAAGACTTTATATTTATGGGCTTGTATTTTTTTATTTGGTTTCTAGTTATTTACACTTTGTATAAAAGGGATCCACAACTGGCTCGATAGCCATTACTATAATCCTCACTATAATTTAGCTCAGTCACTGGCCGAAGCCTACGGTGAAGTGTCACATTGACTTCCACATCGAATCCTCTTTCTTTTTAAAATTACAAAATAAGTAACGGTGCCAAAGTGACACCCACTCTAAAGAGGCCCGTATACAATATACAACCTACCTTACAATCATTCCCCCCTCCCTTCAAAAAAAAAATTCCAACGGTTTTTTTTTTTCAAAGTGGCAACCCTATCTCAAAGTCTAAAAACTAAAAAACATTAAATGTTAACTTTAAGTTAGTTTGCTATGCATGAAATCTAAAAGACAGTAAATATGCCGCAAGCATAAATTTAAATAACATTAAGTACCCTAATCCTTATCTGTCCAACCATCCCATTTAACCTACTCAATTAAACATTAAATAACAAAACCAAACTACACCTAAGGTGTAGGCTATGCACCTTAAAAAACTTAAATTATAACACCCTATGATCCCATCATACAATTATTCGCGGCTTAACACTAACCTACCTAACGCTAGAAAACTCTCAATTACAATACGAAGGCAAACAGCTGAATCTCCGTTCCTAAAATTAATATCACTCGATCTTTGCATAGACAATTGTGAACACATTGTATACTCTTTCCACCGAATGGAAATATTTCAAAGATTAACGCAGGCAAAGATCAAAGAAAAAAAATTATCATTTTCAATTATAGGAAACGTCAACCATATTAACAGGATTAATCTATAGAACCATATTACTAAGCCACAGCCTAAGAATGAGTTCATTAAAATTCGTTTCGATAATACGATGAAATCAACTAGCTTTAAAACCGATACTACTACGTACATAAACCTCAACTAATCCATTGGAATTCAGTAAACTATCTTTTACTATTAACAGTTTCAGATAATCGCCGTGAGTTGCAACCAATTACCCAAGTAAAGACACTACAAAGAATCTCGAATGTGCATCGAATACCCGAGTTATCCCACATCAGAAATTACTTTCATTGAGAAACCTTCGTTACCAACTTCGTTGTACAACCCATAGTCTCCCCTTACCAAATCATCCCAACTCTATACTTTAAGAACGCGGGAACCAAAACAGAACCCTATGACGAATAGATATTGCCTCGTCATACTGCTCTCAAAGATAAAACCAGGCGATCGGTCAAACAATTATACGAACTGTCGTTTATAAAAGTTTCTCATATAAAGGTAATCTACTACGGAAATCTAGTATGTTACAGATATTTCTTGGGTCTTTGGTGTACGGTCCTCATCAGACATCATAGTTCAGCAAAAACATGAAAAGAAACAGCGGTTAATAAACAATTCATAACACTACCGCATACACAAACCACAACCATCAACCGGGATAAAATTGTATTATACTCCTAATGTATATTTATTTAATATCCTAATGTTCCTATCATAATCCTATAATTATTTAATGTCCTAATGTATAATTGTTTAATATCAGACGAACCCCTCAACGCAGCACAAAGCGTTTTAAACGATTTGTGACCGTGAGTTCAGACGACGAATCAGCACATTAGACCTCCCAACGATCTCGATGACCTTGTATGGTCCTTGATACAGACGTGCCAACTTCATACATCTTACCGTTATCCGCCTTTGTACGTGTAACAAAACGCGCTTGAATAACTCGCAAAATAGCCGAGTGGCCTCCCGGGCTATAAAATTTATTTCATCCGCAGGTCCGTCTTACAATTTTAAAAATATTACCTACCTAACTTCCTTTCTTGACACGGCACGCACGAAGCTATATAACGTTCTATCTCCTTATCGGCTTTCGGCATGAAATATTTCGACCGAAACCTCTTCCACGTCTTTGCGAGACCCAAATGACATCCTGTCTACGCCTCATCATGTAATTCGTTCATTGCATTTTGAAACAACGACCTAGGCAATACTAATACCTCCCTAATTTCTCCATCTCTACGTACGCTCTTATATAGTAAATGATTTCTCAAACAAAAACCGCTACGCCACGCTTCCAGACGTTCGCTCAACCGCGTTAACCATCTACTACAAAATGAATCGTTCTCTTGATCCGCCTGTAACAACTCTACATTAATACTAAAAATTTCCAAACCGTCATCATCAGGTTCGGAACGAGAAGAAGACTGAAGTCCTTCTGTTTCCCGTTTCCCTTCTTCCATTAACGGATTCCTACTCGAAAAATCTGCCACTACATTGCTTTTCCCCAAGAAATGAACTATCTCGAAATCCCATTATTGTATCGCTAACGCCTATCGCGCTAACCTACCAGTCATATCTTTTTTCGACTGTAACCAACATAACGCGCTATGGTCTGTAACAACCTGAAAATACGATCCCCAAAGATAATGCCTATAGTGCCTTAACGCCCATACTAACCCCAGACACTCTTTCTCCGTCGCACTACTATGTGTAGTGCGCCAACCTTCTTAATATACTCGAACGAATTCTGCAATTCTTCATTCCATTGAAACTTTACCCCCTTTTTCAATAATTTAGTGAGAGGTAACGATATTCTCGCAAAATTCGATACAAATTTTCTATAATAAGAAAATAAACCTAATAATTGTTTCACATCCTTCGTAGATGTGGGAGTTGGAACCTGCTGCATAGCCTTCAGCTTTTTCTCACTAGGTTTTACTCCTTCATTCGAGGTTCGATAACCTAGCATCTCAATCTCGCAAAAACCGAATTTACATTTGGATGGCTTGAAGGTCAAGTTCGCTTCTCTAAATCGCCCAAAAACTTTCTGCAACGTATCGGTAAACTCCTCGAACGTTCTTCCATACACAATTACATTGTCCACGTAAACCATAACCCCTATAAATCTTAAATCCGCTAAAACTTTATCCATCATCCGTTGGAAAACCGCTTGACTCGTTGCCAAACCGAACGGAACAACATTAAATTCATAGAGACCCGTGGTCGTGACGAAAGCCGTTTTATGCCTACCTTCCGTAATAACCGTCTGCCAATAACCTGAATTGAGATCTAACTCCGCAAAATACTTGGCCCCGGTCAAACTATCGACAATGTCTTCTATCCGCGGAATAGGATAATTATCCCTACAATTTTTCTTATTTAATTTCCGATAATCTACACAAAACCTCCATTAATCATCGGGCTTTTTAATTAACACAACGGGCGCATGAAAGGAACTAGTGGATTCCCTAATAACACCTAGATTCAACATCTCCGCGACCTGCTCCTCAATAATTTCCCGTTGCAGCGGCGAAACGCGATACGGGTGATAACGAACCGGCTCTTCATCATAAGTCTTAATATCGACCGACACTATCTCCGACCTACCTAACTGGTCAGTTGCAAACGCAAATCTATCCGCATTCCTATCCAACAACGCCAATAATACCCGCTTATCATTCTCCCATAAATCCTCATTTACGATAAACCGTTTATTTTCTACCCCAAACGCAAATTCGCACGAATCCGGTAACCCCGAGAAATACACGTAATCGCCCTTTTTTAACTCCTGAAAGTCGATAGAATTTATTACGTCACGATCCTCGATAACCGTGGTTTTCCCGAAGCTCACTTGTTTCCTTCTAGAACCGTCTAGAAAGTCCGACCCTATCTTTTGTTTTGAAAGAATCCCTACGCGCATGACATTTCGTTTTACCGGCGTCGTGTTTTGTTTCGTATGGAAATTATTGAAAAACGGTATTTTTCCCTGGAAAAAACTCATACGCGAATGAACAAAATCAATATTCATACCGTTCTTTATTAAAAAATCCACCCTTAAAATAATGCTACAATTCAAATCAGTTAGCTCGCAGCACTCGCGCGAGACGCAGCTTACGTAACGCGGTCAAAATGGCTAACAATAAAACGAAATGTGATTCGTGCAACATAGTTATTGATGAGTTATTATCATTTATCCAGAACAAAATAAAAGTAATGGATGAGATCAGCTTGATCCAGATCTGGAAAAGTAATTTTTCGGTGCAATACATCGAGCGATCAAAAGCTAACCTCAATGAAGCTCTGACCAAAACATCATTTGAAGGAAGAATGAAACAACGAAGAAGAGATGGCAAGGAAGAGAGGGACATAGAAGACATCATTCGGATTCTCAAAGATATAGAACCAAAGGAGATGCCAATTTTTGTGGCCCGCGATTTGGAAAAACTACCCCCTATTACATTTGATCACGTCGATGTAACACGACTCCTCAAGGACATTGTGGCTTTAAAGGGGGATCTAAATAGCATGCGGAATATGTATGCATCTAAAGACGATATAAAAGCCATCAACTGTGAGCTCTCAGCTATAAAGGAATGCATGAAGACACCTTCGATTATGAAACCGGTTTTCAACAACGGTGGTTGCATGGTGGACAGCGGGCCAATGGGTATGGGTATGACCAGTGGGCAAGACATCTTAAAAAATACGATAACGGACAAGCCCCACGTGAGTACATCGAAACCTGCGACTCCTACAACACCAACTAAAGCTGCGATTGACTGCTGTGCTTCTACGCAACTACAGACCGTGAAATCGCACTACAAAGATATCACAAGGCCCTTGTCATTTTCGCAAGTGGTCAACAAGAAATCTAAACATCCAAATTACATCGTCGAGAAGCAAAACATAATCAATAATAACACCAATAGAAAGAAAAGTAGCAATGTAAACACAGATGACGACGGCTTTACCTTGGTGACTAAGAGAACCCGAAAACGTAACAAAAACATCATCGGGAAATCAAAATCTACCTCAAAAATACAGGCAGCACCTCGCACTGCATGTATATATGTTGGAAACCTGCAATCATCAGTTCAAGAAGGAGACCTCAAAGAACACTTACAGAAGAGTCAGATAACTATCATTAAAATCGAGTCTAATAAAAACACCATCAACAATGCCTATACCATAACAATATATTGGCAAGACCTGGAGAAGATTCTTGATGATGATATGTGGCCTGAAGGAGTGGTAGTTGGACGCTGCTTTCTAAACACCAAGAAAGGTGAATCCCCTATCAAAAAATAAAATTCGCGTCGAAAAACACAACCTTGAAAATAGCAACCATAAACTGTCAATCAGCTCACAGAGTGGAGAAATTTCTTGCCGATATGTGTGACTCATGCGACGTGATTTTACTTCAAGAAACCTGGCTATTGCCGCATGATTTACAATTCCTGAACGAGATATCAGACAAACATGGCAGCATCGGCACATCAGCTGTCGATACATCAGCTGACATACTACGAGGACGCCCGTACGGCGGAGTTGGAGTACTGTATAACAAATGTTTACAAGTGGTCAGCATAGATTGCGAATCTACACGGATAGCAGCTGTAGAGATAACGCTATCGGAGGTACATACTATACTTTTTATTACCGTCTACATGCCAGTTATGAAGACCGAGAATTTGCCGGAATTCTGCGAAATACTTGCACAAATTAACACGATAGTGGAGGAACGCAAAACGGCGCACTGTATTATCGCCGGCGACTTCAACGCGGACCCTACCTCGATATTTGGTAAAGAGCTGGAAGGATTCTGTAGTGAATACAAATACCAGTATATAGATAAAGAAAGACTTCCCGATTCTTCATACACATACGTGAGTTATGCTCATGGACCACCTCGTGGCTCGATCATGTTATTGCGACTGAGACGGTCGGTGTGATAGTAAACAACATATGCATCGATTACGGCGTGGCATGGACAGACCATAGACCTATATATGTGGAGTTACAAATAGACAGCCTGGTGTCATGCGAGGATGTATCCAATTTGAACACTCAGAAGCTACATAATCACTGGAAATGGAATCCGAGGATTATTAATCATATAGCGCATTATACTGAGATAGTCGAAAAACATACACGTGAACTACTCAAAGTCCCGTTCTCTGGTAATGAATCCATAGATTCCATGTACAATGCATTAGTGTCTACAATGCAATATGCCGCAATGACAGCTTTCAGCACCAACAGACAGATTAATAAGCGTCGGAAGAAAACACCGGGGTGGAGTGAGCATGTTGCGGAGTCATATGCCGAGTCTAGACGCGCACTACTTCTATGGCACCAAGATGGACGACCGATCACAGGCTCATCAGCTGATAAGCGCAGACAATGCCGTACGGTATTTCAACGGGAACTCAAAAAGTGCCGGCGATTGGAGGACAAGATAGTAATGGATAAAATTGCCAATAGTATGAAGCAGGGAGATTTTAGAAGATTTTGGCAACAAACCAACAAAATACTGAAAGTCAGAATTCCAACGCCGTCGCATATTGGAGGTGAGACTAATAACAAAGAAATCGCTAATAACTTCAGCAGGATTTTTCTTCAACCCGACAATATGACACAGAATTCTACCAGTCAGACCGGGCAGTACGCTCAGCAGAAACACGACGAAGTTGACGTATCACCGGAGTGCATATTTAAAATAATAAAAAGTGTGTCGAGAGGCAAGTCGCCGGGCATAGACAGCCTTAGCATTGAGCATGTGCAGAATGGAGGCAGATTCATACCTATTCTTCTGTCTAACTTATACACAGCAATGCTGAGAACGGCATATATACCGAAAGCCATGGTGGAAACTGTAGTGGTACCGATTTGTAAAAACAAAAAGAAAGACCTATCCAGCCCAAGTAATTACCGTCCAGTGTCACTCGCTACTATCCTGGCAAGATTGTTTGAGAAAGTTCTCAACCACATCGCAGAACCATACCTAGGCAGCAGTGATAACCAGTTTGGGTTTAAACGGAATGCTTCGACGACAGACGCCATTTATACAGTCAAACAAGTAGCACAATATTACAAGCAGAGAAAGACGTCAGTCTATGCCAGCTACTTGGATCTGAGCAAGGCGTTTGACCGAGTACAACATAGCCTACTGTGGCAGAAGTTGAGGGATCGAGGAGTGCCAGAACCAATAGTGAACGCACTGAGCCGATGGTACTCACAACAAACCAACGTCGTGCGCTGGAACGGAGTCACATCGGATCCGACTCATTTATCTTGTGGTGTGAGACAAGGAGGGAGTATGTCACCGGTTCTATTTAATATCTATATGGACGGGCTGAGCGAAGAGCTGACGGAAGCAGGAGTCGGGTGCTCCATGAACGGCTGCATGATCAACAATGTGGCGTATGCAGACGACATGGTGCTCTTGGCACCAAGTGTAACAGCATTGAGGGAGTTACTGCATATCTGTGAAACATATGCAGCCACACATAACATGCTGTATAACGCAGAGAAGTCGGTATACATGATCTTCGAGTCATCCAACACACCGAACACGGAACTCCCGTTGGAGCTAAATGGACAGAGCCTCTGCAGGGTCCACAAAGTTAAGTACCTTGGCCATATCATCAAGAGTTCACTGTCAGATGATGATGATATAGAAAGACAGCGCAGAGCTATCGCCATGAGGGCGAACATGTTGGCGAGGCGATTCACAAGATGTAGCAAGGATGTGAAACAACAGCTCTTTCTGTCATACTGCACAAGCGTGTATACTGTGGAGCTGTGGAGCAAGTACACACAAGCCAACATTAACCGTATCCGTGTGCAATACAATAACGCGTGGCGCGCCATGTTCCGCCTGCCCCGCGCCTGCAGTGCGAGCGAGATGTTCTGCGCGGGGAGGGCGCCGGGCTGGGCCGCGCTGTTGCGCCAGCGCACCCACGCACAACGCGCCAGGGTCTTCAGCTCTGACAATCACATAATTAGTGCAGTGCGTGAATGGAGTGCTAGTCCTATCCATCTTAAGTGGAGTGAATATCATAGACCAATTTAATTGTATTGTATTGTATTGTATGTGTTGTAATTTAATTGTTTTGTAATTTTAATTTTATCAATTGATTTAGAATGTAGAATTGTATAATTCTGGATAATAAACTAATAAAAAAAAAAAAAAAAAAAAAAAAAAAAAACAGTTACTACTTAAAATTCCTGTGAAAAGCTATAATTGTCCAAACTAAAATCTATAACACATTTCCCTACAATTTGCAGCAAACTTCCATTTACCGCCTTAACCCGTCTCTTCTATTCTTGTATACATTTCGCACCCACTTGACCTGCAACGGCTGGACTGATGCATGAAGCTGTAGCGCCTGTATCTCAAAGAACTACCACATTTATCCCCGAAGAATTTAATAAAACTAATGGTCTGACCTGCTGATCCGCCTCGACTGCGACGATCTTCCCCATTGGTCGTTCCGCTTCTGTGCTACGCTGCTGAGCTCGTCTGAGGCCCTCATTCCACAGGTCAGCCTGGTCACCGCTATCGGGCTCTAGTGACGACGTGTTGCAAAATCCGCTTGCCTGGGACGCAAATTATAATTATTAGTACTAGAAACATTCGGCCTGTCTCCCCCCCCCCCTATTGCTATGGGCCAAATTCGGTCCAGAAGTTGCCGGGTTCCTAAACACATTCACCTTATCATCACTTCCCGAACTTAATTTCTCCATCTGTACCAGTACCGCCCTTAGCGCCTTCTTATCTTGAAAATGGCTCAACATTAATTTATTTCTAAGATGGTTTTGCAATCCTCTTAAAAATTGCGTTATAAAAATGTCATCTTTAGTAACTCTAGCCTTCCTCGCCAGGTCCCCTAAATAATGGAAGTAGTCCAACAAACTTCTTTTCTCTTGCATTCTAGAACTTCTCTGCAAAGTCTGTGCCTCCAAACTCCTCATTAAACTTATTCACCACCTCGTCAAATGTCTGGGCACTGCCCCTAATTTGCCTAAAAAAATATAAGGCTCCTTTCCTTTCCTTTTAAATACGAAGGAAATAACAATTTTAATTCCTCCGACGATATAAATCTCTTCCTCGATGCAGCATCTCTGAAGTCTTCTAGAAAGTCTTCAAAGGACTCCTGAGGACTCCCCGAAAAACAAGTTGACAACTCCTTCATCATGAAATAATTTCATATAAATTTTCACAAAATGTCCGCCGCTATAAAACAATCTTCCCACAACATTTTTCTATTTGATTCTTCACTCGCTTGGCAGGTCGAGGTAATTCCTAAATAAAAAACTTAAGTACAGAAATATACAATGCACATTCGATCCTTCCTCGATTCAGCAAGGTCTGGATCGACGATCACTATCCTCTTCTATTACGCCACTTTTTATGACGTCCTTCCTTCTGAAGCAGTCTTCCTATTTCTCCGGCCCGTTCGGTGCCTCCACCAATAACATATTTTATGCAAATAAACACATTTCATTTCATATCCTGCAGCAGCAAATGAGGGAATAGTTCTGCACCTATCAACATGTCAATGTTTCCGGGAGTGTGGAAAGAATCGTCTGCCGGTGGCACTCCGGTTAAATAATGTAGCTTGGTAACATCTACGGGAGCAATGGATAGCATATCGGTGAATGTTGAACTATTAGTGGACACAGATGATAGTCGATGTTTTCATCAAATCGGGAGGTCATTTCTATCAGAGCAGACCCAATTATTGACACCAGAAGAGACTCTACATTTAAAGAGAGCTTTTTGCAACATGACTGAATTATAAAATGATTCTGAAAATTTGATACCTAGATAGATAAAGCGTTTATTCAATCGTCACAATACACAAAACAGAACACAGAAAATAACTAGTAGACATAGAATAGAAGCAACAATTAAGAAGTTCAGGGTGAGTGGCACATTATGCCTATCTAATACCCTCACAACTGCAGTACCTAATAACACAGTTGATGGTTATGTTGGTATGGAGTACTGAACAGACTGACAAGACACAGATACATCAGTTGCATCATTTGATTGTCCATTCTCAGAATCAGGGGAGAGACAGTGACCTGTCAACTTTAAAATCATTATCATGATCTTATTCCACTGACATTAAATTTGCCATTGCAACTGGCAAAGATGTATTTTGCGCGCGTGCATTGTCATTTAAATGCAACAATTCATTGTTAGTTTTCGATTGGCATGTGCCACATGTTTTTTTGCATTGCATGCAGAAGTTCTATGACGGAGACTAACGCACAGTGTTGTGATTATAGCTGAAACACATTGGGCATTTTTCAGTGGATGTAACTAGTGCTTGTGGTTTACCAAAGTAATTTTTTGGTACTGGTATCGTCAACTTTAGTTGTGCAGAGAAAGCTCGGGTTATATTTGATAATGGAACCCTTGTTCTTTCTAGGATCTTAGCTTGATCTTTGAAAAATTCTACCAGGCCTTCATAACTAGGGTATAGCTTAGTGTACAACAGAATTCTCAAAAAAGCGCACAGTTTCTGTATCCAGTTTATTTAAAGCATTATAAAGAAAAATGAAAACTAGCCTATCGCATCGTATCTTGAAGGATGCTACAGATATGGAAAACTTGTCAATGTTTTAATGTGCGATTTTCCTGAACATGGTTCTTTGTGAAACCAGATTGTTTGTTGAAGCTTAAAGCTCAGATTTATCAGATGGCGAAATTACCTTCAATGAAGCATCGTAAATTGTATGCATTTTCACATTTTCTGTATGCGAGCGAAATACTATTGTTGATAAGCTTCCAATATCCTGGTGTTTGGAAAAACCTGTTTCGCAAACGCATCCTCGAAGTTACATCACTCGAAACTTTAAAAAAAGTTATTTATCAGAACATCGCATGTTAAGGCAAAGTCGCAATAAAAGACAGCTCAGAAAGTAGGACCAGAAGCAATGTAACTCCATCTCCGACGTCTTCTCTTCTTCGTATCATCTGTACGCAGATGATCTCCAAATTTATCGCCACTTTTCGCCCTGCGATGTAGCTTCATCTGTAGAGACACTGAATGATGATCTCGAGAATGTGAAGGACTGGGCCTAATCATACGAGCTGTTGGTGAACCCGAACAAATCACAAGCCATGATTTTAGGAACCAGGCACACTCTTTCCTTATTACAAAAGCCCATTGTTCCTGTATCGTACAATGGCATCACAATAGAGTTTACTGACAAAGCCAAAAACCTCGGGGTTATTTTTTTCAGCCAGCTTTCATGGTCTCCACATGTCAGCGATGTCATCAGTCGGGTCCTTGCGTCCTTCCACTCCCTCAGGCGACTGCAGTACTTCCTGCCGCGGAAGACCAAAATTACTCTTACATAGACCCTTCTCCTGCCGCTAATCGACTTCGCTGATGTCAGTTGGGCGAGCGCGAAAATCTACTCAACAAACTCGAACAATTTCATAATCTCGGGATTCAGTTTATCTTCGGGTTACGCAAATTCGAGCATGTTTCTCAATATCGCAATGAATTGGGGTGGCTTCCGATTCGTCGTTGCTGAGACTCTCATATTCTTTCATATTTTTTTAATATATTGAAAAATCCGCGCTACCCCAGCTACCTTCGACAGCGTTTGATGATCTCTTTTCAGGAGATCAGTACTGGAGATCTCACACGGTATCACTCTTAGCCACACCTCGGCATATGAGCACGCCTTCAGGTTGCAGGTGGTCCGACTGTGGAACGCAGTTCCATGCAATATAAGAGAAAAACCTACTCTTTTCTCTTTTAAAACTGGGTAAAAGGGCACTTTCTCTCTCTTTCATGATAGTAGTTATAGTATGTATATCATCACTGTATGTCCGAGTGTGCGATCTCCGTGGCCTATCCGGGGACAGAAATTCGAAACGATCTCGTAAGGAGCCAGGATAGCGAGGATTATATAAAATGTTGAAGAGGCAAATGAGGATGTGGGAATCCCGGCGAAGACGAATCGGGAGCCATTTCAGCTCCCTGCGATACTCTGAGACGTGGTCAAACTTGCGCAGACCAAAAACAAACCGAATCCCGAGGTTTTGAAGTCGCTCGAGTTTGTTCAGTTGCTCTTCAGTCACGCTAACCCAGCAGACATCTGCGTAATCGATCAGGGGGAGGAGGAGAGACTGAGCGAGCGTGATCTTTGTCCGACGAGGCAGGAAGTTTTGAAGACGCCTGAGAGAGTGGAAACTGGCAAAGACTCGCCGACTTACCTCGCCGACATGGACTGACCAGGACAGTTGGTTATCGAAGAAAACTCCTAGATTTTTGGCCTTGTGCTATATGAGATTATGGTTCCGTCATATGTTACAGGAGCAATGGACAAATGCTGTAATGAGTTATGGGAGTACCTGGAACCAATAATCATAGCCTGAGACTTACTAGGGTTCACTAGTAGCCCATAAGAATTGGCCCAGTCCCTGATTTTATCAAAATCTACATTTAACAGTTCTACGGCTGAGGCCATATCATGAAGAGAAAAATGTCGGTAAACCTGAGATCGTCGGCATAAAAATGATAAGACGAGGAGAGTCCATCCGAGATGGAATTAATGAAGATAGAGAAAAGAAAGGGAGACAGTATACCACCTTGGGGCACTCCCGCAAAGAGGTCACACCACTCTGTTGAAGTCTCCTCCGACTTGATACGCTGCTGTCGCCCTCTCAGGTACGAATCAAACCAGCTAGCAGAGTCGGTGGACACGTTCAGGAACTTCAGTATCTCAACGAGAATGTCAAAATCGACGCAGTTAAAGGCGCTGCTAAAGTCCAAAAGTGCTATCACAGAGAGCTGTTTCTCATCCATCGCGTGCTGAATGTCATCAGTGACTTTGAGTAAGGCCGTTACGGTACTGTGACCCGACCTAAATCCGGACTGAAATTTGTTCAGCAACTTGTTAGAGGAAAGGTAGGAGGAGAGCTGAGCATGGACTACGGATTCAAGGACTTTGGAGAGGATTGGCAGGATGGAAATTGGACGAAACTCTTTAAAGGAGGAGGGATTAGATGTTTTGGGTAAAGGGATAAATAAAGCTTTTTTCCACACATTAGGGAAGGAGAAACTGGAGAGTGAGTGGTTTATAATGTGAGTTATAGCAGGAAGGAGCTCGTCAAGTACAATGCTGATCATTTTGGAACAAATATTATCAAATCCTATAGCTTTAGAGGAAATAGCGAGCACAGCCTTTTTAACCGCATCGATTCCGACAAGTCTAAAGTCAAAAGGAGTGGAGGTAGGAGCTGACTTCGTGCGCAAGTGACAAAGCGTGGAATCCTTAACAAAAGGATTCATGACGACAGGGGGGACCGCCAAGAATTTGTTGAGACCACTGAGATCAACATTACCAATCAATTCATCCTGAGACTTGCCGATACCAAGCGTTTTGAGGAATTTCCATACTTGACCCGGAGTGTAACTCTCAATGCTCTGAAAGATGTGGCGACGCTTGGCGTCACGACACATGCGATTACACCGGTTTCGAAGGCATTTGAAGATGGAAAAATTTTCGGCTGTAGGTTCCTTTTTGTAGAGGCATTTGGCTTTGTTGCGTTTAGTCATCAGACGCCTAATAGCATCAGTGAGCCATGGAGCTGGAAGGTGTTTTACTTTTGACCTTCTTGACCGGTGCATGCTTATCGAACAGTCCCAGAATGATTGTATTGAAATGGTGGATCTTGTCATCAACGGACTCACTGGAGATGACGGGGGACCAGTCGATCGACGCGGCATCAGATTTAAGGGATTCAGAATTAATGCCCTTGAAGCTACGAGTGTGGATAAATTTTGCTCTGCTCTTGGGGGTTTTGCTCTTATAAGAGAGGTAAATCAGGTCATGATAGGAGAAAGGAGAGTTAAACTGTCCTTGTGTAGCAACCTTTTCCAAATTAGAAACTATCATGAGATCAAGGAGAGAGGGAGTACAATGTGGTTGGAAATGAGTAGCGTTGAGAGGAAGAATATGTAAATTGAAAGAGTTTATAATGGACTGAAGTTTGGCAGAGCCGGAATGGTTTTTGAGAAGGCATGTATTGAAATCGCCGAGAATGAGGGTATCATTATAAAGAGGAGTTATCTCACTGAGCAAAGACTCAAATGAGTCGAAATAATCGATGTGAAGTGAGGGACTGTAGAGAACACCGAGTAGATCTTTATTATGGCGAAGACAAATTTCAAGGAAGAGATGTTCTGCGGATTCGGAGTACTCACTCGGTGAAGCACTAAAAACTCTGCAAGGGATATCCGAGCGAAAGTAAATAGCCACCCCGCCATCAGCTTTGCCAACTCTGTGGTTCCGGTAGAGCTGGAACCCAGGCAGCGAGTACATAGTGGAAGGTAATGTCGGTTTAAGAAATGATTCTGATACAAGTATACCATCCACATGTTTACTACTGAAAGCCTCGAGTAGGTCCGGGTAACTCGTGTGGATACTCTGAGCGTTGATGTGAACGATGTTAAAATTATTATCGAGTCCAGCAAAGACAGAAGTCAGTTTGGCGGATAGTGTTTCCTCCACAAGGGAGTTATCACTCTCCGCACTAATTTAGTCGTCGGTTGAAGAACAAGAGAAGAAACTATTATCAATATTATATAAACTATCCATGTAAAATAAGAATATACCTACTTAAATATATAAATACCATATAAATAATTATGCTGGGGTACAGTAGTACAAAAAAAAAATATATGGATAAAAGTTGCCTACTCAAAAACTGAGTAGTTAATTACACTACTTAATAAATAAATAAATAAATACTAACCCAGACCCTACACAGGAATGCTGAAAGGAATCTAGATAAACACACAATAATAACAGTATCCAAAAAACAAAAACAAAAAACAACACACTTTATCGTTAGACTATAAACAAGACAAAACAAAACACGTGCGAAAATTACCGCTACTGCGCAGCAATGCAGAAATCGGAACGTATTAAAAAAAAAAACAAAAATGACAACACCGGTCGCGTGAAATGATAGCAGGCAGATTGACATTGACAAGTAAAGTTGTTCTGAGGATTTAGCGAAACAGAAAAGCAAAAATAATAAGTTAAAAAGACATTCTACCTCACAAAACATGAGAAACAGCATAATTATACGGGGGCGTCGAATGGAGACCGCGATTTAACTGAGCATGTGACATCTACCGCTTGCATAACCTCACTGCACTATTTGGCTGCCCGAGCCTGAGACGCTCCTCTTCTGGTGACAACGCCCCTGGTGGAGGCCGCCGACATGTCCACAGCAGGCTTCTTAACGGCTGACTGAGGGGGCTCTTTGCTGGGAAATTTGTCCATAAGCGGCCGCAACTCCGCCCAGCACTCGACCTTCCGACGAGTCTTGTTTGGCAGCTGCACGAAAATACGGCCATCGGTTGTCCAGGAGTTGCTGACGCCAAAGTGTTGGCGAGCCGCCATAAAGACATCGTGACGTGACTTCGTCAGGAACTCAGTTAACGTGATGCCCGTACCTTTTAGGGCCTTCTTAAAATCCCACACCTCGCTGCGTGCCTCGTGGGATGTAAAACGCACAAGGAGGGGCCTAGTCTTCGCTCCTTTGGCACCCAAGCGATGAACCACTTTGATTGCACCGAGACAATCATCTGAAGACTTCAGGCGGTTAGCCAACACTGCAGTCAGAACGGCAACAGGCTGCTCCTCCTTATTACGTACTTATTTAGTAGTTTGGTATATAGGTATTTTATTTTCCATATTTTATAGATATTTAATTAATTTATTTATTATTTATTATAGATAAGTTATTAGATATTGTGCACTGCCTTCCCTTTCATGGTAGATTTTTTTATCATACCCTGGTTTGCTGGAAGAAATCTCTTTATAGAGATAAGCTTGCCTTCGTGCATATGTTTTCCAAAAATGTAACTTTTTATTTATCTTTGTGCAACAAAGAATTTTGAAATAAATGACCCAGTAACAGTGCGACAACCACTTCCGTACAATTTTAGCCGACGCTCTCACTCACTGAAATGCGACTAAAATATAAAAACAGGGAAAAGTGAACATTAAAACATTTCCATTTATTGCTCTCTTTTGTAATGAATCGCGGGAAAACTAAAATTAAAAACTTGGAATAAGCCAGCCGAGGTAAAGGCGGAATTTTTCATATTTTCTTGCGATGATCACGCGGTGCAACTTCGTAAACTTGAGAGTCAAACACGGGTCTCAGCAAAATCTACAAATGCAAAATAACATAACGGCATAGTTTGTTCAAATTCCCTTTGCCGTTAAGTTGGCTGTTCTGTATAACTGTCAAGTATCAACAGATTTCCTGTAGGTCGATAACGCAGATCGGAACGTAAACAGACATTGACATTATAGCTTTTTAGTTTTATAATCGGAAACAACCAGCCTCAAGTACTACCGTTCCAAAACTGTGAGCAACGGACGTTGACGTTTAAAAAATAATCGATTATTCAAATAAGTTTCTTAAAATAGATTAAAAAGCTCATCAAAATGGCTCAATAAGATTTAGTTGATTGCTTCATGATAAACAGCTTCCTTTCAGAATCGGCACGACCACGATGTATATGTCGTCGGCCGATTGTCAAATTCAGCACATCATAATGTGCCTCGGCATATCATGATATGGCGGCATTTTATGATCCGCCTTATCGTTTCAAGCCCAACGATCGAGTATCTGCCAACACTAGATTTGGCTCGGTAGGTTGGGTAAGGTTAAAAGTGTATGTGCAACCAACGGAGCGAGCTTGCGACTAAAAGTAATGAATAGCCAAATTTGCTAGAGTAGGTTATTCTGGCTAAATTTCAGGTGTGTTATAATAGTAGTTTATGTGACTGCTACATAATGGAGGGCATTAATACTCGAGAGTGGGTTTCGAATAATATCACTCGAGAGTTTTAATGCCTAATAATGTACCGTTACATACACTAGTTTATCTACACACATATCATAAGCTCTCTTTAATGTTTTCAGGAACCGCATGTTTGACCGGCATTGTGGCTCTGCAGTTGTTTAGCTTGTTCTGTAGTACCAAGTGAGTACCAACTTCACAGACAAACTAGGGGCGGCATGCAGGCGGGCGTTGGCGTTCGAAATCTGAATGTCATAATATGTAGAAAAACTACACATTATGGTCATAATGTGTAATTTTTCAGATAAGAAAGGAGTTTTTACCAAGTAGTTTAACATTATGCTGATCGTAACGTGCGATTTTTGTACGCAGTAAAAAGGGTTTATGATACGTGTGTAGATAAAAACAATAATAATAATAATAACTTGGACTCCATTAACACACATTGATCTAGGCAAAAACTAGGATTCCCTGTATCTTGGGTACCCGACAACGATACACATACTTATACGTGGGGCGCACTGTAAGTTTCCGGAATGAATATGAAAAAATACTATTAAAGGTACAAAATTAATTTATTGTTTTTCAAAATAATCTCCCTTGGCGTCTATGCACTTTTTCATTCGATGAAACCAGTTTTGAAAACTTTTGTGCCACTCCTCTGTGGTGACCTCTGAAACGTGTTTTTCATACTCCTCGACAGCCTCTTCTGGTGATGAAAATCGTTGACCGCGTAATTGGTTCTTAATTTTTGGGAACAGAAAAAAGTCACAAGGTGCCAGGTCGGGACTGTATGCAGGATGACTCATGAGTTCTACATTTTTCGCCTTCAAAAAGTCGTTTGTCTGTCTGGCCGTGTGAGAACTAGCATTGTCGTGGTGCAGGATGATACGGCGTTTACGGTTATTTTTACGGAGTTCGTCAATAACTTCCGGCAAATAAATGGTCGTGTACCAGTCACTATTCACTGTACGACGATTCTCTAAAGCAACAGTAGCCACGTGTCCAGTTTTATTAAAAAAAGAAGCAATCATCCGCTTAGATGCACTTTTCACGCGCGCCACTTTGGTTGGTTTCGGCTCATCTTGAAAGACCCATACGCTCGATTGCTGCTTTGTTTTGGGATCGTAGCAATAAATCCATGTTTCGTCGCCTGTTACTATGTCCCACACCAAATTTGACGCACCTTCGTTGAATCTGGTAAGCATGGCACTGCACCAAGTGACGCGGTGCGTTTTTTGAGCCTCGGTCAAGTTGTGTGGGATCCACCGCGAGCACAGCTTTCTCACACCCAAATGTTTGTGTAGGATTAATTGTATTTGACTCATGCCTATTTCTAAGGATGCGCGAATTTCATGGTAGGTCACATGCCTGTCTGTTTCAATCATACGGCGCACAGCATCGATGTTTTTGTTGGTCACAGCGGTGGACGGCCGACCATCGCGAGATTCGTCACTGAGATTGATACGACCACGCTTGAATTCTGCAAACCAGCTATAAACAGTTGTCTTGCATGGTGCTTCATTGCCAAAAGCTGTTTCAAGCCGAGCGATGCTCTGTTGAGCTGTCAAATTACACTTAAAATCGTAGAAAATCATACTACGAAAATTTTCCCGAGTTAAATCCATGTTGATGCAGACACACAATTTTTTAAATGGCGCCACAAGGTAAAAACAAAAGGCAGTCAGATGAAACAAACTGCATTCTACAGCCAAAGAGTTCTATTTTCAAATGTTGCAATACATTTTTAAATATTGTTTATGTAAGTGGCCAGTTCCGGAAACTTACAGTGCGCCCTATGTATAGATAACTCCAATCCGGGACCCTTGGCTTCGTAGGCAGGGTCACTGGGGACTCGGCCATTCGGGTCGTTGATATATAGGTAATAGGTTAGGTTGGAACTTAGAAGAAGCAAAACCGGGGCCTACCACTCACTTTGTGCAAGTCGAAAGTTTATACAAAAGCATGTTTAAATTGCAGCGCTATTGTCCTTAGGACAATTAGGGATGTGAACAGCTTCGGTGTTGTCTTAAATGAAGGTTTTTTATACTTGTGCTATTAACAGTCGACGTGAAAGAATGCTGGGCTACATACTAATTGTACGAGCAAAACTGTAGGCTAGTCTCTTGTGCAATGTGCATGCAGATTACATACTTGTGCTGAGTTGTGAATCCTTAGCGAGTCGAGTTGGCACTGCTCTCGGGTGTACTACGACATTCCTTGGATATAAATAAATTAATAAAATAAACACATTAATTAGCTTCTAGCCCCACACTAGGATACTCTGTGTCTTCGAAACCAGAAACAGCGACATCACAGACATATAAACATCCAAGACCCGTGGTTTTTTTTTATCGGTTGGAGTGGTATATGCCATTCGCTCGACATTACAAAATAACAACAATAGTGATAGTAACTAAGCTACATTGAAGATTAATTAACTTTGTGAGATATTAAACTAAGCACTTAGTGAACTGGGTAAAATAAGGTAAGGATTAGGGTCGCTTGCGTGAGACTTCTGGAGAAGATACGACATAATATGTACATGACGACCTCTGTGGCGCTAGGGTTGTGGCTCAGCCTACCATGCGAGAGGTCTCGGGTTCGATCCGCCTCTGGGGTAACAGAAAAAAAAACAGGTCTTGGATGTTATATGTGTGTGAAGTCGCTGTTTCAGGTTCCCATGACACAGGGTAACCTAGTGTGGGGCCATAAGCAATGTTAGTGCCTGTGTACATGCGTACAGGTTGTTTAACTAAAGCTGGCATGTTCAAAACATTTACACGTAGCGCTTTTGTAGTGTCTGTGAATAAGCGCGCGCGTGAAGTTGTAAAAAAGATCACACTATATTTATATAAAATAGATCACTCTATATTTATAAGTAAGTCTCCCTAATACTCTTAAGTTTGACCGCGCAGCACTGCATGGGCATCAAGAATAGTCTGTCTGTCTCTCACACGTGGTCAAACTTATGAGTATGAAGGAGACTGTTATTGTTATGCTTTTGCTACTACTTATAAATATAGAGTGATCTTTTTACATTCGTGTCACGTCTCAATTGACGCGCGTAATTGTGATTGTTTACCTATTTCGAGGTCAGAATAAAACCATTAATTTGTATAGTGAAATTGCATTAGTGGGAGTACTGTGAACGTGCCAGCTTTAGTTAACTGACCTGTGGGTCTACCGCCCAAACCCTTCGGCTTGATCCCGATACCGACGCTTGAATTGACTTGCCGTATTGTCTTAATAATAAAGTTCATTCTTGCACGAAGCTGTCAAAATGAAGCCGTCACCGATGCCGACGGGACTTGTGCGGTAGACCCACTGTATAATATATGTGACTATTTATATATATGTCACCGGAAAATAACACGATCCGCAAGTTTATAAATTTCCTAGGAAATTTATAAACTTCCTTCTAGATTATATTAGGCTAGGTTAGGTTAGGTTAGGTTATGTTAGGTTAGGTTAGGTTAGTATATTTATAAACTTGCGGAAAAAAATTAGGAAATTTATAAACTTGCGGATCGTATTATTTTCCGTTGACATATAGATGTCATAGTTGACTTGAAAAAAATGCTTTATATATTTTGGACTTAGAGGGCTGGTCTTGCAACCGACAAGGCACCACGTTGCGTCATCGACCATACGAGTATGTAGGCAATCTAGCTGGTCAAAATTATTTTTTGACTTAGGTGACTGAGACTCTCCTAAATCAAAAAATAATGTTTACCAGCTAGATTGAATAGATAGAACTTATATGACACAATGAAAGTGACACAGCTAACGCAACGTAGATTACCACATTAAGTTATGGACACTACATATCTTGATCTTGATCTTGAGTTTTTCAAGAGAAAAATGGGAATAGGTAATATTTACATCCAATTTCCTCGCCAACGCGCCACATCACTTTATTATTTTACACTTTTTTGTGTCCTCTACCCACATATACTTACCACATAATTTGTGGGGCGCGGAAGTATTGAAGAAAAATAAAGACTCGTGATTTTTTTATGTCCTTCGATGGCACCATATAATTTAGTGTACCATCACACATCCTATGATTAGGAGTATACTAACGAATCGATAAACATCACATTCATTAAAATTCTAATGAAATTTTAAAAATGACGCGAGACGTCACTTCCGGCTCATCCCGATCTAAGTATATCTTCAACTTTGCCCGACTTTCCAACTTGACAGTCAATAGTCAATAGTCAATAGTCAATAGTCAATAGTCAATAGTCAAAGTACTTTATTACTGTAGATATTTACATATACTTAGCAAACGTCATTTTTTGCCCCTTCTCTACATTGGACCACTGTGGGAGAAGAAGGGCGTAGAAACTCCCACAGATTTATTTTTAGATCTCTTTTAAAAATAGGTTGTGCTTAACTAATACAAATTTGAAAAATTTTATTGTTATGATTAATAAGCAGGAATAAATAATTACAAAATTATTAACAGCAAGGTCTGTGTTGAGCCAGATTAACCCCATACAGTCCTGTCATTTAAATAATCTTGAACATTGTAATATCCCTTTTTCGACAAAGTCGCTTTAACATGCTTTTTAAATTGCTCAAGTGGCAATTTCAAAATCTCCAGAGGTATCTTATTGTAGTAGAGAATGCACTGACCCTTGAAAGAATTGCTAACCTTCGCGAGTCTAAAACGGGGCGCACATAGTCTGTGATTATTTCTTAGGTTAACATTACAGCTATCGCTAAGTTTGGAAAATGTTGTAAGGTTCTTGCGTACATACATTATATTTTCGAAAATAAATTGACTAGCTACTGTTAGTATGTCAATTTCTTTAAAAAGCTCTCTTAAGGAGTCTGTTCGTTTTAAATTATAAATTGCTCGAATAGCTCTTTTCTGTAAAATAAAAATAGTTTGAATATCCGCTGCTTTCCCCCACAACAAGATACCATAGGACTTCACACTATGAAAGTAACTAAAATATACTAGCCTAGATGTAGCCACATCCGTGCTTTGTCTGATGTTCCTAAAGCGTAAGCCGCAGAACTTAATTTACCAGCCAATTTATCTATGTGGGGTCCCCACTGCAATTTGCTATCAATGGTTATTCCAAGAAACTTCGTATCATTTACTAATTCTAACGTGCTGTTGTCTAGCACTAAACTGGTCTCAACTTGCCTGACATTTGGAAGTGAGAATTTGATACACTTGGTTTTACCAGCGTTTAACAATAAATTATTAACCGCATTATAGTCCGCAGCGTTGTGCGTGGTCGACCGCGAGACCAGGGGCCCAATTCCGGTACACAATGACAGCTCAATGACAATTACATGACGATATCGGTCAATTTTAGATATCCAATATCTGACGATTTTGTAATCCCATACCCTTTGTTGATTAACTTAATCATTGTGCTTACCAATTAACTTAATTTTTACCATAATTGCCTTAAAAAATATTTTTCGAACGCCAAATATTGGATACCTAAAGTTGACCGTAATCGTAATGTAATTGTCTTGTAGCTATTATTGTGTACCGGAATTGGGCCCCAGTCATAAGGCTCTTACGTAATAAACGTCAGTACTCAGTATTTAGCAGTAAAGTATACAGATCTTGCTATGGAAAGAGATTTTAAACACAATATTTTTTTCAATGGAAACTGATCCCGGTTGGCTACAAAATGGCGGATTCCTTTCCAAGTCCAATTTGACCCTGGGATCCTTGACGACAAACCCGTGGCAAAGACGACGCTCTACAAAAGAGAAAGTGGCCTTAAGTGGCCTTCGGCTTGAATTCTGTGTCAATTACGTTAGGTTCAATTCAGTGACATAAAGTCAGCTGTGGAACTTCGGTCACGCTTTCGGCCATGGTGTGTCGATGCGAAAAGAGTCAACTCCGAAATACAGAAAACACGTTGAAATCAAAGTGAAACATACAAATTAATAATTTACTCAAAATTTTTACCTTGAGGACTTCAAATATCATACTAATCGCTTGTTTAATAGACAGGGCAACTCTTCTACAAAGGACTGTTCACACACAACACCCTACTAACCGACGCACCTATGTGTCCAATATGGACGCACTATTTGCTCATGGATCAGTCGATTCATCATAGAAAAAACAATCTTCCATCGGTATTATTTTCCTTTCCGATTAATGTGATCTTCACACCGCGTGTGTGCTCAATCAATATTGTATCAAGAAAGTGTTCGTTCATGGTGCCTTTTGTTTCCTTGGAGCAAATAGCGGCTGGAGAGTGTTTTGCGCGGAATTCTTTGAAGGGCGCCTTCAGCATTGGTTAAGTACTTGGGCGAGTAAGCATTATTCGCTATCTATCTATCTACTGTCATGTTTGTTGCTGCAGATATTTCCATATATTTTGCTCTAAATAACTTTAAACAGATTTCAATACGAATTTAATATAATAATGCCTTCAGGAGGTTGTTGGGACCGCCCCACGCTTCTGCAGTGCTTCAGCGATGACTGCAAAGGCGCGCACGAATAGTTTCCGCGCTAAAATGAGAAAGAGCTGCGTCATTGCTGGGCAGAAGACATTTTCAGAGAGATGGGATAGCCCGTTCACCCAACATTGGGTAAAAATGTTAATTTAAATTTTTGTGCTATAAAATTATATGATATATGGATCTTGTAATCTTAAATAAGTATTAAAAAAACCGAGCACAGCAACTGGGTTGGAAATTGTGTTTTACGTTTCCATAAAACACAATTTCCAACCCAAAAAAACTTGGAAGAAATTGGCTTATAACTACCTCCATGTACAGAAAAAAACATAACGTTTTATGATATTTTTTTAAATAGATTATTTTTTCATACAACCACTTCTGTTTAGTTGAACACTCAAACCAAACGAGGCACGTCGGTGCTGCAAGCGTAAAAAACACATTCGCCGCCCTGGCCCATAACACCATTCCTTACTTTAATGGTGGTATTAATTCTTAAAAGAAACGCTGTAAAGCGATTTTATCGAGGTCGACAGGCATTTTATGGATTTTGGTTATGTTTATTATTTATTTAATGTTGATATTTCTCGCTGGTTTTATTTGTATCACTGGATTGTGTATACTTTTCGTGTTTGCTAGAAAGAATGAGTTATCTACTTACATATTAATTTAGTTTTGTTTGACAGATGTGGGCCCTTCCTATAGGCTTATGTTGAAACGATTACCAAAAACGCACCTATTTTACTACCAATAAATTCGAAATGACTGCCAGAATGGATAAATGTCCACCAAATTGTGTTTGGATAAATTATCACCAAACTTCTTTTTATGTTTTGTGTACTTAAGTTTATGTTTTAAGCCTTGATATTTGATTCTTGATTCCTGATATTTTTTGCAACTTTTGGTGTTCATTTATCCATTTTGGGTAGGAAATATTTTTTGTGATCATTATATTTGTTGCCCTTCCTATACACATAACTTAAATATTTGTGACTGTAATGTTCTACAAATTGACAGTGACAGAAATGCACCGAATAAATACATATTTGTTATTATGATTGTGATGTGGCACTTTGTTGACAACTTAATTTTTTACACTTGTCAAATTTTGTGTTATATGGCCCAGAGAAATGCAATGGTATCCAGGAAAAAAATATTAAGTGTTTGATTGTTTGTCTGTGGGATTGATTTATCCGAATAATGACGACTAGCGTGTAGGTATTAAAAAAAACTTCCTGCCTCATATTTTAACACCCTTTTTTTAGGTTCAACTGTACCTAACTATGTAAACAAATCTTGCAAGTTAAATTTGAACCACTTTCCGGTTTTTGATTGAGCTAAAATTTGGAATAATTATGTAAATTCGGTGACAATACAATATTATGATACAATCGTGCTCATCTTATGATGAAGCTGGAGATGAATGTTGGAGAGGGAAACCTAAATAAATCTTGAGTTAAATTTGACCCATTTCTAGTTCTTCTATCATAACGAAACCTGGTATGTAGGTGTAGTTCAGATGAAAATAAAATAAAATGATACCAACTGGTCTGATGAGGAGCTCGAAGGTGGGAGAGGGAACCTGGGATGTTTACTTGTAAACCCATCGAGTTTGAGCTTTGTTGTGACAAGTCTTATTCATCTTTCTGGCGATGTTCTCATCATCATCATCACCTGATGGAGGTGCAAGATGATAGACGGAAAACTGGTATTTTTATCCATCAAGTTTGAGCTAATGTGATTCACCATAAAAAGGCCTATTGATTTTAAAAGGTTTTTTTTTTTACAAAAAACGTATTTATCAGAGCAGAGTATTCAGATCAATTGCGTTATATACGTTTTTCTACGGTCGGCACGAGCGACTGCGTCCGGAGAGTATAACAATAGATTGAATTCCATAATTGGTCTTATTCTTAGTTTACTTTTTAAATTATCTCTAAGAATGGCTGTGTGATTTTTGTTTATTATAGCCCGGTCGGAATGCGAATGTCGTTAACATACACCAACGCGAGGCTACGGAAACTGTCTTCTGAATGTCAAGTCCACACATATTACAAACATGAAGCAAGAATTCATCTCATGAAAAGACTTTAACACCACTGAATAGTTACAGGACACCAATAATACGCAATTTAGTTTACATGGATGGCATTATAATTACATGTTTTTATTGAAAACAAACTACTGAACTAATTTCCATTTTTCCACAAATGGGAGCAAACTGTAACGTCACCCTTATAAATCGTTCATAAATAATACAAATTACGACAAAACAAAAAATAATAACGGTTTTTTAAGTCGGTTTAAAATCGAAACGTTAAACGTTAACTGCGTAGTCTCCACCTACCTTTACTAGTAGAAACTTATAGATTTTTTAATTTTCATTAATAACACAACCCACAATTAGCTTAGCCTACAGTTCTCCAGCCGCAATTCTCGCGAAATATTGCCACGTTAAAATTAAAAGCCATGATAAATATTTCAGGCTGATTAATTTTAATCGCATAGCGCTGCTGGCAGATAAATTACACGGCACCTGAGAGTCGCTGGCGATATATCCGGGTATCCGAGGCACCGGGTCCGTGTCACCCGGGTATTAATTACACGAGCGCTGTTAATAATCTTCGATGGGGCTGAAAGATGAAGAGTCTTGCCTTGAACCTTATTTTTCTTTTTTAAGTGCTTCTCCACTTACGTACAGGGTGTTCCACTGCTATGCCATATGGAGGGTACTCTAAATAATGTAGATGAAGCATTTTACTGAAAGAAGCCTCATTTATTTTTAAAACCATCAGCGCCATTAAACTTTCCAGTTCAGAGTCCAACATACTGCATGCAACGTTGGGTTGAAAAAAGAAGAGACCACCGACCGTTTGTGGCGAACACTGGTCACAAGTGTCTGAAGCGTGGTACACTTGTGGCATTGGTCACAAACCACTTGTCGGCGTTTTGGGGCGAGGTTTTTTATAGTAATACCTTGGACACTATTTATACACATTGATATAGCCCCAAACTATATAGGATTCCCTGTATCTTGGGTTCTAATACGTATACGATACTTATACGTATGTAGATAAATATTATACTTAGATAGATAAACAACCATGACTAGAGTACAAACATCGACTCGGGACACCGGGACTCGAACGCAGGACCCTTAGCTTCGTAGGCAGGGTCACTGCCGACTCGGCCATTCGGGTCGTCGTCGTTTTTGTGTTTCGTGGGCACCGAGGCTAAAGAAAAAATCAAAAATCAATAAAGTACCTAGTTCCATCAAAAAATATGGCCACGTGCGAGTATACATAGGGCGCACTGTAAGTTTCGGGAACTGGCCACTTAGATAAACAATATTTAAAAATTTATTGCAACATTTGAAAATAGAACTCTTTGGCTGTAGAATGCAGTTTGTTTCATCTGACTGCCTTTTGTTTTTACCTTGTGGCGCCATTTAAAAAATTGTGTGTCTGCATCAACATGGATTTAACTCGGGAAAATTTTCGTAGTATGATTTTCTACGATTTTAAGTGTAATTTGACAGCTCAACAGAGCATCGCTCGGCTTGAAACAGCTTTTGGCAATGAAGCACCATGCAAGACAACTGTTTATAGCTGGTTTGCAGAATTCAAGCGTGGTCGTATCAATCTCAGTGACGAATCTCGCGATGGTCGGCCGTCCACCGCTGTGACCAACAAAAACATCGATGCTGTGCGCCGTATGATTGAAACAGACAGGCATGTGACCTACCATGAAATTCGCGCATCCTTAGAAATAGGCATGAGTCAAATACAATTAATCCTACACAAACATTTGGGTGTGAGAAAGCTGTGCTCGCGGTGGATCCCACACAACTTGACCGAGGCTCAAAAAACGGACCGCGTCACTTGGTGCAGTGCCATGCTTACCAGATTCAACGAAGGTGCGTCAAATTTGGTGTGGGACATAGTTACAGGCGACGAAACATGGATTTATTGCTACGATCCCAAAACAAAGCAGCAATCGAGCGTATGGGTCTTTCAAGATGAGCCGAAACCAACCAAAGTGGCGCGCGTGAAAAGTGCATCTAAGCGGATGATTGCTTATTTTTTTAATAAAACTGGACACGTGGCTACTGTTGCTTTAGAGAATCGTCGTACAGTGAATAGTGACTGGTACACGACCATTTGTTTGCCGGAAGTTATTGACGAACTCCGTAAAAATAACCGTAAACGCCGTATCATCCTGCACCACGACAATGCTAGTTCTCACACGGCCAGACAGACAAACGACTTGTTGAAGGCGAAAAATGTAGAACTCATGAGTCATCCTGCATACAGTCCCGACCTGGCACCTTGTGACTTTTTTCTGTTCCCAAAAATTAAGAACCAATTACGCGGTCAACGATTTTCATCACCAGAAGAGGCTGTCGAGGAGTATGAAAAACACGTTTCAGAAGTCACCACAGAGGAGGGCACAAAAGTTTTCAAAACTGGTTTCATCGAATGAAAAAGTGCATAGACGCCAAGGGAGATTATTTTGAAAAACAATAAATTAATTTTGTACCTTTAATAGTATTTTTTCATATTCATTCCGGAAACTTACAGATTGCCGCACGCGCCACCTTATTAGAAAAATTGAGTCTTACAGTTTTTTGGCTTTAGCTTTTTTAGGTCATTTTACGATGTATGTCTTCCCTTTATTACATGATGGGGGTGTAGAAGGATGCTCCAGAGTTTGCAGCCGACCCGTAGGATAGGAAAATCGTACTGGCAGGCGTTCTACAAACTCTCACCAGTGGCTCCAGTAGTCGTTGTGCATACGACAGCCACACCCCGGTACACCACGTCGGCTCGTGGGCTAAACCCGGTAAGGACGCCTGGAGGCACAGGTTTGCTGTCAAACCAAGTTTTAAATTCAAATTTCCTTCTCCTTATTTTTTCATCTCTTTTTCGGTAGTCATTTGAGCATAAGGTGTTACGAAAATATATATATATATATTTATTATATAAATATATAATAAAAACCGAGTCCACGGAATGACAGTTGCAGTTAGATAATGCCAATCAGGTGACCAGTTAAAATAGTGATGTTAAACAATCGATCGATTTATATACGTAATCATAACTTTTTAATGACGCAAAACGAAGTCAGTTTCCATATGAAATCACATAGATGGCATTGTCGTGAGACATGTAGGCATGATGATTTAGAATCATTTTGTAAGCCTAGAAATAACTAAATTTGGCACCTGCCTTTTTAAATAAATAAGTTTTAAAGTCAAAGTCAAAGTACTTTATTACTGTAGATATTTACATATACTTAGCAAACGTCATTTTTTGCCTCTTCTCTACATTGGACCACTGTGGGAGAAGAAGGGTGTAGAAACTCCCACAGATTGATTTTTAGATCTCTTTTAAAAATAGGTTTTCTGTAAAATAAAAAATATATGAATATCCGCTGCTTTCCCCCACAACAAGATACCATAGGACATCAAACTATGAGAGTAACTAAAATATAGATGTAGATGTAGCCACATCCGTGCTTTGTCTGATGTTCCTAACAGCGTAAGCCGCAGAACTTAATTTACCAGCCAATTTATCTATGTGGGGACCCCACATAGATAAATTGGCTGGTAAACTGGTAAACACTGCAATTTGCTATCAATGGTTATTCCAAGAAACTTCGTATCATTTACTAATTCTAACTTGCTGTTGTCTAACACTAAACTGGTCTCAACTTGCCTGACATTTGGAAGTGAGAACGTGATACACTTGGTTTTACCAGCGTTAACAATAAATTATTAACTGTGAACCAATTCAAGGTTAAAGACAATATTCCATCAACATCATCAAAATCCCCTTTTTGTCTTTCAATTTTGAAGACCATTGAAGTATCATCAGTAAACAACACTATGTCAGTTAATTTCTCCACCATGAAAGGCAGATCATTAATATATACCAGGAATAAGAAAGGGCCTAATATGGAACCTTGTGGAACGCCAATTTTAACACCCGATCCAACAGATTTTACGCCGTTAACTTCTGCCTTTTGAATTCTATTGCTTTGGTATGATCTTAGTAGATCCAAAGCTTTATTTCTAACTCCGTAATGATTTAATTTAATTAATAGCGTATTATGATCAACACAATCAAACGCCTTCGACAGGTTGCAAAAAACTCCGATAGCATCCTGTGCGGCCTCCCATGCAGAATAAATATGTGATATAAGGGTAACACCTGCATCCGTAGTCGATTTACCCCTAGTGAAACCATATTGTTTAGCGTGGAGTTGTTTTGTACGGTTGAAGTGTGAGAGCAGTTGATTGAGTATAATCTTTTCAAATATTTTACTTAGTGTTGGAAGAACAGATATTGGTCTGAAATTTGAAGGATCGCCCTTATCTCCCGACTTGAACAGAGGTATCAGTTTACTGTGTTTCATGAGGTCTGGGAAAGCCCCATCGTCAACACATTTATTGAATATATAAGCTAAGTGTGGGGCATAACTAGAATTATTGAACCAATGACTTTGACTGATATACCCCACAGGTCTTCCGTATTTTTTAAGTTAAGTAATTTAAACGTTTTGACAATGTCCTGGGTATATACATGATGAAATTTTAAATATACATTACTGACGCTAGTGTTAGTTTTTAATAAAGTCTCTGCTTCATATGGAGATGAATTTAGACGGTCTGTTGTGAGTACGGGTACATTGGTGAAGAATGTTTCAAAAGCTCGAGCAACATCAGCGCTGGATTTAACAACATCATCACCTATCTTTAGGCAGAAATCATTGTCCCTTGGTATAACTTTGCCAGTTTCGCTGTTTATTATTTGCCAAACTGTTTTCATTCTATTATTTGAATTTTAAATTTTTCTATTAATGTGTAAAGTTTTTGCAGTTTCTACAAACCAACTTGAAAGTTTTGGAATATTTTTAAACATAGTCATGAAATTTTCGATCAAAGTTATAGGTTTTTTGATCATAAAGGTCATACAAGATAACTCTACGTTTACGAATTCCAAACGTTGCCCGGTCATTAAATTTAGATTTACCGTTGTAGTCACTGACTTTCTTTAATTTGAAAACTTTATTGAATTCTGTCTGAATAATGTTGAAGAAGTCTGAGTAGATTTTGTTTGGGTTCTGTTCATTAAAATCCGGTACTGGCAAATTTATATCTAAGTTTTTCGTATATTTCTCTAGTCTATGGGATGTAATAGGCCTATAAAATGATGGACCAGTCTTATCCCTAATAGCAATTGGGAATGAAACTGTTTGACCACTGTGATCGACAGGTTAGCAGTTAATTACACTTTTACTTGTGAATGCACAGTCACAAAAAACGTTATCTAAGCAAGTTTGGCTGGTAAGTGTAAATCTAGTCGTCTCTAAAAATACATGACATAAATTAAACGATTTGAATAAAGTTAATCGTTGTTTCATTGTTGTTCCTACAAGCAAAGTTCCTGTTTCTACATTAAGATCGCCACAAATAATTAACTTTTTTTCCGTTATTACATAGTTTAGTGAGGTCTTCTTCCATAATTTTCTTAAATATTTCGAAATTGCCATGGCCTTTTTCATCCCTCGGTGGCCTGTAGACACAAACAATAATATGGCTATCTAACTCAACACAGGATACCTCTTTTTGTCTTTCAACAGTAAGTGCAAGAATATCTTTCCGTTGTTTCACCTTAATATTATTTTTCACTAAGATTAAAGAACCACCTCTATCAGCAGTCTTTCTTTTGTAACAACTGACAGTTTTGTAATTATTTAAGTTAAAAGACATCATATTTTCCTTCAACCAGTATTCTGTAACACAAATAATATCAATGTCAGAATTTTTTAGAAATAATTCTAATACAAGTTCTTTTCCAGGTAGCCCCTGGATGTTTTGATGGGCAATATTTAACTGGGGCTTACATTTTGACATATTTAGTGGCTCTTGTATGCTAGAGATTTCCTTTATTGTCTTAAAAACTTATTTAAATTACTTGGAGCAGATTCCAATGTTGCATGCAAAGTATAATTACAGGTGAATTCCCAATAGGGGTGCATGTCATATTACTCTAAACATAAGCTGATGTCAAGTTGAACTTGGTTAAACCAACTATAGCTACGTCGCATATATTATAAGCTAACAATGTAGCTGCTAATTTGCTATATTTATTAGACAGGTACAATGTAAAGGTAAAAGACGCCCAAGTATGTTTGTAAATAATTTAATATAAAATACAACACACTCTTTTACCTCGAAATAGAAGGCACAGACATCAATTTGAACAGAGTCTTGAACTGAGTACATAATTGAAAAGTAAAGTATAATAATGGTTTATTGTTAGGTTCTGTTGTACTTTTACTTGTATTTCAGCTAATTTAACTGTAAATCATTTCATCTTTGAGATGTTACTTATTTTAAGCCTTCTTTGAACAGCCTCTAAACTTTCGCCTTTTAAAAGTTTTATTATTTCTGGTAACGTACCCCTTTACCTGAGCCCACATTAACTCAATTTGTTTGAGCTCGCACTGATGGGGGGGCAGACGTAAAATAATGATATTACCAAACTGTGCAGCCAACTCTTTCACAGCAAAGCGTTAAAGTATTGATTTGTTTCATTTAACAATTTCCAGCAATTTTGCTTTTACCATGGTGGGTTCATATGCAATATTTTTCTCATTAAACCACTGTTGGGTGCTATCCTTATGCCAGTTTCATGTCGGGATTTTCTCTTGTTCACGAGAGTGATATGGTGTGATATCCGTGACCAAGACACTTCTATCCATTTAAAATCATTTGCTTCTCAAATCCTCCAAATGACTCCATGAATAATCTCGGACTAGTTATGTACGCCCCGGTTCAGATTCGCGAAAGGGTCAGTGTATTCTTTACTACAACAAGATACCTATGGAGATTTTGATTTATTTTGATTTTGATTTGAGAAATTTAAAAACGATGTAAAACGACTCTGTCAAAAAAAAGATATTACAATATCCAAGGTTACTTAAATGACGGGACTGTATGTGGTAAATGTTACATCAACACAGAGCTCGCTGTTAATAATTTTGTAATTATTTGTTAATTATTATTATTTATAATATTATTATATATTGTAATATTTGTATAAGTGAAACACAATAAATTTTAAAATATATCTATAAATCAATCTGTGGGATTTTCTTAGCCCTCTTTCCCCACAGTGGTCCAATGTAGACCCAAAAAAAATTTCTGCTAAGTGTATGTAAATATCTACAGTTATAAATAAATTTTCTCTTTTGACTTTATCGAGTTATCTCGTTAGCTACAACTTAACGAATTTACATGCACGAAAACCCATACACATAGACTTTAAATTTCAAACCACTTCCATACCAGAATCATGGTCGCATTTCATAAAACATTCAACATCCCCGCTCCCCTCCTGCTATAATATTCATTCGTCAATTCAAGAGAAACATCTGTCTCAATCTAATTTACTACAAAAACAATGCTCCGTGTAGTGGGTCTAAGGATACAGTCAACATATTCTTCTGCCTCCACACCAATTGGCTTGTCGCCAGAGTTTATTGATTTTTTGCTATGAGATGCCACTATCTCGGTAGAAATACTTTTGCTTGATAAGAAGACAGTGTTGGCAGTTATTCGATGCGACTGCTTCAGTTTCGCTGAAAAATTGTTCAGTGATACATAAGAATAAGATGACTAGGGAGTTCATGAATATTTCAATACGTTCTCAGAACTTTTTCGAGATGCTTGCGAACCACGATATGACCCTCAGTTGGTTCACTTTATAAAACTTTAAGTATTTTTATATTACTTTCGTTTTTATTCAGTCTGGTTTGACTATCTCAAGAGTTCATCTGCAAATGTTCTTGTCTGTATTGAGAGGTTGAATTTCAACAATGGGGGAGGTAGGTATTTTAATATATTGATGTATGTTTATCCAAGACGGTATGCAAAACATACAGGTTATTCTTCATGGTACGAATGGCGATTTCCATTATAAACAGGCCCCTCGAAGAATCTTCACCGAAAATCGAATAGAATTTCAAACAAAGCAGGCCCGTTTTCAGAACATTTCATACGGCCATCCTGAGTAGCGGTCCGACCATCAAAGGCTATAGAATTCAGTATAATATAGAAAAGGGCCGCACGATTACGCGGGCTACGGTGATGACGTCATTATGGAGGTTTGAAAACAACGATGCCCCATTTACCTTTTGTGTGTCCGCAAAGATTACAAATTCGGGGACTGCACACGAGATTTAAATAGGAAAATGCGTTGTCTTACCTTTTTATATTGTTATATTTTGTACCTTTATTTTGTTATACCTTTATTCCCCCAAAGAGAAAACATGATGAAAACTCTATAACATACTAACAAACCTAGCTTAATTCAGAAACCGTTAGAAAAATCATACTTACTGCCCCTTTTTAGTAAAACAGACGCCTGAATCATAAAAAATCTGTATTTCCAAGCTACTAAATTGACAATTTTCTCTCTTGCTACTCGACCGGTCATCAACACTGACTGCAGTCAGATATTGAGAGAAGCGAAGTCTGCTATCAGATTATTTGTTATTAAATCACTGGTCTGATGTTTTTTCCAGGAACGAATCGGCGAGAGGATTCTATTGCATAATTGAAGCCGCTGTTCGGACAAACTTTGCACTTCAGAAAGCCTTTCGAATTCAGAAACCAACAATCCCCAATGTTTGCATACAATTTACCCAAAGCTCACCAAGTTTTACAGCAGAATATTAAATCACATAAAGGGATGAAACCTGAGTGACCTTCTAGAGTTGTTAGCTAAAACATTTGACAAATGGACCATATTTCAATGGAGTTAGCAAAAAGCTCAAACTCTAGTTTGAATAGAACCTAAACTACTTAGGCCCACTACTTAGAACGCGATGATTCCATATTTTGTAAAGAGTTATTGTGGGAATAGTGTAGAAACGAGTTTGAAGTGGTGGGCCATATTCTGTTTTACTAGAACAAAATGGCCTAACTGTGTGATGTGAAGTAGAGTCTTCACAAAATAAAAGGCCCGGTGACAGAGTCCGTGTCACGGACGTAATAAGGTTGAATTTAGTTTGGGCCACCGGGCCTTTTATTTTGTGAAGACTCTACAGTATAGGGAAATTTCTGTTATGTGCAGTGAAGAGCCTTTAGGGAAAGAATTTATTTGAAAACATCATGGATAGTCATTTTGTTTTAGAGAAGACACAGATTAGATAATATTCTGGATTCCGTCGTGGAATATATTTTTTACAAAAAGGTAGGTTAATCTTAATTGCTCCACAGATCCTATAATATTGCAATAATATTAATGCATACATAAACTTACCGAATCAAAAGGAAACGGACGTTTAAACGGTAATGGAAAATGTCCTGAGGAAACATTCATATAACCAGCCCTGTCAGGCAAAATTGAGTAGCAGTTGTCTAGTTTTCGCTATCGTTCTCTTATTTCGTCCTTTATTTTACATCTTATGGGAAAAATGAAATGTTTAGGGGGTTTTAGCGGGTTTTGAATCTGTCTACTTAAGGTTATGCAAAAAAATGGGGTATTTATAAAATACATTTACTCCACTATTAAATAAAGATTTGATTTTTCGGTCAACGCTTATTGAGTATTTGATTAAGATTCTCACTGAAAGAAGATGCGATTAGATGAAATTTTCTCGATAGAGTTTAATTACGAAAATACCTCTAAATTGTTTAATTTTATCCTGTATTTCTGAAATTCTAACCAATTTCATTGCGGAATTGCATTCAAAATGTGGATATTATAAATTTGTAAATTCTCCTTGAAAATATTTTTGATTAAAATTCCGTAGAAACAATTTTTATGTGGTTCGTTTGCTTATCGCTATCACTTTCATACCACATTAAATATGGGCACAGTTGTGCCTCTGCGACCCCGTAAGAAGCAGGCGTACTAAGAAAAAGTAATAAGAAAAAGTGAAGCGTCCGTGGCCTAGCGGTATTCGCGCATCGGAAACAACCTTTGCCGAGACGGGTACTGGATGGCTGTCCGTTTCTACGTGACATTCCAAATTCCGAATTCCAAATGTCTTTATTACTGTAGATATTTACATATACTTAGCAATCGTCATTTTTTGCCACTTCTCTACATTGGACCACTGTGGGAGAGAAGGGCGTAGAAACTCCCACAGATTGATTTTTAGATCTCTTTTTAAAAATTGCTTTTGCTTAACTAATACAAAATATAATATTTAGTCATCATCATAATTAATAAGCAGGAATAAATAATTACAAAATTATTAACAGCAAGGTCTGTTTATAACAAAATTATTAACAGCAAGGTCATTTGTTTAGGGCACTTCGGTGTTTCAGATAACACGTGAAGCTGCAGGTCCCGGGTACTATCGCCAGTCGTAAAGCTGTGTCAGAGGCCCTAACACGGCAGATTGATAACTTCTGAGATTTGGGTTGGCCACTAGCCCGACACACCTCGATCAACCCGCATGGAGTCAGCATAGTGGAGTATTGCTCAATCGTTCTTGTCAAAGTAAAGTCAAAGTACTTTATTACTGTAGATATTTACTTATACTTAGCAAACGTCATTTTTTGCCTCTTCTCTACATTGGACCACTGTGGGAGAAGAAGGACGTAGAAACTCCCACAGATTGATTTTTAGATCTCTTTTAAAAATTGGTTGTGCTTAACTATTACAAATATGGACAATTTGATCATTATGATTAATAAGCAGGAATAAATCATTACAAAATTATTAACAGCAAGGTCTGTGTTGAGCCAGATTAACCCATAAATTAAATTAATGTATCTTGAGAGACCTTGGTAGGGACATTTATGGGCATGTCTATGTAAAGACAAGGAAGAGATTTACTGGAATTTGAAAACGATTTTTAACTAATTTACTCAACTTTTTACCCAAAGTTGTGTATGAAGGTATGCATGTATGTATGTTCATCTGTTCCCTCAGAACTCTCTTCTTAACTAATTATCAGAATTTGACAGGTGAGTTATCCTTAGAAGCGTCCTGATTGTCCACTACTTATAGGCTATGTGATATCACACTAAATTCAATATGGCGTAATCTAGAAGGCATAAAATAAAGTCAATGATTAAAAAATGTTTTTGCACAGAGCTGTACCGGGTATCAATATAAATGGCTTAATTAGCACATTCCAAAACTATATACATGGCTATTTTTGGACCCCCCACCGAACGTAAATATTATTTAAGGAAAGAAATAAAAAAAATAAGTTAAAAAAAAAATAAAAAAATCCGCGTTTTACGCCACTTTATGAGTTCTATTTCCAAGTGCGTTCGGTCACCCTTGCGCTCAACGCGCCGCAAGCCGCGAGCTACCGAGAATAACAACAATGGGCGGTGCGCGCGGTACAAACGAGTGGTGGGCGTAAAATTGTAAAAACACAACGTTTTTAATTTCATCTATTGATTGTACTCCTGCAATACTATGACGTGAAAAATAATGGTTAGGATTCAAAAATAGCTCTCTATATTACCAGCTCTCTATTTTAGAACACGCTGTTTTAGTGGACGGGTTTTTTGAGGATTTCGTATCTGAAGTGTGCCAAATGCCCTGTTACTAAGCCTCCGTTGTCTGTCTGCCCGTCCATTAATCCGCCTGACTGTCCCTCCGCTCGTCCGACCGTCAGTGGTTTCTATATGGTTGAAATTTACACAGAGGCTGTATTTCTATTGCCGCTATAACAAAAAATAAAGTACTTCACGAGATTTTATAAATGAAAGTGGGTATTCAAGAGACTTATTTTAATAACTCTGCGAATAACCAAATCATCATCATTATAATTTCGTCCCAATTAAGCAGTCGTCGGTGGCGCAATTGGTATCAGTCGTCGGATTCGCATATATATTAGGTACTGGGTGTCAAAACCAAGTTCGTGTGCATTATTTTTGTTTTTATTTTATTATTTAATTTTATATAATTATTTAATTATTTAAAAGTTTTTTTCTACGATAGTACGGTACCCTTCGTGTGCAAGTCCGACCCGCACTTGGCCGATTTTTTAACTTATACCCTTGTTATTACCTTACAAAATTAGTTACAACAAAATACTTGTAATTGGCCGCAACAAAGGCAATTACAATACGACTACGATCTTCATGATAGCATTTCCATTTAACGAAAGCCAACTTCTAATAAGAGTAGGTATTTGCAGTAAAACCGTAGTGCCTCTGTAGATAATATGAGTATCATCTGTTATCTTAAAGTTCATAATTATTTTATCGAGCTAAGTTTATTCTGCTCTCGATAACAAAAGCTATCGAACCAATGAAGTTAATTACTAACTTCTTAAGTCAACGCGCTTTAAGAAGGTAATAGATTTTCCGAAAGAAAGAGTCATATTTTTGTTTGAAAATCGATTTGAGTCTTCAAAGATACAAAAGTTTTGTTACATGTTTTGTGTTTGTGCATGCTGTAAAATTTGTTAGCCTAGCTTGACGCAGTGGTTCTTAACCTATAGTCTGCGGACCATTGGTGGTTCCTGGAAGCACCCAAAGTGGTCCAAGAAGCCATTTGAAAAAAAAAACTAGTGGCTCTGTGAACTGTAGACTCTGCAACTGACATAAGAAATTTTCCATTTATTTTATATTTTCCACCTCCTCACACCCCTGACCCCTTGAAGTTTATAGGATGAACAAGTGAAATTATTATAAAAACAAATAACCTGACTTCATTTTATTTTAATACCACATAAAACTTATGAATGCACCTGGTTACTTACATGTAGTGTGACGAAACAAAAATTTGGTTTATTTCTCAGTAGGTAGAAATATATTTTTTTAAACATTCTCCAAAATGCGGATAAATTTTAAGAGCTATGATATAAATTATGAATCATAAATTTTAAATGTACATGGTTTAACTTCACCGTTGCTTTCAGTGGATATCGAATTATGGCCATTTTACACATTTGTGATGTTGTTTTGTAATGTCGCATTTACCATGGCTTATTCAATCGAAACTCATACGTAAGTTATGATATAGTTTGGTAGGTCAAACAGTATATGTATTTTGTATTGATTTGAAATAATAAAGGCGATTTGTATTATTGTTTAATAGTTTACAGTTATTCGATAACTGATTAGGTTTGAGAAAGTTTGGTAAAGTGGCTAGTTTTGTTCTTATTTTGAGTAAACAAGCCGTTAATTGTCGCCTAGATTTTTTCAGCGTTAGTCTGAAAGTGTGGGAATGGAATGCTAGGAATTAGCTTGGGTTCGGGGCTTGGGGTTTGTAAAATAAAACTGTTTGACAGGGGGTTGTGGGGCAGTCAATATCGGTCGATACACGGGAACTGACGTGAGAATTAAGACAGGTTCAAGACCAATCCGGGAGTGTAAATACTAGAATTAGAGTCACGCGTTAATTCTAAGATCACTGAATAGTCTTTCGATTATACATCGTGTTGTTAATATTACAAGTGTGAGTATAACAGTATTTGTATTTCTCACGTCATTAGTGTCGAGGAACAATTAAGTACAAATAAAAAATTGTCTCGGACTGAAACTTTTATAGACTTTTAGAGAAACACTGAGGCGTGATTGTGTATTGTAAGGTTTTTGAAAAAACTAGCGCAATCTATCAAGAGTTTGTTATATAATTTGCCAGAGGTAATTATGGGGAGAGCGACATCTTCGGAAGTAAAGTAAAAGGGTTGAGATGCGCGCAAATACCAGACTATATTAGACTAATTTATTATAGGAAATCCTAGCTTATATACTAGGTTGGTACATGTTATTAATGACGTGCACGGTATCTGTGACGGTCGTCGACTTATCTTAACATTACGCGAAAATATGACTAACATACTCGACCGGCACATATAATATTGTAGAAATGCGTAGTTAGTTCAATGTTGGAAATACAGATGGCGGTCTATCGCCTTTAAATTCCAGATGGTTTTAACTCAAAGTAGAACTTTATTTACTATAATTGCAATAAGTTGTTTTATATAGAAAACAAATGAGTATTATTTTATTTAAATTATTTTATGATGTTATAAAGTCTATTTCTAGCTGAACTGTGTGATCTAAAATATAAAGTGTGTATACGGTGTAGACCAGTAACCAATCAAAGCACTGAGTTTCGAAAGGAAATGAAACGAACCAATCAGAATGACTCGCGGAGTTTTACATTGTGGTTTGGCGACCATGCCTTGAGTAGGACATTTTGGTGGGAATAGAAAATATAAAAGTGATTGGTCGAGATGAAAGGGCCTCTTTTGGTTACTGGTCGTCGAGTGAAATGTAAGTTAAAACTCAAATTATATTTTCAGAAGTGTGGTAATTATTCTTTTGTGTAAGAGGTTTTCTGATAGTAACTTGCCTGAGTTGGGTAATATCGATATTACCCCTATTGTAAGCAAGGAAATAAAGACTGAAATTTAACGATACTACGAGTTATTTCCTGCTATAACCTCCGATATCCCAAGAATAGATAGAGGTGGACTTAAGCGACCTAGGTCCTAGACTTCCGGCTGCCGAAGCGATCATGCGCAAGTCATCGACGAGAAAGATTATTTATAGATCTAAGACTTGTAAATTTAAGTTTTGTATTGCGTTCATGCCGCGGGTTTTATTTTACGGTATTCAAATTCGTCAATTTAATGAGTTTTCAATTAATTCGTCGTCGTGATTTTCTTTAAATGCATTTTGCGCAGACTTTTAAATTAACAGGCTTTCTTTTTATGATCTTATTCTTGTTTGTCTTTTAGCTTAATGATTAAATTACGTAATTGAGGTTATGTAGGTAGGGAGACTAAACACAATTATTTGGGTTTATGTAACAAAACAAGTATCTGAAATTCGTATGACTACAAATAATTACGTTATTTCCTTCTCACTCTTGAAATACCTAAATACTTATAAAACTATCTAACAAACTAAATATATTTTGATTGTAGCTGTTTTGATCTTTCTTTTCTTGACCGTCTATAATGTTGGTTGGCCTACCTAACTTTACATTAAATGACAAACATATTCTAATTCCATATAGCATGTAGATTGACGTGGTTACTTGGTCATTCACAAAATACACACATACAAATTTACTCTACAAGAAGCTGACATTACTATAAGAACACTCTACTAGGTTCTACACGGCCTAAGGTTTATTAGCAGTCATTCTCCCCTTCTGAAACGCCTCCGATTCAGAAGTTCGATCATTCTTACTGCATCGCAATTCGAACGAACTTGTGCTTTCCATTTTCCAAAGGCTGTCACTGCTTTGAGTACTATCTGGTTTATACCTTTGTCGTAAGCACATAGTGCCTAGACTTCTTCTTACTCATGGACTAGAGAACTACTCGCATACCCCGATTAAAAGATGGATTTGTACAATTCGGATTGATTTGACATTGTAGTACAGACCCTGGTCGCATCATTCAGAGACGCTCATCGCCCCTGTTTAGAGTGAAGTTTACTTCGCTGTAGAATGCCTGTGGATGGCCTGAAATCCATTAAAATCAAACCTAAACACACGCTACATTATCAGTCTTGTGACCTTAGTAGTTACGGTGAATTTACATGTCTTAAAACTAATTTATATATAAAATATCTGGATGAACATCCACATGGTTACGGAATAAAACTTAAGAGACGTGTCTCTCAAGATTACCTCAATACCGAGTATGTGCAAATAAAAATATCCCGTAACCGATCAACAAACATGTTGGACTGATGGATGAGAGAAATCACAATATCAAATAATATAAAAATATATCCTTAATAGTCTTTATGTAGTTGATTGGCAGGGAAACTAACTCGAGAGGGCTTTGAGTAGATTCAGATTCTAGGTGCTGGTGTATTCAGTTGGCTAATTCCAGGTCTTCAGCAGTCTTAAATATTGCAGTCACGTAGATTGTATATGGGAATGTGTTGGAGGAGGACGACTCTAGACCGATGAAAGATAACGCCAAAAGCGTTCTAATGAACACATAGCTAACCCTATGTTTTCTTATAAATTGTGCTTACAATATTGAGTGGTTGTAAGCACTTTTATAAAATTTAAGCTTATTTTGCTTAGCTAAATCAAACATCATCTGTCTTGAGTCCGTAGAACTCGGTTGACCTCCACTGGTATTGGACGGGGATGTGGGGCCCTTCCCTGGGGCCCGTGGCCCTTCTGGCCGTGAGCTCTAGCACAAACCTTCCTTTATAAACACATGTAATCGAAATGTCCTTTAAATGGTTTTCTTACTTGGAATTTATTCTAATAAGCACGGACTCGATGCTTATTAATATTCTTATGTCACTTATATTCATCACTGGCTGAGGAACCTCTTGACGATACTGTTTAACCAAAACCACTATAAAAATAACTTTAGGTTATTACTATCACAACGTCTACAGCCTACCCATAGACGATCACCACCACTTTGGCCAAATCATCTAAATAAGATATTCGCAATCGTTGGTATTAGAATCTTTCCAATTGGAGAAATATTCCAATAAAAAAAATACGTAAGGGTTTACAGTAGTATGAAAGTAGCTTTACCAATAACTTTGTACCCATATCTCTGAATTTAGTATTTTTTTTCCAAAAACTGAATCAATAATAAATCCATATAATTATCGAACCTGTTCCGAAAATTTCATGGGATCCGGTTGCGGCATATAGAGGAGAACAGCCGGTTGTTCCTGAGCCGGACACATGAAAGCATTTTTGCCTGAACTGGAACGGAACCGCTTTGCTCACATCATTGGCGCACTTGCTCAATCAGGAAGTTCAAAATAAAATTCGTGAAATACCACTTGCAAACGACGCAGTAAAATCGCATAGGTGTTAAACATATGTCAATTTATATTGATGATCAAATTATTGACAAGCAAAAATATAGTCCTTATTTTGCGCTACAAGCAAAGTACTACAAGAAGTAGTGAATGTGCGGAAGTTTTACAATGTTACCAATCAAGTGTTTTTTTTTTAAATACAATCATAATGAAAAATTTTAAGAGGAGGCCTTTTTAAGAACCCTTTCCCGATCTGATCCTGCAGCATTAATAAAACTACAAAATCATCTGCAATTATGACACACTGCCTCATCCATTATGAAGAATTAGTTGCCGAAATTCTCCCGGTCTGCTAGGCTATTTCAATGACGACAGCTTCAAAAGAAGCTATAGAAATTTTCTCTAAAATAAACACGGAAGTGCGTTGGCTTTCCAAAAGAAACATTGTGTCGAACTGGCCACAATCCTTTCATTGTCGAAGTTGTAGCCCTGGATTTTTAGACACGTGGCGACATCTATAGATGAGTGGCAGAGTGAAGAGGTCCGCGACTCAAGCCGCAGGTAAGCATAGTAGCTAGCCTATCAAATACTTCCGTTTCGCCGATAGATCGATGCTGTTGGATTTTCTATAAATAGGCCGAGTCAAGGCTTTAATTCCTCTAGTTTCTTAGCTGAGTATTGGTAATTGGGTATTGTGGTGCCGGGGTGAATTTGTGTTATTAAACAAGCTTCGCTCCTCAACCGAGAATTCTGACGGAAAACAGATCGAACGCACTGTGCGTGGCGTCGCCGACGTAGCATTTTTTCTGATCAAGACCTTTTGAAATGTGACGGGCTGGTGCTATTTTCTTCAAGTTGTATTCACGCTCGTGAATATCAGTGAGACATTTCGCCGAGCGTGACACAGTGACACAGACACAGTGTCACAGATTTTAATCGTGATCTTTGTTCATCAGTTGGGAAACAGCAGACTGCCGGCGGCACATGATTGTTTGTCTAAGGAACTTATGGACCACAATCGGACCATCGGGATAAGAGCTCTAACCTGCCCTTAAAGGTGAATTCTTAAAGTACTTGAGTAAAGTGATCCATCGCGTGTTCGCTGTCAGGGCCCCACGTTCCTGGGGCGAGATTTGTGATATGATGATGCTGTATTCGATCCTTACTAATTCCTTTCATATTAAATTTGTGACGCACCGGGTGCCCAGTGCAGTACCTATGTGAGAGAATTGACAGAGTTTTGCAGTTTTGCTTGATGATGTAGTCCCTTGTTATGAATATCTAATTTAGAAGTAGCTGGCAACCTACGTCCAAGAACCATTCCTCTCCGGTCAGGCCTGGGTTTTGGATGTCAGTCGAAGCCTGTGACATTTCTTATTTTGACGTCCCTTGTAGTTTTGTAGGATGATTCAATTTCAATTTCAATGTGTTTATTGGCAATTGTAACATACAGCATAAATTCCATTTTGTTGAATAGGTGGATCTGAACAGCCTTTACACATAAGAGTATTGAAAATCATTGTAATTTTACACCTTTAGACAATCAATCGCTTGCCTTCTAAGATAACATGTATTTGACATTGAGTGTGGAAACTTATAATCTAAAGTTCATGTGTTTTGAAATGTGTGTAGCAGCATCTGATAAAGGAACCCTAACTGAGTACTAATGTAGGATAGTGCGTCATTATTATTTTTCTCCGAATTTCAGAGAAATAAAATCACGCATGTGAGCCGTACTCCCTCACCGAGTGCAAACGAACACAGAGGAGACGTTCCCAACTCACCACGACCTTTGTGGACCTACTTTATCTTTTGGATCAAGTTTCCGTTTTGGATCAACATTGAGATTTCGTTAACCTCGCAAGATAACTTAAGAGCAAAGCCCTTAGTTAAATGTAAGCCCGGCCACCAAGGAAAAGACTCTGTTCTTTTATAATAAACCGATCTGACCACCAGTTGTCACTTTTATTACAAAGTAGGGATTTCCCGTGGATAAAAATAAGGTGACATTTGGCGCCCGAACAGGTTTATTTTCCTTGGTGTATTTTTTACCCTTGTATCTGGTCCTTGGCTCAGTGTAGGAGGGAGGGTTTTGTATTTGTTTTGTATCGGTTTCCCTCTAAGAATAACTGACATATTTTTTTTGGATTCTAAATTTGTTCATGGACTGACATATTTTTTTGTTTCGAAATGTGTTCATGGACTGACATATTTTTATATTGAACTGTGTTTATGGAGGTAAATACTTGACCAGTGCATAAATATTTTTAAATTGGTTTTGTAAAGCTGATAACATGGGGACAATGTTTGAGTTTTCATGCGGGTATTTGAATGAAAGGCGCAACCACCCATTAATTTTGAATTTATTTTACATTCAAAGTTTATGATGAAAGATTATTTTGAGTTCGATAATGGCACAGTCAACTATTGATTTTAATAAACTAGCCCGGGATGAGTATGAGTATGACGTATGAGGTGCTCGTACGGGGAGGGATCTGAGCAACAGATGACGAAGACTTGGTGTAGCAGGTGGAGCAGTGGAGCAATGACCTGCCTACATCTTCTAGTTATTAAAAACAAGCATCGAAATCGATTGAATACAAGTGCCGATATACGATTGGCTTTGAGTGGCATTAAACTAAGGATTCAAAAGTTGATAGAGATAATGAAATCACAAAAATCGTTTTAAAATATATAGTAGGTATCTCTGCTATGTTAAATTTCCAACATTCACATAAAATAAATAGCTTTGAGCAGTTGTTTTTATGTTTTATTTTAATCCTTTATTAATTATTATTTACTGTATTTCCCTGTAACTTGTCTTTTTTTTGGTTGGGATGTCCCTGGCCAATAAAAACATTTACTACTGATAGTCAAGTTGGTGGTTTATTTACAGGTTAATCAATAAAAATAAAAGGTCCGTTCTTTGGTGGCCGGGCTTTACTTAATGTCTTACTAACTAAACTTATCTTAGACACAACTCTTCAGAACATTCACATGGAGGATCAACCTGCGGATCATTGACCACTACGGGACGCCAAATGGTTGTTCTTTTCTATAATTCGGTATAAAATAACAATGACGAAAGGTCCTATTTAATAATAATAATAATAATAATAATCGTTTATTTACTTTTAAAGGTTTGCATTAGCTAAACTTCCTTTTAAGTATAGAAATACCTGTACCAGGAAGCTTCGCTCTTACACACTTAGTCACTTCTTGTAATTAATCAGTAAACAAAACTAATTTTAAATTATTTATTCTAATGCCAAGTTACTTAATATAAGTACCAAGACAAAAGTAAAAGGATACAACGGAAAAACAAAATATATATAATTATTATTATTATAGTAAACAGAGCCGGTGTGTGTTTGTGTGTGTGTGTGTATGTATGTGAGTGTGAGTTTGATTCCAATAATAAACACTATTTAATATATTTTAATAAACTTTCTACCTTTTCAAAGCTTAACCTTTAATCCATTTGATCATAACATTTTTACACTCTAAATATGTTTTTGGATACTTATCAACTTTCCTGTTTATGTTATTGTATAAATGTGCAGATTGTTTCGCCATTTGGCTGCTGCCAAAGACAGTTTTAGAAGAGACCGTGGGTTCGACATTACTAGTTCTTTTATTTTTGTAGGTATTTTTGTCAAATACTAAGGTTTTGTGCGTTCTGAGAATGATACCTAGAACGTCGTCTTACAGAAAGAATATCACAGATGGCATACAGGGAGTCCGTAGAAAATCGATAGGTAAGGCTTAACCTTTGACTGGTGACATGGTTTTTGTGTAACGTAACTGGTGACGAGGGGACTGAGAGGCCCACTGCGGTATCTAGTATAAATCATAGAAATTAAGTGTGGTAGCTAGCCAGAGTATGTAAAAACTGTGTTTTCATATATAAATGGATAAAATAAAACAAATAACTATACTCTGAATATATTTTTTTGTTACGATCTTGCAATTTTAATGTATGTCGTCTTTACAATCAAAAAACTAGAGATGAGATCACAAATTACATAAGCAAAAAATTAATCAACATATTTTGACAAAAAAACACTTTTTTCTATAATATTGAAGTAATAATGAATTAAGAAAAAAAAACAACTGAAATTAAAAGTGTATTTTCACGAAATTGACAATGGTCGAACTTTGCCAATTTTTATATGCAGTCTGGGCATAATTTTTTTGCACACTGCAAGCACACACGTTTCGGACACGATTCAAACTAGTAATTTGATTGGCGCTTTTATCGAGGAAGACAACTGGCTCCTGCTTTCCTGGAGTTTTGATTGTTCTCGGTTAAAAATGTGAAAAAACAATATAACAAAATTACGTAAAAAATTACGTAAGTGGTGACATGGGGTCTGAGAGACCCCTGCCGAACTTTACGACAATGTAACTTACCGATGTGAGCCTGTCCGACACAGCTATCCCCTTCTACGGCATGGACGCAAGTAAACTCGAAGCTACTCAGGTGATGAGCCCAAGGAAACGCGGAGAAGGTGCCAAAATGTTGTTTTACTGACGCCGCTGGGCCTGTAAGACCCCTTATCACCAGTTAAAGGTTAAATAGCAAAGTTTTTAGTAAGGCACGTTGTACTCTTTCCAACTCCATAAAAATTTTTTTGGATGCCCCACTCTAAACCGGGATACAATAACTCAATACGGACTGTGCCAGGGCTATATATATTTTGCATAAAAAATCTTTATCTGCTACGTGACGCGAGACCTTGAATACCCAAATCATCTTTCGAGTTCTTGCTGTCAGAAGATCTATATGTGCATGCTATGATAATCTTTGGTCAATCATGATACAGATGTAGTGAATAATCCTTTCCTTTCGTATTTTCTCGGAAATGTTCGTTTTTGTCTTACTACTTCACTCGCACTCAGTACCCATCGAGACAACGTAGGGAACGGTCGCATTGCAAGAGGAAGTATCTATATAGAGTAGTTAATACCACAGAAATATTTTGTTAATATTTATGTTAGATTTTGTGATAAACTTCATGGACTCGTGTATTAATGCAGGTCACCTATATATTATTTTTTTTGACTTTACATTTCACTCTTGTCTGTCATTTTTGTAAATAATAAACATTGATTTTATTCGATCCACATTAACAATTTATAACAGACATGCCGAAAGCACTAAGAAAAGGGAAACGTTTAGATCGGCAAGCCTGCGAAGTTATTTTCAATATTTATTTATATTTCTTAACTGAAAATGATAAATTCAAACATACCAACTATACTGCTTACTTTTGTAAAGTCCAAAAACGAGTTTCGGAGGCCAGTGGAATTTCTCAACGAACAGTAAATAAAATATTGCAAAAAGAATACATAAATCAATCCACCTCAAATAGTCCGAAGTCGGCAAAGTTGGGTAGACCAAATAAATTATTTTGTCTAGGTCTTGACGATTTTGACTACAACGTTATACGCCGATTAGTGTATAATTTACATTTGATATACAAACAAGTACCTAGAATTAAAGCCCTGAAGTCCAAGTTATCCGAAGCCATAAATTTTAAGGGATGCAACTTTACGCTAAGAAAAATTCTTAGAAAAATGGGATTTCGGTATAAAAAAGTTGAAAACAACAGAAAATTACTTATCGAGAAAGATGATGTTCGTTTAAAAAGAGTAAAGTTTTTAGCCGCGATAAAAAAGTACAGATTGCAAGGGAGAGAGATTGTTTATATGGATGAAACATACATCCATACCTCACATTTGGCAGGGAAAAGCTGGGCTGACTCGTCAGAAAACGGAGTGAAACAGTTAATTTCTAAAGGACAACGTCTTATAATAGTGCACGCTGGTAGTAGAAAGGGGTTTATACCTGGGGCATTGTTAATGTATCAGTGTACGGATAAAACAGGTGACTATCACAACGCGATGAACAATGACAACTATGAAAAATGGCTTCGTAATCAACTCATTCCAAAATTAGCTCCACATTCGGTACTAGTAGTAGCTCATTCCAAAATTAGCTCCACATTCGGTACTAGTAGTAGATAATGCTGCATATCATAATAAGTACGTAGAAAAACCTCCTAATTCAAATACCAGGAAGCAAGACATGATTGATTCGCTATCCAAACATAACGTTCCGATTGATCCGTCATTAACAAAACTTGAAATATATGAAATTATTTGCAACTACAAACAAGCCTTTGTAGAATACTCTATAGATAAACTTATGACCGAATATGGACACAGCGTACTAAGATTGCCACCATATCATCCTGATTTCAATCCGATTGAAAACATATGGTGTCAAATAAAGGGATACGTATCCAAAAGAAACATCAGTATGAATATGACTACTGTGAAACAATTGGTACAGGAAAAGGTTAATATTATTGGTTCCGATGTTTGGGCCAAAGTATGTGACCACGCCATCAAATGCGAAAACGAGTACCGAAAACACGAACCTGAGTTGGAAAATTATATGGCTAGTTTTGTAATCACCGTTCATGAAAACTCTGACGATGATACACCAGAAAATAGTTCTGATTCTGACTGTGATATGGAAGTTGGAAGTATTGTTTCGCATCACACTGTCCACCCCGCTCCTCCTCCTCTTAACAGTTCCTCAGTTGCTGCGCGTGCGCGTAGCGGACAGGTCGCGTTGACTCATACGCCGAGAGTTAAATTAGTTTGAATCGATCTATTACCTACGCTTTGCGATATGTGTGGATAGCAATGGCTAACCGTAACATAGTGATAAACGAGTTCCTGACATTCGTGCAAAATAAAATTCAAGTGCTAGACGAGCTGAGCATTGTGCAAATATGTGCATCGAACTTCAGCGATAACGAGATCGAGCACGGCAAGTCGGAGATCTTCAAGTGTCTCCCTGAAGGTAACAGACTAGTCACGAGGAAGGGTGAAGACAAGTCGAAGAAGAACATAAAAGATGTTATTAAAATGTTCAAAGAGACCGAGCCGGACACGCAGCCAATTTTTGTCGCTCAAGATCTTAACAAATTACCCCCCGTGTCCTTTGACCATGTAGACGTGACTCGACTGCTCAAAGATATAGCAATTATGAAAAATGAGCTACATAACATGCGTATTGACACCGTCTCAAAAACTGAGATGACGCTATTTGAGACCAAAGTCTGTTCCGACATAGACAAGCTAAGTTCCCTGTTTAACAGCAATCAGAAAAGAAACACTATCTGCGAGCATAGTACTCCGTTGCATGGTGGTAGGAAAAACCTACAACCAGGAATAAGTAGCATCATTCCTAATGTTGAAGTGGCACAATCAACAATGCAAAAACAGATCTCGCCGCGGCCGGCACCCCCTCCCCCCGCTGCACTGCCCGCCGACGCGCTGCCGCGGCCGCATCTGCCTTCCGACCGGCCCGCTCCAAGGTCAACCGCTTCTTCTGACTCACCCGGTCGTCAACTCGCCTATCGGGACATTGTATTGACACCGCAAACGCAGAGCCGCAATGAAAACTCTTCGAATGAACATACTGACGGGAATCTTAGTGGCGCAGCAAAACGAACATTGAGTTCGAATGTGACGATAGACTCAGAGGGGTTTATAAAAGTACAACGCAGAAGGAATACGAAGCAAAAGAATCTGTGTGGTGCACGTCAGGTTCCCTGTAAATTAGAGGCGGCTATACCTACAGCGGCTATATACCTTTCGAGGACAAAAACACATATGCTAGAAAATGAAGTAAAGGAGCATATCCGTGATATGGGGGAGGAATTTATAAATGTGGAGCTTCTTAAGCAGTACAGAAAAACGAATTTCAATTCTTTCAAAATTACAATACCAGCTAACAAGGTTAAAAGATTCTTGGAAATAGATTTTTGGCCGGAAGACCTAAAGTTCCGCCGTTTCAGAGAACATAGCGCTCACAGAGTCGCCGCTAAGAACACTACAAAGCCCAATGATGGATAGGGCCCCTGTTGGAATAACACTAGCTAGTTTTAATTGTAAATCAATTAAACGTTCAATAAATAGTGTGCGTGAGCTTTGCCGCTCTGCGGATATAGTGGCCCTGCAGGAGACCTGGCTGATGCCGCACGAGGTTGACTTTGTCCACACGATCGACGACGATTTTGGAAGCTTTGCCAAGTCAGCGGTTGATACCGCGGCCGGAATACTTCAGGGACGGCCCTACGGTGGAGTGGCCATCCTGTGGCGGAAGTGCCTGTTTCCGAACTGTGTGGTGGTGGAATGCGGAAGTGACAGATTGGCTGCCATCAAAGTGAATATTGATGGTCGTGAATTATTAGTGTTTTCGGTCTACATGCCGGTAGATAAGGAGGACAACCTTCCGGAGTTCGCGGACGTGCTGGCGTGTGCAAGCGCGATTATTGAGGAAAGTGGCATCGAGGCGGTATTCATCCTAGGGGACCTGAATGCGCACCCGCATACCAGGTTTGGCAATGAGATGGTGGACTATTGTGAAGAACAGCTTATGGTATGTGCTGACATGAATATTTTAGGTATTGATTCGGACACATACACCTACGTAAGTGAGATCAACGGTAGTCGCAGATGGCTAGACCATTGCCTGACCACGAGTGCGGCGTTCAGTACTGTACAAACTGTGAGTGTCGGATATGATGTACATTGGTCGGATCACTTTCCACTATATGTTGTGTGCAATATGAAGGTGGTCGCTTGCAAAAATGTTACGCTTAAATCCTGTGATAAAAGTCGAAAGGTGCAATGGGGGGGACAACGTGATAATAATCAAATTAATATGTATGGGGAATATTGTTTTAAAAATCTACCTAATCTGCTTAGTCATACTGAATCTGTAGTCTGTAACCATGAATTTAAATGTAACGAATCTAGTCATTTTGAATCTATTGAATTATTTTATAACAGTTTTATTAATATTTTACAATCAGCGTCCATTCATAGTAGTACAGCACGGGCCGGTGCACGGAGGAAGGCTGCTCAGATCACCGGCTGGAACTATCATGTCAAGGAAAGCCATGACATCGCCAGACTGCATTATAGCTGCTGGACAGTGGCTGGTAAACCTAGCTCAGGGACAACATATGATAAAATGTATGAAAGTAGACGAATCTTTAAAAAGAAATTAAAATGGTGTCAAAACCATCAAGAGGAAATTAAATTGAATATATTGGCTGTGCATCGAAAAGGCAAAAATTTTGTAAACTTTTGGAAAAGCACTAAAAAGATGACCCCTAAGCAGGGTTTACCAGTCAGTGTAAATAACCAACAGGATCCAGCAGCTATAGCAAATATGTTTGCAGCGCACTTTAGAAACAAACCTCTGAGCGTGGAGGATGTGCCCGATGCTGAGGTTCGTACGACCGAAGACAAACCACGAGTGTTCGACAAAAAAGAAGTGGCTAAGGTCATAAGAAACATGAAACGTGGCAAGTCCCCCGGACATGACGGCCTCAGTATCGAGCACATTCTCTATGCAAGTGATTACGTGTATGATGTTTTGACCTGCTTATTTAACAGTTGTGTGCTTCACTCTTACCTACCTAAAGATATGATGAAGTCTGTTATAGTACCGATCGTTAAAAACAAAACCGGTGATCTGTCCAGCCTAACCAATTACAGACCTATATCCCTAGGGACCATTGTTGGTAAGGTGTTTGAGCGGCTGCTGCAGCCCGAGCTGTGCAGTAGTTTAAAGATTGACGAGGCGCAGTTTGGTTTCCGTCCCGGTCTCTCAACAGACTCCGCTATTATTGCACTAAAGTACACTGCCAACTACTACATTAATAGGGACACGTCAGTGTACGCGTGTTTCCTAGATCTGAGTAAGGCGTTTGACCTTGTCAACTACCAGATCTTATGGAAAAAACTGAATGAGTCAAATTTACCCACGCATGTAGCGGATCTGTTGAGGTACTGGTACGGGAACCAGACTAACAGCGTGCGATGGGGCGACGCACACTCTAGTGAATACAGACTAGAGTGTGGCGTGCGTCAGGGGGGGCTTACCTCTCCGGACCTCTTTAATCTCTACATGAATGGGCTGATTGAGGAGTTGAGGGGCACCAAAATCGGATGCCATATTGATGGGATTTGTGTAAATAACCTGAGCTATGCTGATGATATGGTGCTCCTCAGCCCCTCAATCAGCGGTTTGAGACATCTGATCTCTGTCTGTCAAAAATACTCTGCAAGCCACGGCATGAGATATAACACCAAAAAGACAGAGGTTATGGTGTTTCGGGCAGGGAGGGGTCCGGAGACGGTGCCCCCAGTATATCTATATGATGGGCCAGTACGGGTTGTGCAGCAGTTTAGATACTTGGGGCACATCCTCACTGAGAAGCTCAGTGATGACCTGGACCTCGAGCGGGAGCGCAGAGCCCTGGCTATGCGATGTAACATGCTCGCGCGAAGATTCGGCAAGTGCTCTGAGGACGTTAAAATCACACTGTTTAAGGCCTATTGTCAGTGTTTCTACACCTGCCAGTTATGGACCACATACTCCAGACGGTCCTATAACGCCCTCAGAGTACAGTACAATAATGCCCTACGTAGTCTCATGAGACTACCGAGACACTGTAGCGCGTCGGGCATGTTCGCAAATGCCAGGGTTCCAGACTTCTTTGCGTTGCTGAGGTCCAGGATTGCAGTATTTTGGGAAGCCCTTAGACGGTCCAGCAATGGTATCCTGGGGATCATAGTGAACAACATCTATAATAATAAAATACTGCAACACTGGGTCTCCGTGCACCGGGACGGGAATAGGAAATAAGGCTTTATTTTATTTATGATTTTTGTGTAATTTTAATTCTATAATATATTTTTATTTGTTTTAAGTCAATGTATGGACCTTTTTGGACTGAAATAAACAATTTTATTATTAAAAAAAAAAAAAAAAAAAAAAAAAAAAAAAAAAAAAAAAAATTAACCCGCTGTCATAATCGAAGTCGTTCATCCAATCAGTAAATCATATTTATTTATATTAATTTCTCTGCTGGTTTGTTTTGTTTTATGTTGAGGTGTCTTTTTTGTTATGTCATAGTATTTTTAATTAATTACAAAAATTTATTGTTATAAAAAGGTCTGCAAAATCCTATTTTGGGGTTCCAATCCTTATATAATCATTAGATCATCCCAACCGGAATTTGGTTTTTATCAGTGCTATTTATTGAAATAAAACGTAACTAGTTATATTTTTGTTTACCTAACGAATTCTTTATATGATAGAATCGTGGTGGTTTTAACATCTCAGTGTAATATACGTCAAACGGGCAATTTGACATTTAACATTGATAAATAAAGTATGCGATTTATTTGATACCTACACGTAATTTAATAATACAGTAATTCATAGACACATCGGCACCATTCGGGTGTTATCGTTGTTCCGAGTTTTGCCGATAGGAAAGGATTATTCACTACATCTGTACCCAGTATTTCACAGCAGGTACTTTGTTTATTGTGGAGCATTTGCCATGGATGTATTTGCACGTATGCATTTTTAAGCCAAGTTTACTATCTGGCTGACCATGGTTTCTGATCGAAAAACAAATGTAATTTGACTTACTGGTATTCAAGGTTAGTAGATTAGTTTCAAGCCATCCAGCAACCTCAGCGAGGCCTGTTTCAGCATTTTTAAACACATCTTGCCATTTGAGCCTGCAAATACTACTTTTGTGTCATCTGCGTATGAGATAATGTGACCATTTCCAACATTGAGTCTGCTCAAGTCATTGATGTAGATCAGAAACAGAGTGGGAGACCTATTTGACTACACAATTTAGGGTACTACCATAATATTCTCTAATCATGAACTGAGTTGGGACTCAGGCACCACCAATTCCTAATTCATTAACACACCCAGCGCTGTACAATTTGCCGAGATACACCAGATGTTTTTTCAAAGGTCTTATCTATCACGGGCGATACAGTTGTCCACGTCTTTTGCCTTAGGTATTCTTGGAGGTCAGTGTGTTAAACATTCCCAAGAATATAAACTATAGCCTGAAAGCAACCGATACGATTGATCTCAATCTAATTGAATAATGAACATACTAATTTATCCAATAATAACACCCCATTGGCTTAACCATTTCACAATTAGCTTCCTAGCCGAAAGGGTCATATGGCCTCCAAGATGGCTCGATGCCCAGCTCTCAAAAGCATTTCGAAAGGCGTGGTCTTCAGTCCGACAACTTACTACATAGGACAAAAGGTTTAAGACCGGTACATCAACCGGCCATGAAACTAATGTATTCATTATGCATTCCGTTCGGGTTACTAGCACGGGACACAGTACGAGTTTGATCGAGTTAATATCACATAGTAATTCATGAAAATAACAGATGAATACAATGGCAAGAAGGTAAGTAACGGTAAATCTTAGTAAAATTCCTCCCACAACTCTATTTAGTATTACTATTCAAATCTGGCCACGCGGCGGCTGATTTTACATGGAAAGTGGCCTTATTTCCTTGGTCATGGCATACTGTAAATAATAAATTGGTTGAAAATTCACAACCCCAAAATAAGGAGCCGGTAACCGCAAAATCTCACGAAGCTCACAACACAACTGGAGATGGAAAAAAGCGCCCTCAGGCGAAATCTCCGTATTTTTATGGCGAGGAAATCCACCAAACTTTCTATAAGGCGGTTGACCAACTACAACGACAAGAAAACTGTCACTTTCCTTTGATGAGAACGGGCCTTACACCATAAAAACTTTTATTACTAAACGAAGGCCCAGAGGGTTATTGGTTTACAACCAAGACATTTATCGCTTTACAGCTTCTTGGTGAAGTCATTGATGGAATATGGTATCAAATTAATAACTATAACTTTTTCTGACCCTGTTTTTAATACGAAAGAAATCGTACTTTTACCACTAATGTCTGGCATGGCAACTTCCATGCCACGCCACCTAGCGGGGAGCAGCGGCCGAAAGTGATAGCCGAAACGTTAAGATAATGCTCTGATTTTATAACAAAATTAAAACAAAAAACTATGTTAGGCTGTTCGTTGTGAATAACCGAAATGAACCTAGTTGAAATCCAGGGCTACATTCATACATACATACTTCCAAACAGTAAGACAATTGAGATCGAGATCATTGACAAGAGACATTGACAAATGTTCCCTCATCACTAAAATGTTAATAACCACTCTAGTCTCTAGACTCTAGCAGCACATTATTAACTTCTTTACTTTTTTACTAACATTTTAACACATAGACATATACAAACACAGTTGTGCCTACGTAGCATTGTATACAATTTTTTAATTCGTGGAAAAACTGTACTTTCAAATCATTGTATATGGATAGCCCTGCTACTGTAACTTGGTCCCTAAGTTGGACTCTTACGGTCAAATTCACGATTTGAGATCAAAGTCAATTAATAAAACAGGCAACGGATTTCTGGCAGTACCTACCTTTACTTGTACAACATAGAGATAGTATCTATGGAGCGGCTGTAATTGGCTGAATATTTAACTCAAACTCAGACAGACCATTTATTGCTTCATTTTCGTAGTAAGTTTTATTTTTAACCGACTTGCCCGATCGCTGTTAAGTAATTAATACTAGAGACTGCTGGGTATATTGATGGGGGAGTCTCTTCCGAAGTTTTAGAACAATCGGTATTTTCGACGCACAATGCACGGTAAATACATCAACACGCATGCGCAAAGGCGAGCTTATCTCTTAAAAGGGATTTCTTCCAGCAAATCTAGGCAGGACAATACATTCTATTGCTAGTAAGGGCAGTCTGGAAATCAGTCAGTTCTTCATTCGCCTGATAAAATTATAATTCCCAAATAAAATGATAGGACGCCTCCACAGAGATAACCTTCATGGTATAACACGAGTATCTCAATAGTGAGCAAACAGGCCCCAAATCGTCGCTCGTAACTCAAACACACATGTGTGTGATCGAAGCCGTATAAATCGTTCAACGGTGTTGCTGACCCGACAGCGACATCTGGTGGACGGGTGTTTGATACACCCTGTACAGTTGTTACAGGGCACAGCCTGTATAATCACGATTTGCTTACCTTTATATGCAGTATATACTTTAACCTCTCGTGTGCGGACAGAGCGCCGGGGCTCTCGAGATTTTACTACTTAGCGTGCTGTTTTCTAGATAGTTACTTGATGGAGCCATAGTGTGGATGATGCCATAGTTTACTTGATGGAGCCATAGTGTGGATGATGCCACCCCGTTTGAGAAAAGGCTTGAAGATTTGTTTGTGTGTTTGTGTGTGTGTCCTCTATTCTACAACGCATACCTTTACGACATATACACAGTATTCCATAATTGTAAATTCATAATGTATGCAGACGACAAAAAGATCTTTACTGGAATACGTAATGCGATTGATTGTATTGGAATGCAGGAAGATTTGAACCGGCTTTCCGAGTACTATGTAACCAATCGAATTAAGGTAAATATTTCCAAGTGCCTTCAGATCTCTTTTACTCGTAGTCCAAAACCAATTGTACATTCGTATGCTTTTAAGGATCAGATTATCGCACGCGTGAATACTGTTCGTGACTTGGGCGTCACTCTTGACGCAAAATTATCATTTGACCAACACATTGACGACATCACTAACCGCGCTTTCAGAAACTTGGGATTTATCTGTCGAACATGTGCTGCGTTTAGTGACATTACATGCTTTAAGGTACTTTACTTCGCCTACGTGCGCAGTATTTTGGAATACGCCAGCGTTGTCTGGTGTCCTCAATATATTACGCACAAGGAACGAATAGAGCGCATTCAAAAGTCTTTTGTAAGATTTTTAGATTATCGTGCCAAACGTAGGGGACAAGACTACTATTCATCGTGCACTCATCACCATATAATGAATCTTGAAGACCGTCGAATAGCACTTGATATGTCTGTCCTACATGATATCCTGAGCGGCCGTATCGATAGTCCCAATCTTGTTGAACTGGTCGGCTACCGCACTTCTACCACACGCACGCGCCATTCAGCAAATCTTCTATTTCACACACCTCGTGTACATACCAACTATGCCCAGAACTCCCCTATTATCCGCATAATGAATTTATATAATAAACGATTTAGCTGTGTTGACCCATTTGATTGCACTAGAAATGCATTCAAAAACCGCATAAGGAAGGTACTTAATAATTAAGCATATAATTCCTATACTACTGCTCCCCAACTTAAATTAATTTTCCTTTCAAGCACAAACACACCCTCACACACACATATACACCCTCACATACACCCTCACAACCACTCACCCTACACACACAAATTTTAAGCATAACGTCGTCAGCTCCTATTTTAATTATGTTAACTGCTCTTCTGTGGACATCTGTCATTGGCCTTGTTTACTGTATTTTGTTTTTTGTATAAATGTATGTGTATTGTGCTGTTGATGTCCCAAATAAAGAAAATAAAAAATAAATAAAAAATAGATCAAGTTAGACCCTTCACAGGTGGGGGCAAGTGAGGCCCTACACGATAGATTTTGTGATATGCCCATCGCTGGAGCGTGGTCACCGCTAACTTAAACGACTCTACTCCCACCCGGCAAATAATGTTCATTCAAACATGGGTTTTAGGTAGTGCTCTTTAGGCATACTATAGATTGGTACGTTTGCATCAGTTTGCTAAGTTATGGCAACAATGTAAATGTAATGTAAAGTATACCTACAGAGCACAACTTAAAACCCATATTTGAATGAAAATTATTGCCGAGTGGAGTGGAGTGGTTGAAAATAGCGAAGACCTTTCCTCCTAAACTCCTAACCAGTCACGGGACCATACTCTTTCGCGAATTCCGCACTTAAATCTTGGGGCGACCTACTTGACAAAATCATTTATTGCTGGCCTTCTACTCATTCCCGTATAAAATAAAGAGCATTGTCAAAAATGTAAAATTTCTTATTTCAATATTGTATTGCAAGGCAATGCATTCTCTAGATTGAGATTATGAAATTGCCTTAAACATGTACCAGACGGCTGTAAGCCAGCGTCCCAGCAGGGGTCACCATGGCGGAAACTGGCTTGCATCCGCGGATTGTGTTTCGCCTAGACGGATGTCAGCCAACGCGCCAAGCCACGCTCGCGAATCAGTCGCTAGTCGTCTTCTGGCGTGAAAACACCTCCGTGTTGTAGAAATGGCTCCAAATTTGTCAAAATTTCAAAAAGTGGGCCTTGCCTTTGCGGTTTTGTCCGCAATTGATGAAAAAAAATAAAAAAAGGAAGTGGATGAAGCGTTGGTTGAAAGAACGATCTATTCTTAGCCATTCAAACTTATTGTAGTTATTAGACTTCAATGATGTTCATAACTTCCTAAGAATGGACAAGGAAACATTTTACGAGTTACTGGAAATGGTGCGACCTATCATAACAAAAAAAAATTACTGTAATCTGCCGTCTACACGGCTTAAAGCCACGACTGCAATCCGTGGATTTGATCACGCTCCCGCAAGCCAAGGACGACGAAGGTCATTTAGAATTTGGCTTACATCTGCCGTCCACACGGATTGCAACCAGCAAGGTCACCTCTGCTGGGACGGTGGCTGACAGCCGTATGGTAAACGCATAAGAGCAATTTATTAACCATGTAAAACCACTTTACCAATTTTTTTCCGGTTTTTTTTTTAATAATAATAATTACATTAGCGAAAAAATAAATAATCACAGACTAGTTGCACCCCGTTTAGACTCGCTAAAGTTAGCAAGGCAATGCATTCTCTAGATTAAGATTATGAAATTGCCTTAAGAGTATATGTATAAACCATGTAAAACCACTTTATCAAGGGATATATATGTCACCGGAAAATAATACGATCCGTAAGTTTATGAATTTCCTAATTTTTTTTCCGCTACTTTATGAACATACTAACCTAACCTAACCTAACCTAACATAACCTAACCTAACCTAACCTAGCCTAATATAATCTAGAAGGAAGTTTATAAATTTCCTAGGAAATTTATAAACTTCCTTCTCCTCCTTGGGGATCGTATTATTTTCCGGTGACATATATATATATATATATTAATAATAATATTACATTAATGACAAGGGTGCATAGTGTTAATCTAACTCAACACAGAACTTGCTTAATAATTTTGTAATTATTTATACTTGCATTATTATGCAGGTATAAATAATGTTCCACCACAAAATTCGACCCTGTATATTTACAGGGTGGAATTTTGTGACACCACCTGGAGGGCAAGTACTCTAAAGAATGGAGGTAGCAAATTTCCCTCAAAGGAAACATTCCTTTATTTTGAAAATAAAAAAACTGCATTCAAAGATTTTGAAAAATACACTTGCCACAACTAGGAATCGAACCGGATGAAATTTGAAAAAACATCACCTGTACTTTTATGGCGTCAATCGACAGGGTTAATTATAAGGATCACATCTCTCTAACAAACATAGTAAATTGAATGAAAGGAAAACATGAAATCTTAAAACTTATTTTATTATTAACCTAAAAACATGTAAAAGCTAACTAATTAGTTGTTCAAAATGGGCTCCCTCTCGTTGAATACATAAATTTATTCTTCTAAGTAACCCTTTTTCAGTAGCCTTTAATAGCGTGTTGTGGTGAATATGAAAAATTTTAATGTAAACCTCAGCCCTCAAGTCGTTCAAAGTTGCATAAGATTTTAGGTAAACTTTATTTTTTACATATCCCCATAAAAAAAAACCAGAGGGGTGAGGTCTGGTGATCTTACAGGCCATCGGATTCTGCCGTTTGTACCGATCCAGGTCCTGAAATTTGTATTAAGATAGTCTGCGGTGATTCTGCTGTTATGGGCTGGAGCACCATCTTGCTGTAATATTACATGGTTTCGCTCATCCTCGGGTAAAACCACGGGGGGGGGGGGGGGGGGGGGGAAGTCGGTTTTTTTAGGTTTATAACTATGCCATGGTGAATTATAAGTGATGGTTTCTAAACAAATGTTTATATTTACAGAAAATAAAGAATTTAGTATTTTGATTTATTTTGTAATATAAAAATGTATTGAAAATAAAGATATTCAGTGGTTTTTCGAAAAATAGATAAAACACATTTTTTTCAGAACTTCCGTTATAGCCATGTTACAGTGTGAGCTGTTATGAACTTTATTTTACTAGGGTTTTGTCCCAAATTTCAACCACCACGAAACGAGTTGCTAATTTCACGATATGCCAGTCATAAGATTTTTAAGTGGTTCGGCCATAAACTTCACGTTCCAGGATAAAAACCTGAATCAACATTTACTTTAGTCATCACGAAAGAAAGTCTCTCAAATTCCCTCATTAGATCAAGGATCGAATCTGAACCTTCCAATTAACTTTAGTTTTTCTTTCGAAAACTAAAATAGAATGGCGTGGCTTACGGCTATCGGTTTGCTTTTAATTCCGACTCAGCGCTCTCGTGCTTTTTCGGTCGGAAATTATTTTATGTTTATTCGTACCTCTACAGAAGATTATTTCGCTTCCACGTTCGTGGGTCGATTTCGGAAACAAGTTGATTCCCAAATCGTCATTTTAATAAGTAATTGAAAGTACTATGAACATATAATAAGATAATTCTTTATGTACCTTTTGAACGTGTTCAGAAATACCTAAGCTTTGAATGTCAAAAACATTTTTTAATAAATACACTGAAACATTCTAATCAAAAGATAAAAACATTTATATATGTAGTAACAATATTGTAGAATTGACTACATCATGATATAGCCAACCACGGTTGAATTAGAACTTTCATTGAACGAAGAAATATTTTAGGGCAAAACACTGCGGCAGCTTAGGTGGAGACTAAAGGGGGCGAGCGCAGCGAAGCCCCGGAATAATCTTAGTGTTAGGCCGATATGTATAACACAAAAAATACCACGTAGTACTGGATACGAATGCTTTTAAAAAGACATGTTTTCGTGAAATTCAACTTTTCTGATAATTTCATGAAACCATTTCATGATGTAGTCAATCTATGGTTGGCTATTTAATGAAATAATCAAATTCTACGATATAGCTGCGACATATACGTTACCTCTGGCTACATAATCCTCTGTCGACGATTTATGTAAAAATGTTTGTTTAAGTGACTCTAAAGGTACACAGGTAAATTGTAAGCTAGCGCTAGACTAGTAAAATAAAAGTCCTCGGACGACGGACGAAGGCTTTAAAAAAGGATTAGTTTGAAATGGGATTGCAAAGGTTACTATAGACCGACAACTAAAGCAAGACACCACACGCCATGCTACATTATATGGAATGAGATGTCTCTGTTAAGTTGTCGCATTATTATAAAGTATTTATATATATATGGGATAAAAGCTTCGTGTTTGCAGCTTAAACAACAAATCACAATAAGGTTAAAACTATACTTGTATTCCTAATAATGTTCTAGCTAGAGAATCCCTAGGTCTTAGAAAGACTATTCGCTAAAATTTCATTCTTTAATATTTTACACTTATTATTTAGTTTCACCTGTCCCGGGTTCTGTTCGTCTCCTGTTTTACGATTGAGCTGAAATTCTGGATCTGATGCAGGACCCGGAACGTGGCCATTGGGACTCTGTTATAAAACTACGCAGCTCCATCGAGTCTGGTATCGTCGGATTTGTCTTGACAAGTACTCTTCTCTACTCTATCACAGATTCGTTTTTCAATTTTCATTGTTTTGTATGTATTAGATCTATTTTAAAACTAATAAAAGCTTATTAGCGGAAACCCTCTCATCACTACTTCCATATGAAATCTACACTTTGTGACAAGAGTGTGGGTCTTCGCATAATGGTTCTTTGAATAATACCTTGGACATAATACCTTGGACACCATTTACACACATTGATCTAGCCTCAAACTAGGATTCCCTGTATCATGGGTACTAAGACAACGATACACATACTTAAATAGATAAATATTATACTTAGATAGATAAACAACCATGACCAGGGTAAAAACATCCGTTCTCATCTAACAAATATTTGCCCCCACCTAAAAAAGAGAAAAATCTTACTCCTGATTTCGTCTTCTAATTAAAATTAAAAAAGAAAAACATTTTGTGAATATGAAAAATCCAAGTATTTATTTTTTATTCAATTCAATTCAATTCAATTCAAAATATTTATTTCAGATATCATATATTTTGACACATATACATCCATAGGTAGATATTATTTTATCATTATAAAAAAGTTTAAAATTAAACTAGATGTATTTAGTTTAGTTAGTTAGTTATCCATCATCCTTGAATAATAAATAACACCCACACTCACACCCTGCTCACACAGTCACACACACCCTCTCACACACACAAAACATCGTCCTAAAATATGATTATAATTTATGGTTTGTTACTGCGAAGGTGCACATCCATCCAGTACTTCAACATAGGGCTGTCCACCTTCCCAGCCAGAGTGCTGAGGATAGTGTTGGAGCTGCCGAAAAAGCGGTTTCTTAACGAGGCAACCCTCTTTCTCATTATTGCAAAGAAATCGTCAATCCTAGCTTCGGCAAACATAGCCGAGGCGCTGCAGTACCGCGGCAGCCCCAAAAGTATTCTCAGCGCATTATTATATTGGACGCGCAGGGCGCTGTAGGCTCTCCGCGTATAGCTGACCCACAAGCCACTAGTATAGAAGGACTGACAAAATGCTCTGAAAAGTGTCAATTTGACAGCCCTTGTACACTTCGCAAACCTGCGGGCCAGCATATTACATCGGACTGCCATCGCCCTGCGCTCCCTTTCAATATCAATGTCATCTTCGAGCCCCTCTGTGACCACGTGACCCAGGTACTTGAAATGTGGAACCCGCTTGAGAGGTGCTCCACACAATGACACAACCGGATCCTTATCAGGCGGTTTAGTCCCTGAATGAAACACCATCAACTCACTTTTCTTCACATTATACCTGAGCCCTTGTGTAACAGCGTAGGACTCACAGACATGTAAAAGTTTTCTAAGGGCCTTGATCGAGGGACTCAGCAACACCATATCATCAGCATAAGATATGTTATTAACGATTGTGCCATCGATTGAGCATCCAATACCGGTGTTGCTGAGCTCCCCGATCAGCTGATTGATGTAAAGATTGAATAACTTGGGAGATGTAAGTCCGCCCTGCATGACCCCGCACTCAAGGCTATATGAATTGCTTAGCGAACTCACCCATTTTACTGCATTAGGTTGATTTTGATACCAAAATTTAAAAATGGAAACCAACTCAGTCGGTAGTCCTGTGTGAGTTAGCTTATTCCATAGTATATCATAAGATACAAGATCAAAAGCCTTTGACAAGTCAAGAAAACATGCATAGATGTGTGTTTTCCTGTCAGTATAGTACCTGACGGTCTGCTTGAGAGCCAGAATTGCACTTTCAGTGGACAGTCCGGGCCTAAACCCGAACTGGGCATCATGTATGTGAAGATGTTTATCAAGTTGACAATCAAGCAAACCGTCCAGCACCTTAGCCACAGCAGTTGCTAAGGATATTGGTCTGTATTTATCCTTGTCAGAAGCGTCTCCCGTTCTATTTTTAATAATTGGTACTACTATAGTTTTCATTAAATTTTCAGGCAGGTAAGAGTGTCCCACACAAAAGTTTAAAAACATTTTAAGCACCCTAGGTAGGTGTACACCAGCGCACTTCAGGTTCTCGACACTCAGACCATCATGTCCTGGTGACTTACCCCGCTTCATATCTCTAATAGTTAACATTACTTGATTTTATGTAAAACGCAAGGGTTTGTCACCAGTATCAGTGCTAGTCCGGGTGCCGGACACCAGAGTGTCACTGGACGAGTCAGTGTTACTGGAAAGTTCAGAAACAACACGGAAATTATTTTTAAACAAGTTTGCTATTTCATGGTGGTCAGACAAACCATTAATAGTCACTGGATGACCAGGCTTATGATTTAATTTATTTGTTTCTTTCCAGAATTTTGAAAAATCTTTTGCATTATGGCTGGTGGCAAGAATATCCATTTTTATTTGTTCCGAATTCTTTTGACACCACTTAAGCTTTGATTTAAAAATCTTTCTGGAATTTTTCATTAGATCATATATATAACCAGATCCCGGCTTATTATGTAAGACCCAATTTTGAAAAAAAAGCCTGGCTTCACCATGAGCCTGTTTCACATATTTATTCCAACCTGTTATGTAGGATTTTTTCCTCAAAGAATTAGAAATTACAGAATTACATTTTTATGAAATGCCTATTAATTTTTGTTTATGAAAATATATTCTTTGTGCATACTTGCCATTTGTTGAACGCCACAAAAGCCACTACGTTAAGTTTGTCAGTACTACTGAAGCATCGTATCCAATCTACGGAAAACTATGTTATGTTTTCACTTTTATATGTGGGTCGCAATGAGTTTTGCACCCGTAGCATGCTGCCTCCGTAGCACTTTTACCCCCGCGGGGTGTAGCGACGCGCGAAAAAGAGAGACAGAGCATGCGCTATTAATAGCTCTCTCCCTTACAACCACGCGTCGCGACACCCCCCCCCCCCCCCCCCACACACCGTTAACGTGCTACCGGCGCTGATTGCAGCGCGGGTTTTGTCGCGGGTGGGAGAGGGACAAAGCTATATACATATAGCGCATAGCTCTACCCCTCGCTTTCCCGCGACAAATACCCGCTCTCGGCATGCTACTTACCACTTGTTGTCTCAAATAAATATGGTTGGAACATTTTTAACCCCTGACTGAAAAGACACGGCATGATCCATGTATAAACGAGTGCCTAAGAAATATAAATATATAAGATGATACACAAACTGAAATAAAAAGGCTTCCCACTAAGACCTTCTACAATCACAAAATGTTTCTTTATTTTAAGTTATAGTCCATAGAAGACAAAAACAAAAGTAATAATTTTCACTTTTTAAGATTTTCACAAAATTTTGGTATAGAAAGGTGGCATTTTATCTTCAGAAATAAATTCAACTTTTTTCGTTTATAAGGAGACAATACTTAACATAGCCTAGTACTAAAACAAGGACAACTAGATTTTTTGTTTGAGGCGCGAGAGAACCGCACTTTCCCATCCCCACTCACTTCCGACGGTGGGAAACCGGCCCAAAATTGTTCAGTTCTACCCAGAGAATTACTGTGCAAAGTTCCACACCCTGGTTACAAAGTGCAGAACCAATTACAAGACGGCTTACACAAAAAAAAAAGCTAGAATACCCTTGAATATATGTTAGATGATATTTTGAAATTGCCATTTGAGCAATTTAAAAAGCAAGTTAAAGCGACTTTGTCGAAAAAGGGATATTACAATGTTCGAGATTACTTAAATGACAGGACTGTATGAGGTTAATCTAGCTCAACACAGACCTCGCTGTTAATAATTTTGTAATTATTTATTATTGCCTGCTTATTAAATAAAAAAAAAATGTATTAGTTAAGCACAACCTATTTTTAAAAGAGATCTAAAAATCAATCTGTGGAAGTTTCTACGCCCTCCTTCTCCCACAGTGGTCCAATGTAGAGAAGAGGCAAAAAATGACGTTTGCTAAGTATTACATATACTACAATATCTACAGTAATAAAGTACTTTGACTTTGACTTTTGACTTTAAGTAGAGTTGTTATGAAAATTACAAACATGATGGTAATAAAATGTATTTTGCTAACATGAACTTCAAGTCACTATATGCATTAAGGTAAAGATTGCTATACAGGATATTTCAGTTCACATTCAGATAAATAATATCTGCAAGTGGTCTGATAAAAAAAAATATATATTTTTCATCATCATCATGAACATGACTGATGGAAAGATGGTACATGACCATACATTTGTCTATCCAGGGGCAGGCCGTGGCAGATTGCCTTTATATAAATTGTGCCAGTGTTACGCCTGTTGCTGCTGTGCTGCAATGGAACAGAGAACGTATGAACATTTAACTTAATAGCCATTCTTTTTCAGAAAAGCAGTTTGATCTTAGTGTGCGTTGTAAAACTCCAACGTCAAGCTCTCCCCTCAACTACCCTCTATGGGCGTATTTAACGAGAATGCTGGCCTAATTTACTAGAGAATCAATTTACTAGAGAAACTCGCTAAGCACACACACTCATAATTTTCCTTAATAGTATTATCATGAATCCAGGGACTAGGAAATGGTACTTAAGAGATGGTCCTTTGAACTTATTAACAGACAGTGTTTCATTTTGCTTCATTATCATTCCTAGCATCTGCCTCAACCCGTTTTACGACTTTTGGTCTTATTAAAGTTTTTGTGAAGCAAATATTTTTGTTCGCTCTCCGTGACAACATAAAAGGATATTTACTGCTCTGCAGTAGGCTATTGTGCTATTGCTTTCTTTTTTGTTTTTGTTTTTATTTTTGTTGTTTGTGAGTGTATTACGATATAACGGGAGTGTGTTAGGTTGACATGCAAAAACAAAAGAAACGTACATTTTAAACCCTGTCGGTTTTGTTTGCAATTTGTCGATAGTTTACAAACTCACGCTTTAGTCTTCATACTAAGGTTTCCACAATATTACGGTGACATATTGATACTTATACCTAATAAATTATTATTAATAGTTTGAGTATTGGGCTAGCTTTGTATGAATTTACCTAGAGTTTTTGTAACATAAGTTATTCTAGTAAGGACAGGCACATGTTTATATTTATTTCAATTTAAACGTAGCCCTATCAACGTAATTCATTTTAAATATGTTAATTAAGGAGTGCAATCTTAATTCATGCAACAATAAACTAAAGTAGGTCACCGCATTTATCTGCACCACAAGATATTGTACGCGTGAATTCCTCCCATTATCTTCTAAGCCGTTGTAACAGTAAAACTCCCTCCAAAGACCATCGGAAAAATCTACTTATAGCAGGCATTGTAATTCCCAAAGGCGTGTCTTTGTGAGTGATTATGACTATATGTACAGCACTGTGTGGCACGCAGAAGCCTTAGAGAGGGGATTGAGGCGAGTCAGGACAATCAAACGGAATACTGTGCGTCAGGTCACGCGAGCTAAACGCTGACCCCCCTCCCCTCCCCTCCCCTCCCCTCCAACTCCTCCTCCTGCTTATCAAACACGTGATGCACTATCTGACGCTGCAGAATTCGACTGTGCAGTGCAGCTGCTTAAATCGTCTTATATAGATGCTATAGGACTTATGATGATGAAACGGAGATGATACTGGCGACATACTGATCGGTACTTTTATAGGCTTTCTGGTCCTCAATTGACGTTATCTGTTGGTCTAATAGAGAACTTAAAAATACGTTTCATCTTAGTAACGTGCATGTAACGCGTTTCTTAAGTCGTTGTATTTTTACCAAAGTCGGAAATTATGCATGGTAACTGATACATAATAATATTTGGCGTTTTTGATTCTTGATTCCTTTAGAAAATTAACAGATACTTAGGAACACTGAATATAAATAATTGATTATCTTCAAATAGGATAAGCTAAGGAATTTCGTTTCGTCATTTATACTTTTGCGACCAACACCAGTTCCGTTAAGTCTTATAATCAAGAGGCTGGTTATGTTAGCTTTTCTAATATTTGGCTTCATTTAAAAGGTCTTTATACAAAGGGGTGCAAGCAAGATCGCCTACCAGTGTGGGTAGCTGGCGATAACCCACGAGGACCTAAAAATCGAATGGGGTATAACCAGTTATCACGGCGAACCCTGGGCGACATAGTTAGTAAAGTGAGGGCCTTTCAAACACTTTGCTAGCTATGTTGGCTAAGATCTCCTGGTTCTACCGGGGGTTGTAGACACCCTCGGTAGACTAAACATGCCTACCTGCATTAGCTCTGCGTAGTTGAACGCAATGTGCGAGGATGAAGGAATCCTGGGGGGTTGAGTCAAACGGGGTCGGGTCAGTTACCTTTGGGAGACAATACGTCCTCTTTCGTCTGGATTTCATGCAAAACGGTAGCCTTGAAACTAGTCACTGCAAGGACTGGCGTCCTGTCCAAAAGAGATGAGAACAGTGCCACAGGCGGGGGGTGGGGGGGTCCTCAGGGAGGACACTGGGTCTCGGCCATGCTGAAGGACCAAGGGCGTACGGAGCAACTGGGGAGACAGGATCGTAACCTCCAGCCGTACTGCCTGCAGCACCCGATGTCGCGCATGTAAACCCAACCCGCTGCACCTATACCTTCTGGGTAGCCCTGGTGTAAACGTTTTGCATCCCCGATGGTGCAAGCTCCGAAAAGGTGGGGAACTCATAGGATGAAGCTATACACAATGGAATATGGACAACAAACGATCCAAAACCCAAATACACAGGAACCGAATGGAAACCGAGAGGTACACACAAGGTGCTGGGTCAGCACAAGCTGAACCAAACCCACTCACTCAAAGAGCTGGGTCTGGTCTGACGGAACCGCTCTCTAAAATCAACACCGAAAAGCGGGGGGTAGATGCGGCGAAAGCTGCGTTACCTTTTTTGACAAACTAGTCTACCTATGAATCTGTAAATTTAACTAAAATGAAGTTGAAAAATGCGATCAGCTCATTCACAGATTTTCCAAATTCTGCCACCCACATTTTGGGAAAGGCGCTGGGGCGTTAGCGTTTTAAGGAACTCAAAAACTTAGTTGCATGTCAGGTTGTACCTGGCCAAAATTGTTCAGTTCCCATCAAAAAACCACAACTTCACACACACTGGTCGTCAAGAGCAGATTTCAATTGTGACAAGAAGGCTTCCACTATAGGTAAAGAGGAGAATGATTCTCGGGGGAGCCTCACCCCTAGGGAACGCGTCCCCAGGTGGCGGATAGGGGGTGCTCGACAGGTTGTCCTTAGGACACCTGCAGGGAAATAAAATACCTCCCGCGGACCAACAGGCTCCTTGCCTAGGGTTACAGGTGAAGACCTCAACGGCAGTAGCGGCGAAAAAGGTGGACTTTGGTACGGAAATGCTGGCGGAAGAGGCGATGGATCTGGATACTTTTAGGCGGACAGGTCACAGACCGGAAGGGGGCGGAATCCTCCCGCATAACGCCTGAAGACTGGCTCGGCGCCGAAGGCAGCCCAACTACTGATAAGCAACAGTGGCTTGGCGGAGTCGGCGAGTCAGCAAGGCAGCGTGTAATGCCGAGGGCGTCAGTAGAGGACAAGGCAACTGGCGGCCATACACTGCATCCAAATTCTCCTCCAATCGTATCGATTCTTCGTTCCATTGGTCCAAGGAGGACGAGGACGACAGGGTGCATCTGCATATGCGCGCCCGTTTATGCACCTAAATATATCCTGCGCACTTGAATGTTTCGGCAAATATGAGAGGTTCGGTATCGATGTAAGTCGGGCTTTGGCTTATCTTGCACACAGGCGGCTCAGAGAGAGTGGTCGCTTCTGCGTAGAACAAGGGATAACTTCGTAGATTCGGCAGCACTCTGTGCGACGAAGCAGCCTTATTCAGGGGAACACTGCTTCCCACGCCCAGCCGTGGAGGGGGCTAGAAAAGGTGCCCCAAACAAATGTTTATCCCAACCCAAAGGGGAGTTAGCAACCGCGGCTGCCTGTGGATCCCAGACTCGCGGTCGAAACAAGAATAAAGTTACGAAAATCCAACCATTGACTTTTGCCGCTTGGAATGTACGAACTCTACTCGATCGTGACACCAACCTATGCCCGGAGCGGAAAACTGCTATCGTTGCCCGAGAATTACGACGGTACAATATCGATATAGCCGCACTTAGTGAGACCCATCTAGCGGAAGAGGGCAAAATAGTAGAGCATGGAGGCGGCTTTACATTCTTCTGGAAAAGAAACGCAGCATCAGAACCCCGTCGATCTGGTGTTGGTTTCGCAATTAAGAACGAGATAGTGCAAAGGTTGAATGAGTGTCCTGTTAACATCTCAGATCGTGTCATTTCATTGCCAATACACCTGGACAACGATAATCATCTGAACATCCTCAGCGTTTACTCCCCAACTTTGGATAAAGACGACGAAACGAAGGATAAATTCTACAAGGAACTTTCCGATGCTGTAGTGAAGATCCCCCAAAGAGAGCAGGTGCTTATCCTTGGCGATTTTAATGCACGCGTTGGACGAGATCATGAAGCGTGGCCCAAGGTGCTTGGAAGACATGGCATAGGCACCATGAATAGCAACGGAAATCTTCTGCTAAGTTTGTGTGCTCAGTATGAGTTGGCCATTACCAACACCTGCTTCAGATTGCCAGCTAAATACAAAACGACATGGATGCATCCAAGGTCTAAACACTGGCACCTGATTGACTATGCTCTGGTACGCCAAAAAGACCTATCTCAAGTGCAAATCACTCGAGTCATGAGAGGCGCTAACTGCTGGACTGACCACAGGTTGGTTGTTATCAAGATGAAACTGCGTCTCAACCCACCTTATCGCCGTAGAAAGACAACTAATTCAGTCTGAACGTACAGAAACTTCAAAGCCAAGAGACAAGAGCCGCCTTTGGAATTGCTCTGAACAACAGGCTGGCTACACGTAACACTAGCGATCAAGATTTGGAAGAGGCCTGGAAGACTTTGAGCTCCGATCTTAAAGAAGCTGCTACCGAAACGCTGGGACTCCGGAAACTTTTTCGCGAGGACTGGTTCGATGACAATAACCAGACTTTGGTAGAAGCTATAGAAAAACACCGGAAACTTTTGCGTACTCAAGAGCAGAGTGGCAACTTGAACCTACAAGACCAAATAAAAGTTAGCACCAGAGAACTGAGGAAACTTACACGAGAGACTAAGGACAAATGGTGGAAAGATAAAGCGCGCCATATACAACTGCTTGCTGACTGTAAACAACTTGGCGCATTTTACAGTGAAGTCCGGAACCTAATTGGCACTACTCAACATGTAAATGTGCCATTACGATCTCTCGATGGCTCGCAGAGATTAACGTCTAAGGACGAGGTTCTCCAACGCTGGGCTGAACACTTCAAAAACATACTCAACGTAGATCGTTCAGCAGATCTGGAACATATCCGGGGTACTACAAGCCTTGATGCAATGCCTAAGTTAGAAGAACCGCCAACCCTTACTGAAGTGATCGACGCTCTAAATCAGCAAAATAATAATAAGGCGGTGGACCTTGACAACATCCCGGCTGAACTACTAAAATATCGCACTGCAGAACTTCATAAAATACTCTGGAAGCTGTTTGTACAGATGTGGAACGAGGAAAGGATCCCAGATGACTTCATCGCCTCGCGTATCTGCGCCCTATACAAGAACAAGGGTGACCGTTCCGACTGTAATGCTTACCGAGGAATATCTTTGCTATCTTCTGCAGGGAAAACATTTGCTCATGTCCTGCTTAACCGCCTCATCCCTGTTTCTGAATCTAACTTGCCAGAAACCCAGTTTGGCTTCCGCCCGGAGAGAGGCACGTGTGAAGCTATCTTTTCTGTACGCCAACTTCAGCAGAAAAGTAGAGAACAAGGACAACCTCTGTTTCTCTGCTTCATTGATCTAGAGAAGGCTTTTGACTGTATACCACGTGAAGTTCTCTGGATTCTACTGGCAAAGCTGGGCTGCCCTGAAAAATTCGTACGGATTATACGACTACTGCACGATGATATGAAGTGTTGTGTCAGCTTTAATGGTGAGCAATCCGAGTTTTTCTCCGTTACCTGTGGAGTAAATCAAGGTTGCGTACTGGCACCGACTTTGTTTGCTCTCTACTTTGCTGCAGTCGTAAGAGAATCAATTGACGAATCGACATCTGGTATTCATATCCGCTTTAGAACAGACGGAAAGCTATTTAACCTCGCTCGACTAAAAACATGCACTAATACATCCTGCGATACAATTAGAGAGATCATGTACGCCGACGATCTTTGCTTTGTGTCAGATTCTGTGGAGGGACTACAACAGTGGATCACGGCTTTCGACGAGGTATGTCGCAAATATGGGCTCAAAATCAGTGTCAGCAAGACGGAGGTCATGGCGATGGACACTCAAAGAGTCGACAACTCGATCCTCGATATAAAGCTTGGCGCAGACTCACTGAAGTAGGTCGATAAGTTCAAATACCTTGGGAGCACTGTATCTTCGAAATACGATCTTGATCCAGAATTGAATGGAAGAATTAGCGCTGCTGCTGCAGCTTTTGGGAGGTTGGAGCGCAAAGTCTTCCGATCGCATGACATCAAGCTATCCATCAAAGTCTCCGTCTATATGGCCATAGTTCTTCCGAACCTTCTCTATTCCGCCGAGACCTGGTGTCCATACCGTAAACATATCAGCGCTTTAGACAGATTCCATCTAAGATGTCTTCGAAACATTTTGAACGTCCAGTAGTCTGACCGTATCAGGTATACAGAGATATTACGACGTTCTAATGTTGGTGGGGTCGAAGCTTACTTGATGAGGCGTCAACTGCGATGGTGTGGCCACGTGCGACGGATGCCAGAGGAACGACTTGCAAAACGTCTCTTATACTGTGAACTACAGAACGGAAAACGCAAGCAAGGCGGTCAGTTCTTGAGGTTCAAAGACGTGCAGAAGCGACATATGAAGAGTTGCGGTATCGATCATTCCACGTGGGAGGAACTCACGGAAGACAAGGCAAAGTGGCGACATATTTCGAGGCCTAACGAAGAGCTACTCTTGATGCCAAGCGAGACAAACTACGAGGCAGAACACCTGCCGCAATACAGTACACGCACCAAAATGGCGTGCTGACGTGTGGCCAGTGCAATCGCACTTTTTCTCATAAAATAGGCTACGCAAGCCATATGAGGGCACACGAACGACGCCTTCCCCAGCAGTTACAGTCACCGTGACCGAACCCGGTCGGAGAACATCATCATCATCAAAGAGGAGACATTTAAATGGCTAATGAGCGCTTTATTTTGAGCTACTCTGTGTGATGGGGTAAATGTTTGTATCGACTGGCAATTGTCACACGACTTTGCACAAGTGGGCAACTACTAGTACATGAATAAAATGACTCACTGTGTCTGACAGGCTTCTTATCTCGACAGTGGTCGGCGTTGTGCTCAAATAACTACAGCGGTTATAGGAGCGTTAAAGTAGGTACTGGCTAGACGTGGGTGTAATCCCGCATAAAAAAGGCATGATGATTTGATTTGTGTTTATGAAATAATACAATCTTTAAAACAGTATACACAATTTTAAAGAAAATGAACGTGTAGGTATTTTCACAATCCATAATTTATTTATTGCACGCAAATCATAAAAAAATAAGAGTTCAATAAAAGTTGTGTGCAAAGGCGAGCATATCCCTAATAAGATATCTCTTCCAGGAAACCTAGTTAACATGGTTAATGTTATTTGCTGAGCAGGGGTAGACCTATGTGTACAATATATAAATTATAGAATTACTTTAATAATATACTAAATACTTATAATATACTACAATTACTATTGTATATACTATACTAATAAACTAATAAATACTTACATGCATACTACCTATAACTCTTAAGAGAGAGGTTATGCTTCTTCACACGACTTTTAAATATATTCAGAGTAGGACTATCCCTGACGGTGCTGGTGATCGTATTCCACAACTGAATGACCCGTGGTCTAAACCCGTTCTCATAGAAAGCGGTGTTATGCTGTGGAGTTGTGAGCATGGAAACTGCGTGAGTTCTCCGAGGTCTGCTGGAATAAATAAATTGAAAACTGTCTCGTAGGAAGGTTGGGTAGCGTGGATTACCTAAAATGTTGTAGATGAAATTGAGGATGTGAACTCCTTGCGATATTGTGATACATGGTCGTATTTGCGCAGACCGAAGATAAACCGAATCCCGAGATTTTGAATTCGTTCGAGTTTGTTCAATAGTTCTTCGTTAGCACTGACCCGTGTGTATATATGTATGTATGTGACGTCGCTGTTTCTGATGCCCACGATACAAGGTATCCTAGTGTGGCGCCAGAAACAATATATGTACCTGTATGTAAATGTTGATGTTTTTATTTAATCCAACTGGAAACAGTCGAATCCAAACTTATTTTAATTTAAATAAATCCCCAGAAGCGGACCTGACAAAACTTTAACAGAAAACATTTTTGAACATGAAGTGACCACATTATTCATAATTTTTGACAGGGATTTGATAATTAACTACAATTATAATTACTTTTATCTTGGAAATTATCTAGTAAAAACAAAATATTTACGTATCGTTTAATAAAAAGTTAACACTGTTATATCATCACAAGGCCTCCTACATCTTGACAGATGCTTCAAAACCCGCCGCCGCTCGTGGCTGATAAAATCGATCCATTAACGGCACCTTCTCCCGCACTTCCTGCATATTTTTGTTTCATATATTAATTATTATTATTATTATTTGCTGAGAATCCACTGCGGCAGGAGCGGTGGTCCCGCGGTTTTGCTTTATCGCTCGTTTCTGGGCTAGTGTGCGAAACCAGAAATCGTTGGGGGATTTTCATCCCTCCGAGATGGTCTTTCTCCACCCTTCGCGATCAGATGCGTTTTTTTCCCATAAGTTGCGCTCCAGGCGGAACGTAACCAGTCGCGCTTCACGCAATCCTTGATGCGAAGAATGGTACGTCCTACCTTATGCTTTGCAAACACTACTTGGCTCAACAGAGTCTATCTAGGCAATCGATAGCCGATGTACATGCCTCAGCCACCGCATGGGTCTCTGTTTGAAGAGAGCGGTGACGCTAGGCTGCTGTTAAAATCGCCAGCACTCTCTTCTTTGCTACTCTATAATTCCATGTTGTTTTAAAAATGCTCCGATGTCAGCGTAGGCGACGAAATTCTTGTTTGGAATATGACATCAAGGTCTTGGCGACGTCAGTATGCTTAAGATGCAAGTTTGGTAAACAATCAGGGCCTTACCACAAAAAATTAACTATTGTTCAACACTTGTTTAAAAATAAAAATCGGATTTGACGTTTGTGTTTAATATTTTTTGTGGTAACACGGTCTGTCTTTATTGTAAGATATTTGTTGTTCTATAGTCTTGTACATTGCCTGCCGAAAGTCGTGACCGCTTTGCCAATGCGAATATTGATCTCTCCATCGAGAGAAAGATTGGTCGACACGGTCGACCCCAAATAACAGAACTTTTCTCCTACTTCCAAGGGCACACGAAATAATAGCTAACACCGAAAGCTGCTGAAATTCTATACACTTTTTACCTATTCCTAACCATTATTCAAACAGTTCCGAAGTCAATCTTTCTGCTTTTGGCTATACTGATACTTAAAGTTGGACGTCTTTGTCACAGACATATAATAAGATATGATCTTTGTGCGTCGTTGTCTTTAGCTGTCATTGTGCTACCTGAATAGGGAACCAGAGACTTATAGTTTATTAAGGACATAGTCGATAAGTATACATTAGCGAAGTTTTATTTCAATGGCTGCCAGAAGCGAAAGGAACTAATTGTCCAGACCACGTGACTGAAGCCCAAATTAAATTGGTAGGATTAAATCCTTTCCTACGAATTCCATCGAAAAAGAACGGGCTGCTATTCTTTAACAAAATTAATCAAGGGTTTAATTCAAAAGGCCAAAATTGTACAATGCAATAAAAAAGTTCTCCGACTCATCAATTCGTGGTGAACGAAAACGGGTACCTATTTGGCCTGTAACAAAACCGTTTTAATTTAAGATTTAATTAAAATTTAAAGGCAAAAGTCGACGGACCGGGGAATTGTATATTTTGATCGGGTGACCTATCATGGTTCGCTGAGAGACTTTAAGTTAAGTGTGCCATTAAAATGAGTTTTATTAATTACACCATTCAAAATGACAAATAAGCCAAGTTATGCGGATTTCTACTTTCTATCGACGACGACTTTAGGTCTGATAATAGCGTTGCCTGTTAAAACGGTAAAATGCTTTTTTTTTATGCAACTTTGAAGAGTTTTTAACTAGAGGCGTTCAAAACTAAATAAACCATTATGCTCTGAACACCTTGCAACAACCGTAGATATCTTATGTACAGTAAACATCCATTATATAATATTATAATAATAAATGTAGCCCATTAATGTCCCCACCGGGGGGGCACGGGCTTTTATCTGGATACGAGTAAGATTGAGCCATACTCCACCACGCTGGCTCAGTGCGGTATGATGTAGGGGTGTCGGGCTTGTGGCCTACCCGACAGTCAGAAGTTACCAAGCAGCCCTATTAGGGCCTCTGATACGGTTTTACGACTGCTACCGGAGTGACGATAGTAGCCGGGACCTACAGCTTAACGTGTCATCCGAAACACGGAAGCGTCCGAATCAAATGCTCCATAGAACGGACACCCATCCAGTGCCTGTCTTGGACAGATGTTGCTACGCGCACGATCGTTTCCGATGTGCAAATACCGCTAGGCCATGGACGCTTCATCCATCAAATCTTGTTTTTATTTTCTTGAATATTGTTAAACCTTCAGAAAAGAAACATGTCGAAAGTTAGTTATTTGGTTGGTGAAACGGAAAAACAAATATCTGCGGTTGAAATACGATACAATTACAAGTCTAGACACAGAAGTTACAGTTAATAATTTTAGGGGATAGTGACCCTTAGGTCGTTCTTAATAAGGTCGATAGGGCGCTGACAGCAACTTGAACATTGAACATACACTCGCACATACAAGACAATACGTTCAAAAACTAAGCGCACTCCAGAGTACAAAACCGATTTCCACCGGGCGTTCAATCAACTTCTTCCAATTCAACTAAATGCAAGCAAGGCCTGGCTCTTTAATTTGATACCCAACTCATTTTTTTATTTTATTAAATCCATATATTTTTGCCCTCTTGAGGGCACATATTGAATTTATTGTAATCTTATATAGCCTATAAGTAGTGGAAGATCAGACGCTTCTAAAGATAGATCAATTGTCAAATTTAAATAAGTAGCATAGCATTAATTTACATCAGTGTTTGGCCTATATTTAAAAACAATTATCCCACCACAGACATTTTCATGTAAAATGTTGCCAAGACGAAACCATATAAGCGGCCAAGCCACATATTTTGACTAAGGTATAGAGTTTGTGAAGTTAGGGCTTGAAGAGTTAGGGCGTGTAGAGATAGAAGCTTAGCTCTACATGACATCGGATAACTTTTTGACAGTGCCGGTGCCATATGGTCTCGTCTTGGCAAAATTTTACGTGAAAATGTTTTTGATGGGATGTCACTGCTTTTTGTAAGTTGCTTATGACCATATTTTTTTATTTTGTTCATTTTGCTTTTTTTTGAGATTTAGAGGTTTTTTTCATAGCTTACTCTCTTTTTTTACCTTTTTTTAGATTTTGTGGAATCGTGATTCAGCATTGTCATTTCTGTTTTAGACTTGACACTTCGATTGCAGTTCATTTTGACATCTAGCCACCTAATTGTCGTCTTGGGATCAGTGGCATACAAGGGGATACCCAAAAACGTATCACTGGCCTCTAATGCATTTTATACGTTTTGCGCGCACTTCATTCCATTCCCTAATTTAAAGGGTGGGGGGTGATTTACTAAAAATCATGAAATATGTGTTTTATTAATGTAAAAAAATAGATAATTATATATTTTAAATTTAAGTCATTTTCCATTTTGGCGTTCCACATTTAGGTGCCTGAGGTGATACCTATCCTTACCACATCATCATTTAGGTTTCCGAGGAGGGACCTTACTTTTGACAAAGTAAACTGATACCTCTGTTTAAGTCGGGAGACAAGGGTGATCCTTTAAATTTCAATTCAATTCCATTCAATTTACTTCAAAGCTTTATTTGTAAAACATAGGTAAATAGCAAAGATCTTAAGAATACATTCAAAGTATCTCTATGTTTGGCACAATGGCATACAAATATTATATTTATTGAGCAGCACTAACACCAGCCATACAATTGTCGATTAGTACAAATATCAAGAATATCAACAAGCAGTCAATATACAACAATTTCATTATGTGGTCAAAGGCCTTACATTATTTCTAATAGATAATGATTTATTGAGTAATATTCCTAAACATATTTATATCATTGCATTGCTCTAAGTTTGTTGTATACTCGGGTATTCATCCCGAAAATGCTTTTATCATAATAAGCAGATTGACATGGGCAAGCGCACAGCTTGTCCTGATTGCGTTGACTCTTCATGAAACTAAAAAGATTGAGATTACACTTGACAAACACTGCAGTTTCAAATTTGTATAATGAAGGAACTGTTACTATCTTAAGATTAATAAAATGTCCCTTGCAAAATTCTGCACCAATAAGGCATCTTCTGAGCCTTAAATATTAAATCTATTTTTGTGGCATTTCCCCAAAACATTATACCATAATCTAATGATGACTCGACAAATCCATGATATGCCGTAAGCACAGCGTCCTTGTTGATCTGGTTAGACAGCATACATATATAGAGCATATGAAAATTGCCTTAATTTATTACTCAGTATGTCTATGTGTGTATTCCATGACATGTTGTTGTCAATGTGAAACCCTAAGAATTTCATAGTATTAGTCTCTTCTGTTTATTTACTTTAAATAGTTAAGTCAATGGCAATGACTTGCGCACTCGGGCGCGCACACTCAATTGATGCCAAGGTATTGCAGGACGTGTTATTCTGGGCTGGGAGTCCTTGTTAAAGTGTTCAGCTGTACCTGATTTTATTGTTGTAATTTTTAGTGTACTCAGTTTTCAGTTTACTTCTTCGTAATTTCTCCTAATATACGCCGGGTAAAACGCCTTAACGATACACAATTTATTCCACTCTTCGTCAACTTGTTATGTTGGTTTCTTAAATTAATTTTACTACTATGGTCACTTCAACGTGCCGTTCGTTTTTGTTCTCCTCGTCTGTGGCGGTTGGCAACATGGTGGTGGTATTGATCTGTGAGATCGATATCGTAAAGTCATCATCGGTTCCTTCTTTTCTATTAAGCCGGCGAGCTAGCTGTTTTGTTTTTTATTACTTACTCCTCCTCATGCTCAGTCCAATCAGCATGTAAATAATAACCTACATGGCTGTAATCAGAGCAACTCTTTTATTGAATACCAGCTGAGTGCGCTAAGGAACCCTTGTGCCACGTCCTGCACGGATCTTTTGGCGTTTCTGAGTCGACATTGGTTACAGCAGACTGTAAACAAGGCCATTTTCCTCCAAAAGGTCAGTTTCTCTACTTATTTTACAAATGTTTTGAGGTTATAACTTATGAGCCATAGGTCTATCACAATGCAAACCCTTGCTAAACGTATCCAGCAAAACATCCTTGGAACGTGTACTGTAGACTATATTTAAGTTATTCTGCAAGGAGTTAATGGTGATTTCATAAATGTAACCTTCGTTTGGACCCTTAATGCCTTCCTGCATAGGCTATGAACCAGGAGGCTGTCTCATTATACCTAACGAACTGGTGAGTATTCTTCAAAATCTTCATGCCGCATTTTCTTCTCCGTGTTTCTAAATTAACCCTCTCAAACTATCAATTAACTTCTGCATTGCCTGCGTATTGGTCGCTTATGCCTACTCCCTGACCATTCCAGGAGGTGCTTTGTACGGGCCTTGGCTTTATTGATAGCAATAGACCGCGCCAGTTCATCCGTCGAGGTGTCAACGTGCGAGCGTAGCCGCTCGCCCCTGGCAAATTGGCTCGACCACACCCGCAGCTAAGCAGTCTAAATGTTCCATACCTAAGAATAAGCACTGCAAGGCGCGTCATCGACCAAACAACAACCCGACCCTAAATTTAAATAGTTTTTAACTTTATTTTAAATAAAACCGGTAACTTTGTAGTTTACTTTCATTATAACCAGTTAGAAAAAAAAAGTATTTGAGACTCCATACATAGCTTTTCGATATCCTCACAAAGAAGCTATCAGTCGAAACAGAAATTCATCGTCTCCCTACACACAGTTCTTAGGATCAACTTTTGCTTTTCTTGATTTAACATTTAGACGATTACTTTGCCTGTGGCGATGTACAATTGTCCAGTTCTCATCAGGAACATGTTTCTTTCAGGATCTGTCACGTTTGAGGATTTCTACCATGCTGGGTCGCAAAATAATCAGCAGTTGCGCTGCATGCGATGATAATTTTGTTTTGCAAATAGCTGAGCTAGTATTCGTGACAGCCTAAAACTCTTCTTTCCTCTTAGAGAAGCAATCATCACTGTATGCAGCAGTGGATGTTAAAGCGCACCGCCCCTCACCACCTGAGCTAGCGTCACAACCATGTGAGATGGACTTATCAGTCCTGCTATTGGTGGAGGGAGACATCAGTTCCACACTTGTAGTGATATAATTTTTTGTCTGTTGCGATATCTGTATTGTTTTCTAAGTGCGGTAATCCGACCGGACCACTGTTTTCATAAAAATACCTAGCGGATATGCTCCACGTCTCGTATTTATGTTGGTGTTTTCATCTTCCGGTATTATTAAATTTTGGGAGCTATCAATATCGGCAGATAAGAACATTTTCTTGCCTTTAAGCTCAAATTTGGCTTCCTCAAGCTGTTTTAATGTAGCGAAATTCTCCTTCATTCAATATTTTTGTTTCCGAATTGGCTTATATATTTTTCAAATTTTATTTTGAAAATATAGACCATTTTATGAACCAAATTTCAATATTTTTGAATAATAAAAAAAAAAAAATTAAAATAAAGACCATTTTATGAACCAAATTTAAATATTTTTGGGTTTTATTCATTGCGTCTATTTAAAAAACAAATCTAAAATATTACCCGCCAAAAGTAAACCTGACGTCACCAAGAGACGTAATGAGATAATTTTCTTTGCATACCACAAAAAAAAGTGGCAGTCGAGTCAACCAAAGAGTGCCAAGTATATGAATGAAGTCAGCTGTTAAATAAACATCTCGTCACTCACGTCAGTCCTAACCTGACTAAAATGAATTAATATTGAGATATGATTTAAAAATCCAATTGTTTTTCATAATGGGAAACAAAGAGAGTGTTTCGTCCCATCATGTTCAAATAGCAGTGACAACCCGGATTTGTCATTCATACCAATTTTAGAACGTCTACGAGAAGAATGGTGCCGTCCAGTGAACGCAGAATATTTCAAGAATTATTCACAGCTTTTTTTGGCTACTTGGATCAAATTGTTTGTCGGCTAATAAATTTGCTGGATGATAATATCATAAAAGAAAAACACTAAATTTCTAAGAATATTTATGGTTTTATTTATAAAAAACATATACTAGAAATAAAATACATTTTTTTTTATTTGTGCAGCTGACCATAGCTGACTCAGCATTGATACTACAAGAAGTACCACCGGTAGTACCACGTGTAGATAGATAGATGATGAGGTGGGACGCCTGCTGAAAACGGGTGGATAATCGGTCCTTTTTGAGACTATTTCACCCAATTCCCAGTGTTTGAGCACCGGTTACTGTTGATTCAGCCATCTCATTTCACCAGCCTCCCCAAATCTCCTTGTTCTTGAGTTGCTGTTATAGGCAGTCTGAGTTCTGGCCCAATAAATCTGGTCTGCACCGAATCCTTCCAGCTCGTCTGCTTTTTCATTTCCTTGGATCCCTTGGTGTCCGGGGACCCATGCAATAATTACTTCCGAAACACTTTCCAATGAGTAGGGTTGCCTTGCATTCATTGAATAGTGCCAATTTATTGGCTAATATAGGCAGTTTGGGTTCTGGCCCAATTAATTTCTGGTCTGCACTGCACCGCTTCGATATACCGCGGGTACATCGTGATGCATTTGATCACAGGTCCGCTTTTCAATTCAAAATAAAATAAAAATAATAGGTATTATTAATGTTGCAAGAAAATATTTGTACAATAATAAAAAAAATTGCATACCTATTACCACAACAAACAAATTAAGTTCTACAATTTGCTTAATTCACATCGCGATTTTGAACCATAAGTTATGGTATCAAAATTCAATACCTGTATCGGGAAAATGGCATCATATGATGTTGAGAGGAAAAGCATATTATATCACCATCATACACCATCACTCGAAAGCGGGGATTCTTCAAGAAAGATTCGATGACTTAGACCTTTCTTATCTCGTTGCCAATTTGTACAGCAAGCTCTCGAACGCCTTGTCCCTCTCCAAAAGTACTGCGACTGTATAGTCTTTCTTGTGCAAATTTTCATTCAGTATTCTGGTGAGTAGAATAGTCGTAGAATGCTTGTGCCAGTAGGGAAACTGTTCCGGGCGCGGTTAGTTGTGGGGCAGTAGCTTCGCTAACAAGAATATTCAAACATCTTTGAGATGGTTCTCAGGAGAGTGATCAGCCGATAGGCCTCGGGCAGCTTGGAGCCCTTGCCCGCCTTGGGCAACTTGATGACCAGCTCTCCTTCCATTGGGTTGGGAAGTGGCTCGTGCGCAATACACCGTTAAACAAGCGCGTAACGGCCGCCACGTGTGGTGGCAAATGTGACGGCGACGTGTTGGCTATGCGGTCTGCGCCCGCGGCTTTCCTTGGGGCTTGGTTTTTCGGAATGCACGCATGTTCTGGCCAGGCTTGACGACGATGGGATCTTCTTTGGGGCTATCGGCCTGTAGATGTGCTCCACATCATCCTTAGGCTTCGGCTTAAACTGCTTCTCAAGGCATTCTGCGAAGATCTTCGCTCGGTCTTAGGCTCGGTATCTTGATAGGCCATCGACAGGTGCAGGAAAGGTTAATCAATACCGGCACAGGCGACTAGGGGACTCGGTCGCCTATGGACTCGACGTGGCGTTCCCAAGATACTTCGACTTGGAGATCACGTTAACGCTTCAGAGTCTGGTCATCATCTTAAGGGAGGGGGTATATTGATACTGCTTCCGAAGAGCGCGCTTATTGCAGATGAGTGTGCGTAGCTCAGCAAAGGGAGGTGTTGGTTTCCCCCCGCGAGCTACGGTGTACGATGACAGGTAAGGCGCGTCTCGGGTCTGGCTGTTCAGCAACGATGCTAGGCGGTCGACGTCTTGTCGCCGGTTGACGGAGCAGGTGGTGGTGGACTGGTCGAGGGCTGCGGTGAAAGCGCCTCGGCGTGATTCTGGTGGAGATACCCTGGTGGGCAGTTCCGCCAGGACGAGAAGTAGTGGCCCGTGGTCCGATGGAAGGACAATGTGATGTATGTTTTTAGGTAGCTCGATATTATAGATATCATAAATAGATATAATATCGAGCTACTTACATACATACATCACAGACAAAAAGAAACTGCTGGCTTGGCAGAAGACCTCTGATGACCACAATATCGATGGTGTCCCATCCGGCTTATCAGGACCGATGACGTCATCGTATTTGTGGCTCTCATAGTCAGCGTGGATGGCGAGTTCAGCTAGGCACACCGTGTAGGAGTTCCAGACGATTCGCTTAGCGCTAAGGTTGCTAGCGACGATTTACAAAAATGAGGTTGAGACAAGAATTCATTTTACTCACAGGTTTTATTCCCTAGTTTATTTCATTGATAGTCTGTTTTATTGTAAAATATAAAATTTAGTCGCAAAACCTGAAAGTACACTTTTTGTGAGTATATTTTTGTCACAAAAAAAACTCCGCCGAGGAGGAAAACCTAGGATAATAGGGCTACAAATCAAGCCGTTAAAACAATTATGCACCTTTACTAACGTATAAATCCTTTCCTTTCTAAAAATAAATTTGTATTTTAATTCTAATGGAATACTAAGCGTAGAAAAGGTGGCACATTTTATATATATACGGCACTTAATACTTTTCGGGTATAGTATATTGAATTAATTATCATGTATTAAATAAACTAGTGAATCTGTAAGCTGACCTTGCGAGTAGACGCAGCAATTTCTTTGTAAACTACCTTTTGTGATCTGAAGTCCAACCTATTGACCATTCACTAAACTAATTCACTTTTTTTTTAAAGCGACTGAACCTGATCGATTATAATTTAAACAAAAATGAACTCTAATAACAATTGTCAAAAAGAAAAAATATCGGACAGTGCGACAACAAAAATCACGAGGTGGTAGCTCTATGACGATGGCTGGGCAAGTGAACGAGCGCGCGCACCCCCCTCCCTATTATAACTCTAGAGTGATAATCTCCTCATCCCGTACCTCAGGGGTTTCGATGTTTGTGCTGACATTTGCTCCATAGTGATGCCGAAGTTTGCACCCATATTGCTTCACGAAATGTTTCTTACTTAGTCGCTTTGTTGCGTCGAATCATTGCTTCACGTAGTGCCTCAGTTTTTTTTTTGTATGCAGGCTTCTTATTTTTTGAACAGATGCAGACAATGTGGATCAGGAGTCTGCTTTAGATACCAACCGGATGACTCCGGAGCCCGATGAGCTGTCTGTTAACGCCATGTTGCTTGCGAATGACGACTAGCAGCCCCGCACTTCCGCTGCCGGCGTTGCTGCCCTGCCGTTTGGGCTTTAGTGTTTTTTTTTCAACCCAAACCCCAAATCAAGGGGAAATATTAAACTGCACATCACTGCAATACTGATTTGCACAGCAAATATCAGGGCAAAATGCTGCGGTAGCTTAGGTGAAGGGCAAAGGGGGTGAGCGAAGCAAAGCTCCCTTTATCCTTCGTGTTAGGTCAAACATGTAAGAACAACAAAAAATACTTAAAACATAAACTTAAGTACACATAAAATATTAAAAACATAAAAAGTGTTTTTGTTGATCCTTTTTGCTGTGCAAATTAGTATTTTTGATGTGCGATTTAATACTAGCCCAAATCAAGTGTGAAACCCACTAGAGCAACTAGCTCTTAATTAGTTATGTTAACTACACAATATGTATTATCATAATGTATCAACTAACAAAAATATCATGATAATTCTGCATAAAAATAAAGAAAATGGCAACACCAGTTTACATCGGCCTTTTCATTCGAAGATCAGGGGCTGGTTGCTTTATAATTAAGGGGTGCGTTAACAGAGAGGTAAGGCTCTACAGAACTACCAATCTAACTCAACCAGTGGCCAAAGCGAGAACTAAATGAAATGACAATCGTGTGCCATTGATGCTAGCGACGCCGTCAGCGGTTCACTATGTCTGTGGCACTATATTTTGCTTTCAAAGTTGGAAAACTCGGCGGTTATGCTTATTTTCGTTAGACTAGTGTATTCTACTATGTCAACATATGTTTTAGGGTTTTCTATAAAGTGTGGTATAAAGGTTTTCTATTATTAAGTCCACGTCTGTGTTGATCAGTGGTTTAGTTTTGATTTCTGTTCGTAAAAGCTTGTATTATTATTTACCTAGTCTATGGTATGATAAAAAGGGTATGACAAAATTATGCGTTATTCAAACGTAAAATATCCTTGCTATTTGCAATTAACAAAAAAGGAATCTAACTGTAAGACTATCTGTGATCTGCATCTGTTGTAACGGCACAAAGGCTAAGGTCGAGCCACCGCTATCAGTAGCTATGATCGTCTATTCTATCTACCCCAAAATTAGATGTCCCGATTCAGCTGTAAGATTTGTAAGTTAAGAATGATAAGTCTGAATTTCTCGTTCCTTGAGAAGTTCGTTAGGCGTACAATAGTCGAACGAAGTTCAGGAAGTTACAGTTTCAAGTTAGACAGAGAAAGCATATATGTCCGCGAGCCGGTAATTCGCATCAGTCAGCGGTGTAATGCGCCAGAACGATCGTTGTTATATTGCATGTGTGATGGTTCCATTTGGTTTTTGTATATATGGGCGCTTGGAACTTCTTTTAGTGGTCGACCACAATTTATAATATTTGTTTGTGATATCGTATAGATATCCGTCGTAGTTTTACGACGTGAGTACTCAATGATATTTCATGTGGTCGCTAGTAGCGGCTTGTGGTGGTTCCAATTATATATTTGGTTCACGGCAATAACGATCCGAAAAGACCGGTTTACACAATTGCGATTTGATTTTCCGAAATGGGTTCTGAACTAGCGGTTACCTCAAAAGGTCCGTAACGTTTTAAAACCTTCAACTCTGCGCAATTTGAGCTGGATGTTATCGAAACGTAGGCATTATTGCTTTAGGAGATCTAACCCACACCATAGCGAAGTGTATTGTTCGATAAATACCGAACTATGAATTCCACTAGCCGTAGCACTTCCTCGACTGAGCCAAATCATATATACCGACTCAGCCTACACATTAGACCTCCAGCGAAATTTACATTTAATTTAAAGATGCAACTTGAATCCAACCTGAACCAAGGCAATGCAAACCACCTACCCGGACCTAAACAATGAACTTTAGACTGTAAATTGATCTCTTCGCGCGTCCCCGACAACACTCAAATGTCAAAATATCAACAGGATATGTAATCTCTGTTGACACCGGTTTAACTTTGTTCTGAATTTGTTATTTCCATCCGCGGAACCTCATCGATCAAACAGTCTCCCTATGCCCTGCCAACCTAGGTTTAGCCGCAACTAAACTCCTGTCTAGCCTAGTCTAAAACCTAGTGTTATACCACGTCCATTATCGACACCACTCGAAAATGGTTGAGTTTGATTTGAATGTGCTTGTATGTTTAATGACTGTGTGTGTGGGAATTTCAAAACTCGCTACTCGAAAGGAATGAGGAGAGGATTAGCCCGCGAATATCCTAAGAGCCAATCCAGGAACCCTATGGTGAAGGAAAAAGGAGTTTAGGGTCGCTCCAAGCCCAGACTCAGACTCAGATCAGTTAACCTACAAGTTCTTATCTAACGACCCAAGGATAGTTTTGGAATTTGGGGTAGGTTGATATAAAGGATAGGAACCGAGGTATATCTAGGCGCTTCAGACTCTCACGAAAACCCACTGAAACTTCGCAATCACAATTTCGTATAGTACTGACGCGTAACACGGCAGACAAAACTGTTTAGAACTCGTGAAAGACGACTGTCACAGTAGCTAGACGCTGAGACTGAATGCTCTCCCTTTCCCCGCCATCGTATTTATACACCCCACATGTCTGAAAGAAAAAAAAAAACAGCGTCCTTTTCGAATACGCTTTGCCCAAGCGAAGCTTCTTATCACTAACTACACAGGGTCTATTTTCAACCATGCCATGCAGATCCGCCGTTCTACAAATTGTGTGTACGCATATTCACTATGATCAACCGTAGGTTATCACTCAAATCATTTGGTACTGCCGATACACAGAATCTGTTGATCGCTGACCAATAAAAGCCTGTTGCGATTAATTAAGCATTCCCGACCGCTAGGCGCGCGAAGCAAAGACCACTAGAATGCTATTCATACTAGTCGTGTCAGACTCTCCATCTCATACCTCAATCGCAATTGTATATTTGCAATCAACATAATAGCTTTCTCCGTATCGTTCCATAATAACCTTTCATTATTTAGTTATTCATAATTTTATTTAGCGCGCAGCCAAATCGGCTGTGATCCCTACACATCTTGCAGGAATGCGACAAAAAAAACCTGACCTGTAACCTTCCTCGAACCATCCCACGCGTCGGCTCTGTTTTTTTTGCTAACTTACCACTGAGCTACTCAAAACCCTAAACGTTATCTGAACCGATTCTCGTATTCAAAACAGCGCGGCGTTGGGCTAGCCCTCTGTCACGCAAAATGAAGCATCAAATGTACTGACTCTCGTGTACCATTACAGCCCCCTCCCAGACCTTGAGACACTGTTTATCTCAGTTAAACATGGCGCAAGGATCTCATTACCACTATGCTAACCATGCTTTGTCCATATCTACTCTATACGCACGAACATCTCAAATCATGTACACAGACCGATGAATCTGTCAATTATGTATATAATATTTACACAACTCGATTGAGCTCTCTCCTGTCTTATCTTATTTATCTATCTAACTATACAACCTCGCTTACCCGCAACTTATCCTAATTCGTATTACTATATATATATTTTTTTTTTTTTTTTTATGTAGCCTCCACGGTGTCCCACTGCTGGGCAAAGGCCTCACCATTTCGAGTCCACACATCCCTATCAGTAGCTGTACTGACCCACCCTGGCTGAAACTTATCCACTATATATATACAAATTGTTTTTTTTTTGTTTTTCTTTTTGTTTCCAAACCATGCAAGATCCTTAAATCTACAAAGTAGTTACTCAAATTTACAGCTTACAGCTTAATTATATAACCTTTATACACTATCTTATTTATCTACGCCCTTATTCGTCCTCACATAATACCTGGCTATATTTATAGTATTGTAGTTACCCAATATCTCATTTGAACCCGGATCTACTAAAGTATAACAGTTCGGATATATCACTGCCAAAATAACATAAGGCCCTTTATACAACAATGAAAATTTCCGCATGATTTTATGTTCTTTATTTGAATGCACAAAGGTCTTAAGTTTCACATAATCACCTATACGATAGACTTCTAACTTACGCCGTTTGTCTGCCTGTCGCTTACGTCGTTCACTAGAACTTTTAGAGTTTTCCATCGTTACATTCCGCACCTGTTCCGTATCTCGCACACTATGACCTAATAACCATTCATCGCCTAATTCCTTGTCAATAGATAACGGTTCCCGCCTACCAAACGCTAACTCATTAGGCGCAAAGCCTGTGCTTGTGTGTTTGATATTATTATAGCAATTCTGAATGTCCGGTAACACTTCGACCCAACTACAATTACTTCCGCCGCAATACGTTCTAATCAGTCGACCTAGCTCGCGATTCACTCTTTCTACGCTATTAGAATTTGGACAATACACCGACGTATGAGTGACCCGAATCCCCAGCTGGTCCAAATTCCCAAACTTTCGATATGAACTGTGGTCCTGAGTCCGTAATTATAGTTTCGATAGGTATTTCCCTATGAAATCTCTTTGTACAAGCGAGCACGCTCCTACCTGTCGCTTTTCGCATTGGATATAATTTTATTACTTTACTGTACACGTCTTGAATCACATATATATATTGATATCCGAATTTACCTACGGGCAATGGCCCATAAAGGTCCGAGAAAACTTTCTCACCCAACCTTTCCGCCAACACCGGTGTACAAGGACCAATGGTATTGTTAGTACTTGGTTTGACCTTTTGACATATGTCACAACTTCTTATCACCGTGCTAATCACCCTACTCATATGAAGAAAATAATATCTGTCCTTCATCAGTGCTAATATTTTATATCTGCCGTAGTGACCTATTTCTTCATGTATGTGTAAAATTAGTCACCCCTGTAGTGATTTCGGAATTACTAGCAACTGTACGTTCCGCTTCGGCACGTGAAAATATAACGTATTGTAATTTTCAAACCCTCTCGTTTCCGTATCTACCACACTAGTCTGATACAACCGCTAATTCGATTTAACCGCTCATCTTCGCTTTGTAATCTCGCAATGTCCCGTAAACTCGAAATAACACTTGCGGTATTCGATGCCTGAAACCAGAATATCCCCGGCTGAACATTTGTACTGTCAATCATACCTCCAGGTCCCGCTATTTGCCTGCTTAGCGTGTCGGCAATTTGATTATCAGTCCCTCGCAAAAATTCTATGTCGTAATCGAATTGTTCTAAAAACATAACCCACCTAGTTACGCGTGCCCCCAATAAAGTCCACGACTTAATGAACGTCAAACTTTTATGATCAGTTCTAATAATAACTTTTTCTCCCCGCAAATATATCTCAAATCGCTTTAAAGTGTATATAACTGCATACATTTCCTGTTCACTGATAGCCCATCTAGTCTGAGCACCCTTAAATGCCTGCGAACAGAACCCTATATTTCGTTCCTGGCCCGAATCATCTAATTGATAAACATAGCCCCCAATTCCTATAGCGCTGGCGTCACATTGAACATAATATGTTTTTCCCGCCAATGGCTGACTCAAAATTATACTTTCTAAGAATTGTTTTTTTATCTCGTCAAAAGCACTTTGCACCTGCGCACTCCAGACGAACTTGACTTCAGACCGTAATAAATTGTATAAGGGCTGTGTTAACGTTCCAAAATTTTTTATAAACCTCCGAAAGTAATTTATGAACCACAAAACGCCCTCAATTGCCTGACAGTTCTGGGTGACGGATATAATTTAAGTGTTTCAATTTTGTCCGGGTCCATTTGCAAACCTTGTGTAGACAAAATATGCCCCAATAACTTGACCTTTTTTTGTGCGAACTCGCATTTTTTTAGTTTGCATGTGAAGCCCGCGTCTTTCAGTTTACTCAGAACCGTGTCCACTTGAGACAAATGCTGATCGAAATCACCCTCAGTTAAAATTTCCAAATCGTCAACAAAATTTAAACAATATGACCTAACCTCTGGCCCTAAAATTAAATCCATCGCCCTCGAAAATGAACCCACACTGGTTTTCAACCCCTGAGGTAAAACGTTGTAAACATAACTTCTGCCTTGATATACAAAACCCGTGTATCGTTTAGATTCGTCTGATAATGGTATAGAAAAATACGCATCTTTGATATCAATAACCCCTATGTAGTTTATTCGGCGTCCCGATTGCAATATCTCGCTCATTAAAGGTGTAGTTTCAACTTCCCCAACCATTTCCGTGTTTCATTGTCGTGCATCTAGCAATATACGGACCTCTCCTGATTTCTTTAGTGCACAAGTCAATGGACTGCTGAAATCCGTAGATTGCCTGCTAATAATACCTATCCGTTCCATTTCTTCCAATCGTTTTGTTACTTTATCGCGATATGCGAACGGTATGGGATAGCTTCGTTTTACGAAAGGCGTTTCATCTCTCATTTTTATCTCATGTATATATTTATTTGTCCGACCTACCCTCTCGCTAAACAACTCTGCATGTTTATTTAACACCGGCAATAACTTTGTTTTGTGTTCAACAGGTATTGATGAATTATTCACATATTCCTCTATCATATTTCTACTGGTATCTTGGTTCTGTACTTCCATTGTACAACAGCAAGAATCCTGATTAGGACCAGTACCTAATGGTATTTCACACATCCGCCCGGCGTTTCGTATAATTAGCCTCTTATTACCCTCACACATTAAACTGGCTCGCGTCTGTTGTATAAAATTAAACCCCAAAATTAAATCTTTAGGCACCCTTGTTAATACTAGCATTGGAGTATCGATAACGCATTCACCTATTGTTAATGGTAACGTTACTAATTTATCAACCTTTTCCTTACTGACTCCAAATGCACCTGTGATTCTCAAACTTGGAATCGGTATTTCCGTCGGTTTTCCCAATTGACTGCATACTTCATCGTACACTCCCCGACTTATTACACTGATTTCGCTCCCCGAATCAATCAAACTCCTGACAACAATATTCCCAATACACACATCTGTCTCAGGTAATGTCAAGGTACTACATAAATCGCGCCCACACTCAGTCGAATCGTCGTCTCTGAATATCGTATGTAAACGTCTGTCATTTCGATCTCTACAATTCGACCTAGATTTTTCATCTAAACACACGGCATATCCGTGCGCTTTATGCGCTAATAATTGAATAAATTCATTCATACCCGAATTCAAATCCAAATTACACAATTCATACAGTCTATGTTTTTTTTTCAATTTGATCGGCTGTCCACCCGAAGCGTAATAAATATCTGAGCGCGAACGACCCGCGCGAGTCCACTAGTTTTTTGAATTCTGATTTATCGCATTATTCCTGTCACTTGAACTTTGCCCTGCCTCTGTATCTCCCGAACTATCATTGCCCCTTTGGAACCCTATTGCCTTGAAACTAGCCTGAGGCTGTCTACCTCTACCGCGAAAATAACCGCGAGCGCGCGTCCCAAATTCGTTTCGCGCCTTCGTTCCCGCGTTATAATTATCCCTACGACTCACCGCGTTATAACGTATCGTATTTACCCGCATAGCTCGATATTGCCCACGCATGTAGCTATTCCGCCTTACGTCGTTCGTATTCATAGTCTCCGAACCATGCAACGCACTTAATCCCCCATCGACATTCCGTTCTAAATGCCGAAGGAACTCGACCGCATCTCGTATAGTCATTGGTTCCTTTCTAGCAAAAAACGCTACCTGAATATCACGCGGCAACTGTCTGAAAATCGTGTTGATTTTCTCCGTATCAGTAAACGGTATCGTAAGCACATATATGCTATTCAATTGAGAGGCAAAGAATTCTTCCATACTTTGACCTTTCTAAGAATCAAACTTCGCAGTTAGGAATCTTTGTTTAATTAATTCCTGTTCATTATCACCCCAGAATACCTCTCTGAAATCTTTTTCAAAATCCGAATAGGTTCGCCATGAGTCTCTGTATATGCTCATTCGAACTTTTGCAATTCCTACCAAACTATCCGTTGCCCATATCAAAGCCCTAGAACTATCTCCCGAGACTTTAATATAAATCTCTTAAGAAAATCATCGGATTTTCCGAACTCCGCCCATCGAATGTCGGCAACTTCTGTGTCATTTTCACTATGCATGATTGACGTTTTTCTACCGATTGTTCAAAGGTCTCTAGTTCCTGTCTGTCAGTCTGTCTGTCCGAAGTCCTACTAGTATTGCTTGCGCTAGAACCCCTTTCCAAACTGTCTAATCTATTCACTATTTCAGATAACAATTGTGTCACCTGTCCTGACGCCATTTCATTTGTATGCGAAAGTGAATTGTCTCGTAGTACCCGACTAACGTTTTTTCTAAGCAGGCCGGCCATTATTCCTGAACAACAAACCGCCGTAGCTCGTCTGAAAACAATGCCCCTTTTTTTTTGCTTATTTCTTATTTACAAAACTGAACTGTTTAAAATCGTTTCTACGTTGTGTTATTTTTAAAAGTAACGCGTTAGACCTTGATTCTTTTAGAATATCTAGGTATCAGACTATCTAGGATATCCTTCGGTCTCGGCACCAGAAATTTGTAACGGCACAAAGGCTAAGGTCGAGCCACCGCTATCAGTAGCTATGATCGTCTATTCTATCTACCCCAAAATGAGATGTCCCGATTCAGCTGTAAGATTTGTAAGTTAAGAATGATAAGTCTGAATTTCTCGTTCGTTGAGAAGTTCGTTAGGCGTACAATAGTCGAACGAAGTTTGGTTCAGGAAGTTACAGTTTCAAGTTAGACAGAGAAAGCATATATGTCCGCGAGCCGGTAATTCGCATCAGTCAGCGGTGTAATGCGCCAGAACGATCGTTGTTATATTTTATGTGTGATGGTACCATTTGGTTTTTGTATATATGGGCGCTTGGAACTTCTTTTAGTGGTCGACCACAATTTATAATATTTGTTTGTGATATCGTATAGATATCCGTCGTAGTTTTACGACGTGAGTACTCAATGATATTTCATGTGGTCGCTAGTAGCGGCTTGTGGTGGTTCCAATTATATATTTGGTTCACGGCAATAACGATCCGAAAAGACCGGTTTACACAATTGCGATTTGATTTTCCGAAATGGGTTCTGAACTAGCGGTTACCTCAAAAGGTCCGTAACGTTTTGAAACCTTCAACTCCGCGCAATTTGAGCTGAATGTTATCGAAACGTAGGCATTATTGCTTTAGGAGATCTAACCCACACCATAGCGAAGTGCATAGTTCGATAAATACCGAACTATGAATTCCACTAGCCGCAGCACTTCCTCGACTGAGCCAAATCATATATACCGACTCAGCCTACACATTAGACCTCCAGCGAAATTTACATTTAATTTAAAGATGCAACTTGAATCCAACCTGACCCAAGGCAATGCAAACCACCTACCCGGACCTAAACAATGAACTTTAGACTGTAAATTGATCTCTTCGCGCGTCCCCGACAACACTCAAATGTCAAAATATCAACAGGATATGTTATCTGTGTTGACACCGGTTTAACTTTGTTCTGAATTTGTTATTTCCATCCGCGGAACCTCATCGATCAAACAGTCTCCCTATGCCCTGCCAACCTAGGTTTAGCCGCAACTAAACTCCTGTCTAGCCTAGTCTAAAACCTAGTGTTATACCACGTCCATTATCGACACCACTCGAAAATGGTTGAGTTTGATTTGAATGTGCTTGTATGTTTAATGACTGTGTGTGTGGGAATTTCAAAACTCGCTACTCGAAAGGAATGAGGAGAGGATTAGCCCGCGAATATCCTAAGAGCCAATCCAGGAACCCTATGGTGAAGGAAAAAGGAATTTAGGGTCGCTCCAAGCCCAGACTCAGACTCAGATCAGTTAACCTACAAGTTCTTATCTAACGACCCAAGGCTAGTTTTGGAATTTGGGGTAGGTCGATATAAAATAGGAACCGAGGTATATCTCGGCGCTTCAGACACTCACGAAAACCCACTGAAACTTCGCAATCACAATTTCGTATAGTTCTGACGCGTAACACGGCAGACAAAACTGTTTAGATCTCGTGAAAGACGACTGTCACAGTAGCTAGACGCTGAGACTGAATGCTCTCCCTTTCCCCGCCATCGTATTTATACACCCCACATGTCTGAAAGAAAAAAAAAACAGCGTCCTTTGCGAACACGCGCTGCCCAAGCGAAGCTTCTTATCACTAACTAAACAGGGTCTATTTTCAACCATGCCATGCAGATCCGCCGTTCTACAAATTGTGTGTACGCATATTCACTATAATCAACCGTAGGTTATCACTCAAATCATTTGGTACTGCCGATACACAGAATCTGTTGATCGCTGACCAATAAAAGCCTGTTGCGATTAATTAAGCATTCCCGACCGCTAGGCGCGCGAAGCAAAGACCACTAGAATGCTATTCATACTAGTCGTGTCAGACTCTCCATCTCATACCTCAATCGCAATTGTATATTTGCAATCAACATAATAGCTTTCTCCGTATCGTTCCATAATAACCTTTCATTATTTAGTTATTCATAATTTTATTTAGCGCGCAGCCAAATCGGCTGTGATCCCTATACATCTCGCAGGAATGCGACAAAAAAAACCTGACCTGTTACCTTCCTCGAACCATCCCACGCGTCGGCTTTGTTTTTTTTGCTAACTTACCACTGAGCTACTCAAAACCCTAAACGTTATCTGAACCGATTCTCGTATTCAAAACAGCGCGGCGTTGGGCTAGCCCTCTGTCACGCAAAATGAAGCATCAAATGTACTGACTCTCGTGTACCATTACACTGTGATCAAAAATATTGTTAAAATAATAATGTAATTTATCGATTCGGAGGAAGCTATGATTATTCTTATTTATTAATGAAGCCATAATTAAATAACTACTCTCATTTGTCTTTATATTGATAAACAATTTTATCTACACACGTATCACAAACCCTCTTTACTGAGTACAAAAACCGCACGTTACGATCAGCATAATGTTAAACTACTTGGTAAAAACTCATTTCTTATCTGAAAAATTACACATTATAACCGTAATTTTTCTACATATTATGACATTCAAATTTCGAACGCCGACGCCCGCCTGCGTGCCGTCCCTAGTTTGTCTGTGAAGTTGGTACTAACATTCAAATTTCGAACGCCGACGCCCGCCTGCGTGAAGTTGATACTACAGAACAAGCTAAACAATTGCAGAGCCACAATGTCCGTCAAACATGCGGTTCCTGAACACATCAAAGAGAGCTTATGATATGTGTGTAGATAAACTAGTGTATGTAACTGTACATAATTAGGCATTATGTAGCAGTCACATAAACTACTATTTAAATTTAATGAAACAAATGAATAAAATAAAACAATTTTCTGGACCGACTCGTTTTATTGGTTGTTCCGTTCCACGCAACAGCCCACGTGTAAAGACCCGTAAACTTGACTCCTAACTTCCGGAAGCGATTTAACTTTTTCAATCATAACCTTCAATGGTGACTTTGATGAGAAAAAAAAAACAACATGGACGGCGTTTCTCGAGTCACGGCGCAAAATTTGAAAGGACGATTGATGTGACGAGCGTTTTATTAGATTTCATATTTGGACTTCCTATTAAGACGATGGTTATTATCTAATGTCAAACTTTTAAACTTTATACCTATAGTTTTGTCCAAAATTCAAGCAAGTTGTAGCTTTGGAATCGAGTTGCTATTTTTCTTCGAGTCATAGTAGATCGACATGGTTCTCTTGGCAGATTTCTGACGTTATAACAAGTTTGCTGCGGTTACTATACTCTGTAAAATATATCATGATAGCTGTCAGAATTACATGACCAGAACTGAGAATAGGTCAATATAATTATCGATATTGTGACTATATGTAACTGAATGTTTCAATTAAATCAAAGAAAAGGAACTTGTCACACGCTTTTATTCTTCTTATAAAAGGTTCACAGCCCAAATCAACATCAAAGTCATATTCTGATTAGGAGTCACTGGAGAGATCTTGCATATTATCAACCAGTTCCTAGGTTCCATTGTATGTTGTCAAATTGTATTTCGGCGACTTTCTTCCAACCTTCCGGTGGGACATCATCACATGCATTGTTCAATAAAATCATCATTGTATTTGCCGTAAAAGGCGGCATTGTGTCATGTCTGGCTGCGTGACTTAGAAAAATATATATATTTAAAATAATATGTAATAAATAATATTGTACATATAACATACCACATGGTTTGCTGGAAGAGATCTCTTGTTAGACAATATAAGCTCGCATTTTTTTTTCAAGTTATCTGTATATTGTGTTATGAGAGTACAATAAAAGAAATCAAATGACAATTGTAAATCTACACTCGCGAGCATTAAACTGGAATCACTTCATCGCGGGTTGCTCAAGACAAGTTTTTGCCTTTTTTATGCAATGTATTACAAATTATGGCATATCAATTGAAAGGTAATTTTATCAGCTTTCGACCTCTTTTAATGTTACAGAAAAAGATTTTTTCCTTTAATGTCATGGAACGTAAAAACAAAAAACATTATTTTTTACAACAAAACACTGTTTTGTTTTGAAGTCCTGAGACCCTATAAAAAGTGAGCATTCGTGAAAACTTGTCATCAGTCCAATATTTCACGTCACTGGAGCACTGAATCTGAAAGAAAATGGAAACCACACCTGCAGAAGCCGCTCAAATCTTCATCCAAATCCAGCAAGGGTTGTCTCAGCGTACCATCGCTCGACAGCTTCATCTTAGTCAGTCTTGTGTCTCGAAGGTGTATAAAAGGTTCCGGAAGACTGGAAACATTGTCCGGAGACCAGGATCTGGATGACAGCGTTGAACTTCGGTGAGAGATGACCGATTTATTGTCACCACATCTCTCCGAAATCGATAATTAACCGGCGTCGATGTTCAACGGCAGCTCAGAGATGTTCGAGAGAAGATTGTTAGCAAGTGGACGGTAAGGCGAAGACTCAAAAAAGCTAATTTGACCCCAAGAAGGCCAGCCAAATTGTCTCCAGCGCACCGACAAGCTCGGCTTCAATTTTCTCGCGATCACTTAGATTGAGATATAAAGCAATGGAGCTGAGTCCTGATCCCGGACGAAACAAGTATATGCCTGCATGGTAGCGACCGTCGACAGAGAGTCTATAGGAGACCGGGGCAGCGATTTGCACAATGCTGTTTTTCGGAAACAGTTGCATACGGAGGCGGGTCCTGTATGATATGGGCGGGGATTTCTATAGAAGCAAAAACGGAGCTGATATTCGTACCTGGAGGAGGTCGGGAAGGGGGTCTAACCGCGAAAAGATACATCAACGACATTCAACAAGACCATGTGCTCCCTTACTCCGGGTTTATTGGTGAACATTTCCTGCTGATGTACGATAATGCCCGCTGCCACACCGCTGCAATGACTCGACAGAACCTGGAAGAAGTCAGGATTTCCACACTGGACTGGCCAGCCCTCAGTCCTGACTTGAACCCCATTGAACATATGTGGGTCGAGCTGAAAAGACGGGTACGAGGAAGATATCCAGCTCCGACGACGTTAGAAGATTTAAAAATAACTTTAATCGAAGAGTGGCAGGATATTATTCAAGATTCCGTCAGAAAACTCATTCGGTCAATGAGAAACCGTTTATAAGCAGTAGCTAGGGCCAGGGGGGTAATACAAAATATTGAGAGGGGATAAATTACACATTGTAAATAAAAAAAACATATCTTATCATAATCCTCGTATTCATTTTGACATCTACAACTTTAACCATTTGCAACAATTACCTATATTTAGGTAGGAAATTTCATTAATTTAAAATCTTTTTGATATCATTTGAAAGCTAATAAAATTACCTTTCAATTGATATGCCATAATTTGTGATAGATTGCATAAAAAAGGCAAAAACTTGTCTTGAGCAACCCGCGATGAAGTGATTCCAGTTTAATGCTCGCGAGTGTAAATACACTCGCAAGCATTATTTTTTTTTTAATTCAAAATCAAATGATTTTGAATTTTAAAAAAAATAACATAGAAACACGTTTAACTTTGACTTGAGCCCAGATCATTTCTATTGGATCATACTGGCAGTATGGTGGAAAACGGATGACAGTATGGCCCTTTTTCTGCAATTTCATCCAAGATATATGTTGGAGTTCGGGGTTTATGTACGCCAACCAATCGCAGAAGCTCATTCTTCAGCATCGTATTGTTGGCCTCTTTGCTTTGCAGCCCAGAAATCGGTTCTAATTTTCAGTTGCTCAAAGTTGATTTGCTTTATTTTTTTGTACCGAGTGGTATGGCGTTGTACATGATGATGATATGCGGTTGGCGTTCCACAAGGTTCCATATTAGGCCCTTTCTTATTCCTGGTATATATTAATGATCTGCCTTTCATGGTGGAGAAATTAACTGACATAGTGTTGTTTGCTGATGATACTTCACTGGTCTTCAAAATTGAAAGACAAAAAGGAGAATTTGATGATGTTAATGGTGTATTGTCTTTAACCTTGAATTGGTTCACAGTTAATAATTTATTGTTAAACGCTGGTAAAACCAAGTGTATCAAATTCTCACTTCCAAATGTCAGGCAAGTTGAGACCAGTTTAGTGTTAGACAACAGCACGTTAGAATTAGTAAATGATACGAAGTTTCTTGGAATAACCATTGATAGCAAATTGCAGTGGGGACCCCACATAGATAAATTGGCTGGTAAATTAAGTTCTGCGGCTTACGCTGTTAGGAACATCAGACAAAGCACGGATGTGGCTACATCTAGGCTAGTATATTTTAGTTACTTTCATAGTGTGATGTCCTATGGTATGTTGTTGTGGGGGAAAGCAGCGGATATTCAAACTATTTTTATTTTACAGAAAAGAGCTATTCGAGCAATTTATAATTTAAAACGAACAGACTCCTTAAGAGAGCTTTTTAAAGAAATTGACATACTAACAGTAGCTAGTCAATTTATTTTCGAAAATATAATGTATGTACGCAAGAACCTTACAACATTTTCCAAACTTAGCGATAGCTGTAATGTTTACCTAAGAAATAATCACAGACTATGTGCGCCCCGTTTTAGACTCGCGAAGGTTAGCAATTCTTTCAAGGGTCAGTGCATTCTCTACTACAATAAGATACCTCTGGAGATTTTGAAATTGCCACTTGAGCAATTTAAAAAGCATGTTAAAGCAACTTTGTCGAAAAAGGGATATTACAATGTTCAAGATTACTTAAATGACAGGACTGTATGGGGTTAATCTGGCTCAACACAGACCTTGCTGTTAATAATTTTGTAATTATTTATTCCTGCTTATTAATCATAACAATTAAATTTTTCATATTTGTATTAGTTAAGCACAACCTATTTTTAAAAGAGATCTAAAAATCAATCTGTGGGAGTTTCTACGCCCTTCTCTCCCACAGTGGTCCAATGTAGAGAAGAGGCAAAAAATGACGTTTGCTAAGTATATGTAAATATCTACAGTAATAAAGTACTTTGACTATTGACTATTGACTATTGACTATTGGTTGATTTAAATTGTCGAGAAGAATTAAAAACTACATTTTTTCACAGTCCATCTCTTCGTGGTATTCATTAGTCTTTACCGATTTGAATGCAATTAGACAATTGGGTACAAAACCTGACGACGTCTCTTGTGGTGGATTGGGCTGTATCGTCAGTCTAAGATCTTGAAACCATGTTGTTGTGGAACCACCTTCAGCGGCAAGCTTGCCTCGTCAAGTATTTACTTTACTTTTGAATGTCAAAACATTGCATTATTTGACACTCCCTTTTTTCCTGAATCTGTTTTATATGGTTTTCTCATTATATCAAATTATCATTTCTTTATCCTCATTATATTCTAAATATATATTGGGTGCTTACCTATAAAATTGGTGAATTTTTCTTACAGATTCAGGAGTTCATAATCCTAGTAATTCAATAGCTATTTCCAGTTTTTTTTTAATTATTTTAAAATTAATTTCAATATTTTACATCTACTTACTAAATTTTCTTTTAATTTTCAGTTTGATAACTAAAATGTTATCTTCAAAATCAGTGCCTCCTAATTGTCATCCATTTTCATGATAATATTCGTAATATTTTTTTACAGCTGACACTTTTCAAAAATTATATAAAATTTTCTGTTAGCTAAATGTTGTCTCATTCATACACAAAAAGTTTATAAAATTAGGATCTGTCATTCTTAAAAAAAATACAAAAATGTTTGTACTGAAAATTGAGTTAACTTCAATTTCTCCAAACAAAACGCCAATTTCATATGTAAGGACCTAATATCTCACATACAGTCCATCAGCGTGGTTTGCGTTGAGCCATGTTTCATCGACAAAAACCACTTTGTCCTAATTTGAAACATTTTTTACTTTGCGCAGAAAATATTTTCATTTAAGCCCAATGTCTGTTCACTCCGTTACCGTTCTTTGTCATTTTTTTTTTCAGTCTTGACAAATCAGTCAGCTCTGAACAAATCTGGATCTCTAAGGGACACAGCTAATATTCTCAGCGTTTGTAGTTCGCCCCTTGTGTAATAACCATAACGTCAAAATCGTAAATTTTTGTGACTGGACAATGTCTTCCTTTTCAGGGTTCCGTACCCGAAGGGTGCCAATCGGGACCTTATTACTAAGACTCCGCTGTCCATCCGTCTATCGGTCTGTCCGTCACCAGGTTGTATCTCATGAACCATGATAGTTAGACAGTTGAAATTTTCACAGATGATGTATTTCTAATGCCGCTATAACAACAAATACTAAAAAATAGAATAAAATAAATATTTAAGCGGGCTCCCATACAACAAACGTGATTATGTTGCTCGTTTTTGCTCGATATTGATAACGTCAACTGGTAGACGCTTAAAATATTCACAGAATATTTAATTATGTTCACTTTAAAAATCAGTAAATAAATTTAAAATAAATAAAACAAATATTTAAGGGGGCTCCTATACCACAGACATGATTGTTTTGACGTTTTTGTAGATAATGGTAGCCTTCGTGCGTGAGTCCGACTCGCATTGGGCCGGTTTTTTTATTAAGCGTCGATAGTTTCTTGTAATCGTTTTCCCTCATCATGTCAAATGATGTCTCGCTATATTTTTCTTTGCTGATACGAGCTATTGTAAAATAAAACTATATGTTCCCGGGTGCCGAGAGCTATGAGACTGATATGACTGAAAGACTGATTAAACTGTTAGTAAAACTGTATTGAAAGACTTGTAAAAGTAGGATGGATGATATAATGAGTAAATGAGAGTGAGAACGCGACGCCCGCTCGATGGCTATACAGTCTAGGGTGCCTCGTTGATGTATGGAGGTTTTTTTTTCTCAAGCTATCAAAAACATAGGGGTCTCAAAAGTTGCATATTTGTGCGTAGTTTAAAACTACATTTTTAGTTTTTGGATTTATAGGTACTTATAGCCCTCTACCAGGCCTGGAATTTTGAATATTTTGCGAATTATCGTACTTCTTAAATATTTTATAATTATTTTATTTAGTACCTTATTGATTATTATTCCTCTAGTATTCAGGGTGTGAAAGACAAATAAAGCAACAATCATATCAAAAACTATATTAAACAAACTCTAAACACACAAATCTAAGCCTTGTATTGACCCTTAAAATTAAAAGTTGGCATTTTACTCCGAGACATTAATTTGGTCCGAATCAACCCATCTCTGGCCTTTGGTCCAGCGACTGCCATCGATGCCTCAGTCACTAACTTCACACATCTTTCCACAGCCTGGGTGTGACAGGGGAATGCTGGAATAGCTATATCATTGAGCCTTTCCTTTTCGACCATTTCCTTTAAAACTTTGTCAGATACATTATCCAAAATGGGCGGGGGTGTTATTTGTGATTCGGCCCAAATAATTATGTCAATGTAGTCAGCAGCTTGAAAATTCAGTTTTGGTAACTTGAAAACTCGAACAGAGTTACTTTTGACCCTGCGTGCCTCAATGATTCTTCTTAGACCTAGTTCTCTGATAGGACGTCTATTATCAAAGATCATTGCCAAAAGTAAATTTTCCGGGTGTGCAAAAAATGAATTTCTTTGTATGACAGGATCTATTATTAGAAGTATGTCGTCACACAAGTCCCTCGAATATTTTATGAGCTTGAAAACGTGGTGGGCTCCATTTTGTGCACAAGATTCTTTCTTTATACTGAACCAGACCGGCGCGTATACCTTCATGATATAGTCCACGATCATTTTCAAATTATTCGAAGGACCATGGGTTCCGACATATAGTCTTAATACATGATTGGCCGTCGTCAGCCATCGGGAATGCCCCATTTTTCCTGGTTGACGATGTGCTAGTTCAGAAGAACATGATCCAACTGAGATGGCTTGGCTTAACTCGTATAAATACTTTTGGTCGGTACTCAAAGAATTTATAACATCTGCCTGGAGTAGCTGTAGGTTTCCTACAACAGGCGTAAAATCGACAACTGGCAAGCTTTGACACTGTTCTAGAGATTTACCGATTGGTCCACTATACTCTCGTGGTCCAGTAGTGTTTCCATCCAGGCGGTTGAATAAATGCCTTAATGGCAATTCGTTTGCGTGAAGTTGGTACACAAACCACTGCAACGGTCTGTTAAGTTTTAATTCGATGTGCCGTATAGCACCACCTTTCCATCCCGTGTTTGTGACAGTGCCATCACAACCAATGCATATTATTTTATCCAACTTTAAATCAGTGCTTAAGCAAAAGTCCATTATGGAATCAGCTATGGCTTTTCCAGTTCCGGATTTCGGTGTGATGTGTCCCAAGTACAGTGAACCGGGTTCGCATATAAGCGAGATATGTTCTTTCACAGAAATAGTTCTGTGATACCTGTTATCTTTTTTTAAAATCTCCAGTGTCTTATCCTTTCTTCCGTCAAAGTATATACCTTCGACATTGTGACACAATGTCTTTTCTTGCATGTCATGCCGGACTGTTTCTCTTGCTCGGCGAACTTTATTCTTATCAATAACGAGGCTTTTATCTTTACTCGTGACGAGCCCAAAGTCCTGGAGGACGGCCGTGGTGACAGCGGCTGCTGATCGGTCAGAGATGCCATACCGATCACACATTGTTGCAAGAACTGGAATTGGAATTTTGTTATTCTTACATTTCGAAAGTCCCGATGTTGAAGGCTCATTGCTCATAGGAGTTTCCTCGGATACTGGTGGTGGTATCGTTTTAATCAGCTGTCTTCTCGTTGGGGGTTCTGGCTGCACTGCAATTGATGTTTCAGTCTGCAGTGTTTGTTGGCGTTTAAGTATTCGGCTTGCTCTTTTTTGAAGTTTTCTCGTTTCAACTAAGTCGACCGTACCAATGATCATTTTTCGGTCCGTTCGTTGATCATTCAGGAAATCTTGCTCTTTAGGGGGTACTTTATTGGTTTGTGAGCAGCAGCATGAAGTTAACAATTTACACTTGCATGCGGCGATGTCGAACAAACCAGATGTGATCCTGTTTTGGAATGTTTGCACTCTAACATCAAAATTTGTATTTCTCTTTTTTTCTGGCCATCTTTTCAGCTTTAGGTACTCATTGTACTCTTTTGTTAGTAACTGAATAACTCTTAAGGTACTCACTGTCGGTATCGAAGCAGATTCCCATATCTTCTTCACATCTTTGCTCACAATAGCGAACACTTTGGAAATCGCCGGCTGCTTTGCAGTGCCTGCACTTAGTAGGGTATATCTTACATGCACTATGTATCTTAGCACTTGTAAATATGTTGGTAATACACTATTTTTGAGTTTTGATGGTGCTCCAAGAATGAAACAATCCACTTCACTGCGCCTAGTAACAGAATTCGAACTCATTATTTGTATTTTCAATCAAACAACTTTCGAGCCGAGCGCTGCAATAGTACTGAAGTTCGTCACTTAGAGAATGTTTATTTTAAGTCTACCTACGTGTAAATTGACTCCGAAAATTACAAGTACTGACAAACAATAATACTGTCAATGATTTGAGTATTAATTTGACACTTTTCGACCTATGAAATTAGTACTTAATCAAATGGAACTTAAGGCCAATATTAACAAAAAACTGAAACTTTGACCTCCGGTAGAGGGCTAAAAGTATTATTCAATATTTTTATTATTATTTTTTACGAGAACAATGTTTGCATACGGAACTTTTGAGACCCCTAACTTTTCCAAATTCGATAAAAAGTTCAAACGGGTCACCCCACTATACACGAACTGACCTATAATGTAAACAATAAGTGAAAACTTACTGAATTTATATAAATGCTATTTCTGACAATGCATGTGTTAGCTCGCACATTATATTTAAAATTTAAAATGTTACATATTCTAAGATTGAACTATTGTTACAGATTCTCCCATCTTCAAGTACCACATGACCACTTAGGGACTGATATCGCGTGAAAAATCACCACCTTGGATTTGCGGCAGGCGGTTGATTGGGCAGACGGTTGATTGAGACGTTTTGGGACGGGCTTGTTCGGATTAATATTTTTGTTTTTCATAATTACGGACCATTAAATTAGCTCTTAAGGCGAATCTTGTTATCTTCTTCATAAAAATTATAATCTAAACCTATTTTCTCACAATATTATATTATCAATTTATTTTTTCAAAATTGATAATTCTTGTCTTGCTATACGATGATCCTAGAACATCACTTATCGCATAGAACGTATGATATTTTTCTCCTATACATTTCACCACTGCAAAATACGGTACTTGATAGCCGTGATTTTGATGACAGCTGTCACACTATCATGATATATTTTACAGAGTTCATAGATTGTCATTATTGTATCTGTTTTATTTATTCCCCATTATGATTACGTGGTCAAAAAAACTCATGTGCTTTCCGTGTTTTTATAGCATTATCTTTAGCTTTTGTGTAACAGTTAATTTTTTTGCGAGTAACCTTACCTCGCAGATTGTTCCCCCTCAACTTATTCCCAATAGTAAGTTTGTATAAATTACGTACCTACAAATAGTGATATGTATTTTCCATCACATTTCCATTCTTTTGTCGAGATTTGAGAGAGAGAAAACTCGACAAAACAATTCAGAATTAAAACTTAACGACCCATTTTATGAAGTCATTGCCAAAAAGGAACCCCGAATTACCAATCTTTTAGGGCCAACCTTCGGGGTTGGTATAAATTAAATAGGGAATCCCTAGCGTGCCTTTTACCCTTTATTTGGTCGGACAAGTAAATATGTCGCATTTGAATCCCATAGCCATAATTATTAAGCCCAGTTGTACGTGGTTTTTGGGTTAATTCACCCTTTCGCCGGTTTTAACTGTGGAATTTATATGGATGAGGGCAGTTTTGTCTTGCCTGTGGAAGTAAAGATTAAGCTATAATGTCCCTGAGGCGTTGTTGATAGAGATTAAAGATCACTATTATTATGGATTGGAGTGTTGCTTTTATAGGTAATTTAACACTGATAAAAATTCTTCAGCACCACAGATTTTCTCCCACAGGGTACCCATACTCTTCCCTGTGTAATCTCAGCTGCTTTAACAACTTGAATTGCAGCTCCAGTTCTTTCTTCCTGGTTTAAAACTCTCCCACATCTTTAATAAATAATTCTCAGAGATAAATGCAAAAGTTATAGGATATGGTGGTATAAGATTCTTTCGACAAAAAAAAAACTAATTAAATATTTATTAAACATGAAGGATAAGGGAAGTAATGAATTTGAGCGCAAGAATGAAAATGTTTATTTCTTTGAATTTCTTATTCCTGAAATTATGAATTAAATACCACGGAAGGAAAACGTCCTATTTTAATTCATGCTTGATTTATTTTACCGTATCTTTCATTGTCGCTGATTTTACGTTATTGTAAACGGAACAAAATATATTTTTCACACCTTTCATTCGGAAGTTTTGCTCCACGACGAGAGGGAGCAAAATGCTTCTTTTCTGTTTAAGCTACTTTTTTAATTTATTCATTGACGTGTAGCATTTAAAGCAATTTGCCAATTGAACACAGATCTTAATAAAATAATCGATTATATTCAAAACATATAACGGGAAATGGCATTTCTAGAAATGCCATGGTAGTTGAGTCCTTAAAATTGTCGATATATCTTTACATATATTTATATACACCATTGGAGCAGAAATAACAATAACAAAACTTGTCGTAAAACCATGAACTTTTTTATTCACAATTTTATGTCTTTATCAACTTAACTCATGATACAAAATAACTTACAGCGAAAGAACCTGTGAAGCTTCTTTCCGGAACAGGTGTCCACTTGAAGCTTTTATTATTATATGCTCCCCTAATGTTGCCTTCCTGTTGCGTATACTGTCACAGAATATAGGAAAATAAGTAACACTATGCATGGCACTTTTCACAGTTAAATGTAGGGGACGATGATGAAACTACCAACATGGCCAAGCCAAGGGTCAGAAGATTTCAAGCTGCCCTATAAGGGACAACTCAGAGGTGACACAGCTTTACGACTACTTCTGCCGCGTAGCGAAAGTTAGGGACCTACAGCTGTACGTGTTATCCGAACCAAATTCCTCAAAGAAACGGAACACCCATCTTTTACCGTCTCTGCCAGTTGCTTAACCGAACGATCGTTTCTAATGTGCAACCGCTTGGCCACGGGGCGTTTGGATTACACTTATTTAGACAAGCTAATCAAAATAAACCATTGTTGTGCAATATTAGTCTTAGTTACATAGTTCGTTAGCAATAGTTGAAATCCCTTATGTACTCTGTGGCGGAATCCATTACGGCGAAATTATAAACGTCTGGAACTTATACTAACAAGGTATCGCAGGTAAAGTGGTCAACACAACAACCACGGACTTCTGGAGTTCTAGAGTCTGGGCTTGGTAAATAGAACACATGGCAGATTCCAAAGCGGATAATGATGACGTCGCACATTATGACTTCAACAATAATAAATTGGTTTCCATTCCAGTTGGTAAGATCAATCCATGGATAAGATCGCGCTAGAAATTTAATTTGAATTTCTCTTAAAATAACCAAGACATTATTTGCATACACACATAAAAAGGCGAGCTTATTTCTAACAAGATATTTCTTCCAGCAAACCTAGGAACAAATACTTAACCTACTCTCCTTTCAGAGGCACAATACTTATTTCCGTCCTTGTGCCTTGTTAGGTGAATCCTACGGGACCCAGGATTAAGTATAATAAAGCATGTTTAGGAGCTCCAAACACGGTACGGACTCAGCATTCAGCTCAACTCGCGATAACACGACACGGGCTTGTCCCTTGAGATATGTGAGGGGGCGGTTCCTTTCAAATACAAAAACGCTTATCTTTCGTAGACTTGGTAATATCATAGGTGATAAAAACATGTATTGGCACTGCAATCGAACCACGTAGTGACACACAAAAATAGCACCCAATTAGTGCAATATAATACTAATTCAAATAGTAATAATATTTAAAATAAGTAGATCACTAAGTTCTTAGTGAAAAGTCTACAAGATTTAAAGTAAAAATCAAGGAAACTAATATATTTATTGATTTCATTTACTCATTAAAGATGAGTATTAGAACCGGAGTCTAGCAAACCATTAATGTTATTAAAATATTTAGTAATTAACCAATTACATAATTTATACTTAAATACATTAAAAGGCATATCTTATATATATAGGCAGGTCTTATAGTTCCGTTGGTAGAAAATTAAAAATTTGTATTTATGTGCAGTAACCGTTCCGTTTGAATAGTGCTTTATGTGCTATTGGAAACACAAACTTAGTGGGATACCTAGAGTATTAAAGTTTATTATCCACACCTTTATTCACTAACTGAAAATACAAATATATAGCCTTACGCCTTATACCATAAAGGTGGCAGAGGATCAGTTGCACCCACCGTGAATTTTAGCTATTTGTTCCCGAGGCGTAGAACTTAGGTATTATGTATAAGCAGTACCACTGATTTGAAGACTTAAATTTAAAAAGAAGAAAAAAAAAAGGCTTTCCTGAAAATTTTATGCGTTAGGCTTAGGTATCTAAATTTTGCAAAAAAACACTAACTATTAAAGCCAGGTTTGTGCAAATTACACCAGTTTTTGTTTCGGTTTTACAGTCACAGTATTAGCGATGTAGTGACCAAAACACATCGGCCATTCCCGAAACGCTTTTTAAAGTCATTTGGCGTCGGCGCTTTCGTAAGCGTCGTCTTGACGTCTGAGTTCGGCCGGCCGCTCCACCTCGCAGACGCAAAAAGTGATTTCTTATTCTAACTATGTTCTTACAAAAGTTTTTGCTACTGAAGTATAATAAAATATAAAATTACGTTTTTTAGTGTATAGTATAATATAAAAATCACATAGTTTTATAATGAATGAGGGATTTGTCAAACGCCAATCTGATAACTTAATCTTCTTCTACTTTTTCGGTTTATCTCGTCAAAAATAATAATCGTAGAGCAGTCGTTTTTGAACTCATATTGTAAATAATGACAAGCTGGTTTGCATGTGCTGGTGATGGAATGAGGACTTGGCGACAGTGCTGGAACTCAGCCACCACGAAAAGTAAGGCAGTACTTTTTGGACTCAATTTTTGAAGGATGATGAGCTGGTGTCATGATCTGGTGATAGAATGAAACTTGGCGACAGTACTATAACTTAGGAATCATGAATAGTAAGGTAGTCGTGTTTGGACTTAACTTGTTTAGGATGATGAGCTGGTCGCAAACTTGGTTTCATGAGCTGGTGATGATACCAAGTACACAGCGCATGACATCTGTGATACCAGCTTATCATCCTGACAAATGGAGTCCAAACACGACTGCTTTACTATTACTTGTAACATCGTTTCAGCACTGATTCAAAGTCCTCATTCTATTATCTCTCTCATGAGTAAGAGCATGACATCAAAATTGCGAAGTCAGCTTACCAAACAAATTGAGTCAAAACACGACTGCCTTATTATTTCTGGTTCCTGAGTTTCAGTACTCATCCAAGCCCTGATTCAATCACCAGCTCACGACACTAAGTTTGCGAAACCAGCTCATCATCATTAGCTATTTGAGTCCAAACACAACTGCCTTACTATTCCTGGTTCCTGAGTTCTAGTACCCATCCAAGTCCTCATTCCATCATCAGCTCATAACATCAAGTTTGCGAAATCAACTCATCATCTAACTAATTGAGTCCAAACACGATGGTTCACCATTTACTCTCGGTCTCGCTTTAGAAACACGCAACGTGCAATCAAACTCTTGCTTATTCCAGAGGTTATTGATACAAATTAGTCTTCTTTAAACTTAAAAAACAACAAATTAAAAAAGGACATGTAATACAGTAACAAATTTTTCACTCACACAAACCCATGGTTTAAGTGGTGTTCCCAGTATAGGTATTAAACTAAGATTACATTATTGTGAAAATAAATATAAAAAAAACGCTCAAGTGCGAGTCTAAATCGCGCACGTAGGGTTCCGTACCACCGTTCAATGGAAGCGATGGTGTGGAGTGAATAGTTTGGATTTTACACAGCAAAATATTGTTTACAAAGTTATTGGTGCGGTTACTTTCACACTCCATGTACGTAACCAGGTGCATCCATAAGTTTGTATGTGGTATTGAAAGAATTGTTGTATGGGAGCCCCCTTAAATATTTCTTTTATCCTGTTTTTTAGTATTTGGTGTTATAGCGGCAACAGAAATACATAATCTGTGAAAATTTCAACTCTCTAGCTAGCTAGGTTCTTGAGATACAGCCTGGTGACAGACGGACGGACGGACGGACGGACGGACAGCGAAGTCTTAGTAATAGGGTTCCGTTCTTACCCGTTGGGTACGGAACCCTAAAAAAGGGAATAAGGCTTAAGTCAAAATGATCTTCACAACAGTAAGCACTACTTATATTTCCAATAGGATCTGCTCGCCTTACGGCGTTCATCTACTTTTTTCTAGTTTTAGGGCTTAATGGCACACAAAAAAAATAACTTAGCACAATGCAATATTTCTTGGTCATTTTGGTCTTTGTTCATGTTTATAGTGCGAGTTGTTTAAAGCATTGCGCGCTTGAGCCGAATGAGCCCGACCGTTCCGATCACCTGACTAGTAAAGTGATGTCATCGCTGATCCTACATGCTACGCTCGGTTGACAGAATCGTTTCGCGGGGACACGGTATTGGAATTTTAATAACTAAGAGATCAACAAACTTAAAACACAGAATTTTTCATTTTTTTTTATTTCACTGCATTAACTGAAATTTTCATTGGCCATATTATTAAAATCGAGTTGAAATCGTAATACCCTGCAAGTAAGATTGCACGCAAGGGGAATCCCGCGTCGGCGCATAGGCTTTTTATCGGTTATTACAAATGACATCGGTTGCATTTGCATTGCAATGCAGCTGTGGTTAGTAGTAGGTATCTACACTTTGGCGATGGAGCAATACTAGTGTCCAAAATTTTGTTTTTCATTGCCAGTTAAATTTATTTGCTCTTCTTCTCCCACAGTAGTCCAAAGCAGAGAAGCAGCAGTTATCCTGTATTATACATCTTGCATGACATCGGGCTAGCCTACCGCCGCAGCAAACGATCACTTTTCATAATTTCCATTATACTTCGTTCAATCCTTTATTTTAATTTTGACATTTCCTTATTGCGTCCATTATAAGCAATCATTTTGACCTCTGCGGTGTTACGGTCTAGGCTGCGCTTACCAAGCGAGAGGTCTCGAGTTCAAATACCGGCTTGTGAGAAAAAAAATATATAAATATATACACTCGGTACGGAGACTATGACTTGAGTGTATTCGATTAGGGACCTCGGAGTTACGTTCAACCCTAAACTTACATTCCATGAGCACATGAGCACATTGGCCAAGGAATGCTTCAAAAGATTGGGGTTTGTAATACGGAATAGTAAGTAATTCCATAACCTGAGTGTGTTCCAGCTTCTCTACATGGCCCTAGTGAGAACCAAACTTGAATCTAGCTCGGTGGTTTGGAATCCGTACGAAAGCTCCTACATACTTTTGCTCGAGAAGATACACAAAGCTTTCCTACGATACCTATATAAGAGGAAATTTGGATACTTCCCTTAACTTTATCCGTCCGCTTTTATATTAGGTATGCTCGGATACATCTCACTATCGGTCAGACGTAACACCGAGCAGCTTCTGACTGTGTGTCGATTATTGCGAGGCAACAGTGACTGCGCCGTGCTTGTCGGTACGGTATGCGCGCTATACGTACCCGACAGATATCTCTGTGCGCGTAGGCACCAGCTATTAGTGGGCGGCACGCATCGCACGGTGGCGCGCCAGCAGTCTCCGCTGGTGAGGGCGTGGGATAGCCTCAATGCTCTGCTGGCTGCAGCATCACTGACTGATCTGTTTGGTGATGCGTGGAGGCATATTATGCGAGAATGTGGCAGGTTTTGCGAGATGAATGAGTGAAAGTGTTGTCTTGGATTTTTTTTAATTTTTTTTTGCTTTGATATTTTATTACAGTACCCTTTGACATACCTAATAATGTTTAATACTCTTTGAATTTGAACTGAATTTAATGTTTAATGTAATTTAATATATAGTATTTTCTACGAATTTGTACCCTTGTTCCCTAACTGTGAAATCGAATTACCTAAATTGATACTGACATTGTACAACTATTTGACTTTGTACAGCGCATTGGGTGTATACCTGTAATGTTGTATAGCGTAATTGTATATTAAAGTAAAAAATACTGAAAATAATAGAATATGAAGAGACATATTTTTTCATTAGAAGCAATAATAACATAGTACTTACATTCTACGTAGTACTTAAATGCTATTGTAAAAATTTTATTCAGTCGGCCATTTAGAGAAATATAAATATTTGAACTGGATAGGAAGTAAAACATTGTTCCATATGGTACCGTACACCAAGTACGTAATCATACAAGAAAACTTAAGTACCCAAAAAATAAATTAAAAAAAACGGGCCAAGTGCTAGTCTGACTCGCGCACACAAGGGTGCCCAAGGGTTTCGAACAAATCACATATTTTTGGGAGGGAAATACAAATTTACCTTTTTTAGATTTTATCTTTTGATTGGGCTATAATTCTCATAAGACTATAACATAAGACTGCTTCTTGCCAAATTTCATAATACTAGCTTGCCAAGAAGCACCCTATAGGTTTTGATTCCCTTGCGGGTATCAAGCAAAGTCAGCAATTAAAGGCTTAAAGACCGTATCTTTTGATTGTGTTGACCTAGAAGTTTATTTTTTTCTCAGCTTTAAGGGATCTTTAATATTTTTAGTTAGCTAATGGCGAAGAGCCACCAAAGTGAAGTATCAAACGGGACCCGCCCACTATGCAGAGGCATTCTCCAAGGGCTGACCTTACTGCAATGTTTCTTGCCCTACTAAGAGCCCCTTAAATGCCGCACTCAAAGTGAAAACTTACCACTTACCTCACAACATTAGTTTATGAGTTGCCGCATTCTTTTTCGGCTGAGGAAAAAAGTTGAGGTTGCGTGATCATTCTTCAGGGATTAATACTGGGATATGGGAAAATGGATCAAGGTCTATGTCGCAGGCGAATCGGATAAACTTAAACATTTACATACAGGCACACACATTACTTCTGGCCCTGCACTAGGATTCTCTGTGTCACGGGAACTAAAAACAGTGACGTCACATACATATAAACATCCAAGACCTGTATCCCCAGCCGGGCATCGAACTCGCGACCTCTCGTGTGGTAGGCTGAGCCACAGCCGCAGCGCCACAGAGGTCGTCAAATGATTGGTCCGTTTCCAAATTGCTTCGCTCTTCCGAACGGTTCAAGGTCTATTGATAATCAATGTATGTCTTCGGTGTCAGTTAGATATAATATACCTTTGATTATACTTTATATTTAGGGCTGAAGTAAATAATTCATTAATTCATTCATTCATAACTTCGATGCACATTTAATAATAATATTAATAATAATCAATGTATATGTATCGATATGTCCCGTGCTTAGGACTAACTGTAACCTCCTAGAAGAGGAGTGAAAAAAAACTAAGAAACAAATAATAATAATAATAATATCTTAGACAATATTTACACACATTGATCTAGCCCAAACTATTATTCCCTGTATCTTGGGTACTAGACAACGATACACATACTTATATAGATAAATATTATACTTAGATAGATAAACAACCATGACTAGGGTACAATCATCCGTTCTAATCAAACAAATATTTTCCCCCGCCGGGACTCGAACCCGGGACCCTTGGCTTCGTAGGCAGGGTCACTGCCGACTCGGTCATTCGGGTCGTCGTCGTTGGGCCATGTGCGTGATCAATGGATTTTTATGCATTTAACATTTGTGAATCGTCGCGTTTATTTTGGAAAATGTACACGTTTGTTTGCTAACATACAAATCATACAGTTCACCCGCGACATATCCTATATAACTTCAATGCTTGTGTACATATCGATGAAAGCGTTACGGTGGGTGGTTTACCATACCATTGTTTCCAAATAACTTTAGTAACTATAAATTCAAATTCAAAAAGAGTTTATTTCCATAAGAAACACATAGGTAACATTTGGAGAATGTCAAATCTTAAACTAACACATGTATAAGGTACAGGGAAATATAGAACTCAATTATAACTTACGAGTACATGAACGACGAGTAGCAGTTTGGAGCTATATTTAGTAGCTGAGTTGATAAGTTGTAGAACTAGAAAATATATCTACTTTCTCTTACTACTGGTCTGATCCGATAATCCAGACATTTTCTGAACAAGATGCTCACTGAAGTGCTTCTCGGGCCCCGTCTAGCCATCGTTAAACAACTTTTCCAGCAACTGTTTGAAAAGCAGTTTCCTGCGAGTTTTCGTCAATTCAGTTTAGACAATTTAGGAGACTTCGTTTGTTTCTTAGCTTGCTGTTGACTATAGCTCTACTGGGTGGGTTTTTTCGGAAGTGGTGATAGTCTAACTTACACTACTGAGCATTTTAGGTGCTCCTACCAAGGGTTTCTTTAATGAAGAAAGCATGAAACTTGGTTTGACCACTAGGGTGCTACGGACAGACATACAGACAGACATATGGATCCACTGACCCACAGACCCTTCAAACTTCTAACGCCTCTCTATTGGTAATCAGGGGGTAAACAACGGCTATAAAGTGTAAAACTTGATGTATTACTCATACTTAACATAGTCTAAATAAGTAACATTACTGTATATTATTATTGCTATTTCTAAGACTAACAAGGTGCACATACGAAATCAAATACAAACACAGACAAACACTCAAGTCACTCATTCAGATCAAAGTGGCTTGCATAAACACTGCTGGCACTGTTTATGTAAGCCACTTTGATATTGTTGATATTCGTGTTTCATAAGAGACTTGGAGCCCGCCTGTTTGGAGTGACTTTACTACAGGGTGTAATAGAAAGGCGTTGTCATATTTAACCCCTTAGCTGACAGTGGTCACATACATGCTTCTATATTTTCGACCTTATTTCGGCTTGGTATTCCAAACCAATGAAAATTCTGTATGTGGATTAGAGATTGTCATACCTAAGGTCCGACGAAAGACTTTTTTTGAATCAGATCAACTCGGCTAAGGCTCAACTGATTTGTGATCACGAATAAAAGCTACTTCAATCGTATTTCGCTTCGCTGATATTTTGGATCTGTCAAATATTATGATCATAAATGCAAATTTGATCGGGGTCCAGACCTTCACTCAATCGGCTTGTGACTAATTTTACAAGAATTTCTTCTATTTTAACATGAATCTTTAAGAAAATAACACCCCTCCTCGAAAAAAAGGACAGCCTACTATACTTTCCTATACTTACTCAGTTTATTTACATCTACTACTAAGAAGAAGAGCATCTGTTGTAGTGTCATAAACAACGCAGAATGGTGTTGCGTAAGCGTTTTGGGGTGTCTTCAAAGCAGTACAATACCAAACGTATAAGGTGTATAGTATATGTATGAGTTGTATGCATTTACGTAAAGAAGAGACTTTTATGCTGAAGATGCTTTCTTTTGAGCGCCAACGAAATGACTTGGACTAATAAAAACATTGTAGTTTTACTAGTTGACGTCACATCACAAAGAAAAATTACCTTTCATAGAAAGGAAATGCTTCGAATTGAGGGTCCCGAACCCGGAGGGTGTCAAACACGACCCTATAACTAAGCCTCCGCTCTCCGTCCGTCTGTCACCGGGCTCTACCGGATTTTTGCCGCTTTAACAACAAATAATGAAACATACCGGTTTTTAAGAAGTAAAAGAAGTACCTATACAAGAAAATATTGGTATGGCCATTTTCTTAGCAATTTGTTTTATTTGTTTATCGGTGAAAACTGGACTCTCCCTATCTTATCTAAAAAGATCTTTCATTGCAGTTATTGACTGATGTGCTTGGTTATTTGTCTACGATTGATAATTGCTCATTTGAATTAAAATAATAGTAGTTTATGTGACTAATACAAAATGGAGGGCATTAAAACTCGAGAGTGGGTTCATTATAATATCACTCGAGAGTTTTAATACCTAATTATGTACAGGTACATATACTAGTTTATCTACATACATATCATAAGCTCTCTTTGATGTGTTCAGGAACCGCATGTTCGACCGGCATGGTGGCATTGATTATTGCTCTCCACTTGTTTAGCATGTTTAGTTGTACCAACTTCACTGACAAACTAGGGGCGGCACGCAGGCGGGCGTCGGCACTCAAAATTTGAATGTCATAATTTGTCGAAAATGTATACATTATGGTCTTAATGTATCAATAATAAGATAAGAAATGAGTTTTACCAAGTAGTATGGCATTATGCTGGTTGTAACGTGTGGTTTTTGGACGCAGTAAAGAGGAGTTTTGATACGTATGTAGATAAATAATATGAAGTTTTTCATGACATTTGATTTTATTTCTGTAAACAAATTACTTTGCTTAATCCACTTCCGGTTTCAATGAGCAAAGAGTTTCGTTAACCTGAGTACATAGTCAAAACTTAAATACTACATACACAAAACTTTAATGTTTCGGTGTACGGCCTTGAATGTATATAGTCCTGCCTAGTATCGAATATTTTATCATTAAACATTTAAAATATCTACTCGTACAAAAGACTGTCGTTTTAGGTTTTCCATTTACGTACAATGGTATAGAACCCTTCGTGTGCGTGCGTTTCCGAAGTCCTACTCGAACTTGACCGGTTTTATTAACTTTCGATCTGTTATACTTTTCTTTATTCATTGCTACGAAAAACATTGTGAGGAAACCATATCCCCATAGTAGTGCTATGCTTGACTCTAAATTTGATAAGATGTTTAGGTATCTTCATGTCTTTGCCCAACTGACTGTTCAATGGCTGTACCTAAGTTTACAATTTATCGCTCCCAACTGTTACCTAAGTTGTTTTACAGTCCCGCACTAATGTAAGTGTTTGTTAAGTTGCTCTTTAGTAAGACAACTAGTGCCAAATACTGGTTGCCAGGTTTTCTGTTGAAAAGAGCAAAAATATGGTCGTGTTTTTTATGTTAAGGCAGGAGTTGTTGACACAGTACTATTTTATCCGGAGTATTAGACGTTTGTCTGCTACCTTAAAATTCTCAGAAAATCCTACGGAGTTGATGTCAAGCAAACACAACTTAGAGTCATGCCTTTTCTCATACAAGGTGGCAGAGGTACCATTATGCCTACGTTTAGCTATTCATTAGGCTTTTCCTAGGGTTCCGAACCCGTAGGGTGCCAAACGGGACAGCCGCTGTCCGTCCGCGTCTGTCTGCAGCGGGCTGTAGAATTTTCTCCGAATACATTTTTCTACTGTCGCTACAGCGACAAACAATGAACTATACACATTAAAAAATAAGGAACCCTCATACAAGCATTGTGTTTTTTTCCCACTTTGGTTTGGAACTCTTTATTGGCGAGTCTGACATTTTCACAATTGCTGACAGTGTGTGCCAACTATCATATTTCCATATAAATTTGTCACGCCAAAAACTAGCGTTGCGCCTATTTTTATGGAAGCGTACTCAATTTGCATGACAGGGAGCTTGCTGGCTTTATAGCAAATCGTAACTGTTAAGAGATCTACTCTAAACGTTTTAGTAGATTTAAGCTGCAATTGCAAATAAGATATTTAGGTAATCCTAATTCTATCACATATCGTTAATCTGGTTAAAGGATCTCACGTAAACTCACTAGTCCATGAAACACGGCTTAACCAGTTTGAAACCGCATCAACATTCAATTATCTTACTAGGTTTAACTTGTAGGTTAAATTCTCTATTGTTGTAGTCTCTAGGTATGAAACTAATACTCACCGCAGCACATATCTATATTCTAATATTAATTTGAGATAGGGTACTAAAAAAGAGATCTGTGGTCTAGAAGGTTTCAACCTTGCTTCTCTCGCAGGAGATGCAGGTTTGAATCCTGGAGGCCAATTCCGCGTTTGAGCAAAATATCTCGACCATGGAGATAGATCTCTGTTTCAAATCTCCTTACTGATATCCGCTTCTAATCTCGACACTGTTATGAAACTCTATTCTCTTGTCCATGGAGAAAGGTTGACACAGAAATAATAGTTTTTCCGTAGATAGGTCCTATTTACAAAGATTCACTTTGAATATTATCGATTATTATTTGCACTCCATATTTTAATTACTTGTTGCCATTCTTGTTTGATAGTAAAAATAGAAGCAAATATAATTGAACATAATTTCAGCCATTTGTGTGACTGTAAAACATAGTCTCTGTTGAATATTAACTGGAAATATGAATAGCAAAATAGCGTGAACCGAAACGCAGTTTGACACGAAACGAAACAGCTTCTTTCTGAGTCATTATTTCCGAATAGGTTAAAGTTAGTTTTGCAATTTGCATGCCGATGTGATTATGGCAGAATTATTGATTAAAGCTTTTAACTGAGTTAGTTTTCTTACGAGAAAGGTAAGCAATATGTCCTATTTGTGTAATTAAAACGGAGAAAACTGTTATCCATTTTCAATATGATGATTGTGCAGCAAACTTTAAGGTAAGTATACTCATTTATTTTTTATTTAGTCCCCACTGAACACCAACTAGCAAACCACTGATCTTGTCATATTATAAATGAAGGTGGTGATAAGGATAAGCTGTCTGATATCGATTAATTTTCATTTCGTTTATTTTGTTAGGAGTATTAGTGGAACCGAAGGATGTAAGCATTCTATTGCTTTTTCGACATTGATACCCCGGTGTAGTGAAGATATACCCACAGCTAGCGTTGAGTGATGTTGAAAAACATCTAAAATAGCATTGGTTAGTACACAAATTAATAAAAGCGAAAGGGAAATACGCCGTGCACCCGAGATTAAGCTTGAGCCGGAAACAACAGATGCATTGACGACCGGTTTATCCCAGCAGGCTGCCTGCCTACGAAGCTGACGGTCGTTCGAATCCCGGTGAGGGCAAATATTTGTGTGATGAGCATGAATATATGTTTATTAGTCTTGGATGTTTTCTATGTATTTACATAAGTATTTATCTCTATTAAATAAATATATCGTCGTCTAGTTTCATAACACAAGCCTTGCTGAGCTTAGTAAGGGCCTGTTCCGATTTGTGTAAGATTGTCCTCTAATGTTTGTTTATTATTATTATTATTTTTCTAACAGAGTAAAGGCCCATATTAATTTTTGTTGCTCATAATGATTTTGAAACTACAAAAAGTAGTAAAAATAGAGGTCGATTATGATGGGCAACTCTATGTTTGTTGGAAAATTTACTTTGTATTGGAATGAAGTTGCATTTTATTTAAATAAAACCAATGTAATTTATTATGCATTTTTTTAATTACATCACTGTAGCAGCAGGCTGAATCCTGCTTAGAGCCAGTTTACACAATGTCGGACCGACAGTTCTGCCGGATGCGGCAAGGTGTTAGATGCATACAACTGAGTTGAATCCGATAGTTTAATCGGGTCGCCTAATGTGAACGAATAGCGCTTTTGAAATATATATGCCGATATGCGAATTGGATCCGGAGAACTGTTGGTCCAATATAATAGAAACTGCCTCTATTTTGGACTGACATTTTTGCCAGATCCGGCTAGATGTCAAATGTAGTATTTTTTGGATTGGACAGATTCTATTCTTCTTTAAGGAGGTTGTAGCACTTGAGCGGGGCCTTCCCAACTCCCAACTCCTGCACCAGCTGGAGCTCCTACGCCTAGGTGTTCCTACTCCGGCTGGTGCAGGACAGGATAGGTTAATCGGGTTGCCTAATGTAAATAGTCGTATTGAATACCAATTAAATCGGATCCAACAAAATTGTCTACACTTCATCTATAATATGAATTAAGTCATGGTTACTGCTAACATGCAGTTAAAACTCAAAAAAAATGGTACATGACACCTGTTGGGTGTGCCTAGATGGCACGGGAAGTAAACAAACATACAGATGTTTCAATGGAGATTTCATATCTCCACACCTTATGACCACCCGTGCTATCTCGTTGCGTTTGCTCGAAAAAATGATTGATGAAGAATGTAGAATAAGCATTTTTTTGTTTTCGACGGAGATAAGCAGTTTCTTGCCTCATATTTCGACTATGGAGCTAATCTACATACTACCGGAAATGACCTCCTGTAGTTGACCATGCACCATGAGATAAATAATTTATAGTTTCATAATTTCTTTATTGCTCACATTTCATATAAAAACACAAGAGTTACATGAAAATAGTGTACAAAAGCGATGTTATATCTTACGTAGATTTTACGGACATTCTAGCGGTGATGAAAACATCGTGAGGAAACTTTCATTGCTCCATAGGTGACGGGCTGGTCCCTTGTCACGCAAAATGGAGTATCGAATAACTGGCTAAAAGGGGGCACAAAGTGCTTCTGCCACCCCATAAGTGAAAAGGCGTGATGCCATGTTCAGATGCAGATCATTCTGGCTAAACCTGTAGTAGTACAAAAACTGTGCTTTGCCACTAAGTATGATATAACCATACATTAAAAATTAGAAACACCACCGACACATTACATAAACATAAACACAAACATTTACATACAGAAAAAACATTACTCTGGCCCCACACTAGGGTATCCTGTATCGTGGGAATAAGAAAAACGACGTCACACACATATAAACATCCAAGGCCTGGGACTTTTTTTTCTTTACCCCCAGCCTGGGAATGAACCCGCATGGTAGGCAGAGCCACAACCGCTGCGCCACAGAGGTCGTCATTAATGAAACCTTAAGGCTAAACACCATCAGAAATGGCTAAATAATTTCTGAGAAGCCCTCAAGCGCCAACCAGCCTGGTTTCTGCAGCGCCCCGTGATGGTCTACAACCGTAGAACATAACTAAGAACCTGCACCGAAATTATAGCCGTTTAATGCAAAAATCGCATCGATATCGGTCCAGTAGCTTTTCCAGGAAAAGGTAACATGCACACACACACAAACAACCTCTAAACCCAAAATCATCCATTCCATCCGACGTGGATAAAAGGGACTATGTTTTTAGATTGCTTAGATTATTCTACTCATAAATACCTATAAGTAACAATAAAACAAACGATACTAGCATATGTATACCTATAGTTCACTACAGGTTGAAATGTAAATCGGGGAGTCATAATGAATTGGACGCTATGGAAGGCGACATTCACAATTGTACCATATCTTCTCCGAGTGCCATCCCAACTTTTCGCTGAGTATATAAACATAAAAGTTTATCTATATACAAGCAAATACATTGCTTTGGACCCCACACTAGGATATCGTGTCTCGTATGGGAACCAGCAACATTCAACGGCCCGAATGGCCGAGTCGGCAGTTACCCTGCCTGCGAAGCCAAGGGTCCCGGGTTCGAGTCCCGGGGTGGGCAAATATTTATTTGATGAGAACGGATGTTTGTACCCTAGTCTTGGTTGTTTATCTATCTTAGTATATAATATATATTCTAAGTATAATATTTATCTACATAAGTATGTTGTATCGTTGTCTAGTACCCAAGATACAGGGAATCCTAGTTTGGGGCTAGATCAATGTGTGTAAATAGTGTCCAAGGTATTAATAAATTTATATATGTAGCTGCATAGAAAAACAATATTTGTATGATTATTTGATAAATATTAAAGTGAGCCTCCTCATGTCCCCTGGTTCAATAATGTAGATTTTTCCCGATAAGTAATTGTTTGATTTAGCAGATTACGATCCGGACACATTCCATCAATATTTTTTTAATGACAATAGTCCCCTCCCCAAATTGTGCCACATGTGGTGGTTGATGATAATTTCCATATCTTGATGGAAAGTGTACGAAACGCATCTAAAAGGATGGCTGTATTTAATATATTAGATGTAATAGTTAAGGATGTGGGTAGCGTAAATAGTTTACTGTCGGAGCTATGTGTATAATACATTGGACACTATTAATACACTTTGATCTAGCCCCAAACTAGGATTCCCTGTATCTTGGGTACTAGACAACGATACACATACTTATATAGATAAATATTATACTTAGATAGATAAACAACCATGACTAGGGTACAAACATCCGTTGTCATCAAACAAATATTTGCCCCCACCGGGACTCGAACCCGGGACCCTTGGCTTCGTAGGCAGGGTCGCTGCCGACTGGGCCATTCGGGTCCTCGCGTGAGTGAGAGCGCTCAATTATTGGTAAGTTCAGACTTATGAAGATAATTAAGAGGAAACCCCTTGTATATTGCTATTAAAGGACTGTCATGCACTCAAGGTATAAAAGTTCTAAAATAAATGGAGATTACAACAAATAAATATATACCGTTGCTATCTACAGGTCGCTGCTATAGATATTGAGATAGTAAAAATGGATATGATGCGTCAGTAGCTTTCAAAACTCTCTTAGCTTTAGCATAGATCATCTGAGGAAATAGGATCGCATTGAAAGTAAAAGTGTTAAATTTCTCCTCAAATTACATATACGTATATATAGTATAAAAACATATATTTTTGAAGAGAAACAAATAAAAACCGTTGTGATTCTTTCGTAAAAAAATAGTTTATGTATAAATTAGTATCTAAATTAAAATTAAAATTTAATAATTAAAAATAAATAAATATAGAAGCAGCACACAAGAACTGACTCTCTGCGTTGATCTTTAGAAATATTTTAATTTACCATTAAATTTGATTTTATGAGACCTCGAAATCTATTTCTCAAGGAAGCTGTCGCAAAATTTCGACCGAGAAGTCACCTTTACCATAAGCCATTAACAATGCCAATTAAGAAGCAGAAGCTATCTGCCTCCAACCTCTACGTTTACGAACAAATATAAAAAATATCCTAAGTAGACAACGGGATTCTATTAACCCATAAAACGTAAGCTTACCTAGAGAGCCCAATGTACGCTATGTATAACTGGGCGCGTCCGGATTTGAACTAGTGAGAGATATAATCGAGAAAGCAACGGAAGTGAGAACTCTCCGCTTTTCAAATTAAATTGTTGAGCAACTTTCTGCTTCAAGTGCTGTTCTATTTTCTTTTCTTTCTTTCAGAGGTTGAGTTTTCACGTGTGCGTTTATTAACTTGTCTTGCTTGTGTCGGCATGGAAGCTGCATAGATCATCTGAGGAAATAGGATCGCATTGAAAGTAAAAGTGTTAAATTTCTCCTCAAATTACATATACGTATATATAGTATAAAAACATATATTTTTGAAGAGAAACAAATAAAAACCGTTGTGATTCTTTCGTAAAAAAATAGTTTATGTATAAATTAGTATCTAAATTAAAATTAAAATTTAATAATTAAAAATAAATAAATATAGAAGCAGCACACAAGAACTGACTCTCTGCGTTGATCTTTAGAAATATTTTAATTTACCATTAAATTTGATTTTATGAGACCTCGAAATCTATTTCTCAAGGAAGCTGTCGCAAAATTTCGACCGAGAAGTCACCTTTACCATAAGCCATTAACAATGCCAATTAAGAAGCAGAAGCTATCTGCCTCCAACCTCTACGTTTACGAATAAATATAAAAAATATCCTAAGTAGACAACGGGATTCTATTAACCCATAAAACGTAAGCTTACCTAGAGAGCCCAATGTACGCTATGTATAACTGGGCGCGTCCGGATTTGAACTAGTGAGAGATATAATCGAGAAAGCAACGGAAGTGAGAACTCTCCGCTTTTCAAATTAAATTGTTGAGCAACTTTCTGCTTCAAGTGCTGTTCTATTTTCTTTTCTTTCTTTCAGAGGTTGAGTTTTCACGTGTGCGTTTATTAACTTGTCTTGCTTGTGTCGGCATGGAAGCTGATTTATGTGAAAGCAGCCGAAAAAATAAAACTAAACCTAACTGGATCAAGTGCAACTAATACTATCTTGTAGTCAGAAATATACATTGTTGTTGTTACCTAACTTGTTACAAAATTGTTATATCCTATTTAACACCAAACACCATACTTTTACTTACTAGGTATTGAACATAACATGTCGCGACATAACGTATTTACCTACACGTATACTAACTCACAATCTCACAATTTTTAAAGTGAACCTACATAATACAAAACTATAGCACGATCCATAAATAAGTTTTCATGAATTCATTACCGGGCGCGATCAAATTGATTTCGAATTAAGCCAACAATATCTAGGCTGGTGCCAATAATTAGAATTTAACAGTTTCTTTAGCCCATCCGAATACCGAATTTCACACATAAATTTATGTCTCCGCACACTTAGATAAACGTGATAGCCCCAGCCCCCCTTTTAACATTCACAAATCATCCAAAAACCTTCCAATCGGATCTATCTCTCTTTTACACCCCCATTAACTTCAATATCAGTCGTTACCACAGTGTCATTATACGAACGCTTCCCTGGGGCGGGCGGGAACCCACAGTGAGACTGAAAACTGGCCGGTGCGGACGTTTCAACCGGCGCAAGATTCCCGAACGATACCCGCGATGTGTTACACAATTCCCGATAATGTCTGGGCAACTACCACTGTGTGTATTTGGAACTGAGGTGTGATTTATGGAGTGCACTTTGGGTTTGAGCGCAAGTGAGTGTTAAATATTAGTGGAATCAGGAAGTAAAGATACTTATGCTTAGCTTAGAGGTTATCTCACTACATATTGCAGTTGTCATATGAAAAATAATATCGTAGGGATCAATCGGATGGATCAGATCAGAAGGTGTGCAATGTTTTAGGAGCGATAAGGGACATCTTGCTAGAGTGTGTCAAGCGAGCCATGTCTACAATACCTAGAATTTTTATGAATAGCATTTTTTACTATCGAAATTATGTTTTTTTGTGATGTATTGGCTATGACTAATACCGATAAAATATCCTGTCCTAACAACAAAATGTGATGATCACAGACTGAAGTGGGCTTTATCCAGTAGCTATGGATATTCAAGGGCTGATGTGATGTTGAAGGAACATAAAATCAATATACTTAAATCATAGCAGATAATTTGGATCACTTTATGATACATAGTCAATAATTTGTGGACTATTTTTGGAATTTAAAATTGGAATATTGTCTTTGATAAATATTTAATAGTCAGAATCAGAACCGAAATCTGAATTTAGAAATTCAATACCTTCATAGGAGAAATATATGTTAGTATCATCATTACGCACAGAAATGACAAAAGCTTAGATCATTATGCTCAAAGGAAGAAGGGATCTAAAAAAGTATACGCGCATTCGGAAAGAGCGTTTTCCAATTCCATTTGTTCTCTTTACTTTCAGTTTTTTTTTATTGTTCACTCCCTCGTTTGCATGTAAAGAGTTTTTACTGTTTGTTATAGTTTTACAAATTAGTCCATTCCAGATTATTATCATTCATATAAATGGAACAATAAAAGTAATACCTCATTAAACGCGTTATTAATTACTTAAGATTTGCATTTTTTTTGTAAACGCTCCGTGGTCAAATGCGTTTCACGCTAGCTTTTCATACAGGAAATGCAGGTTCGAACCCTGACCATGTACCAATGAGATAATTTATTGGACGTTCAGTTATTTGGTTGACACGCTTAACGCCAGGTCCCGGCTACTGTCGCTACTTGGTGCTAGTGGTAGTCGTACAACGCCTCCTTTAACCCGCACTGGGAAAGCGTGATGGACTATAGCTTATTGCTACTCTTATCCGGATAAAGGCCTGTGCCCCTCAGTGTGGACATTAATTAGCTACATTTATGTATATATTTGAATATATATTTATGGACGTATAGTTTTCCTTGGGCCCTTTTGCGATACGACGTGGCAGCAAGTTGCTTATGCACGATAGTAAATGTGTTGAGCGCGTAATAAGCCCGCCATTTTACAAGTTTATTGTTTAATATTTTTTAATGCATGCTAAAACGTAGTAAAACTTTGTATAATACACGTACGTAGGATGATTTCCGATACATGTCGACTTTGAAATACCAGTCATCACTAATACACCCACTTTCCGCACTTGTAGCATAAATATCTATTTCCACATTAATAGTGTGATCTATACATTTTTCCACCATCGGCTGTGACAATATTAAAACATTCTTAAGGTTTTCCATTTCTTCACCAAGAATTCCTGAGAATTTGTTGGCTATTTTTTATTTAGCTGAACTCCATATGAGTGCAATTGCGTTCAGGCCACGTCTGTCAAAAATATTCAGCTTCATACATTGGAGTTGCTTTATTTTCATTGACAAGGCAGATTTTGTGGCTTATTTATTGGCGTTACATGATATCTACGTCTTGTCGATGACAATACAAATCTGCATGCAGACTTAGTAGAGTTGGAACTTGCATTTTACACAGTAAATTGCATTGGTTTTATGGCGTATTACTGTTAAATTGAAATTATCGTTGACTATCGTGGACTCTTTTCCCGTGGTGTGTTCCAATCACCTTAGTTCATAGCACCTTCTTTATTTATTCTTCTCAATTTTTTTACATTAACAACTGAAAGTTCGATATATAAGTTCGGTAAAAAACGCCCAAAGACAAATTAAATTAATCTTAAATAAAATAACGTCGGGTTTGTTACACCACTTATAACTCAGGAACGACTGGACCGATTATAATGATCTCTTATTTGTAGTTATCGTCTCCGCCTTTTAAATAAGATTAACTACCTATTAAAATAACGTAAAAATTGGGTAAGGATCTCTATCGTCTTGCTCAATTGATAGCTCACTCATCATTGACTGTAAAGGCGGTACAGTTCGCTCGGTCATCTAATAACCGACCGAGCGGCCGAAGCGTCTCCCTTTCATATTGAGCAAAATGCTTTCGTATGTCCAGATTTCCGGCTGTTCTCCTCTACAAGTCGCATTTCTCAACCGATTCTCGTGAAAGTTTGTGAAATAATAATATCATATCATATTAGTGAAAAGTTAATAGGTGGGATTTTAGGTCGCAAAATGTAGTTTACAATATTATAGCTTCATACTCCATGAACGTAACCAGTTGCATTCATAAGTTTGCATGTGGTATTAAAAGAAAATACAGTTGGGTAACTTGTTTTAATCATAACTCGCCTTCGGCTCGTTTCATAAACTCACTCTCGCACCCACCTACTATTAATGCCCTCCATTATGTAGCAGTCACATAAACTACTATTAAAAGACTTTCCTAACATCCATACATGTAGTCACCGGGAGGTTAAATTGCCAGTCACAAAGTGGCTATCAACCATGGATTATCATAAAACTGAATGGTTATTGCACAGCAATGTGTGATGATAATTTAATTTAATTTTTAATTTTATAATTTATTTTGTGCAAAAGTATTTAGTTAAGACACAGTTATTATTGTTAATGTCTGAATCCCACGATACAGGGTCGCCTAGAGTGGAATTCGCAGAAATTGTCATTTTTTTTTATTGTATTGGAAATAAATAAATGCTTACTTACTTAATTACTTACAAGTATAGTAGTAATAATTCGTATTTTGTCGGCTACACAGGAATACTGCTCGAAGGACCTTCCTTAACTTTAAAAGGAAGGCTTTAGTCCTATATTTTAGATCGGTTAAGAGCTTATTTTAGAATTTGAATTCCTATTCCGCTCAAAGTAACTGAAATTATAAATCCTGCTGGTGGCCAATTTAAACAATCAGCTAAACGGCCCTAGTCACAACTTTTTGACAGAGTAAGTGAGGGAGAGTTTTTGATCTATATCCCTTATATTGTACGGATCATAAGTACCAACCAAAATGCCAATATAATTATGTAACCTTTAGCAAGGGTTTAAAATTCAGTTCAGTTATATATTTTTTAAGAAAAATCTTAAATCAATAGGTATGTACCTATTTATTTTATACCTCTAGGTCTAGTTTCAATTTAGATTATCATAATGGCAGAGCTTATTTTTTGAAAGGCCTGTATAAAATATATCAATTTACAGATTGTGACAGTGAATAAATTAACTCATCTCTTTCGAACTATTTTGTAACTATATTCTGCGAAATACGTTTTAAAATAAATTACGAATTATACCTTTTTAATTTACTGACTACGAATAGACGAATTACTCTGTTACTCTATGAATATAGTAAATATTTAGACATACAACATTTAATGCTTACATAGCAGTTGCACGAAACATTTTTTTAAACTGTTGTAGGTATTAACATAAATATGGGAGAAGAGTGGTAGTCAAAATCGTACTTTATCTCAAACTGCAATCCCAAGGAAAAAGTATATTATTATAAATTAACTTATAAATTAAATAGTAAAATGGATCTTTCGTTTGCGTTTATAATGATGATGATATAGAATCTCAGAGTCTACCTACAATGTAGTATAGGTATAAAAACATCGAACATCGAACATCGCAATCGCGCATGTAACGATTCTTTTAATATGTTGTTAGTACCCCTGAGAGTAATTTATTCATAAGTTTGCAACCCTCAAAAACCTATACTCCTGTAGTGCTCGAAAAACTGCGAAATTCAGAAACTTTCTGCAGTTGTTTTTCGAGGAAGCTACATAAGGAATCGTTATTACTCTACTTTTGTAAACTTCAATATAAATACTCTTAATACGCATGACTCGAAAACAAGCAAACTGGAACTATTTTTAAAGACTACTAATTTAGTTAATCGCGTAACGGAACCCACTCATTTCACAGATAATAGTGCAACACTAATAGACTTAATATGTACCGATGCTCTATTAGTGCAAAATTTGGATGTTTATTATGCACCGGAATTGGGAGCTCATGCTATGGTAACTGGATAGTTTAAGATAAAAAAAGAGAAGACACCAAATAAAATAATTACATATCGACCGCTAAAGTCAATTGATGATAAAGAGTTTAACAGGGAGCTATATTCCTACAATTGGGATAAAATATCTGAATTACAAAATGTAAATGAGATGGTAAATGCCTTCAGTAAACTTATTTTGGACTTATTCGATAAATATGCCCCTGAAAAAACCATGGTTCTACGCGATAAGCCAAAGCCTTGGTTAACTAGTAATATGAGATACATGATGAAACTTCGGGATGAATCTCACAGCAAATATCGTAGGTCTAAGAATGAGTCAAATAGAGAAAGGTATAAAACTCTCAAACACCTAGTCAACGTGAGCATGTTCCATGAAAAGAAGGCTTTCTTTGAACAGAAAATCAATCAGAAGACAAATAATCCAAAACATTTGTGGAAAAATTTAAAAGAAACAGTACTTCCGAATTTCAAAAATGATGCGGACATACCAGCACATCTATATGATCCAGCCGACATAAATGACCACTTTACTAGAATTCCTGGCACTAATGAGGTACAGTTGTCTCAATTAACATATTTTGAACATCATAAACACAGTAGTACAGCAAATTTTAAATTAAACACTGTGACTAATACTACAATTGCTAAGATAATTCTCTCAATTGATACGAATGCGCAAGGTGTGGATGGTATAGTCATGGACATGATCGTAATGACACTCCCGTCCACTCTCAATGTTATTACTACAATTAGTGAACAAATCTATCATGTCCTCTGAATTCCCGGAACTTTGGAAAACAGCATTGGTCCGACCCATACCCAAGAATAACAATCCAGTAAGCGTTAAAGATCTGAGACCAATAAGTGTGCTACCGTATTCGTCCAATATTCTGGAGAGGGCTATTTATGATCAGGTTATTCATTATTGCGAAAAAAATAGCATCTTACCATTACACCAGTCAGGCTTCAGAAAGGGGAGAAGTACTTTCACGGCGCTCCTTGATGTGGTGGATAATATACTTGGTTCGCAAGATGTCGGCAAAAGTACGATATTGGCGTTACTAGATTTTTCGAGAGCATTTGACTGTATTAATACTACTCTGCTACTGTCGAAACTCACTTATTATGGCTTCGACATTGAATCTCGCAAATGGTTCGATAGCTACCTTAAAAATCGGCAACAGCGAGTTGATCTTCGCAAATTGGATGGCTCGTGTACTTCTTCAGAATGCGTTCCAATGAACAGAGGCGTTCCTCAGGGGTCCATATTGGGTCCTCTTTTATTTAATATATATACTGCCGATATAGTCAAGGCAATCTCCAGTTGCAAATACCATATATACGCTGACGATCTACAGCTCTATATCCCAATGGACGTTGGTAATTTCCAAGCTACTATGGAAAAAATTAATTACGATCTTGACTATATCTCAAAGTGGTCATCGAGAAACTCACTTGCCCTGAATCCACTGAAATCTAAATATATGATCATAGGTACGCGATTACAAATCTAGAAGGCGTTACTTCTACATCCAGTTTTGTTAATTGATGGAGTGCCTATAGAACGCGTAACTGAAGCACGCAATCTAGGAATGACGATGGACGATAGTTTAAGATTTGAGAAACATGTAGCTGAGCTAGTTCGCAACTGTTTTTATAGGCTAAAAGTAATCTATGGTATTAGAAATTACATAATTGTAGAAATGCGTGTCACGCTATGTGAAACATTAATCCTGTCGAAACTTAACTACTGCTTAACAGTTTATGGCCCTTGTCTATACAGAAAAACATTACGTCTTCTGCAGCGAGTTCAGAATGCATGTGCTCGCTACTGCTACCCTATACCTCCGCGGTCCCATATAACACCGTATCTGAATAGGGGAGATTTTCTGAAAATAGAAAGTCGTATGAAATTACACTTGGCGTATCTCTTGTTCGGCGTACTCAAGTCCGGTATACCAGAGTATTTGAGTGCAAAGATCACTTGGCGATAAATAACCGATGGTGTCAGGAGTTGCACGGCCCCTTTATCTATCCCACACCACAGAACAGCAGCATTTCGTGGCAGCTTTCGCTATATGGCCACGAAATGCTGGAATAATATACCACCCCCTAATAGGAATTTGAATACTAAAACCACTTTTAAAAAACATTTCAGACTACATTTATTAAATTTACAGAAATCTGATGGTGGGCTTATGTGAAGGGTTTCGCAATACCTAGCATGTCCTAGTATAGTAATGATCTTGTGGTTCATAAATAAGTCCTTTTTTTACTGTGGACTTTCCATAAATTAAATTATATTTTTCCTGAATCAAAATTTGTTTTTACTTGTAAAGGTGTATTTCTACTTGCATATTTATTATCCTATACTTATATTAGAACTATGTATAACTTAAGTGTTTTCGATCTAAATGACATGGGTACCATATTAATATATTCATACTTATGGCTATACATACTATATATATATATATATATATATATATTATATATATTCTAATGTAAATATTTATATACTTATAATTATTTGTTACGTATAATAATAATAAATATTATTATTCCGCATAATTAAAAATATTTATAGTCCATTATTGTGTTAGTGTTAGTTTATAGCTTTAGTATAATTTTGTGGGGCGGTCAGAAGACCAGCGCTGTGAGATCGCACCTCACATTCACAGCACATGCTGAGACCGTTCCTTTTTTGCCTGTTTTAATGTATCCTGTATGTTTTGTTTGTATGTCTAATAAGGCAAAATAAAATCATTTCATTTTCATTTCATTTTCATAAAGTAAACTTAATGTGCTTCAAATCGAGTACAACCAGAGGTATCTTGGTCCATTGTTTACCATTTGGTCCATTGATGCAGCCAGTCATACAAAGGTGAGCATTTTTTCCAAAAAGGAAAATGTATCGTTAGAATCACTGGGAAAACGACTTAAGTCCAGCCTGTCTGCAAGTGCCTCAGCACCCTTTCTTGCATTTGCAAGCCACCATTCTGAGCAGGGTCTGAGTGAGGTGCGAGTCCTGCGCACATTGCGACGGGCATAAGTCGTTGTTCGCTAGTGGCCCATCCTATCAGTTACAGGTTTTAGTCGCCCTCAACCATTTTTGCACCTGGTGGCAGGCTCTCCAAGAATGATATTTGGCAGCCTCTCTGGTAGGAGGGAGGCGGCAAGGTTGACTTTAGTCGTTGCTGCCGATTTTACAAATATTGTGAATCGTAGGGTGTTCCTTATCTCCTCTGTAGGGGTTCATTAAGATCTTCTCGTCATTTCAGGTTTATGAATATAAATGTATTTGAGATTCCCGCAACAAGCCCTTTTATTAAAATTGTCACATACGATACAGTTTGAAAAAAAAAAATGTTTGCCCCTTAACGGTGCCACCCCTAGGCCTCCGTGAGGCCAGAATGTAATGTATCCTATAATGGTTCAGTTTTTCCTTTTTATGGTACGAAAGTTGACAAACGTTTGACTTTGTATGGACATAAAAAACTACTTGACCTATGATGCTGTAATTTGGCAGGTGGGTAGTTTATAGATATGAGAAATTATTTCAGTAAAGCTTATATCGAAATTTTGCAGTTTTTCTAGCACAACGGGCGTAGCACAGAAATTTCACGGTCGCAAACTTGTGTATAAACTACTGCCAGGGGCCAGGCCAGGCTACTACTTTCTTGTGTTGATATAAACTGCACTAATGATATGCCAACACGTTTTGACGTTTCACATTTATTGATCTCTTGGTCAATCCTACAGTATGTTTGACTACGGTACTACAATTTTCATTTGGTCTTTCTTCTCTTTTCTCTTTGAAGACGTGCAACAGTTTTTCTTTGATAAAACAATTCTTAGTTACAAAGGACAGTCACAAAGCGGTCAAATAACGTTGATTCTTGCGGTTTTATAGACAATACAGTAAACTTGTTTCTAAACAACAACGGCTCTTATGCTTTTAGACACAAGATAGATATCTGAGGGACAAGTGAAGTAAGAAAAATACATCATGCTCTGTTTTGGCGGAGTGCCGTGGAAACAGAACGGGTGTTTCCTACCTCAACTTATTTCCTAGCACATTTTGAAAATCCAAACACGCATTCCCAATTTCCAATTCGCATCCCATTAAAAAGCGAAGGTAACTGCACGACACGATATTCCCCATACAATTCACTCATACCGTACAAGGGAGATTAACGCTTATTTAGGTCTGTCCCTCATTCTCAGTATGAAAAGTGTCATAAAATCGAGACGTCACCTTCATATGCAGCTAAGAGCTAGCCCCCTGCCAGGAAAATCGTTTAATAAATAACCAGCTTAAGCTGGCCACAACTCGTATAGGAAGAAGCTTGACGCTTTGAAGACGTTGTAATGCCATACGTTTATGCCCGATTCAAACAAACATTATAAGAAATAGGTAAATTTCTCTTTTTTTCAATAGTTGCGATGAGTCGAGAAAAACCCAAAGCAACGAGGAAGGGAACGCCAATGCTCTTTGCTAAGTCGGTTGTTATCATTCGAAAGCCTTCTTTACTTTACTTAAGAGAAACGTTGCTAGCATAGCGGCCAATTGCTTCTCGATTGGATAGTTACCTACATAAAGTTTGTAACCCGATTTTTAGTATACAACAAAGAAGAATGTTTACAGAGGAAAACAACACAGCGCCACGGGAATGGGAAAAGCCCATACGTGGTGTCAGTGCTCCATTTGCCTGACAGGTGACTAGCTTACCAAATAAAGGAATTCAGGTAAATACATCGCGACAATACCCTTATTAGTCTACGTACACCAACAGTATTTAAAAAGCAAGCATAACCCATAACCCTATTCCGAGCCCGGTAAGTTCTCAGCAAAGTAAAGTAAATCAGCCAATTTGTTTCGCATAGGCGTCGCTAACTCAAAGCTCGTAACATTGGCATAGCGCCCGGGCGCGCGGACCGGGAAGTGCTGGGTTTTGGACTATGCAGCGGCGACCGGGCTCGGCCAACAGTTAGGGAGTCCCCGCAGACCACAGACCTTTTGATCGCCCGATAATTTGGTTGGGTTGTCTTGCCAGCGTAGGTAATGGATCTGATACCGAATCAGTATAATGTGCGCACTTGCCTATATATTCGTACTGATTAAGAGCTTGACTTAAATATCTGCCGATAAAAAGTCTTACTCGCAGACCACATACTGCGGGTAAGTCTTTTATTACTTTATCTAAACACATATCATAAACCCTCTTTACTGCGTCCAAAAACCGCATATTACGATCAGCATAATGTTAAACTACTTTGTAAAAACTCATTTCTTATCTGAATATTAAACATTATGACCATAATGTGTACATTTTCTACATATTATGACATTCAAATTTCGAACGCCGACGCCCGCCTGCGTGCCGCCCCTACTTTGTCTGTGAAGTTGGTACTACAGACAAGCTAAACATTTCAATGCCACAATGCCGGTCAAACAAGCTGTTTTTAAACACATCAAGGAGAGCTTATGATATGTGTGTAGATAAACTAGTGTATGTAACTGTACATAATTAGTCATTAAAACTCTCGAGTGATATTATTATGAAACGATTTTAATGCCCTCCATTATATATCAGTTACATAAACTACTATAAGTACAAAGATACTCCACAATGTTGCCCAAATTGATACATAATTGATTATTCAAGAGGGTTAATACTACATGAAATTTAACCCAACCCGTATATTGAATTAATCCTATGACTGAAACTAGCCAGTTATCTCTTTGGCTCGAAAGACAGAAAGCGGTAAGCCGTACCCCGAGTCCACCTTCACGTTTCATATAGTGGGTACGCGTAAGTAATGCCATTGCGGTCTTTAAACCGACTGGTACTGCGAACCGAACCATTCAAGACAACGGTCGGTAACCACAACCATGTTACGCTAAGCGACAGTAATTTCGAACGTTTCAACATAGAGTAATGCATGAAAATGCATTATGTAAGTTTCGCTAACCCTATTATGAGCAAACAGTGGCAGACAAGAGTTGAAGACTGCTATTCATGTTGTAATGCAGACCCCCTATAGATATTTGATATAACTATAGAGCTCCGTGGTCGAATGGGTTTCATGCTTGCTTCTCACACAGGAGATGCAGGTTCGAAAGCTGAACTGTCCCAATGAGATAATTCATGTATCTTAAGTACATTAACGGGTGACGTTCAGTGTTTACACGTTAAGCTCTAGGTCCCGGCTACTATCGCTACGTCGTAGTAGGCGTAAAACCCTCCATCAACCCACCCTGAGCCAGCGTCGTGGAGTATGGCTTTATATTACTCATATCCAAATAAAGACCTGCGCCCTTCGGTGAGGACATTAATGGGCTACATTTTATAGAACGTCATCGATGGCGTTGACTGAGATTTGTGCTTGTTTCTTCCACCGTGTTTCTTCGGCCTTTGTGCTTCATATGTTTAATACCTACATTCTCATGGTCATTTTCTCATGCGTCTCTGTCCTACGGTTAGAGAAAAAATAAGTAACTGCAGTTATAACATTCTACTTAATTTTTTACTACTTCATTTTTTGTGAATATAACAAGCCAACTCGCTCGCCTGTGTATCAGACACTGAACTCTCACATGAACAGTTTTTGGCTTACAACTTGCAGGAATCGAAGCTTAAGATATTTATCGACACGTCAAGTCTTTCTGGCCTAGTTGTGCCAAAACTTATAGTTGTAAAAACTTGGCTGATCGTTCACTGTAATCATAATATATTTGTATATGAATGAAACTTTGATATTTATAAATAAATAAAAAATAACACCGACACAATAAATGAAACCTGAAAAACTTGAAAATTTGGTTCACTTGTTTCCGATATTTCGAACCGCTGATCCTGATTGCAATAAAACTACAGAACTTTAAATAATAAATTTTCAATAATAATTCTAATTGAATATTAGCATTCTAATTGAATAAGAATTCTAATTTAATATAAGCATTCTAATTGAATATTGAATATTGAAAGTTCTGTAGTTTTATTGCAATCAGGATCAGCGGTTCGAAATATCGGAAACAAGTGAACCAAATTTTTAAGTTTTCAGGTTTCATTTATTGTGTCGGTGTTTATAAATATCCCTTATGGCCTTAGAGCCGTTTGCGTACCAGAACCTTTGTCACCTCACACCAGACCTCACCTCACACATACCTTATCGTAAATGAATTACATTCGAAACTTCAACCCTAACGGTTGTTCTTTCTACGCATTACAAACGACTTAAATGAATACTAATCAATGAAAAAACTACATTATCTATGTTCTAAACGGTATATTTAAAAAAAATATGTTTTCATTTAATATTTTTTAGTTTAGTTTTATCCAGGCTGTTTTGCTGGAAATAATCAAAGAGCCTGTGCAGATCTTCCTGGATATTGAGACAGTCTGTCACGTCCCCGACAGGCATAAAAACTTTGGTGTCATCGGCCCACATGGGAAATCGGGAGAATCTAAAGCACGTCGCAATGTCCAAGAAGTGGACCAAGATGTGAGCCTTGTGGCACACCTGAAGGGATGGAAGCGAAGCGGGAATGATGAGAACTAATACGGACAGCCTGACAATGATTCCTGAGATAGAACTCAAACCATCTTAGGAAATCGCCGTGCACACCGATTTCAGAAAGTTTGAACAAAATCACTTCATGTCTGCATTTTGAAGCATTTAGAGTAGTCGGTGTACACGGTATCCACCTGATAACCATTGTCCATATGACCCGCCATCGAGTCAATAAAGTTGACAAGGTTAGACATAGACGAACCTTTTCCCATGACTCCGGGCTGTTCCGGTGGAAAATTGCGAGATACAATTAGGTAGATTTAGTCGTGGACTAAACTTTCTGAATACTGGCAACACAGCCAGAGGGCGATAGTCTTTGGCGCTTAACTTAGAACCTCCTTTGTGGATCGGGACAGTAAATTGTTTTTCCCATTGGTCAGGGAAAACATTTTCTTTAAGTGATCTTTGGAATATAATGTAAAGTGGAAAAGCAAGTTGGTCTGCACAAAGACGCTTAAAAATAGGTGGATTTCCATCGTGACCCGCACCCCTATTGGTATTAACATTTTTTGAATATGTGTAAACCAAGTTCGTAGATACTACCTACATTGCTAACAATGTCTTTATCTGAGGATGGTGGCCCTAGGCAATTGCTTACATCACTGTAAACCGATAAGAAATATTCTAGGAAGATATTAGAGGTACGTGAGCGAAACGATATAATCACGCCTCATGTCCTTAGTGTAACGCGAGAACGTTTTAGAATCGTGCGTAATGGTGGCGCTGTATTGCACAATGTAATTATTCCAGCACCGTCTTTGCATATTTGTGTAACGCCTTCGGGGTATAGAAAAGGACTCATTATCCCGAGGATTACCATTCTTCTTCCGCAAAGTATGGAATTTATTCTTTACTTTGATAATTTGTAAAAGTGGTCTGGAATACCAAATGGGGTCATTATAGAAATACCTAAAACGGAAGGCACATAATTATTAATAACAGAATTGAGAGTAGAGTAGAAAGAGTCGACCGTCTGGTCTAGGTGTTTATCTGTAAAAAGGGTCCAACCAATCCACGCTATAGAGCTCCCGTAATATCTCAACGTAGTATCCCTTTTTAAACCTACATTTTTCTAGGAGGATGGTGCATGTAATTAATACCGAAGTTCACGAATTCAACTTCCAATGCAGGGTGATGTGGCATGTTCTCACGTGTGAGGGGATCGGGCGCGTGGACTACATCTTCTTTAGTATCGCTAAAGACAAGATCCATCTGCCTATTATTACCGTTAACTATGCTCCTTAAATGAGTCCAGCCATCAAAGGAGAGGCTGTCGAGCAGTTTCTGCTGGTAAGGATTGGCAGCACCGCAAGAGTCTATACCAAAGCCTTAGGGCTCCAGTTCACATCCCGGAGATTAAAATCCCCAACCAATAAATAGTGGTCGTCAGAAATATAATTATAGATATAATGAGACAACTTATCTAGTAATGTGTCGTACTTGGTGCCAGCTCCGGGAAGATACGTGCAGATTACATACAGGTCACGAAAGGCACGCAAGGCCCGTGCTTTTATAGTGACATGGAAAACCTCGAATGCCTCATGCGCGGGCGGCGAGCTCGCGCTGCGTGAGCAGCGTCACCCCTCCGCTCACCATGCCCCCCGTGCGCCGCGACTCCCTACACGGACTCCGGTCGAGACGGTGGACATCGTACCCAGGATCGCCTTTGGTACCGTTTGGTAACTAAAAGTTCGTAACCTACTTCGAAACGGGAAAAAAATCCCATTCGGTAACTGGCTTCAAAACGGGACTTTTCCATTACCGATTCGTAACCGCGGTTACGAACCAGCTTCGAAACAGGAAAAAAATCCCATTCGGTAACTGGTTACAATACGGGAATTTTAAATTATCGATTCGTAACCGCAGTTACGAACCAGCTTCGAAACGGGAAAAAAATCCCATTCGGTAACTGGTTACAATATGGGAATTTTATATTATCGATTCGTAACCGCAGTTACGAACCAGCTTCGTAACGGGAAAAAAAACCCATTCGGTAACTGGGTTCAAAACGGGACTTTTCTATTACCGATTCGTAACCACGGTTACGAACCAGCTTCGAAAGAGGAAAAAAAAATGTAGTTTATCAATACTTTTCTTTTGTAAAAATACTGCATAAGTAGGTAAAAATAACCTTTATTCGCCATAATAATTAAATAACATAACTAAATTACCACTTAACATAACGAAATTACGACGTAAATGAACGAAAATATAACTCTTGTATTACTCTAATTATTGGGCTTTTAATTTTATACAGCAAATGGGCTTATTATCTCGATGCAGTGTCCCACACTTATATCACCGTTTTGTAGGTCTCTAACCGCTCTGCTAATTTCTGCCGCTATTTGTTCATATTCTTTGGCTCTTTTCGTCTCATTGAACTTCTTGTTCAAATCAGACATTGAAATATTATAAAACCTTGCTTCATTTTGCAATGTTTTCAAAATTTCTGACAACTTGGCTACCAAACGGTACTACGCAGGCCCATTCGGTAGCCAGCCAGCTACAAAATGGGAATCCGAAAATCCCTGTTTGTAGCCAGTTACAAAACTTGGCTACCAAACGGTACCAAAGGCAGGATCGCTAACATCACCATCAAAATCTCCCTCAACAAGATTGGTTTCCAAAATAGTCATGTGTCATAATTATTGTTCAATAGTCCCTGGACGAATTGAGTAGGTTTGCTTCTAATGCTTCGGGAGTTCTGTGAATAAACCTTTAGAGGGTATATTTTTAGTACCAATTAACTCCGAAATAAATAAATAGATTGAACGCAATACAGAGATATTCGACTTCGTCAAACAAATTAACGTGTATCGGAACGTGTGTGGTCTGTTGTGAGTGAAGTGTGATAATGTTAATTGAGGGTATATGCAAGAAACATCATGGGAGATTGAAATTGAAATACGCCGACATTGAAAGTGATAGCAAAAAACTTTTTTTATATGTGGGCAGTGATACGGATAATATATATCGAACAGTGGTTCTCAACCTTAATATTCTAGGTTTTGGCGAATTCTCAATGCGGGTAGTGACTGGAAGCTGTCTATTCTGATAGCCGGGTATTTGTAAACTTTTAAAACAACGCGACAAAGAAATTACTTGCCAATAGAACTTCATCTGTAGAGACACTGAATGCTGACCTCGAGAATGTGAAAGACTGGGCCTCATTATACGGGCTGTTGATGAACCTGATCCAATCACAAGCCATGATTTTAGGAACCAGGCACACTCTTTTCTTATTACAAAAGCCCATTGTTCCTGTATCGTACATCACAATAGAGTTCACTGATAAAATAAAACACCTCGGGGTTATTTTCGACAACCAGCTGTCTTGGTCTCCACATGTCGGCGAGGTCAGCAGACGGGTTTTTGCGTCCTTCTACTCTCCCAGGCGACTGCAGTACTTCCTGCCGCGGCAGAACAAAATCACTCTTGCAGAGTCCCTTCTCCTGCCGCTAATTGACTACGCTGATGTCAGTTCGGCAAGCGCGAACGAAGATCTACTGCACAAAGTCGAACGACTTCAGAATCTCGAGATTCGGTTAATTTTCGGGTTACGTAAATTCGACAATGTTTCTCAATATCGCAAAGAGTTGGGGTGGCTTCCGATTCATCGTCGCCGAGAATCTTATAATCTTTCATATCTTTTTAATATATTGAAAAATCCGCGCTACCCCAGCTACCTTCGACAGCGCTTTGAGTATCTCTTTTCAGGAGATCGGCACCGGAGATCTCATTCAGTTATACGCCGTGCATAATAATGCAAAAAACTGATCAAATCACAACTAGGACACTAATACTCAAATCTGCGGAACCCGGACACTAATTAGACCACACAAGTGTCCCCTTGACCGACATTTGGGGGGGCTGTCAAACCGGTGTTATATCTCACACGTGCGATGATTCGAATGGAGCGGGAAAGGAACCATGAGGGGAGCACACTAAATATTAATAAGCTTAATAGAATTGTTTTATTAATTAGTTTATTATTCATCCTCAGTTCATCCATTGATTACAAAAACATAGCGTTACGCCTTTTGCCCATACGAGGTGGCAGAAGCACAATTGTGCCCACGTTTAGCCAGTTATTCGATAATCTATTTTGCGCGACCGGGGGGCTGCCCATCGCCGAAGAATTCCTCACGATGTTTTCAATCACCGTTAGAACCCAAATGCTGTATTAAATTACTACAACTCTACAAGTGCCTCTGCAGCCCGAATAACAACGAAAGCGTTTTTGCCCAAGGTGAAACGCAGGCGCTTCGTCGTGCGTCGAAGCGTCTCCGTTTCACCGTGGAGAAAAAAAAATCGTATGTCTGTCCAGTTTTCCGGATGTCTAATATAAAGCTCGCATTTCTCAACCAATTCTCGTGAAATTTTGTGAGCAGCTTCGATTACGGTTCGTTTTTTTGTCGATTCAGTAATTGTATTTTATTTACATGGCGGAGATATGGAGTCACAAAGATTTTGGTACGGCTACTTTCATAATACATGTGCATATCCAGGTGCATTCATAAGTTTGTAGGTATGTTGTATTGAAAGAAAATGCAGTTGGGTTATTTGTTTTTATAATCATACCACTTGCTCATCCGTTAAACTCTAGGGGTTGAAGGTGACACCCCCGGTGTGAAGAGTTGGAAATAATGAAAAAAATGCAAATTTCCTGTGTCTCTCATGAGGTCTACAGCTGACAGGGCCCCTAGTTATTAATTAAGCTAAGCGCGACTAAGCTCCTCCGTTGCAGCTTGGGGAATGTGAACTTGTTTTCGTATGTATGTCCGGATTTTCGGCTGTTCTCCTCTACAGGTTGCACTTATCAACCGATTCTCGTAAAATGTTGGGAGCAGGTTCGATAGTTATGTGGATTATTTGACGAGTCAATTTGTGGAAAATTAGTAAAATTAAAAAGTCACACCGACCCACTGCTGGGTATATGTATTCCCTATAGCGCAAATCCTCCAGGCCACGGTTGGTCGCAAAATATCTAAATAAATAGTATGCAGTTTGAATATATTTCACACCGATAGGCGGCCAAAAGGCAGAAAAAAAAATTAAAGTGCGGGTCGGACTCCCACACGGAGGGTTTCAAACCATCGTAAAAGACAACTAAAAAACAAAAAATGTCCGAATTGGCATTCGAAGCTAGCACCACCCCTGCCCCACGGATAGCGGATCCGACGTCAAGCCACGCCACCGAAACGATTAAAAGATGACGCGAAATTATCGATTATATCTCAATGACGTTGATTTGGTAATTAGCAAGGGCAGGGATATTGGAACATGTCTCTTATATGGTGACTCCCTTTAATATATAAAATCTCGTAAAGTTAATTATTTGTTGCTATAGCGGCAACAGGAATACTCATACTCATTCATCAAATAGCGCCTGGTGACGGATAGCCAGACAGCCGGATAACGGAAGCATAGTAATAGGGTCCCGTTTGGCACTCTTCGGGTACGGAACTCTAAAAAGAGCTTGGGTCGACCAGCAGCCAGAGGAGGCTTATGTCCAGCAGAGCGCAGAAACAAGCTACCGCTGATCATGATACTACCTTTAATTAAAAATAAACATAAACATTTATACAGAGGCACTTACATTACTTCTAACCCCACACTAGGATGTTCTCCTGTCATGGGAACCAGAAACACCGACATCACACCTATAAACATCCAAGACCTAGGTTTTTTTATCTTTATCCCTAGCCGGAGATCGAACCGGGGACCTCTCGCATGGTAGGCAGCGCCACAACCGCAGCGCCTCGAAGGTCGTTCTATAATTCATATGTTTGTAGGGTGAAAAGCAGAATAGATATACCATAACGAAATCGTTATTAAACTGTGATTGTAACGAAACGGATAAATAGTAACGAAACTCATAATGAAAGAGTGCGAACACATAAATCAACTTTATTAATTAACTTGCAGACACACAGGTTAAAAAATGATTGATTGAAATGAATGATGCTTTTTCATGAGGAGCGCAGCATGTTTTATAGTGCCAAAACCTCTACTGTACTTTTGTTAGAAGCATCCTTGAATATGCATCGCAGTTATGCAACCCTCGCTATGATATATATATATATATATAATTTAATATAAATATAAATAAAATAAAATATAATATAAAATAAAATATAAATTCATGAAGTACCTTTGCTTGCGTTTGAAAATTCCTTACAGTTCATCAAATTACGTCAACCTATGTAAACAATTTCATATTCTTCCTCTTACAAAGCGACCTGAGATCGCTGACTTATCTTTCCTGTTTAAAATAAATACAAATAAAATTAACTGCCTGATTAACTAAACAAATTTAATTTGATTTTTCCTTCTAGACGTCTATAATTCAACCCTGTCGTCTATATTCCTCCTGCTGGTACCAATTATCAGAAAAATATATTTATGTGGCGAGCAAGTGACAATTTTAATAAGCTGATTAGGCAATTTGAACTCGACCTATTCTGCACGAGTGTTAGTTCAGCGAGGCAGCGGCTGAACAGAGAATTCTTCAGCGTATTTGCGAACAATGACTGAGTAATTAGCATGCTCCCATTCAGCTAATTGACATTTATTGTTATATAACTACGTTATGTAAGCGAAACTAATTCGATATTAAGTTCATATGCATTTTTTCTTTTCTTTATCATGACTCTACACGTGAAAACTTTTTATTGGCCCCCTGTGTTTATTTTTGTTTGTCTGTGTATAATATGCTATTGGTTTTCCCAATATACAAATAAATATATAAATACATAAAATAAATATTAAAAAACTCAGTTAACTGTTATTTAGTTTTTCATTTTAATATTTTTATTTAATTAGTAAATGTTATATAAAAACCGACTGCGGTTCTATAAAAAGTACAAAAGAAGCAGACGTAACGTAATTTTGAAATTCGATTTAATTATTAGTACATTGTTAAATTAAATACTTTCTTCTCCATAGAGGTAACCAGTTGCATTCATAAATTTGTATGTTAGAAGTTCAGTTTTTCAAAGATTGAAAATGCAGTTGGGGTATTTGTTTTTATTATAATTCCACTCATTATGTATAAGTTATTATTATTATTTAATTAACATTTAAATATTATTACAAAGCTCATGTTATGAATGAAACCTTAGTATAACGAAACTGAGAGATCAGTTTCAATGTTCGTCAAAGAGCAAATTGCAAATGGCGTTAGACCTTCCCTTAATATTGTCGACATAGCTTTAGAAAGTGTTATCATTGTATAAAAATACAATTTATTGGTAGAATTGTTGTTAGATCGTGCCAAAAATGTCGTTCTCTAACCCTTAGTTACGAAATTAACAAAAATGGTTATTCAAATTAAGCTAATTCTTATATAGTTTTTTTTTGCAATCCATTCCATTTCATAATTAATATAATGAGTGGTGTTTTGTAACCAAAATAAGACTTAAATAAAATAAGTATTTATTTTAATCAATCAAAATCGCCAAATTGTGGAGACATTTAAAATTGGTATGGAAGAAATTTTGTATTAAATAAAAAAATAATATAAGTTGTTTCTGACTGCATGAATCAAAGAAAAAAAACGGAGTTTGAGAAAAATAAATGCACTACATATTAATATAGAACTAATTTTAATTGCGAAAAGATAAAAGACGTTTTCGTGTCTAAAACTTACGGGACAACTTAAATTGTAACAATTTTTATCTCTTCTATTACTCATGGAAGTCTCCATATCACTTTTTGTCATTAGAGAAAAAAATAATTACGTCCGTGCAATATTTTCTTTATTTTCCACGTTCCCAACCTGATATAACAAAATAATAGCTCTTTTTCTTCTTTATAAACCATAGATAATAGCGTAAAATTACCTCTTGATTGTAGTTTACCATCAATGAGAATTTGTACAAAATAGTTGTGCTTTTGTTTTCCTAGTGCCTTTGTCAAAATATCTGCTACGTTTTTATTAATTCTCGTTTTCAAATGAAATCTTTCACAAAATTATATTTGATATCGATATTTGACCTCTTACTGTTTTATTTGACTCCATTAATTGAAGGCATGTATTTAAATGCCAAACTAATAATCTCCGATTTTTTGTTCAAAATATCTCAAACTTGCAACTAAAATAACAGCTCAGAATTTACCCACAAAATAAAATAAATTTTGCAAACTATTTAACTACTTATAGAAAACCGTTATAATAAGTGATTTTTATAATAACTGATATCTAATCATTATTTTATGAACTACAAAAATTTAACCCAAATTTTTTTGAACGAAGCCCCTATTATTCTTTGGGGCCTATACGTTTAATAATGAAAACACCATCTAATCAATATTTATTAACTAAACAATCAATCAAAAATCACCGAAATGCAAACATAATAACAACAAAGAACGATAATTCAGGTTTTGAATCATAATTACTTGCAATTACAATATATAAAAAAACTGGTAGTATTTAATCGGACAGCAAAAATGTTCAACAAAACACTTATGTTTCGTTTGCTCTTACATATTCAAACATTTTATTATAGCTTCGCTTCGCTCACCCCCTTTATCCTTCGCCTAAGCTACCACACTACCTCGCCCTGATATTTGCTGTACAAATCAGTGTTTTTGGTGCGCGGTTTAATATTTCCCATTGAAATCTAATTAAAGCCTAAATAAATATAATAATTCTGCAAACGCTAGAGCCGCAGCTATATATTCAAATTGTTACGATAGAAGACTACAAAACCACTCAAGATTTTCCTATATGTTTTATCGCCAGCCCAGTCAGCATCAGTATAACCAACTTAGCGTCAACTGCTATCCCGTTTATATACGAGAGATTTCGATTTAATTTGTTTGAGATAACATAATACACGCCTAGCTGATTTCCTTATTGATATTGTCAGACCTGCCCAAAAATCTACTTAAAAACACCTGCAAAGCAAGTATCTGGTCTAATCGAAGTAGCTAAGTATTGAAGATAAACTATGAGCTCACGATATGGAAGATCGAATGTTATACCTTCATCATCATCTGTTGCGAAATTCACTTCCATGGCGTATCCGCTCCTTTGCAATCTCCCATGTTAAACTTATCAACTATTTATTGCCGATTCTTGATAAATTAAAATATTTTCTGGCGTTCTCAGAATATCCAATCCAAAATAAAGACTTTCTTCCCCAAGGTCATTTACATTACATACATTATTTATGTTTCTTTCACTTTTTGACATTAAAATAATATCTACTAAATAGACTGACAAAAATACCCTTTTGCCACTAATCTGGCCTTTTTTGTACCATCTCTCTTGGTGGTGTATACCCATTTGGTACCTATGACCCTCTTATCTTTAGGCAATTCTGATTCTGCCCATATTCCCAAGAATTTTAGGGATTTCGATTCTTTGTCTAGTATGCCTTGCCATTCTTGACCTCTCCCGGCAGCTTCTTTGTAAGACCCTGGATCATCCATACACAAACAGTAGGCTACATAAGTTACATAATCTTCAAATATTTTTGGAGGCCTCAATTCTGCCGCTTCTTGTTTTTACTACATTTTCATCTGCAATGTCAGGTTCAGTAACCGTGTTTTCATTTTCTTAATTATTTAAAAAAATAATAACTCTTGACCTATCGTGTTCGTTATCAGTTTATTTACATTCATTATAAACAATTTCAACTTCATCAAATCTCACGTCTCGAGAGACAATAATTTTATTATTTTAGAGGCCCATAAGTTATATCCTACCATTCTCCACTCATGTGCTCTTTCCGAAAGTTTACCATGCCTTTGCACCAAATGCACGAAGTTTTCTTAAGTCTCTGCTCCCGTATAAAACTTTAAATTAAAATCCATAGAGGTGCAGCGGTTTATCTCATAAGCTGCACATTTGACAGCTTCACGCCACAAGTTCTTTGGTAACATAGTTTCAATAAGCATAGTCCTTGTTGTGTTATACAAACTGCGATTCATGCGTTCTGCAACGCCGTTGCTGGCTGAAGAACATGATAAAATATATTCTAAAACTATGCCTTTATGATTACAAAACTGACGTAGTTTATTGCACGTGTAATCGCCGCCATTGTCACACCATCTTTTAATAGATTTTATATATCTATATATGTATTATGTATATAGTTGATAATATTGTCAGCAGCTTTCGTTTTCCATTTTAATAAGAAAACTACACAAAAGTGAGAAAAATTATCAATAATAGTTTAAAATTTTATTTCAACCGATATGTGGACGGACCGGCTATATCACTATGTCACAGTTTTTAGACCTGACTTGACCTACATCTCTGTATACTTTTAAATGGTAACCTTGTTGCCTTAGCCCTAAGCCCATAGAGTAGTTCCATTTAAAAAAATCGCATATTTATTTCAAAATATGATTTCATTTGGTTTTTCCAGTAGTTTTCAAACAGATAGATGATTATAGGCTACGCCTTTAAAGCATTTTATTGGCAAACAGCTGCTTTGTTAGGCAAGTAAGTCTTCACCATTGGCTATATTAATTTTTAATGCCTGCTTTCGTTTGTTATGCTTGAGTATAATTATCCGATATAAAATTTTGTGATGAACCTGAGTCTACTACAAAAGAAAGTTGATTAAGAAGGCGAATTCAAGTTAACTTGTAAGCCATCGCTTACAAGTTAAGTTGAATTCGCCTTCAATCATATACCTCACTTCGTCAGTAGTTTCATCATCCCTTGATGTACTTGCTCTTTTCGCACCTCGAACGCATTCCTACTTCCTGTCTATATAAATCACCACCTCGGGCAGAAGCTCTTCGAAGGGAAGTGTAATTCTGTCTGTTTTGAACACCTGTGCGGAAGTTTATTGCTTTCTCTTCTCTTTCATTGTAATTCCAGCATTCTGTATGAAATGTATTGTCTTCGTTTGGTGATATTATGTCATTTACTCTTATTTATGCATCAAGTAGAGTACTTTTTATCTTCTCCAAAGTTAGCTCTTCGTTCAGTACCTCTAAGACTGTTGTAACTTTATTTTATTTATCCGGTAACGCGAGTTATAAATGTACCACTTAATCAGACTCATCCATTTGAGAGATCACTTCAACTCAATTCAGTGAAAAAAAATAGTAATTTGTCACAACTGTCACATTTTAACTCTATTAACCTCTTTTTCAAATTGTATTTATTCATTCTTGTGAAAATATATTCTAAGGACTCCATCATCAATATCGCACTTTTGCATCCTTTTACAATTTCTAAAAATGTATCCGCTGTGCATTTTACAATTAGGGATCTAGTTTTTGCATCTCTCTTTTTGTTTTCAGCTTTTATGTCAGCACAGGCCACTATATCACATAGACCTTTCACCTCCATTAGCAACTCCACTCTAAACTTCCAATTATGAAAATTGTTTCCGTCTTCTAACCGAGAAATTATATTTTGATTTTTCGATTGGGCCATGTTTTCTTCTTGGCCTTCTGTAATGGTACACGAGAGTCAGTTAATTTGATACTTCATTTTGCGTGACAGAGGGCTAGCCCATTGCCGCGCTGTATTTGTATACAAGAGTCGATTCATTTAACGTTTGGGTTTTTGAGTAGCTCAGGGTAAGGTGGGCAAAAACAATGAGCCGAGCGCGTGCGATGGTTCGAGGAAGGTTACAGGTCAATTTTTTTTGTCGCATTCCTGCGGAATGTTTAGGGATCAGAGCCGATTTGGCTGCGCGCTGAATAAATTATGAATAACTAAATAATGGAAGGAACTAAAGAACGGAACGTGCCGTGTAACTGCGAACACTTGTTTACATTCTCGTCTTACAATTATCGGAAAATAAAATAGTTACCGCGGTGAAACTACTTCCAAACTCAAGATAAATATTATTTGACCAGTGTGCTACAAAGTGAACATTCTGGATTGCTGAAATTCATGTTAAATAGTAAGTTAAAACTCAAAATCTTTAGTACTAGCCGACCAAACATAATTGCATACGTCAACGCAAAAGAGAGAGGCCCAACATACAGAGAGAGAGAGAAATACAAACAGACAGCTAGTGTCACCGGAAAGGACCAATCAACGATCACATACCCCGATTGCGTTCCGCTCCACGCATTGTGTCTTTACTGCAACCATTGCGGTTGTTTTGGTACTGCTACTACAGTACAGAGGGCGCTGATATAAAATTGCATTAGAAAACTTCAAACAGCTATGGCAAATTGTGATGCTTGTCAGCAACATGCGAATATATCAGATCGCATACAATGCTGCTGTTGTAAAAATATATACCACTACCAATGCTTAAATATTACAAATGAGCAATATACAAAAAACACGCACATGTACGATATTTCTTGGACCTGTCCTGAATGTGCAAATGTAACTAGGAGACAAAGAAATGACAATACTCCCGCGCGAAGCATCCATTCATCAACATTATATGCAGACTCCGAATGCGAACAAAGTTTCACGAGCGATACCCTAACTGGTAAATTATTGGCAAAAACTACTTCACAAGATGCAAATGTTTCTGACCTTAGTGAAGTCCCCACCCACCTAAAGGAGCTGAGTGATCTTTTGGATAGCAAATTAAAAATAGCACAACATCAAATAATAACAGAAATATCATCCAGATTAGAAGTTAAGATAACAATTGCCATGCAAGAATTGAAACAAGAATTATTTAAAGATGTAAAAAACTTGAAGTTAGAACAAGCAAAAATGTCTAATCATCTAACAAAGATAGATAATGATATTAAAAAGTTAGAAGAAGATAAGTTAAACTTAGAAAAACAAATAGAAAAGTTATCGTCCAAGATCTCCCAAAACCAAGCCCCCTATACAAACTCTCCGACAAAAGATTGCAGTGACAATTCTAGAAAGGTGGTATTATACGGACTTGATGAAATCTATGGCGAGAATGAATACAGCCTGAACAATACAATTATTGAAATATTTGCAGAACTGTACAATGTGGATCTTGGCGGATATATTGATCAGATATTTCGTCTTGGAAGAAAAGGATACCGTCGGCCTATTGTAATTGAAGTAACTAGCAAGATCATGTGTAAATACATAACACAAAATTCTACGTTTCTCAAAAACACCGGACTCTACATATCTGAATATTATGATGAAGAAAAACGAAAAGAACGGATCAAAATGCAAGAATTAATGAATTCCGCAAGAAGAGAAGGGAAACACGCAATTATAAGAAATAACAGATTGATTATAGATGGAAAAGAACATTATACAGGAAGCAAGACCGTGAAATATAATAATGAAAACAATTACCAGCAATTGAATGGAAGTAAAACCGAAAATTATACATTTCGCAAATAAACAACAAGACCAGTTCTTTAAAATCCTATTTCAGAATATGCAAAGTCTATACAATAAACAAGATATATTAGAAACTTTCGTCGATCAGAATCCATTCCATGCTATATGTATATCTGAATCGTGGTTGTCCCCAGCAAAATTGGATTTAATTAGTATTACAGGCTATAAGATTGCATCTTCATATTGTAGAGTTAACTACGCCGGAGGAAGTGTGTGTATACTATTACCTGAAAATACAGAGTTTATAGAGAGAAAAGACTTTGAAAAGTTTTCTGTTGAATATGTTATAGAATTATGTGCTGTTGAATTATATAATGAAAATATTTTATTAATATCCGTATACTGGAACGGCAGAGAGAAGGACATATTTAATAGGCAACTCAAACTCTTATTAACTCATATCAATAATAACTATCGTCACTGTAACGTAGTACTAGGTGGCGACTTTAATATAAATGTACTAGTAAACGATACACAATCTAATGACTTACTAAATGACAAAATGGAAAAATCATATTCAAAAAATTCACATGAAATTATCACGCTTCTGTTACGCTCTAAGAGAAATAAAAGAATCCACTGACTTTTCCTCTGCTCTAGCCATGTATTACGCTTATGCGTATGCATGGCTAAGTTATGGTGTTACACTATGGGGAAACAGCGTCGATGCACCTCGACTATTTACAATGCAAAAAAAGCTAATCCGAATCATATTTAACTTAAAGCAAACAGATAGTTGTCGACCCTTTTTTCAAAAACATAAACTCCTTACCCTCCCTTCAATTTATATTTTGGAACTATGTAAATTCGTCCGGAAATACAATCATTTTTTCAATCGCCGTGAGCAAATGAATCAAAAAAATTTGAGACATAAGAACAGACTTCATTTACCATATTCAAGGTTAAAACTACACTCTTCCAGTCCATATATTATGGCAATAAAAGTTTATAATAAACTACCGAAATCATTGACAAATGAACCAAAAGATAGCATTTTCTTTAAAAAACTAAAACTAATGTTAATAAATAAAAGCTACTATACGTTATTAGATTATTTAAGTGATAGCCTACAAAAATAAATTAGCTGCCTTCTCCCTCCCTGTGTTGCTGTGCCCGTAAGGGTCCATAATGTGAGACAATTTATTATAATTATTAAGACCAAATGTACCATTATGGAATGCAAATAAACTATTGAGTATTGAGTATTGAGTATTGAGGTTATTATGGAACGATACGGAGAAAGCTATTATGTTGACTGCAAATATACAATTGCGTTTGTTTGGTATGATATGGCGAGTTTGACACCACGTGTTTGAATATCATTCTAGTGGTGTTTGTCTAGTGCGCTAGCGGTCGGGAAGGCTTAAATTAATCAAAACCGCTTTTTATAGCCAGCGATCGACAAATTCTGTGTATTGGCAATACCAAATGATTTGAGTGATAGCCAATGGTTGATTAGAAACTATGCGTACACACAATTTGTAGAACGGCGGATCTGCATGGCATGTTTGATTGAAATTAGACCCTGTGTAGTTAGAGATAAGAAGCTTTCGCTAAGAGTCTATAAATACGAGAGCGTGGGAAGGGAAGGGATTCATTCAGTCTCAGCGTCAAGCTACTGTGACAGTCGTCGTTCAGCAGTTCTAAACAGTTTTGGTCTGCCGTTTTACGCGTCTGAACTGGACGAATTGTGATTGCGTGTTTCAGTGGATTTTCGTGAGTGTCTGAAGCGCCGAGATATACCTCGGTTCCTATCCTTTAAATCAACCTACCCCAAATTCCAAAACTATCCTTGGGTCGTTAGATAAGAACTAGTAGGTAATTGATCTGAGTCTGAGTCTGGGCTTGGAGCGACCCTAAATTGCTTTTTCCTTCACCATAGGGTTCCTGGATTGGCTCTTAGGATATTCGCGGGCTAATCCTCTCCTCATTCCTTTCGAGTAGCGAGTTTTGAAATTCCCACACACACAGTCATTAAACATACAAGCACATTCAAATCAAACTCAACCATTTTCGAGTGGTGTCGATAATGGACGTGTTATAACACTAGGATTTTAGACTAGGCTAGACAGGAGTTTAGTTGCGGCTAAACCTAGGTTGGCAGGGCATAGGGAGACTGTTTGATCGATGAGGTTCCGCGGATGGAAATAACAAATTCAGAACAAAATTAAACCGGTGTCAACACAGATAACCTATCCTGTTGATATTTTGACATTTGAGTGTTGTCGGGGACGCGCGAAGAGATCAAATTACAGTCTAAAGTTCATTGTTTAGGACCGGGTAGATTGTTTTGCCTTGCCTTGGATCGGTTTGGATTCAAGTTGCATCTTTAAATTAAATGTAAATTTCGCTGGAGGTCTAATGTGTAGGCTGAGTCAAATATATATGATTGGGCTCGGTCGAGGATGTGCTGAGGTCAGTGAAGTTCATAGATCGGTATTTACCGAAGTATGCACTTCGCTATGGTGAGGGTTAGATCTCCTAAAGCGCTAATGACAACGTTTCGATAACATCCAGCTCAAATTGCGCAGAGTTGAAGGTTTCAAAACGTTACGGACCTTTTGAGGTAACCGCTAGTTCAAACCCATTTCGGAAAATCAAATCGCAATTGTGTAAACCGGTCTATTCGGATCGTTATTGCCGTGAACTAAATATATAGTTGGAACCACCACTAGCCGCTACTAGCGAGCACATGAAATATCATTGAGTGCTCACGTCGTAAAACTACGACGGATATCTATACGATATCCCAAACAAATATTATAAACTGTGGTCAACCACTAAAAGAAGTTCCAAGCGCCCATATATACAAAAAAATAAATGGTACCATCACACAAAATACAACAACGATCGATCTGGCGCAATACACCGCTAACTGATGCGAAATACCGGCTTGTGGACATATATGCTTTCTCTGTCTAACTTGAAACTGTAACTTCCTGAATCAATCTTCCGTTCGACTATTGTACGCCTAACGAACTTCTCAACGAACTAGAAATTCAGACTTATCATTCTTAACTTACAAATTTTACAGCTGAATCGGGACATCTCTTTTTGGGGTAGGTAGAATAGACGATCATAGCTACTGATAGCGGTGGCTCGACCTTAGCCTTTAATGCCGTTACACTTCTGCTCCAATAACTGACATGTTATGGAATGAAATATTATCCGAAATATTGATAATTGGGTATATGGGGCGGCCCATAACACATATACTCTCTAATTACTCTTGGGAGTCTCCATATTCCTATCTATCATTAGAGAAACAAATATTTACGTCCGCACACTATTTTCGTTATGTTTTCAGTTCCTCAACTGTTATAACAAAAACAACAAGTTCTTCTTTATAAACCATGGATAATAGCGTAAAACCAATAACCTCATCATGAAGACCTTATACTAAAGTGTCGTGTCATTAACATACAATCAACATTCTGTTGCAATACGGTTAAAGGAATGACACTCCAGTTTCGGCAGCGAATCTCGGTCGACGAGCACTTGAAACTTCAGTATTTCACGCCCTCGCCAAACATGGGTGACATTCGGTGGTCATTGAATATGTCATGCGGACGACCAGCCGCATAACGTGACTCGGATCATAATTATTATAGGATGCGATAGTGCTTACCTCGGTCACATTGTCTGTGTACCTCGGTGGAATTAATGTAATAACCTATGAAGAGATTCAAAATTTTACCAGCGTACTCAACCTAGAGAAGTCGCAATTTTTTTATGTTGACTAAGCATTAAGCACCTACTATTAAACGAGGATTATTTGTAACTATATATGTTTTGAAATCTCGAAAACACTTCTACTGCTTTCAATGAAATTTGCTATATAGAGGTTTTTGGAGGCTAAAAATCGATCTAACTAAGTATTATAACTGGAAAAACGTGTTTTTCTAAGTTATCTCTCTTTTATCTTTTCCGTACAATGTGATCGGTAATTTCACTTTATGACAATGGAAATAGGGTAAAATTCCAATGACAGAAACAAATAACATCATAATTTCCGTGGGATTCCCGCCCTAATATCACGTGGCTGTATTTACTTATTTAGTACGTCGGAGAGAGAAGCCTTACCAAAAAGTTCCGGTCAAATAAGGTTGAGGCTAGTTTGCTTGCTGGAAGAAATCTCTTTTAAGTGATAAGCTCGACTTTGTACATATGTTTTTTCTTATTATATCTTTTAAATTACTGTGTTCAATTCCTTCATCCTCCTTGCTTGATCAAGCAAGCAAGCAAGTTTTTTAGTCACATGGCATGGGTATTCAATCAATCAGCATACAAATATGCGTAAGCCGGTTGATGATGAGATTGATGAATGATGTCCAGTCTGATGATTTGTTATCGGCGTGACAAACTGCACCAACCCCAGATATTTTGTAATTATCCACAGAATAAAAAACTCTTAAACTTTAAATTTCGACAGCAGAATCGTCAAGGTTTTGCGTCTCAAGCGAGAGTTTCTAGATAAGAATCGGGCCTTTGTCTCTGTCCTGCAGCCTTATGGCGTAACTCTCTGAAGTTCATAGCGTGTGTCTATGGTTCATCTCATGCTCATACAATTTCATCGATTGCGGGGTATCACCGAAAGCTTCTAGGCTTCATTCAATGAGCTTGGGATTGGCCTCCATTATATCCATTTGACAGATGAAGCTGGTGCAAGGTGTCAAACGTAAAAGTCTATATGAAGTTCATAGCTCAGACGACTTACGCCATAAGGCTGCTGGTTCCCACGACCTAGAATATACTAATATGGCACAGAGTAATGTACCCATGTCCCTGTATATAAATGTTTGTTTATGATTTTTGCACTTGCATGATAAAGTATTGTTCATTGTACTATAGTTTAAACGGGTGAGCACTGTGATAGCAGTTATTGACCCGAGTGCTACTGCGAATCGAATCATACATGGTAACTAACTATGGTAACGATCGGCGACCGCTACCAAGATAAGCTAAACGACAGTATTTCGAACGTTGCATCTAATAAGTGAGTGTCGCTAATACAATCACGAGCATACAGTGGTAGACAAATGTCAATGACCGCTATTTCATTGCTAACCCGAGAAGACATATACCATACTATATTTGTCTACCTTCTCATACATATATCAGAATTTGGCAAACAGAAAGTCAATGGCTGGACCGGCCAAGTCTTAAGCAATATTAATATAAGTGCACGGTTTGTGTTCGGAGCTACGTAGTAGGACACCCAGAATATAGAACCACATAATAGCTAATTTTAAGAACTACTACGTCGTTCGTTCGTGCGTCCTGGGTCCGAATTCCGGCTGGGGAGGAAGAAACAAAAAACAGGTCTTGGATGTTTGTGTGACTTTGCTGTTTCTGATTCCCACGATACAGGGTATCCTAATTTGGGGCCAGAAGCAAGGCAGTCTCTTTATGTAAAACAACAAAATAAAACTGTTTAGGAACAGAAAACAAATTGGTTTAGGTTCAAGTTGAAGCTTGCTTCGAGACTTCTATGACCGGGTCGTCAAAAGTCATCGAATGGTTCGTGGTGAAGGGAGATATTCGAAAACCTACATTTTTTCAGATTATCTCGGGTAAGTTACTTGAGATTGGGCGGCGATGGTGTTGGCCCTACATCTCGCAAATATTTTTTTACGGATCCCAATGGTTTACAAAAGTTGTTCGGATTAATAACCCTTAACCCTACCATTTTATAAAAAGGAAGGAAAACTGCCTTATGCTAGGACGTAGGCTTGGTTCGCACTTGGCGACGCGCCAGTCGCATTGCCGCTTCGCAAAATGATGATTAAATTTCTGTCCGAGCAGCGACAAGTGAACACGTAAAGACCGTGTAAATTTTATTTCGGTTTACACTCTCTCGTTTAGTTAACCGAGCTACCGCGGTGGGCACCTACAGATACTAAATTATACAGCAGTGTTGTACTCTGTTTCCTTTTTTGTCAAGTCATATCAAGGTGACAGAGACAAAGGTTTCCGGCGTTTACCTCCAATTGGATAATTGCCACTCTGTGTCTATATATGTCTATAACACAATACCAACGTGTTTACAGATTGCTATACTGACTAGAGGCTGTTTAATGGCTGCGCAAGCTGCCGCCACTGTAAGCTCACGTAAAATAAATATATTTTATAACGTTCAGGATGCGGGCACGATTAATTGTATATTCTTATAATCTCTATTGCATTTTCACTTAAGTTGAAGGCCCTTGATATTGAGTGGATGCCTAACCTCAATCTTCTTACATCTTACCAAAAAACATCGTATCTGCTATCATCTAATCCCTTCACATGAAACCTCTTGAAACCGATGTAGGCGTGTTCGTGTTGACCCTCAATGGCGAATTCAGCACTATCAATAGTGTTACTTCTTTTTAGCTACAAATGTGAGCTACGGTATGGCGACAACTTGTGGTCAGTGGTCGCCACTCGCCACAAGTTGGTTGCCGTTTTGTGGCGACATGTAGAGCTCCTTGTGCGGCGAGGCTTAGTGTGTTAATGATATAATTACATAATAATTTAACGAGGACCGGTAGTATATCGATACCTATATATAGATATAAGTATCGATATACTACCGGTCCTCGTATCAATAGATGACTGGGGCCTGACGGTACCCATAATTATCCTATAAAGATTATTCAAGGTGATTGCTTTCGAAACAATGAATTATCGTCTCAACTATCGATAGTTCGACCATCGACTATCAAGCAGCACGACTCCAAATTCTGTCCTCCGCGATACTAACCTAATCGTATGACGTCATAATTAAAACGCGATGGCTCACGTAACACTCGGGCTGGCAGATGGCGACACCTAATGACGTTACAGTGCTAATTAATAGGCCATACGACGGGTCTATCAGTAGCTCTGCTCTTATAGAGCTATAGGCTCAATCGTAGCGTAATATCATCATCATTGGTGGTCTAATCGTCTCTTAAGGTATTAATAAATTAGCTCTACTTACTTTCAATGTTAGTTACTCATTCATCGCCCTTTATAGGTAAATCGGTTAATTTAAATATTCGATTTAATTATTCGCAAAAGCAACTGATAGTAGGTTCATTTTTCACCATTTTCTTTCAATAAGTACCGTACATTACAGTCGCGAGTCGGACTAAGATGTTACTGCCTTAGCCTCGCCGCAAACGGACCACAAAGCATCGCCACAAAATGCCAACCAACCACCCCTTTTTCCTATACTCTTCATACTATTTTCATGGTACTCACCGGTTGCCGCCACACGCTACAAATCGTCGCTGCTCGTTTCTTGTGCTACCGGTCACTAAAGGCTGCCCCAAAATACTGAGCCACGCCACTCAAGCGAACCTCACCCCTCTCTCCCCGCACTGCAGTCAACCCGTTCGAAACACTCGCGACCAACGCCCTTGGTCCTTTACTTGACAAGACCTGAATTCCATTATGAGGCATCGCGGTTACGCACTTCATGTCATGGTAATACAATTCAAAACTTAAAACGGGAAAATGCCATCACATGATGACGTAAGGTATACAATAGTTAATCCTTTTGGAGCTAGATATTATTATCCATAGAATACATTAAGAGTAGGTTTTTTAAAAATTTAACCTGTAAACTTGGGTAAACCCTAAAACGGTACTTTTATGACAGACGTCATCTAGAGTACTAAAGATACTATTGTGGGCATTTGTGGGGAAAGAACAAAAAAAAATGCCTTAATTGTTATGTCATTATGTTTTCTTTTCCGGCTAGCAGAGCAGCGCTAGGGTTAACGGGCGCTTCTTTTTTGGATGCTTCGGCGCATAATGAATGTTATAAATAAGCGTAGAGGATACTTAAATAAACAAAAAATGTATGATCATATTCGATCTAACTTAAATACTAAGAAATACATATTCTTTGTTTAAGTGTCGTCTGCCCTTATTTACAAAATTCATCGTGCGGCAAAGCAAGCAAAAAAGAAGCGGCCACCGACCACTTATAGCGGCATTTTGTGGTGACGTTTTATGGTCTGTGTGCGCCAAGGCTTAGACTAACTCCATCATGTCGTACTAATAGTATCTTTAGAAATCATATTTTCCAACCCAGACAGGAAGCACACCGCTTACCTAACGTGACGTGCGCCTTCTACAAAATTAATTTCCCTCCTCCTAACAGCGTAAAACTAATTTCTGCCGGGGTGGACAGTTAATATATATTCCAGAATAAATTATCTCTGCCCTGAACCCGGGTCAAAGTACCCAATTAGGCTTACTCGCCGTTGCGGGCGACCTCAAAACTCCAGTTATCTTGGCAACGCCAAAAAGTAAATCCAAATTATTAATAATTCAAATATTAGACAAGATGGGGTACGACGATGATTCGGCGAGAACTGGATGCGAGAATTTCCATTTGATGTACAGTCGAGATGAGATGAGATGATTAAATAGCTAGTATGTTTGCCTCACGTATTCGTGCGGTGAAGTGCAGTGAAGTAGTCGGACAAATGCACTCGCGTTGCTCTATTTTACTACCTACATCCTATTTGTACTAGTATTGTAAATACTAAATATCGCAGAGCTATTAGTATGCTATGTTTCGGTTTATTAACAAATTCATAGATGGATGTTTTCATACTATTTAAAGCTATAACCTTTAAACCTTTCAAATACGGTTTATGTGGGGAACACTGAAATACCGGTATCATAAATAAATACAAAAAAGTTAAGAATGCAATCAAAGAAACTTAATACTCAAAACAGAATCAATCAACACATCAAATAATAAAACAGATTACAAACTATGTTAGGCAAGCCGCATACGACATCCACTCCAAACCTTAGTGCCCACGTCAATCATAATTAAACATCTCCCCATATCTATGGCTGATCTTCATTATAGCACGTTCACGAGATAGGTCAGCGAGATACAGCACGCTCAACCGGCTCTTGTTAATTACTGAAGAGATCTACTTCATATCGAGACGTCTTTGATCTTATTATCTCTCTGTTTGCCCTCCGTCTTCGGCAAATCAATTATTCAATACCCTTCGCTTGTTGCAGGTGAAACCACCCATCGCCGATGAGATGGAAATGCGAGCTCTATGGCACGGTTCCAGCTGGCTGATCTTGATACTGTACATCACAGAAACTGGCAGCGATTGGCTGAGCTGCGCCGAAGTGCCGGTTTGCCACTGCAAATGGTCATCGGGGAAGAAAACCGCGTCGTGCGTATCAGGAGGATTAGAACAACCGCCCAGACTGTCAACAGACATCCAAGTACTCGATCTACATGGGAATGCACTAAAAAATTTACCGCAAGATTCGTTCGCGAGAATTGAGCTGCTAAACCTGCAACGTCTCAACTTAAGCTCGACGCTCCTCAGATCTATACATGCCGACGCCTTCCGGGAACTACGGATACTTATAGAGCTAGATCTTTCCCAGAACGAACTATTCCAAATATCTCCCGACACGTTTCGCGGGAACGATCGACTTCGCCTATTAGTTTTAAATGATAACCCATTGAATAAGTTAGTAGCCGAGCAATTCCCGCCGCTGCAGCATCTGAAAAGGCTCGAACTATCTCGGTGTAGGCTCCGCAATATTCATCCTTGGGCCTTTGTACATTTAAGAGCGCTGGAAACTGTGCAAGTTCATCAGAATTTGCTGTCGTATCTACATCAAGACACATTCAATTTACCTCTATTGAAAACATTGACGCTTTCAGAGAACCCTTGGTATTGCGACTGCCGACTCAGAGAGTTTCATGAATGGTTTGTAAATAGCAACTTAGGAAATGAAGAAGTTACGTGTGGCGGGCCAGAGACGAAACTGCAGGTTTCATGGCGAAGAATACAAGGAGAAGAAATGATGTGTCCACCCGAGGCTGTGCCAAGTCCGTCAGTTATAAGAACAGAAGCTGGCGCTGACATTTCTTTTGGGTGCTTTGCACAGGGAGATCCAAAGCCATTAGTGACATGGGTCTTTCACAGTGTAGAAGTTTTAAACGAGACCTATAAAAACAGTGAAATCTTCGTAAATCGTTATCAAACAGATTCGTTTAACGAGTACAGTGATGACGTCTTAAATAAAAGTTCGCAGTGGCTTAACGTGACCATAAATAATGTGACAAGTGATTTAGCTGGTGAATGGGTATGTAATGCTAAAAGTGTTGCGGGAGTTGCCAAAGTTTATTTGACTTTAGTTCTACCGAAGGCTCGTATAGCAACTGCAAGAGCGGCTCCAGACTATTCATCATTCTTCGTCGTAGCTGGATCTTTATTAGCCATGACTGGTGCAGGATTCTTAGCAGCTTGCTTTTGTTGGAAAACAAAACGTCGAAGAGTGCCGCCTAGCAGAAGTTTCACGGATCAAGAAAAGAAGTTACTTGATACTTCTATTGCTGTTACTGACAGGACCAGTGCTGATTTAGGATCTTCTTCGTATGGCTTCGAAATGTTCGACCGGTCTATGTCAATGGACAGCGAAGACACGCAGAGATGTTTGGATCCCGTACAAATAACGATAGAGCCTGGGGCGTTTCCACCACCACCAGCAGAATTTTCGATCCCTGCTCCCTATGGTAGTATATTTATATCAGTTCAAGTTGGCCGTAATGACGAGTACCCGGATTTATTGGGTGGGGGTGCAACTTTGCCAAGAAGGAGTAGAACTTGCTTCTTGAAATCTGATTATGATAATATGGGCCCGAGGATAACCGCAGCGGGTAGTTCCGTCTGGTCGCTACCCGGCTCAAATGCGGATAGTAATGCTATAAAAGAAAGTCAGGAACCAATACATCTCTCAACTTTTTCTACTGAATTCACGGCACTATGAGGTTTTCTACTCAAGGCTAAGTTAAGGTTTTAAATCTATTGTAAATAGCACCAGGTAAGTATTTAATTGATAAATGCTTTAATGAAATGTTCGCATATTACTTAGTTTTGGTTCTTAAACGTAATTTTAAGTATTCTTAAATTTATGGCCTTTCTTTAACATTATGTCTGTATCACTTCGCTGTTAATTTATAACATATCATTATAAAGTATTATGAGTGTGAATACTAATATTAGTTTTAATTTAATTTGGTATAAATGATGAATAAATTATTTACTGTAAAATATGAAATTCAGGCTATGGTATGTAAAAGAATAATAACATTTAAATTACTTGTTCACCTTTACATTACATCTAACAACTCCAAATTATTTAAATGACCAGCCTATAGGCAAGATTTTTTTCTCAATTTTCTGCTGTCATAGTTTTTGTGAGTCATCCGCTGCTTATTTAACCCGTGATACGTAGATATTTTTTTCAAAATCATAGGACTGAAAACAGGTAGATCGTATACGAATTCATATTTCATTTTATTAACATAGTAACTGTAACCTCTATAAAATATTATGAAATGACTCAAATTACTTTAGTAATTTCTGAAATAAATTATCTGTCGATACAGATTTGTCTAAGTTAAAAAGTAATCATTATTATTTAGGTAGATAGAGTAATTTGGTAAATAAAATATATTTGTACAGGATGATTCGTTACAAGTGTAAAAAGGTACCGATTAGTACCTATTACTTAGAAAAAAAAGCGACTCAATTTTCATAATCTTCATAGATGTTAGTGTATATAACGCTACTTTCTGCCATCATTGAACTGCATCATGAATAACTAAGGCGAATAATCCTGTAAACGAAAATAAAGTTGTACATTTAAATTTGAATGCTTTATTATAATAATTATACCAAAAGAGAGAATAAAGAGAATGAATTTAATTTGAAGTTTTATTTCATTTCTATGGGTGATGACATAAATACACTATCTGTTATATAGGTGAACATATGAAATTTACGTGTTCAATGTATATGTCACCGTAAGATTGTCAAAACCGCTAGTTTATAAACTAACGTGTAGTTTGTAAACTATCAAAAAATTGTAAACCAAACTCTTTGGGGACTCGCCCCCTCTAGTCTTCACCTAAGCGACCGCAGTGTCGCCCTGGTATTTCCATTGAAATTCAAGTTTACACCAGTTTACAACTTAACGGTTTTATTATAAACTAACGCGTCACATCGTAATCAGTACGGTAAAGCTTATAATTTATCGATAGTTTGTAATCCAACGAGAAAAAAACTAACGGTTTTGACAATCTTAAGGTGACATGTATACCATACATATAAATATGTAAGTGTCATAGGGAAATACCTATCCCCAATTACCAGTTGAAATATACCAACTTTTTATTAAGCCTGCCAACTACTATCAGACATAATAGATATGTATATATGTCACCGTAAGATTGTCAAAACAGTTACTTTCGAAACTATCGATATTATAAGCCAGACCGACAGGGTTTAGAATGTATTTTTCCTTTGTTCTTACATGTCAACCTAACACGAAGACTATTCGGGAGTTCTCGCTGCGCTCCCCCCCTCTAGTCTTCACCTAAGCTACCGCAATGTTGGCCCTGGTATTTCCTTTGCAATTCAAGTTTAAACGAGTTCACAATTTAACGATTTTATTATAAACTAACGCGTCATATTGTAAGCAGTACTTTACAGTTTAAAATAAATCGATAGTTTGTAAACTAACGAGAAAAAAAACGTTATATTATAAATTGTAAATCAGACCGACAGGGTTTAGAATTTACGTTTATTTTGTTCTTACATGTCAACCTAACACGAAAACTATTCGGGGGCTTCGCTGCGTTCGCCCCCTCTAGTGTTCACCTGAGCTACCGCAGTGTTTTCTGTGGTATTTCTTTTGCAATTCAAGTTTAAACCAGTTCATATTTTAACGGTTTTATTATAAACTAACGCATCATATCGTAAGCAGTACGGTACAGTTTACAATTTATCGATTGTGTTTAAACAAACGATAAAAAAATGTTAGATTACAAACTAACGGTTTTGACAATCTTACGGTGACATATATATATATTGAGTATGAGCATGGTTAATATGAGCATGCTCACATTTGCCAGCAATAAACAAAAACATTAAACATTTATATACAGGAACATATATTGCTTCTGGTCCCACACTAGGCTATCCTGCTTTCGTTGGAACCAGAAACACCGACATCACACACATATAAACGTCCAAGACTTACTACAAAAACATAAAATCCCTTTCAACACTCGTTGAAAGATATAAACATATAGGATTTGACTTTTGTTTTAAGGTTAAATTAGTAGTTTTTTGTAGTAGCTAAGCTAGGGCGTTTTCTTTTTTCTTCATCCAAAGCCGCGGGGATCGAATCCGGGACCTCTCTACCACAGCAGGCAAGGCATTTGTATTGAAACTGGGTCTATCTAATCACGAGACGGCCCAAATATTGAAGTTTGACATAAAGAAGCTTAAAGCTTTTAACACCTGGTTCGACTTCAAAAGAGACTATAACACTCAAAATATAAAAATATTCTGCGAATGTATCAGTGCTTTGTCTTTTTCAGACGTATTGGAATGTGAAGTGGCCGCGGAAGCTTTTGACCTATTTTATGACTCAGTATGTTTATTCTATAATCTATGTTTTCCTATAATTAAAGTTAAAAACAATAACCGAGCTAAAGATATAGGGTGGGTAACAAAAGGTTTAAAGAAATCTTGTAAAACAAAACGATCTCTATACTTAAAATACAGACAAACAAAAACGAATAAACAGACAAATAAGATTATATTCAAAAAGTATGATAATATCCTCAAACGGTGTTTAAACAAAGCTCAGAAATTACATAACTATAAATACATAAAGAACCATGAAAATAAATGTAAAGCTACTTGGAATATAATCACGTCGTCAATTTCAAATGAAATAAAAAATCATAATAATATTAATAAAATCAAACTAAATGACATAGAATTTTCTAATCCCAATGACATTTGTAATATATTGAATGATTATTTTATAAACCTGACATGTCCCCATAATAATTTAATCAATAATAATAATATCTCATCAATTAATAGCACAGAACAAATCAATCAAAATACAATATTTATAAAAGCAGTTTCGGAAACAGAAATATATAACATTATTATGTCCCTAAAAAACAGTAAGGCAAGTGGCTTCGACGAAATTATTACAAAAATTATAAAAGGTTGTGCATATAAGATCTGCTACCCTCTAACACATTTAATAAATCTCTCGTTTGTTGAAGGGTATTTCCCCGAAAAGCTAAAGGTTAGTGTGATTAAACCCCTGTTTAAAAAAGGCGACCAACTAGATCCCAGCAATTATAGACCTATCTCTTTGGTTCCAATTTTTTCAAAAGTATTTGAAAAAGCTATGCAATCTAGGTTGAACGAATCTCTAGAAAAACACAAAATACGCCGTCCTGAACAATATGGTTTCCGTAAAGGTTCATCAACGATTCATGCTTGTTTTGACTTAGTACGTTAAGCAACTCAAAAATTCAATAAAAATATACCAACAATAGCTTTGTTTCTTGATCTGAGCAAAGCATTTGATTTTGTTAACCATTCATTGCTCTTAGAAAAACTAAATTCTTTCGGAATTCGAGGCGTAGCGCTAAACTGGTTAAGAAGTTTTCTGGAAAATAGACAACAATGCACTGAAACAAGCAAAATTCAGGAAAACAACGGCATCGCCACAAAGCAAATTTATAGATCCCATTTTAAGATAAATAACTCAGGAGTACCACAAGGAAGTGTCTTAGGACCATTACTGTTCCTACTATATGTTAATGATCTCCCAAAATCCACCGGACATGACTGCTTGCAATTTGCTAATGACACCACGTTAGTAATACAGTGCAAAAAACCAGATAACTCTGAAAACGTAATTAATACTGCACTTGGGGACATTATAAAGTGGCTACAATCATATAATTTACAAATTAATATTAACAAAACCAAATTTATGCAATTTCTCTCCTATAATTCAAATGCGCATCCTATTTCTATTGTATATAATAATGAAACAATCTCCGAAGTTGACAATTTTAAATTCCTAGGCATCACAATCGACAAAAATCTAAATTGGAAAAAACACGTAGAATCGGTATGTAACAAAATAAATCGCTTTGTGTACGCTTTGTACCAACTGAGGCAAACTGTCTCTATCGAAGCCGCTCTAATGGCCTACCACGGTTACGTCTCCTCTGTACTCAGCTATGGTCTGATCCTGTGGGGAAATTCGGTGGAGGTGGAAAGGGCTTTCAAAATGAAAAAAAGTGCATAAGAGCGATCTGTTAGTTTAAATTCGATCAAACATGTGAACCACTTTTTAAAAAACTTAATATTTTACCTCTACCATGTGCATACATTAGAGATGTTTGTGTTTTTGTTGCCTCTCATCGAGAAAACTGGAGATCCAGAAATGAAGGACAACAGAGACAAATAAGAGCAAAATACACGAACCTACTATATCAACCTCCTGGATTTAAGGACATTTATAGGAAGAATATATACAATATGTGTATTATTTTGTTTAACAAGCTGCCTGATGACTTTAAAGTACTGACTAGCAAGTCCTTAAAAAATAATCTTACTAAGTGGGTACAACAACACTGTTTTTATAGCATTAAAGAATATTTAGAATATAGAAACTAAACATTTATAAATATAAGATTTTACAAACGGACATTTTAAATTTGAATTATATAACTAAATCAGAATTAAATTAAAACGATTTACTATAATATTGCGCTATTTCATAAATTATAACTATCACTATTTTGCATGCTTATACATAAGCTGAAAACACTGCACATACTTTAAATTTAAGATCATCTTATTACTGTTTTCTGGCAAATAAAAATCATTTCATTTCATTTCATTTTCAGCGCCACCATGTCGTCAATATTACTTCCCGCGTGTGATATTCACACTACAAACTATATATTTTGGAACAGTTCAGCTGAGATCGTCATGAAGATGCGTCGTCAGAGAGGCGCGGTGTTAGGGTATAAGTAAAATATTCAACTTCAAAGGCCCTTCAAATATCACTCGCAAAAATATATATAGTTTGGGATAGAATATGCAATACCGCACAGTGTGTTTTATTTATATCTTGGAATGTAATATGTACATAGTCAGGTCATAAGTTCTGTCACATGTGCAATATGAAATAATTTAGACATGTTTATTATTTATGTAAACATTTATATAGCAAAATGAACTCAATAAAATATAGATTCTTATGGTAATAAAGTTTATTCAAAATGACCCCCGCGATTTTGAATACAGGCCTTTATTCTGCGCGGCCAGTCGTCTATCGCAGCACGAACGAGGTCCATGTCAATATCGGCGGCTGCCTTAATCAAGGATGCCTTGAGTGACTCCAAATCAGGATGAGGCTTTGAGCAGGCCTTTTCCTCCAAGTGTTGCCATATCTTGTAATCTAACGGACTCAAATCTTGACTGGAGGAGGGCCAGTCTTCGTGCTGGATGAAGTCGATTTCACGCGCCACCAGCCAGTCTTGTGTGCTTTTCGCTCTATGAGCTGGCACAGAATCTTTTTGGAGTACCTAGTGCCTGTTATTAAACATGGTATGAGAAACAGGTTCCACAAGGTTCTTGAGGACTGTATTTGATACACAACTGCATTCGTTTTTACGCCTTTCTCACAAAAATGTACCTCAGTTAAGCCCCAATAAGAGACTCCCAACCAAACCATGAACGAGGATGGAAAATGACCTCGTTGGACACGCGGAATACGGTTGCTCGCTTCTTCACTGCTATGTGCGTACACCTTATCATTTTGTTTATTGTAGCTCTCTTCCAATCAAATCAATTCCAAAAAGCATTAGAAAAATGAATTTCCCGATGCTTTTTTCCCGCGTACCGCTTCAACAAAGCGCGGCATCTCTTCAGTCTGAGGTCCATTAAACGAGCGTCCAAACGAAGTCCTGTTTTTTTTCGATATGCCCTAAGCCCTAAGTCTTCATTTAACACCCTTTTCACCGTGGTCCTGCTTAACCCCATCTGAAGGGCCAACAGTTTCTGCTTACGTATGGGATTTCTTTGAATTCGCGCCTTCACAGCTTTTATCACTGCTGGAGTCCTAACAGAGCGAGGGCGACCACTTCTTGACCTGTCATCTACACTAGAGTCTTCATTGTATCGTTTTATGGTACGATAAACGAATCTTTTGGTTATATTCAAATTTTTCAGTAAGTCGAAAATCTGAATTGGCGCGTAACCGCAACGATGCAACGCAATAACTGCGACACAGTCTTCTTTAAGTGTCCACTTCATATTTAAAAATGAGGAAAATTCTAAAAAGTACACATTTTTATTTTCATGAAAAATTCGAAATTCGAATTCAATAAACTTTTTTGTGGCCAGCGTTCTAAATTCAAAAGTTTTTATTGTGTGACAGAACTTATGACCTGACTGTGTATATATCCCATAGGGCCCGCATGGGTCTTAAAGATCATGTTAACTATAATCAGAAATAGTAACATCCGAAACAGGAATTTCGGATGTTACTGTTTCGACGCTGGGTGAAAATGCAAAGCCAAACTCAAAAGTATTTCAAAGGCTTTCCTTAAAACATTTCCGACAGCACTGCAGCAAATCGTCGAGAATCAGAGAACTATCGGGCCCCAGCAATCGCCGATAACGGGACAAAATAGGAAATAAGCAAAAAGGAAATCGAAAAAGACCGGCTAGCTAAGCTTTATAACCTCTTTGGCAGGAGAAAATCCGGTTCAAAACGCCGCCGGCCGATTGTTAAATGTTTGACCTCATTGGAGGTTTAGTCGCGTGACGTAATATGGAGAGGTGGTAGAGATTAAGGCTGTCCTCATTACAGTTGACAGTCCGCGCAAACTGTTTCACTTTCGTATAAATATGAGACATCACCTATTTTGCGACTACTAACTATATATGGAAACGTGCAGTTTACGAGGACTGTCAGCCGTGAAGAGAACAAAGCCTTAAAAGCACTCGAAGGGTCATCTCTTCCCATTGCCATTCCCATGCATGTCGTAATTTTTTGGTTTAGGTTATAGGCTATTAACTTAATAAGTGGCTTTTCTTAATTTGAATGTGACTCTAGGATCATCAATCGATTATTAGCATCATCTCTAGCTAAATCTTTCCTTTATTGGAATTTCAGCCGTGACTCTGACAGTTTATCTCCATAGTCCTAATCCTTTGTGAGCATCCATCATCCCAAAAATCCATCCCCCAAAATAACACGACGTTTTCAGTCAAAATCAATATCTTCGAATAACTAGCAACGCAGCAGAAAGGCTTTTTATACTATGGCAGGCAAGGCACAGAACACCAACTTACTCGTCCTCTCAAATTCATACCTTTTTACCTTTATTACGTCTTCTTTACAGTCGAGAGTCTTTTGTGCGGCACACAAAGGGTCCCCTATTAAGGTGTTATAGTCAAATCACCCTAGTGACATTTCAATTTGTATAAAATAATGGGCGACATTGTGAGTCCACCGTCGTCCGGACGTAGAATGTGCCTGGAATAGCTGATGCACGAAATTTGAGTATTCGTAAAAAGACATGCAGGGGTCCACTAAGGAGATATTATGCCCTACAAGATAGAGACCATGTGGAGTGGGTAGAACCTGGGTTTCAGAAGGTCTAAATTTCTAGCAAATTGAAGTTATATTAACAATCTTGGAGGCCTCCAAATTAAAATATATAAATTCAAATTTGAAAATAAAACTAACGGGACAAGAGTCGGACATTAAGCTGTCAGTTTGGATAGTTGGTTAGGTCTTTAGAATAAGTTTCTGAATATTACTCAAGAAATTTCTTTGATCAGATAAAGAAGTATTGTTTGGATTGAAGCTCCTAATCACATTTGAATATCGATTAGACCTCGTTTTGTTACAGTCTGTGGTAGCAAGTATCCCAAAACCCTGATAATTAGTTTAGGTTCATTTGTATGCTTTTTTTGTCTAGCAGTGAACACGAACGTATGCTGAAAAAGAAGAAAAAAAATATATATTACATAAATTGAACGATATTTGGGATACGGGTATTAATTAACTTAATTCTAAAAGGTTTTAATTTATGTCAAAGCCTACAACACAAAGTCAAAAAAGGTAGGCAATAAATTCGGGGAAAGGAAACGACGACCTTGTATCAGATGTTCTAATATAAAGACATTAAGGGGTCATTAGGTCAGCCATACTGTTACTAACGTGAAAAAAGTAGATAATATTCACAATTAGTATTACTTTTCTCATAATTACTCATAGATGCACAAGTAAACTGTGGTGGGTAGCTAAAGACTTTTTTGTTAACGAAATGTCTTCGCACTTATTGAATAATTTAACCAGTTGAAAAAATAATCAGGAGATCAACCTGTAAAAAAATTAACTAGTTGATTGAAATATTACCAATTGAAAAATGAACCTAATTATTTGATTAACCTTATACTGATATTGTTTATGTGTTCGTTCATTAAATCATCGGTAGCTAATTATTTATGAGTCCAGAACCATGCTTCACCTCATTGCTTCTCCCGGGTGAAGCACGCGGCATGTACTGGTCCTCGTGCTTCAACTGGCATTATTCTTGTACAATCATGATCATTATCTTTAAAAGATCCAAAAGTTCGTTGTTTCAACGCCCATCTCTATAGGTAACGTAGTACCTACCTACGTTAAGCCAGCAATTCTACACTTCTTAAGCGCAGCGGAAATATTATAAGTTTACAACAAATTCTACATTGCGTCACAGGTTTTTACATACGAGGTGGCAGTGGCACAATGTAGTTTAAAACCCTAAAAAAAAAAAAAACTTAGCCTATAAATGTTGGCCCCGCAAGGGGTATATCTTCACTTGAAATTTGACATGAAAAATTACTACCTATGTCGAAGTACATACGATTTGCACTGCACATATATACTACATATACACATTCACATAAGCATACATGCACACACATACTTACAGTGAATTGTTATTAATTGCTATTTTTTATATTGTTTAGTTAAGTTTAAGTAAAAAGGGCTGGTATGAAAAACAGCGCTGTGATGATGTCACATCACCCAGCATAAGCTGAGGCCAGTCCTTTTTGCCACAAATAAATTATTAAGTTTGGATACCTACCTTCCATTTTATGCTATGTTGAAGTAGATTGTGGCAAATAAACGTCTTTTCTTTCTGTCTTTCTTTCACTTGAAATCAAGAAAAAATAGATTGTTTATCCGTCCAAATCGTCAAACTTCTGCTATCAACGTTACGAACGTCTCGACTTCATTTAGCAAAACCATTTCGAGCTCACGATTCCTTCAATTTTATCACTCGAGAACGAAGGCAGGCTTAATCAAAAGTGAAGGTAATTTCAACTCGGGCTAAATTAATGTGTTTCGCGTTTTATAGGGTTAAGGTCACCGACCGCGGCCAGAGGTGCCAAAGTACCTTTATATTTAAAGTACAATAACTATAACTTAAAACGGAAAGCACACCCGACACAATAAATGAAACCTTAAAAATCTAGGACAATGTCAATTTATGCCTGGAAGTTGGACCAAGTACCGCCCAGAATGTACACATAGTGCATTTTGTACCTCGGGTCAATAAACTGTAAATCTGTAAACCAAAGGGGTCCCAGTAGTCAAGAGAAAAACTAATAAGCAAATTCATTAATATGGATGACACCATAGTTCCAGACTGAACTACTGGACCAACATCTAATTTTCAAAAATGGAGCTAACTCGGGGTCTGGAACAAAATGCAAAAGATGTTCAAGATTTTCGCGGAACCATTTGGTCTACTTGGTTTTGCCTGTATTCTTGTGAAGCTCGTAAATATCGAACCACCATCGATTTTGATAAAACATGGCTAAGAAAGATCGCAGTAAAGTCTGCTACTAATGGATAATTTCAGACTTTAAAAACTAAAAACACCCTTTTTAAATGAATAATCTTGATAATACGAATACAATGAGTTCAAACTTGGTGGGTTTACAAGTAAGAATACCAAACTCTTCGTCAACCACTTCGCAGATCCATGATAAGGTGCTGATGATGAGAAAATCGTAGAAAATATGAAGAGGACTTGTCACGACGTATCTAATGAGCCCCAATTCGATGGGTTTTCAAGAAAACATCCTAGCTATCCCTGTCCCACCGTCGAGAACCATATTATTACATTGACATCTGAACTACGTATACATACTAAATTTCATAATGATAAAAGGTCATAAATATGTAATTTCAATTATACATGAATTTCGCACGCGAGTTCCGGCGGCTCTGAGTTATTCGTCTAAGGGCGGCGGCCTACTCTACAAAAACGTTTATTGCTGGCCAAGTATTCAAGCCAGTATAAAATAAAATGTATCGTTAAAAAGCTGAAAAAATGCAAAATTAATATTGTAAATAACTTTATCTACACACGTATCATAAACCCTCTTTACTGCGTTCAAAAACCGCACGTTACGATCAGCATTATGTTAAACTACTTGGTAAAAACTCGTTTCGTATCTGGAAAACTACACATAATGGTCATTATGAGTAGTTTTTCTACATATAATGACATTCAAATTTCGAACGCCGACGCCCGACCGCGTGCCGTCCCTAGTTTGTCTGTGAAGTTGGTACTGACATTCAAATTTCGAACGCCGACGCCCGTCTGACTGAAGTTGGTACTAAAGAACAAGCTAAACAATTGCAGAACCACAATGCCGGTCAAACATGCGGTTCCTGAACACATCAAAGAGAGCTTATGATATGTGTGTAGATAAACTAGTGTATGTAACTGTACATAATTAGGCATTATGCAGCAGTCACATAAACTACTATTATTACCTATTTGATGAACAAATAGCCAAGAACTGAGAGAAAAAATGGCCCACAACGTACAAAATAAGAGCCGTCGATTTTTTGGTGCTTCTGAGACAATATGTATTTAGTTACAGTCTCAATACCAATGTCATGTTCTGAGGATCCATCCTTTCGTTGAGCTTTAACGTAAGACCAAAAAAGATTGAGGTTCTCCTTTATACCATCCTGAGCCAATCTTATATAGTTTGCGTTACATTTCTCTTATTTTGCCTACTACGAAGGAGATACAAACCATCGAAGTCCAGAGGGTTATTATATTTTTTTCAAAAAGTGCGATATTTATTTTCTCCTTGATGATGTTGTTTATGGCTCGGCTGTACCATATGGGGTAATGTCGCGAGTTTCAAATCGAAGCTATAGGTAAAAACATTTTGATGGCATCATGTCATTCTAGAGTTAAGGTATGATACAGCATCGTCCACTGTACCCTTCTCTAGGTCACTCCAATCTGTTTCACCGAAGGAAGTATTCATAGCACCGTAGTCTCCCTTCCTTAACTGATATTTCAAAAGCTTCGGGTGAAATGGTTTTTTTGCTCACGTCTGTGCACTCCAGATGGGAGAGTAAAGTGGTATCTGTCCTCTGCAACAACTGGTGAACAGGACTGCGGGTAAAATCAACTGCAAAATTACTGTTCACTAGGTCTAATATATTATTACAACATTTTTTTAGTTTATTGTATTGTTCAAAGCCGAGAAAGTGTTTAAGGTTAACGAAGTTTGTTGCAGAGTTTTGTGTCGGGGAAAAGCAATTTGACAAAGTTTACATAAAGAAATTGATAAAAGAAGACATTACTTGTACATAAACATTAACAGATCGACAAAGTTCATTACTTAACCTTAATGGAGGCATAATATATCGGGTATGTATGAGGCGCCGAAGGGAGAGGGTGTATTTCATCAAACGTTGTCTAAACGTTCATTCCTGTGACGTTCCGTAGTGATAAGTGGACGAGTTGTGTGTGAGAAAAGTGAAAAATGGAGAAATGTCTGCGTAATGTAATAAGCTTTTAATTTTGAAGTAATGCTCTACGACCAAAAGACCTATGTGGTTATTTTGTAAAATGTATTATGTATAAGTTCTGATTGTAAACTTTTAAGATACTGATTAAGTGTCAATATTACCAAGCTAGAATAAATAACATAGAGTTAAATCTTTAGAATTAACTCTATGTTACTCTGTTAATCGGCTTATATTTTCTATAAATCTATAGTAAAACTTACACTCGTTTAGTAAAAGTATTTTTAAGATGTTCTAGAAAGGTTCGTCAATTGTAACAATTGTCATTATTAAAATGTTGAATGTGGAAAGGAGAACTTTTAAACTTTTAAAGAGAACTTTTATAGTATAAGTATATGAATATTTACATTTAAAAAAAAGAAAAAAAAGGTCATAAATTTCAGCCAGATCGCTGCCGCCGTCGCTAGGCAAGGTGCCCAGAGGGCTGGCGGCATTGCCTCGCCATAGCGAGGCTCAGCCTATGCCCAAAGTAGGCTCCAGCCCTCCGGTCGTTAGAGGCGTCGACCAGGCGCGAGGAAAGTTCTTTGAACAGTGCTCGAGCCTCTGGACCCCATGGACCGAGGGTTTCTACCCCAAAGGGCACAAATACGTAGCCCTGTCCGAGGGCTGCATATTTGCGCCTTTTGTTGCCCTCTGCCGTCGACGCTGCCGCGCTAGCCTTGCGGGCGGTCGCTTGTAAGTGGGACTGTGCCAGGTTATCGAAACAAGTCACGTCCCACTCAAGCGACCGCCCGTTTTTCGAAGGAATCAATGTCATCCCGTCCGGCCTTTTGCCATCATCCCGCAAAATGCCTGCTGCTATTATATCTCGAGAACGCCTGCACTAGCAAAAGCTCGGCGGATGACATCATCATTCAACTAAACAGCTTAAACTTATTATAAAAAATAAATAAAGGTTGTTAGTACGGTTAATTAGTTATACTAAATAATACTTAATGTTTTTTTATAATGATTAACTACCAAGTTCCTATGAATCTTTTAAAAGGACCTTTTTTGAGGAGCTTTTGAATGCTTTATTATATGATGTCTATATAATTAATTATTTTATTTAATATTTATGGTCCCTCGTCTGCTATCAATGTTATTTTGTATACATTTTTAACAGGTTTATTCTTATACTGTTATTGACAACTCAGTGACTTGTCTTGGAAGCAATGCTACGTGAACGTTGTTTAACGGAAAATCATTAAATTGTTGCTGTTAAAAAATTCTGACAGCAACCATTATGATAACATTAAAAAGTAATTTTCTCTTTTAAAGAGTGATCAGTTTGACAATTTTGACGTAGCATTGCTACAAAGACAACGCTAAGTTGTCAAAGGGACAATATAAGAGTTGTTAGGTTAACAACGTTTTATTCAACGTTAGGTTAGATTACATTATCACAGAGACAAAACTCATTTATAAAAGGGACAATATAAGAGTTGTTAGATTAACAACGTTGAATAGAAGGTACGGTTAGATTGCATTGCTACAGAGACAACGTTAAGTTTTCAAAGGGACAATATAATAGTTGTCAGGTTAACCACATTGAAGATATGAAAAAGCATAGGTTAGATTACATAACTACAAAGAAAATGTTTAAACATAGAAGTAACAATGATACGTTGTGAGTTTATACACAGTCAGGTCATAAGTTCTGTCACACAATAAAAACTTTTGAATGTAGAACGCTGGCCACAAAAAAGTTTATTGAATTCGAATTTCGAATTTTTCATGAAAATAAAAATGTGTACTTTTTAGAATTTTCCTCATTTTTAAATATGGAGTGGACACTTAAAGAAGACCGTGTCGCAGTTATTGCGTTGCATCGTTGCGGTTACGCGCCAATTCAGATTTTCGACTTACTGAAAAATTTGAATATAACCAAGAGATTCGTTTATTCGTACCATAGAACGATACAATGAAGACTCTAGTGTAGATGACAGGTCAAGAAGTGGTCGCCCTCGCTCTGTTAGGACTCCAGCAATGATAAAAGCTGTGAAGGCGCGAATTCAAAGAAATCCCATACGTAAGCAGAAACTGTTGGCCCTTCAGATGGGGTTTAGCAGGACCACGGTGAAAAGGGTGTTAAATGAAGACTTAGGGCTTAGGGCATATCGAAGAAAAACAGGACATCGTTTGGACGCTCGTTTAATGGACCTGAGACTGAAGAGATGCCGCGCTTTGTTGAAGCGGTACGCGGGAAAAAAGCATCGGGAAAATCTTTTTTCGGATGAAAAAATTTTCACCGTGGAAGAAAGCTACAACAAACAAAATGATAAGGTGTACGCACACAGCAGTGAAGAAGCGAGCAACCGTATTCCGCGTGTCCAACGAGGTCATTTTCCATCCTCGCTCATGGTTTGGTTGGGAGTCTCTTATTGGGGCTTAACTGAGGTACATTTTTGAGAGAAAAACGTAAAAACGAATGCAGTTGTAGGTATATCAAAATACAGTCCTCAAGAACCTTGTGGAACCTGTTTCTCATACCATGTTTAATAACAGGCACTGGGTATTCCAACCAGATTCTGCGCCAGCTCATAGATCGAAAAGCACACAAGACTGGCTGGCGGCGCGTGAAATCGACTTCATCCGGCACGAAGACTGGCCCTCCTCCAGTCCAGATCTGAGTCCGTTAGATTACAAGATATGGCAACTCTTGGAGGAAAAGGCCTGCTCAAAGCCTCATCCTGATGCATTCAAGGCATCCTTGATTAAAGCAGCCGCCGATATTGACATGGACCTCGTTCGTGCTGCGATAGACGACTGGCCACGCAGAATAAAGGCCTGTATTCAAAATCGCGGGGGTCATTTTGAATAAACTTTATTACCATAAGAATCTATGTTTTATTAAGTTCATTTTGCTATATAAATGTTTACATAAATAATAAACATGTCTAAATTATTTCATATTTCACATGTGACAGAACTTATGACCTGACTATGTATATAACTTATATTATATATAAGTTGTGAGTTTATATATATATATATATGATAGTATATAAGATAACGTTAAACATTGTCGGTAAACTATGTACTTCTGACCAAGTTTGTCGATGAATTTAGTTAATTCGGCAACAAAAATCTGACAATAAAAAAGTTGACTAATTGACTAAGTTACTTAAAGGGTTATGTGTGGTTAATGTTTCATAGTCAAACTGACAATAATTTTCGCTCAGAGGATTAAAAGTTGGCGATTCCTCAATTTTCTTTTTTTCTCTCCATTTCAAGGAAGGATATTAGTTGATAACCGTCAAATAAGAGTCGTACACGCACACAAAGGGTTCCGTACCGCCGTACAATGGTAGGGATGGTGTGGAGTGAATAGTTTGAATTTTATTGTTGTTTACAAAGTTATTGGTGCGTCTACTTTCATACTCCACGTACTTAACCAGGTACATTTATTAGTTTGTATGTGGTTTACAGATAAATAATTGGTAATTCTGGGTAGGTTTTTCTGTATTTTTTGGCTGAATTTCTATATTCTGTATTTTTTTATAACTTTAGACTCTATAGTTTCGATAAAAAGCTATTTTCAAAGACTCATTACGGTCTTATTTTTTTTCGTTTTGTCATTTAACCCCCTCCACTTTTTTGTACGCAATATTTTTTTCATATTACACTTGAATTGTGGATCAGGATAAGTATTTTTTCACACTATTAAAGACTCAATTTTTTATGGTTTCTGAGAAAAATGCCTGTGAGAGACGGACGGACCTTTTGATGTAAGGAACCCTAAAAATGAGAAAAATTAACATGAATCTTGCAGAAAAGTTTATAACAATCAATTTTTTATGCATTATCCTAGAACTAAGTAGTAAAACTCACATTATATACAATTTCCTTAGCGAAAACTCGCTCACAAAATCCCTAAAGGCGCAACGCAGTTCCATAATAAAATTAGTTAGGATTTCAGAATTACAGGAAAAAATAAAACAATTTAGAGGTGTTTTCGTAATTAAATTCTATAGAGAAAATTTCATCCAATCGCGTTTCCCTTTAGTGAAAATCTTAATCAAATACTCAATAAACGTTAACTCAAAAATCTAATCTGTAGATGACTTCATGCTGGAGTAAAAAACACCATTTTTTTTCATATCACCTTAAAAAAAACAATAACTTTTACACGTGTTCCCACTTACTTATGAGTGCCATTTTTATTGACAGAGAGAATGAGTAGAGGTAGCAAGTACATTTTGCTCCTTCAATCGAAAATGGATTATTCGCCCAAAACGTTCGGCGGCGGTCATTTTTACACTTTGGGGACGTGATATATTTTCACAACTTTTTATTTATTAACATGTTTACATGACAAGTTAGAAGGTATTTATTTATACACTAGTATATTTAAATTATTGTGTATATTTATATTACAGGCAAGCCCAATAAATTGTGAGATTAGTTAGTTATCAACTCCTTATCATTTAAGTTTTCATTAATATATATTTAAATAATGTATATTACAATATAATGTTAAGCAATCCAGTACTACTCGGAGCATCTTAAAAGAAATTAAATTTAATATCTTATGCCATTTGTTAACAAGTAAAAATAAAGTCCACGTTCTTATATTCCGTTAAAAATGGCTATGATGGAAAAAAAAAAATCAAAAATAGTTTATTTCATAACAAAAACATGTTTGCACAGACGTGGGAGCTCCTTTTAAGTATTGCAATACCTGTATCAGGAGATACCTACCTTCCACAATGAACATTTAAGAAATAAACACATTTATTTATTTGTTTAAAAAAAATCTAGTGTGTTAACTAAGTGTCGTTTGCACAGATAATTTGTGATTAGTGCGCTAAGCGATTATTACATTGTTATTATTGTTATTATACAACTGCTAAATAGCATCATAATATTGGTGCAAATGGACCTAAGTAACAATAATGAAAAATTGTCGTTGATAGCAACAGTAGATAGGAAAAGACGCTGTAACTCACACGAGTCTGGATAGAAACATATATATATATATTTAACGAAATCGCAGTAGTTTAGTAGTTTAGGGTTGGATGTCCCCAGGTGAACTCATGATCTGAGGCCGAATTCTACAAATGCAAAGTGGCCTCATGTAATGAATGACAAATGTCTAACAACGATTGGGGATTGGGAATTCTACTACAGATTTTTTTTTAGTATTAGTCTATGGGCTTAGCAGAGGATTGGTATAGACCACAATAGTGAAATGATGATGACGATATACTTTTGCAACTAATCCCGCGCATGCTGCCCTATGCCAAGCCTCCATCAAAACAAAAACAATATTAGCACCGAGTGACGGCTGGATGACACACCGCAGCAAATCCGATAATCCGTATTCGACTAATCAATATCGGTTTCATCCGTTGTTTAAAATCCAACGCCAAAGTCGTTAATACTGACGTAGTAAGCCGAGGCTGCCGAATCATTAATCCAAATTGGATTGTAGAGTCGATCGACTTGTGATGCTGAGGCAGCTGAAGAAGTAATACTTTTGAGAAGCATTAAACTTACCACACTGCACACTTGATAGCTCAGAGAATAATACAAGTTCATGGTAAAACGGAAAGGTGCAGTCAGAATTATAAAGGCGATGCCAAATTCCGCTGAATGCGGAAATGCCATAAGAGGAACAACATTCTTAAAAACCTGCATCAAAAATCCGAATTGATCAAAGCAATTTTTCGAAGCGTCTCGTCTTGCTGCCGACCGATTAGTATGGAGACGTGGAAAAAGAAGTTGCTTTGATCAAAACGGTTTCATAGTAAAGGTTATTTTGAACAATCTGTCTGATAGTCTCTTAATTGGTTACACCTTGGCTGGCACCGTGGCTGTATGTTTTTAACAGCGCTGGTACTTCGGTAGTCGATCCATGCATTTAAACCACGCGATCCTAAAGGTCTTATATTGTACAGTAGTTCACGTTTTTCTCATCACCCATCATCAGCCTTTCAGGGAATCCACAGCTGAATATAGGCCTCCTCATATACGCCACTCAACCCGGTCCCGTGCAACCAGAGACTACTGCTTTCCTGATTTCCTCATCATGTCATCGGACCATCTGGCAGGCGGTCTGCCGAATTTTATTTGGCCTCCTCTTGGCCACCACTTGATACAGACAGCCTAATACCGCGTACGTTAACGCTTCAGCTCGATAACTAAGAGTAGGGGCAGAACACTTTGTTTAAATAATCTGGCTTTCAGATATTGTGGAATGTTTGACGTCAGTACAAAGTGGAGTTTGCCGAAGGAGGCTCATCCAATCTGGACTCGTCTAGCAACATCTCCTTGACTGTCGGCCAAAAGATAAACAATGCCCTAGAGAAATATACTTATACATAAAAATAAACATTTCTATGGGTCAGTTATCAAAAGCCTAGTCTGGAGATAAACAAAGTTCTCAGCCACCAAGACCAATTCATCGGAAAACCTCAGGTGCGACAAATATACGCCGTTGATATTGAGACTTCTTTGGCTCCAGTTTACTATCTTGAATACAACCTCCAGGACATTGGTGAAGAGTTTGGGCAAAAGAGGACGGCGGTCGGCCCATTCTATCGTTCACGTTTTTTTGTTAAGGCTAACTAACTTAACGATAAATTGAGTGCCATGGCTTGTACACTCCGTGCCGTTTCGATACGTTCGTAACTTGTTCACAGGAAAATCTTTGCTACCTACCGCACAAAACTTTCCGCAATAAAATTTTAAACATAAACTAGCGCACTCACTAAACGATCCATCACTATGAAAATTATGTGTCGTTTAACACATTTTGTATTTCTCCTGCCCTAAAAGTTAATTCGTAATAAATACATGTTATATAAAGTTAATAAGAGAAGAATTTTCATGAAAAAATAGGTCTATGTTATATTTATGTTATAAAAGCAGTGGGACACCGTATAGGCTAACTAAAAAAACCTTTCTTCATGATGCATTATTTTCTACTAAACGGAAATTCATTCGGAGACGAAATCAGTGTTCAATAAGAAACTAACAGGCAAAAAGGGTTGAAAAAGTGTACTTTCAAAAAAAGTTATTATTAGAAGGACTTAATTTATATTTTATATATGTCCACTCGCAGAGCCGCGGGGTCTGCGAGGCGGTGCGGTCAGTCTGCTCTGACGCGTTGCGGTGGATTTTTTTTTCTTTGTCTAATGCTCCAGGCTATTGGTGCTGGTTCACCCTTTGACGTGTCATCCGAAACACCGAAGCACCCGATAGAAATGCCCAATAGAAAAAGACACCCATCGACTACCCGTCTCGACCAGATGTTCCTTCCCGCACGATCGTTTCCGATTTACAAATACCGCTAGGCCACGTTCGCTTCACTGAGAGAAAAATTGGAGGAAAAGAAACATAGCGTCACGCCTTTTCCCATACTGAGTTATTGCATAGGCACAGTCAGTCAGCGAGAGGTACAACACATTGTACATTCATCAAAAGCTGTAAAAACAAATCGCGGTTTGGTAAATTTCATTAGAGAAATTTGTGCCATGGGCCGTGACTATATGCTGGGCAAATATAACGCCATATTAATCTACATTGATAAGGAAAAACCGGGAAAAGCCGACACATTTTTAATACGTATATTACTGACCATAAAACAAGATTCTCTTTACGAATTTAAGCACATTTTATCGTCAATATTTACGATCGTCTTACCTGCCTGCTACATGAAATAGCGCATTCAATATGTACGCATGATGGTTTAAGTGGGCTATCGGGCGAAGGGCGGAAAATTCCGGAAATATCCCGGGTGCTCCGTATCGGCTTTGTTCCGCGTTCATGGTGTGACTACCTTTTACCGATGACCATCCAGTTCTGCTGTGACGTTTTGCATTACAATTGTTCTTTCATAGGTGGCGTCTATTATTTTATTCATTATTTTATCAAAGATTAAGGATTGATTAGATCGTAGTCTAGAAAAACAGTGATAAAAATTAACAATTAATACATACTTGTTACATTTTTACATATATTAGTGAATTAACTATTATTTACTTAAGTTTAACCCAATTGGCGATGCTAAAACAAATACGTTCTACTTTTTTTGCCATTAAAAAAACTGATTTGAATATTTTGAGCAATGGATGTCTTATTATTTGTTGTTTTTCTTTTAAATAACACTCCTCGTGGCGTCACTTGTTCTCATTTTTTGATCGGTTCTACTTGAGGCTAGATGTTTTTGACTATAAAACTAAAAAACTATAGTATCAATATTTATTTAGGTTCCGACTGACATCTGCGATATCGACTGAAAACTGTTGAAACCTGATTGGTTTACAGGATAGCCTAAGCCTGGCGAAAGGATTTTCAACAAACTACGCCGTGAGGATACATGAAGGACATTATGGTTTTTAAGGATATTTCAGCAATCCTTAATATTTTTGGTACGAATAACCGAATTTAGCTAGGAACACCGTTATCTCGGAATGTTTTTCTCAATTTGTTACCATTTCATATATTTTTCATGGCCAATTTTTCTTGCAGTTTTACACTGTTTTTTGTGGGAAAAAATACGTGAGATTTGACGATCTGCCTCATTATTTAGAAGTTTAGACTAGATTGTAGAAAATAAAGATAAAACTCATAGCTTTTTCTACCGTTTTCATTTGCGTCTTTAATATTGTGACATCACTCTTGAATTCGATAGTGCTAAACTAACAAAAAACTACCCTGAGAAGTGGAATACACTAATATGGGAAATAGTGTACATACAAGTTGATAATTCGCTGAATAGAGCTTCCTCTTCCACTCTAACTAGAGTCTGTACACACAGGATTGCAAACTTGGAGGAACAACTTAAATGCTCAGTATTACAAGTATTACCCAAGTGATTCCAGTTCAGATGACCCTGAACCCGCCAGCACAATGACAGCTCGGTGACGTTACAATAACGCTCTATTTTAGGCTGTTTAGGAATATATTATTACACAATTAATTTTAGAAATCAAAATTATTGCTAGTCGTATTTTTTTAAGTTTTTTAAGTTATTTTTATTTAGTATTTAAATTATATTCACTATAGATTTATAATTATTTGGGACCTAATAAACATCTTAATATAGATAAAAAAAATTGGGCGAGATCTCTGCCGCTGTCGCTGGGCCATGTTTCCAGAAGGCTGGCGGCGTTGCCTCAGTGTTTGGCGAAACACGGCTGTTCCAGGCTTCCCGTCACTCGAGGCGTCGACAAGGCGCGAGGACAGTTAGTTATATATAGTTACATTAGTTAAACATTAATTAGTTTCCCATCAAATATTATGACATCTGTGGCGGTGAGGCTTTGCCTACCATGCGAGTGGTCCCGTGTTCGATCCCCGGCTGGGGATAAAGAAAAAAAAACAGGTCTTGGATGTTTATTTGTGTGTGATGTCACTATTTCTGGTTACCACGACCCAGAGAATCCTAGTGTGGGGTCAGAAGCAATGTACATATGTGCCTATATATAAAAGTTTATATTTTTTATTATTATTTATGAGGTCGCTAGCGTCTACGTCGCAAAGGCGGCAGCCTGGGCAGCCATTCATCAAATGGAAAAGGTTAACAGAAAAATGAGACAATGGATTTTAAAATTAGTCCGCCATTGTCTTGTCACTGTCATTGCGAAACCAGTTTGATAACAGAATCGGCACACTGAAGGGATTCCGCTGAGTCTTTGAGTTCTACTGAATAAGTAAGTCCTAACTCGTAGTCTTTAGAGTAAGCTGTAAGAGCTATGTTAGCGATAAAAATTTAATTGTGTTCACGTGTACCCTTTGTTAGACGTGACAGGATCACGTGGATGCACAATGACCTCTCAACATTTGGATTGAAACTCAAAGCAAAGTCTTGCTGGCGCTGTGTCTGGCTAGAGAAGTGACAGCGATAAGTACATTGAGCACTTCTGGCTGCTGAGCTGGAGGGCGCCGCTTTCACCCACCATCTTCTGGTTGGGTAGCGAAACTCGGGTAGCGGAACTGGCGAGCGGTGCGGAATAACATCGGGCCACCTGGTGACGTTAAACATTTTCCGTCTGACCACAAAAAAAATAACCGCTTTTCAATACATGATTTCAAAAAACGTTACCACAAAACTGCGTTTTACATTGTACCTAAGGATAGACATGGCGTAAACTATGTTATTTAAATATACAACCGAGAAAGCATATTTTATCAGTGTCTTATCTGTCACGATGGCGGAATCATTGATCAGTCGATCTGTGTTGGTTTTATTATGGTCCAAGTTTTGTCGTGGGGAAACGTCATCTGTGTATATTTTTTTGCATTTGTTGATTTATTTAAAAAGCACAGTATTAATTTTTATAAAATTGTAGGGGACCACTTCTGAAGTATGACCTACCAATCAAAACAAAAATCATCAAAATCGGTTCATAATTGACGGAGTAATCGCGTAACAAACAACAAAAAAAAACAGACGAATTGCAAACCTCCCCTTTTTTTAATTCGGTGGAAAAGTGGGCACAACTGTTCAATGACGAAATTTGTGGTAGACTACTGGAAGACAATACTATGTACAAGCCGCAGCAATCTTGGGAGAAGTTTCATCTGCTTTAGAGCTACTTAACCATCCAGGCTGGTCAGTCAACCAACTCAAGCTGGTACAGGAGATAGGATGACTGAAATAGACGAGTTTGTGATGGAGATAATCCGGCTTTTTACCATGGAATATACTTTTTTATGTATTAAGATGCAGATACACGAAGCCAGTAAGACTGGCAGCCAGTACTGGCTTCGTGTAAACCCTATTTACCCCAGCACTGCCAGCCAGCGCTAGCTTGGCTTGATTTTACAAGGCAAATACAAGGTTTTACAATGCCAACACTGGTGACTGGACACTGGTGACACTGAGACTGGCAGTCACGACTCGCCTTGTGTAAACCCAGCTTTCAGGTTGTGAAATAAATATCGTTTGCCTGCCTTTTTTTAGGAGCCCGATTACCACTTGCAGCACAGTGGTAAACGGGCAAAAAGAAAAAGAATGATAAGCGATATTATTTTACATCGTGAGATGGGTGCATATTGGGTGCTTATCTATGACATTGGCGACATTTTCTTACAGAGTCAGGAGTTCATAATTCGTGTAATTCAATAACTATTTCCTTTATTTTTTTATTGCTTAAAAGTTTATTTCAAGTCTTACATCTACATATGATATATTATTTGAATTTTCAGTTTGATAACTCAAATTTAATCTTCAAAATCAGTGCGTCCTAAATGTCATCCATTTTCATGATACGATTCGTATTTTTTTTACAGATACTTTTTAAATATTAAATCAAATTTGCTGTTAGCTAAATTTTGTCTCATTCGCATAATATACACACAAAGTTTTATAACATTTAGGATATTTCATTCCCAAAAATTTGTAAAAATGTTTGTTCAGAAAATTGAGTTTTCTTCAATTTCTCCATACAAAACGCTGATTTCATAGTTATAAACACCTAATATATTAGCTTATAACCAATTCACAAAAGCCCCACTCAACCCTCTCGAATGAGGGGGAGTAGTAATAAATAACACAACATTTTGATATTAACATTTTTCATTTGTTTAATAAAAGTTTTATTCAACGTTATTTCACAATTTATGTTATACCAATCCCCATTTATAAAGCTTATTTTATTTACTGAAAATAGTAAAGTTGATGTTTGAATTTAGAACACACCAATATATTCAACCTACATCTCAATGCTCTACAACCTCCTTGCGCAAAAAAAAACTCGATACTAATTCCTAGTGCAAAGAATACTAGAGATATACAAATCCCTTGTGCAAATAACTGCTCGAGATTTGATTGGTCGACATTTTCGACAAGGAGTTTATCATGAGAATAAAAACTGTTTTGTGTTCTTTGCTGTGATTAATAAATTGGCGCTATTTTTAATACTGTAAGTTTACGAACACAAAGTTTGGTGTTACTTATTAAAACCATTGAAAATGCATTCAAGTGATGATGAAGACACAACCTGAGAGAGAGAGAGAACACCTGAGTTTATGAAAGACAAGGCGGGCGATATAGTAAAAAACTTGCTACCCAATAAATCACGGCTGGTTTAGGAGGAGTTTTGCAAATAGAAAAATGAAAATCTTGATTTTCATTTTTCTATTAGTAGTCAACTTCCATCCGCCATGTCTTGACATGGCGGATGGAAGTTGACTACCGTGGCTGAAGGTTGTATCGAAGATTCTATCAAAAATAAATCTAAACGCAGCCTTCAGAGTTTCCTCCAGCAGAAAGTTCTGGCCATTGACAAGAAATAATTATCTCTTCACAAGATGACCATTCTAATAATAATAATAATAAGAAAATTACTCTTCATTTGTGTAATTGTTCCAATTTTGATGTGTATTTTAATTAATGTTACCTTTATTTATTTTTTTAATTAATGTCTATTTTTGTATATTTTTTTTCCGTAGTCATGGTATAAAGTATCGTATGCAACTTTTGAATAAAACGGATTTATATCGAGAGCCATGAATCACTCGCGTCGCTCAGGATTGTAAAACTTAAATCATTCGCTACGCTCGTGATTCAGCCGTTAGAACTCTTTACTTGCTCGTGATATATCTATGGCCCTCGCTTTGAATCCGTCCTTTATTCACTATTGATTGATCTATTGATGGAATTTCATTCTCCATTATTAATGTTGCTATCTGCAGTTTATGCCACAATTCATGTTCGTCTTCTATTACACTCGTAGGTTTTTATTTCCATAGTTAATTCAAGTATGTATTTTGGCTTTGCTGGTACTGAAAAGACATGATTTCAATTAATTTATACCAAAATTCTAAGGTAAAGGGGGCGAAAAACTTGGATAGACAGGATGACGGACGGTGGACCAAATAACATAGATAGTATACAAGAGGAAAGATGCAGCCAGCTAGTGGGCATATTACCCAACGACATTGTCAAGTCGACATCTTGCATACGGTTGGCACAGAACCTTGGGGACTGGCGCTATAGCGGAGAGACTTTTGCCCAGAAGTGAGTTGATGTGGGCTGATCGAGACTTTGAAGTTGATATTTACCTTTTCTGTTTCGATATTCAGAAAAATTTGGTGTGGTTTTGTTGCTCGTCATCACTACCCAGGGTAAGTGCAGGGCGGTCCGATCGAAGTTTTTACTTTCCAGAGCAACTATTATGAACTATTTATCTCTAACAAAAAATGCAAATAAAAACAGTCTGATGAACTTTCAAAGTGACAGTTCCATGATCCGTTCCGTTTCGCTGCTTATTTTTTTAGAAGTTTTTGGTGAAAGTACCAAAATGAACGTTTTTACAAAAAATAATAATAACAATATACTAATACTTTACCTAACCATG